>CM077153.1:161956707-162556707 GCA_039583875.1 Platanthera guangdongensis | reverse complement strand
GAGTCTTCTCCGGTTCGTATGCAACATCACCAATCCAGACCAACCTGTCCAGATGGGCTTCACACAGCACGCCTATTCCGTACTCCATTTCCGGATCTATATGCAACACAAAGGGGATTTCAAGCATCCACCCAAAGATTCCCAAAATCAGCCACCTCTTGGTGGGGGAAATCATAAGATATGCCACAAATGAAGCCTTCACATGGCTAGGAAGAAAAGTCGTTACCCTTGACGATCGCTTCAGTGCCATGGCCTCCAAGCTAGCTTGCAAGACTCGCAAGAGCGTTTCCTCCGCAACGCTGGCTTCGGATCTCTCGTCGGTAAACCGCAGCACCACCAGCAGCAGCCCCATTTCCTTCTTCCTCCTCCTTTCTCTCTTTCTTTCTCTCTTGAAGAAAGATGAAGGCCAAAGTAAAATGAGTAATCCTTCTCTGATTTCGGCCTTGAAGGAAAAAGAGGAAGAGACTTCAGCCCTTGGATCCAGACTGAAGGAATGGACGGCCACGATTCTGCCAAAAACACATATTTTGACCCGACACGGCCTCGAACACGGCCGTGTGCCAGACCGTGTGCCTCAAGCGGTGGTCAACCGACTTATCCAAACCAGTGACACGCCCACGGGACACGCCCGTGTCATGGGCCGTGTCACCAACACGCCTTCAGACACGCCCGTGTCTGTGGCCGTGTACCTGGGGAAAAAAATCCCAAATCATCCTGAGACTTCACACGGCCTGTGACACGCCCGTGTCCCAGGCCGTGTGCCCAGACACGGCACAAAGACACGCCCTGTCGAAATCTTTCGGCGGGCTGAGCTCATCGCCTGATTTGACACGCCCTGTGACACGCCCGTGTCACAGGCCGTGTTCAACACTCGACACTCACTTCTCGACACTCGACGATCGTCGAGCAAAAATCGTCGAGCATGCGACACGGCCTTGGACACGCCCGTGTCCTGGGCCGTGTGCCTCCTCTCGACGGATCGTCGAGAGCAAAAATCATAGAGACAAAGCCCAATCGTCGACACAACCTCGACACGCCCTGCGACACGCCCGTGTCGCAGGCCGTGTCAACTGACACGCCCTGGGACACGCCCGTGTCCCAGGCCGTGTCACCCAAACTTTCCTGTTTCAGAACTTTGGGCTGTTACAATCCTCCCCTCCTACAAAAAATTTCGTCCTCGAAATTTAAAGACAGGAAAGCAACAGAAACAGCAAGAAAATGTTACAACATCTAACATTTTATATTACAACATTCTCGATATAAGTTACAGAAACAACTCAGGGAACTCTTCTCGCATGGTCTGCTCGCGTTCCCATGTCAGCTCTTCACGGCCGCAGTTGTCCCACCGGACTTTCACCATACCGACCGTCTTGTTCTGCAACTGCTTCTCGGCTCGATCTTCGATCTGCATGGGTCTAACTCTCGTTGTTAGCCCATACTCTACCGGCACACGATCATCCGCGATCACTTGAGCTGGATCTTTCACGGCCTTCCGAAGCACCGAGATGTGAAAGACATCATGTAACCCACCCAAGTCCGTCGACAGAGCTAGCCGATAAGCCGCTTCGCCAATTCGCTCAACCACTTCGAAAGGACCCAAATATCTTAGACTCAACTTTTTCAATCGCCGAATCCTGGAGACACCTTTGAATGGTCTGATCTTCAAGTAGACCCAATCGCCAACCGCAAATTCAACATTCCGGTGCTTGGCGTTGTAGTACTTCGCTTGTCGATCTTGAGCAATCAGCAATCTCTCTCGAATAGACCGAATGGTTGAGTTTGCTTCATCCACTTCATTTGGTTTAACAACCCGGGCTTCACCCGCTTCTACCCAAGTCAAGGGAGTACGACACTTTCTTCCATATAGGGCTTCATATGGTGCCATCCCAATGCTTGCCTGGTAGCTGTTATTATATACAAACTCGACCATATAGAGATGATCTTCCCATCTCTTTCCGAAGTCAAGGGCGCACATTCGGAGCATGTCCTCCATTGTTCTGTTGGTACGTTCAGTCTGGCCATCCGTTTGGGGATGAAAGGCCGTACTGAAAGTCAACTTCGTGTCCAACAGTCGGTGAACTAGCCTCCAATCATTTGACGTGAATCGCCCATCTCGATCACTTACGATGCTCCGAGGAACACCGTGAAGACGCACAATCTGGTCAACATATAATTTTGCCAAACTTTCAACCGAATCATCCCGCCTGTTCGGGAGAAAATGTGCTACTTTTGTTAACCGGTCAACTATCACCCAAATGGAATCATTTCCTCGCTGCGATCTTGGCAATCCATGCACAAAATCCATGGAAATATCATCAAATTTCCACAATGGGATCGGCAGTGACTTCAAATAACCGCCCGGCTTTTGGCATTCCGCCTTCACCATCGCACATGTTTGACATTTGGCTACATACAGGGCAACATCTTTCTTGAGCCCTGGCCACCAGAAAAGCTTCTTCATATCGTTGAACATCTTTGTGCTCCCGGGGTGAACGGAATACTTCGTATAATGTGCTTCATACATCAGTTCTTCCCTCAGTTTCCCCACATTTGGGACGCACAAACGGCCCTCTTTTCGCAAAAGACCGTCATTCCAGGTAAATTTGCCCTCTGGCCCTTCATTCACATAGCGCAAGAGATCTTCATCCAACTCCGTTGCCCGTCGAACTCGGTCCGCAAGGTCACATTGCACCTCGGTCCAGTTCAAACATGCAATGGCAGTGGAATTCTTATCAACACAATAGATCTCCAATGCCTCCAATTCCTGGATAAGACGTTCATCATGCCTTTGTAACCAATTCGCTCTAGCCGGAACCCGCCGACTCAAGGCATCCGCGACAACATTCCCCTTCCCGGGTGTATAGTGAATCTCGAAAGTGTAGTCCCCAAGGAACTCCAACCACCTTCATTGTCACATGTTCAACTCTTTCTGCTCCAACAGATACTTTAGGCTCTTATGATCGGTATAGATCTCCACCTTCACGCCATAAAGGTAGTGTCGCCACAACTTGAGTGCAAAAATCACCGCCGCTAATTCCAAATCATGGACGGGATAGTTTCGCTCGTGCACCTTCAATTGGCGTGAGCCATAAGCAATCACCTTTCCGCTCTGCAGAAGAACGCAGCCTAAACCGCTTCCTGAGGCATCACTATAAATCACAAATCCATCGGTTCCACATGGCGAAGACAACACCGGCGTCGTGGTCAACCGAACCTTCAGCTCTTCAAAAGCTCGTGCGCACTCTGGCGTCCAAACGAACTTCTGATCCTTTCGCGTCAGTGTGGTTAGCGGCAAAGCGATCCGCGAGAAGTTCTCCACAAATCTTCTATAGTAGCCCGCAAGTCCAAGGAAACTCCTGACCTCGGCCACGGAAGACAATATTGGCCATTCTTGTATGGCTTTTATTTTTGCTAGATCCACTGCAATGCCCGCTCCACTCACCACATGGCCCAAAAATGCCACTGACGATAGCCAAAACTCACACTTTGAGAACTTGGCATATAGCTGATTTTGCCTCAACGTGTTCAACACTAATCGCAAGTGAATCTCATGCTCAGCTTTGGACTTCGAGTATACCAGGATATCATCAATGAACACAATCACAAACAGATCCAGGTACTCAAGGAAAATACGGTGCATCAAATCCATAAACACCGAGGGCGCATTGCACAATCCAAAGGGCATAACTGTGAACTCATAGTGCCCATAGCGCGTTCCAAAAGCGGTTTTGGGAATGTCACCTTCCCGAATTCTTAACTGGTAATAACCAGACTTCAGGTCCAACTTTGAATAGACGGTAGATCCTACCAGCTGATCAAATAATTCATCAATCTGAGGTATAGGATACTTATTTTTCTCGGTCAGCTTATTCAATTCACGGTAATCAATACACAACCGTAACCCACCATCTTTCTTCTTTACAAAAAGCACAGGCGCGCTCCAAGGTGACATACTTGGGCGGATATAACCTTGCTCTAGCATTTCTTGTAGTTGAACCTTCAACTCAGCCATCTCTTTAGGCGCAAGGCGATATGGCGAGCGGGCCACGGGTTTCGCACCTGGCACCAACTCAATTGTGAAGTCAATCTCCCGCTGGGGTGGTAGCCCAGGGAGATCCGCGGGAAACACATCTGTAAATGCGGCCACAATCGGAACCTCGCACAAAGTGGCCTTAGGCTCAACAGCCTGAATTAGTGCAAAGTAACACTCCGCACCCTTCCGAACAGCTTTGACTACCTGGAGTGCAGACATCAACGTCCCGCCTACTCCTCGCATACCCGCGAACTTGGTCTCCTGTTCGGTATTCTGGCCCAACGTAATTTCTTTGGACTGGCAATCAATCATAGCATGCTGCTCCGCAAGCCAATCCATCCCAAAAATCACATCGAATTCCGATATTGGCAAAACAAATGCGGTTAAACAAAAATCCCGACTTCCCAACTGAACCGCCACATCGCAAGCTTGATCCGCAAGCATCCAACATCCATTCGGCAACACCACTCTGACGCTATCTGTCTTTGCACGACTGGGTATCCCAAGCCGCGTAAGAAACTCACTCGACAGAAAAGAATGCGATGCACCTGTATCAAACAGTGCTCGCGCCAGCGTGTCCCGAATCATCACAAAGCCTATGACAAACATGTCACACACACAAACCACAAACATAGGCGTACTAAGCTAAGCATACAAACAATAGCATATGCAAAACTAACTCATACCTGTGACCACGTCACTCTGCTTGATGGCCTCCTGCAGGCCAAGATTGTAGACCCGGGGTTGCGCTTGCGAGGCAGAGGAATCCACCACCGCCTTTCCTTTCTCCGCATAGGATGCTCCCGCCTTCTTTTCACTCTTTGGCGGCATCCGACAATCTCGCGCAATATGCCCCATCCTACCACAATTGAAGCAGGTACGAGTTTCTGGCTTGGAGGTTGCCCCTGATGTTGCTCCCGTTGCAACTGATGAAGGAGCTTGTCCACTAGGCTTGGACTTCTTACCCCATTTCTTCTTATAAAACGATTTTCCCGATCGGGGCGCCTTCCACTCTTGTTGCGACACAACCAAAGCTCTCTTCCCTTGCACCCTCTTCATGTCCTTTTCCAACGCGGTTGCGGTGTCAATCAACGCTTGGAAACCTTGGTTCACAGAACTGGACACAAGGAACCTCAACTCGTCCCTCAGCCCTTCATAGAACCGATTAGTCTTCCTCTGCTCATCAGAAAAAATGGAACCCGCATACCGCCCCAAGCGAGTAAACTCATGCAGGTACGCGTCAACACTTCCCTCACCTTGAGTCAACCGTTGGAATTCATTTTCCATGGCTATCCGTTGAGCCACAGGAAGGTGCTTCGCAAGGAAGAGCCGAGAGAATTCTTCCATCGACACTTGGGTTAACGGACGACCCGCCAAATGATGCAACTCCATCTCATCCCACCATAAACGAGCTTCTCCTTCAAGCAAGAAGGTGGCTAAGGTAACTTTCTGATGTTCCGCCGTTCCTATCGCCGTCATCACTCGCTTGACGCGCGATAACCAATCCTCAGCCTGCGTCGGGGTTCCCTCTCCCCAGAACGTAGGCGGATGGAAACTCATAAACCGCGTTAGCTGCTTCTCAGCCGCTCGAGGAACCACATCCATAACAGGTTCAGGTCTTGCCACCACCTGTTCTGGCCTCACAGCCGCTTGTTCCTGCCTCAGTGGCTGGCCTTGGATCATAGTAAATAAGGCCTCCGCAACTAAACGGACATGTTCCGCAGACGGTGGAGGTGTAGGCACCGCGGCGGGTGCCGTACTTTCATCAGAACGCTGGGGCTCAGACGGCCCAGCTCCACTTCGTGTCACCTAAAGGTGGACAAGACACACACATTAGCGGTCGTACCCAAGCAAACAACACAAAATAGGAACACGCAGGTTCCTCAAACACAGCAAGTTGCATTCCTATCATGGACATTCAGGAGTTCATTCGTAGACTTTGGTGTGCACAAACACGTGCTCGCTACCCCACAAAATAAGTCGGCCACGACTTCGAGAGGGAAAGACCAAGACAACCGATACCAAAAATGTAACAACCCCATCCGTTCATATGATATATTCTAGAAGGTCCGGCCGGGGCCCCACAGGATATATCACAAAACAGTCGGTGAAGGTACAGGATGATACCAGAGTAGCGCATCGTACCTATCACAAGCATTCTAGCGGAAGCCTAAACTACTTGAACTCCTCATGAATGTCCAAACATAAAACTCCACATTTTATATACATATAGGAATGTCTTACAACATGTCAAAAGAGTTGGCCTTATGGCCTTACAGGGCTTTCAATCAGTGGCCTAAAATAGATTGGCGCGCAGGCCGGCCACACTAAAAGAAAACACACAAAAGAACACACGTAGCCTTCGAGGGCTAACAGCAGCAGCCGCAACACCAGCAGGAGCATCAACCTCTATGCGTCCCGCTCGGCTCTCCAGCACCTGTGCAAGGACAATCCACCCAACGGTGGCAAACAAAAGCAACGGTCAGCGTTCAGCTGACCAAATTATAACGACCCTACCCCTCCGCTCGGGGCAGCGGTATTTTCCCTGCAGGCATATCATATCACAAGTATGGCAAGCTATATCATCAAAAGGTGCTTTCACGCACACAAGCCATCACAACCGTTCGCCACCCGGCCCAACGGTCCGTGCACTTAGGGCACATTCTTGGTGTTCTGGCAACCTCTTGCCCACCACCGTATCAGGGTTATCACCCAACGGTAAATCTCTTGAGCATTTACTCCTTGGCGTGCAGCCGGAGTTAGTCCTCGGACACTGGGATGGCCCGTAGCCCCCCGTGGTGTCATGGCGCGCAGGCCGAAGACTCTTGCTATGCGCTCCAACAGACCGCACTTTTTGGTCTCACGTCAGACGGACATAGCGCAGGTCGGATCCTCCACCCCCCCCCCCCCCCCCGTTGCTCAAATCGCCTTGCCTTTTCCGCGTGCAGCGTACTCATGGCTATATCAAAGGCGCGGGTCGGTCTCACCAATCCTGTTCTTGGCATTCAAGCCTGGGTATTTCTCTATACCCATTTCCTCACAGCAACAGCGGGTCTTTCCTGGGCACACCAGTACTTCCTGTGACTCCCGTCACAGGTGGACACCGCAAATTACAAATGTCAGGGGTCTTTCCTGGGCACACCAGTACTTCCTGTGACTCGCTCCACAGGTGGACACCCTATGACATCAAGCATCACAAAAAGGGCCTTTCCTGGTCCCACCAGTACTTCCTGTGTCTCAATCACAGGTTGGACCCAAAACCATCACAAGGCTATTTTCCTGGGCTACCACCCCAGTACTTCCTGCTACTCCTTTTCGCAGGCATAACCCGTAGACTCCGTACACTACACGTTATTATCACGGAGTCTTCTCCGGTTCGTATGCAACATCACCAATCCAGACCAACCTGTCCAGATGGGCTTCACACAGCATGCCTATTCCGTACTCCATTTCCGGATCTATATGCAACACAAAGGGGATTTCAAGCATCCACCCAAAGATTCCCCAAATCAGCCACCTCTTGGTGGGGGAAATCATAAGATATGCCACAAATGAAGCCTTCACATGGCTAGGAAGAAAAGTCGTTACCCTTGACGATCGCTTCGGTGCCATGGCCTCCAAGCTAGCTTGCAAGACTCGCAAGAGCGTTTCCTCCGCAACGCTGGCTTCGGATCTCTCGTCGGTAAACCGCAGCACCACCACCAGCAGCCCCCTTTCCTTCTTCCTCCTCCTTTCTCTCTTTCTTTCTCTCTTGAAGAAAGATGAAGGCCAAAGTAAAATGAGTAATCCTTCTCTGATTTCGGCCTTGAAGGAAAAAGAGGAAGAGGCTTCAGCCCTTGGATCCAGACTGAAGGAATGGACGGCCACGATTCTGCCAAAAACACATATTTTGACCCGACACGGCCTCGAACACGGCCGTGTGCCAGGCCGTGTACCTCAAGCGGTGGTCAACCGACTTATCCAAACCAGTGACACTCCCACGGGACACGCCCGTGTCATGGGCCGTGTCACCAACACGCCTTCAGACACGCCCGTGTCTGTGGCCGTGTACCTGGGGAAAAAAAAATCCCAAATCATCCCGAGACTTCACACGGCCTGTGACACGCCCGTGTCCCAGGCCGTGTGCCCAGACACGACACAAAGACACGCCCTGTCGAAATCTTTCGGCGGGCTGAGCTCATCGCCTGATTTGACACGCCCTGTGACACGCCCGTTTTACAGGCCGTGTTCAACACTCGACACTCACTTCTCGACACTCGACGATCGTCGAGCAAAAATCGTCGAGCATGCGACACGGCCTTGGACACGCCCGTGTACTGGGCCGTGTGCCTCCTCTCGAAGGATCGTCGAGAGCAAAAATCGTCGAGACAAAGCCCAATCGTCGACACAACCTCGACACGCCCTGCGACACCCCCGTGTCGCAGGCCGTGTCAACTGACACGCCCTGGGACACGCCCGTATCCTAGGCCGTGTCACCCAAATTTTCCTGTTTCAGAACTTTGGGCTGTTACAAAGAGTGAATCCAGTATAAGTGGTCAAGGGTGCCGAGGCAAAGGAGGAGGAGGACCATAGTAATGAGGAATGAAGGAGTGCTTGGGTTGTCGTCTTCAGAAGTACTTCCATGATCGTTTGGTTTAGTTTCTTTAGTGTTGTTATTATCTGTGGCTTTTAATTTTTTATTTTGTAGACTTTTCTGCGATGGTGACTTTATGGACCAAGTCCCCCTTGGCGAACTGCTTAACCCTGATATGCTTGTCAAAGTATTTTGTCATTATATGTTTGACTTCCTCTTGTCGAATCGACGCGATATCCTGTATCTCCTCCACCAAGTTGAGCGAGAGTCTTTGCTCTTCGCCATTCTCTTCTCTCCAATCCTCCCATCCTTCCATGACTGCCATCACCCTTGGACTCCTGGCATCAAATTCCACCAGGATCACTACTTCCGAGCAATGAGATAGCTAGAATGGAGTCTCTCCCGTAGCGGTGTTTGGGGTGGTACTCAAGGCCCAGAGGACTGAGGGGTGCTGCTCGACCTAATTTCCTTTAAGTTCTCCACCTTCTTTCTGAGCAAGTTGACAATCACCTTGTTAGCGGTCTCAAATTTACCATTACTTTGAGGATGATACGCAGACGTGAAGCAAAGGTCAGTTCCTAGTTCACAATAGAACTTGATGAGTACCGCTATTGAAACCAAAACTTGGCTTCTGTGGGATTCAGACCCTAGTAAGGGGAGACTGCACAATTACTTATCCTAGTTAGCCTGCCTGACTGAGGACTTAGGCTATGAGGATGATCCAGGGCTGCAGCACGAAGGCCTCACCACACTCTCCGAAGATCTTAGAGCGCCTCCCCTCCTTATCAAGTACTGAGCTAAGGGCACCTTAGAAAGTGCTATATGACTAGAGAATGAGAAAGCTTGCCTTCTGAAGTACCCCTGTTTATAGATTTCAAAATTCGGCTTGCAAATAGCTTATCTCTGCTGTTTTAAAAGGCTATATGCAACCCAACCGGGTTCGTTAAAAGCGTAACTCCGCCATTTTGAGGAGCTAAATGCAGACCTCTAAGGGCATCCAGGTAATCTTACCACTGGACCCCACCGGGAGAGTGGTCCACGAAGGAACCACTCGCCTAAAGTGGATAATAATGGGACAACCATGCATTCATCCACTAGACGAGAACCCGCCCTCACGCGCAATAAGGCGCAAGCCTTGGGCGAATGCGTGATAGAGACTACACTCGCCTGATGTCCTGACGGCTCTCCTAGGCTTAGGCGAATGCCCCTTGAGGCACTGGGTGAGTATAGGTAAGCCTACCCCACTCGCCACTTCTGAAAATAATGCCTTGAACTACCTTGAGCCCGCCGGAGGGGCCTACTCAGCGAATATGGGGTTGTCATGTGGCCCTCCTCCTGGTGGAAGTCATAGTAGGGCACCTCTACTTTACCTCCCAACCTCCTCCTCTGGACACCTCTTCTCCTTCTCAGGGCTATCACCATAGCCTGGTACTGCTCGGGGAGAGGGGGTCTCTGTCCTTTCCTCTAACCTGGATGGTTGAACTGGCCTTGCCCCCCTTGGCGATTTTCTCCTCCATGGAGACCCCTACTTTGGCCATGATAGTGCCACTCTTGCTACCTCTAGCCTAGCATGTTATTCTGCTCCTGGAGGCCCCACCTCTGATGCTGCTGCTGCTCCCACTGCTGAGGCTTTATCCTCCCAACCTCCTGGTCTTTGTCATCTCCTGGCTCTCTGAAAGTGCAGGCTAGATCTGAAATACTCTAGAGGGGGGGGGTGAATAGAGTATAGTGTTCACAAAAAACCTTTTACAACTTTTGTTGTATTCCTAAGTGAACAAGTCAGTAAGTAAATAAAACAAAGCACAACAAACTAAGAAATCACAGAGAACAGCCAAAACACAAAGAAAAGGGTAACCATATGACACAAGAAATTTTATAGTGGTTCCCAAACCTGGGTACATCCACTCTTCTACCAGCCTGATAGGAATCCACTCAGGTTTTTGATCAGGTGCCTGACACCAATGAGCTTTTGTTCAGGTGCTCAAAAACCAAACCTCAAGTCTTTTGGAAGGAGACTTGCAACCAGAATAATTTTAAAGGGAATTAAAACCCTGTACAGGAATTGGAAATAAAGTGATGGTGTCTTCTCTATCAACAGTCAGAGAGAAGACTTGTGGATTGATGGTAACAGATTTTGCTCCCCCTAAGATCCTGAATTAATCAGGAATGCTGGAGCACTGCTTCAGGATGATAGGTCTTCAAAGACCTAGAATGCCTGGACCAGGATTTGTTTCAGGAACTCCTTTGACAGATTATTATTTGTTGTCCTTTGAAGTAGTCCTGTAGAATTGAAGGAAAGAAGAAGACTCTTGATTGAATTTGATTGTTCTTTTTCTTCTTCTTGAAGATGTTCTCTGGTCAGGCTGATTGCAGTAGAACTTTTGATTTCTGATAGGTTCTTCTTCTTTGCAATCTGAGTGTGTCAATCTGATTGTCTGTATTGCTTACAGTTGTGTACTGTTACTGATTGATTCTATTCTCTTCTGTGTCTCTTTTTTTTTGACTGAGGAACATTCAAAATTTGAATGTTGAGCAGTAATTGTAGTCGGTCTTGGAAGGAAGCGACAATCAATGATTTCCCCAATTGTCCCATGGAAAAACGGCATGTAATCGTCCATAGTCAATGCGCGTTCTAACGGTAACATTCCGAGAAGATCTGACATTAATAACTCCGGAATCATCGCCAAGAAACGGGACGGGAAACCTAAAGATGACCTAGTCTGGATTTTTCGAACGAAGAACGCAATTCGTCGAGCTGAGTTTGAGTTCGTCGAGCTGAGCTTGAGAGAGTTCGTCGACCAGATAATCTTCATTAGTCGAACTAACAATCTTCATTCGTCAAGCAGATAATTCTCAATGTCAGACAGTATTTGTCGAACTGAGATCCAAATTCGTAGAGCGAAGAAAGATTGTGGACTTAGCCAAATATTCTGCATCTGCTGATATCTAGTGTCGACATAAGCTGTTGTCGACTGATTGATCTTGGTGTCGACTCAATTCTTCTGGTGTCGACATGAGTTGGTGTTGACTGATATCCTGGTGTCGACACAAATTGTCTGGCGTCGACACATTCCCTAAGTGTCGACACAAATCCTCTGAATTTAGAAATCGTCGAGTAGAGTACTACATTTGTCGACCTGAGAAGCTGACTTCGTCGACCTGAGAAGCTGAGAACTTGAGGTCCAAGTTCGTCGAGCTCAGAATCTAATTCGTCAACCAAAGCTTGAAGCTGGACTTAAAAAAATTCTGAAATTATCCTGACTTTGGCTTGATGTAGAAACTCAGTCTTCGTCGAACAGAGAACCAAGATCGTCGAGCTCAGCACTAAGAAATGTCTCACGATCGTCGAGCGCAGAACTACTTTCGTCGAGCAGAGTTCGACAAACGTTAAACTCATTTAACTTAGTCTTGAAAACCTCTAAGTCTGGAGTCTCTGATGGTCTTGATGATAGCTGGTCCATCTGAAGTTGATCCTAAGGACTTGGCCTAGACTCTAGGACACAAACTTGACCTTGGCTATACATGTTGGGTACATCCTAAGTCAGTGAACCTAGCCCAAATCAACTAGGGAACCAACAATCTCCCCATATTTGGGTGAGGTCACTAACAGAGACTCAAAATAGAAACAAACAGAGAACAAAGCAGGAAAAGAGATATATCTGGCAGAGAATTACCAACACATGTAGCAGATATATATATACACAGCTTTGTTTAAGCAGATAACATTGTTTGAAAAATAAGAATAGACAGAAAAAGAAATAGCATAAAAATTACTTCTTTTGCTTCTTCTGCTTGGACCTGTCTTCAGATGTCTGCTCACCTGGCTTCTTGAATAGGATTTCTCTCTTGGGATCTAAAGCTTGAGCCTTTGTCATAGTCATATCAGCTGCCCCAATAATATTCAATGAGGTAGCCCTGGGGACAACTGCTTCTGGATGGTGCTTCATGTAATCATCAATATTAAATAGCTTATTTCCTTTGCTAAACCTTTTCAACTCTTCTTTTCTATACTTTGACATGGTTGTAAGTCCTGATGTATCTTTTCCTTCAGCCTTGGCTTTATTGATCAAAGATTGTCCAATTAATTCCTGGTCTCTAGCCATTCTTGTTGTATTTGCAAGTTTCAGGATCTTCAAATGGAGTTGGAGGAGAATAAGGTCTCTTTGGACTTTCAGCTTTTTGTACTTTAGAAATATGTTGTTGCTGCTGCTGCTGATGCTGTTGTTGACTACTTGAGGATGGCTGCCTCTACTAGCTGCTTCCAGATGATCTCCCTGACTGTCTCTGATATGTTTGCATTGGGGCAGATCTCTGGGAGCTAGAGCTAGAGGCACCGGCCAGCTGCTGGAGGAGGAGGAGGATCATTTCTGAATCTGTGTACTGGAGGAGGGGAATATCTCCTGCTTCTCTTTCTTTCCTTATTTTGGTTCTTGGATAGCCACATCCAGGCAGGCATTCCCTTGTATGGAGCAACATTGTGCAGAATATAATAGGGGGTGTCTGTAGTGGGATTTGGCTTGGAAGCTGGATGAGGAGGAGCCTTCCTTTTCTTAGATAACATCTTATTTTTCTTACAAGCAACATCTTCATCAGAATCATCATCATCATCATCTTCATCTTCTTCAGAATCAGAACCCTGAAGGGTTATCATACAAGGCATCCAAAGCTTTTAAAGCTTTATCAGAAATAATAGCCTTTTCTGGAGGAGTGGCAGAAGGTTCAGGAACAATAGGAACTGAGGTTTCAACAATAGGAGAGGAGACTGTACAGGAATCAGAAATAGTATGGACAGAGCTTTCAACTACTGTCTTATTCTCTTCTTCAATGTCAGCCTGAATAAGATCATCCAAATTAGGTATAGGAGAGTAATCCATGACAAAGCTTGGTACTGAAATATCTTCTGGAATGACTGAAGATGATGGAGCAACCACTGG
This sequence comes from Platanthera guangdongensis, assembly GCA_039583875.1. NCBI lineage: Eukaryota > Viridiplantae > Streptophyta > Magnoliopsida > Asparagales > Orchidaceae > Platanthera > Platanthera guangdongensis. The sequence continues at coordinate 162,543,167 of CM077153.1, read as the reverse complement.
AGGAACAAAACTGTCATAGAGTTGCTTAGCAACTGCTGGACTTATTGGGGAGGTATAGGGTACAATAGCCCAACTTGGCTTAGTAAAATCAGCTGGAAGAAACTGCATAAACACTGTATCAAAGCTACTCAACAAAACATACAAATTTACTGTGTGATTTAAATGGAAATCACCAACAGGTTTTATTTGTTCAACTGACTCATCTAGATCATTGTCAGTATCCATAAAATGAATTAACTCAATCATCTCAGAATCAAAATCTGTCAAAATTTCTGCATCTGTGTCTGAATCTGCATCTACTATAGAGGGAACTGCTGCTGTGACTGCTGCTGCTGCTGCATCTGTATCTGCTGCAACTTCATCACTGAGCATCTCCCCCTCCCTGGGTTCAAGAGAACCTGGAGCCAGCCCCCTGAATGAAGAGGGGGCAACAGAGAGGGCAGAAATCTGGGCAGATAAAGAATTGATAGAGGTCATAAGAGGTGTAATGGCCTCTTGGATGAGAGATTTGATGAGGGGAGTGAGTAAGGATATGATGGTAGATGGATCAAATGGGGAAGGGGAAGAGGATGGAATAACTTGAGTATGATGAGTGGATGGAGATGAAGATGTAATGGGGGCATCTGGTATGACAACATCTATGGGTATGTTGTAAGATGGAATGGATGACAAATGAGGGGGAAGAGGAGACTGAGGAGGTGTAGGGATATGTGTCTCATGAGGGGAAGGTGGAGGTGTTGGAATATTGGTGATGTCCAGAGGTGGAGATGGAGGTGGAGTAGGCATAGAGGTATGCTGTGGTGATGAAGGAACATGGGTGGGGGAAGTGGGAGGAATTTGAAGAGTGGTTGATGATGGAAGATGGGTTGCTGGAAGAGGTTTTGGAGATGGAAGGACCTCTTCAGCAGGGTGGGTGAACTTTACAGCCCTGGTGCTCTCAGAAGCTGGGGTGGAAAAGGAGGAAGCCTTGGAGGGCTTGGAGATTGTCCTCTCCCACCTGCCAAACAGAGCGCAGGTGAGGATCTTGCTGGCTTTTATGAAGATGGTCGGGGAGACCATGCATTCACCAGCCTTCTCTTGAAGAAAAATTCCCAAAATTCTGCCGAAGCAGACTTCCTTCTTGCTATTCTTTTTCTTTATCAACTCAAAGAAAACTGTGCCCCAGTTAACATGTAGCTTGTTAACCACTGCGCACATCACAAGGAATTGGTAGCGGGTTATGTAATCGTGTGCTGAGTGCTTTCCCATCTGCACTTTTCCTACAATGTGTAAGACCCCTCCCTCCCGGATTTCCAAAACACGGCACGAAGAGGGAGTCTTATGCCCGGAACAGCCGCCTTGCGGTGGCATTAGCACACGGGCTAACCTGTACCATAAGACGCCTATTCCGCCGGCTACAACCATATCAATATAAATGCCAACCCAACCAAATAAATAAGCAAGAGAAGTCAAAATCCACACCAAGTATATAATGTCCAAAAACATGAAATGATGAGAAGCTAAACATGCTTCTACAAAATATCAGAGTACAGCTAATCATTGCCCAAACGGGCTACATCAGAGTAATCAAAACACTAACATCAGTAACAGACGGTATCGACGGCACCGTCACATCAGGCCCTGTCGTCCTGGCCTGGCTGTCCTGCGGCGTAGTCTGCGGCTGCTCTACCTGCGGCGCGACCTCCTAAAAAAGGAAGACGTAGCAACCGTTAGTCGAAACGACTAAGTGGTTTCACATCCGCTCCTCCGGCGACTCCTCGGCACCGGGCAGAGAAAGAGAAACAAGGGTACAATATATATAAGTGTATGACAGGTACAAACAGGTGGCAGTAGAGTAAGAGAAACAGTATCATTATCAACATTTATATAAGAGCTACAACTAAACTAGCAAGTATAAGTAAGAGCAGGAAGTAACTTAACTTATAAGAATGCCCATACAAACTTATAAGTTAAGGATCGGGTTACATAAAAGTAACTCATCGTATAAGAGTGCCCATACAAACTTATACGATGAGGATCTTGTTGTGAAATGATATGAAATGCTATGAATGCTATGCAATGACTCACCCATGCACACCCATGCAATTGCTATGTCGACACAGACTCTAGTTCCCACTTTTCGAGCAGGTAGCTAACCTCTCAGGCATCAGCCGCCGTGGCCAGGCGGTGACAGTAGAACGGGCACTTCTACTACTAGGCGGGTATCACACTACTTCACCTAGGCCTCCGTACGCCTCAACGCTAAGAACACAACAGCGGAGCCCATGCGTACTATGGCCCAGCGGGGTCTTAGGTAGATGTGCACCAAGAACACAGCCCGAACTGGCCTTGCGTGACCCGGAAGGGGCCTCAGAAGAAAGCACGAGGACACAGCCCAACCGTTCACATGGTCGGAGGGGCCTCGGGACGTGGACACCGAGGACACAGCCCAAACCGACCAAGTCTAACTGCCAACTCCCGTCGGTGTGACGACTGGCGAGCCCGTAGACCTGCCACACTATCCTTAACCCAGGATTACGACACTGCGTGTCGACTCACACCACATGCACATACCACATCAACATATCATGGAAGGGGCCTCGGAAGTAAACACGAGGACACAGCCCAACCATCCATCCATACCTTATCTCAACACAACCAAAACAAGTGACGGTCAACACCGCACTTACATCCATTCACAATACTACCCGTAGGGAGACGACTCTCTAAGTATTGTACTACAAGACTCATTTCATTAATCAAATATGTCCATGATCGTAATCTATTCATCTATATGACTTTCCAAATGATGACAATGTAATATAAACATGATGCGCATATAAAGATCTATCACAATTTTCATTTGATAATGTCATAATATAAACATGAAGTGCACAATTATCAATCTTTCAATTCCTACCCGTTCAGTTCGTTTAAATAATATTGTTTCTCAAATTGATAATATGAACTCTGCAACAAACGATTAATCATTCATCCAAGCCAAGTGTCTTGCATTATTAATTCCACCGAATCAAAATTCATTTTCCATTAAGCCCAGAATTTAGGCGCAGGTTGAATCTGGACAGCAACTTCAACCGGAGATTCCCGAGGCTACAGGAATCCGGTGAAGTCGTGTAACCCCTCGATGGAAAGGTATTTCCATGGACTACATCTTTCATATTCAGAGCTCAACCCAGATTTGAAATTATCCTATTTGAAATCGGACTTGAAGTCCGCTGCGTACAGAATACAGTTTCTGCATACAAGATTTATTGAACACCATTTTCGTTTAGACTTTCCCGTGGCTACACACTTCGCCAGAAGTCGTGCAACCATTCGTTGGAAAGGTATTTGCAAGGGCTTCAACCTTCGTGTTAAGCCGAAAGCCCAGATCTGGCCATAGCATACTTAACAATGGCCACGAAGTTCGCTGCGCGCAGAATACAGATTCTGCGCGCATCTTAAGGCGGAATGAACGACATCGGTTCGTCTTCCTCCGCAAGGCGATTCCTCCCAAATCATTCCAGAAAACCTCCTCCCTTATTCACCCTCAAGAGGCCAATATTCTTCACGAAACCATCCTCAATCATCACATAGAAGAAGAGAGTGGTTGAAGAGATCTAAAATCTAGAACACAAGTCCTAGCATGGCCAAACCTAGAAGACTTCTTCTCTCCATCAAGACTCTCTTGAGCCGATGTCTCTCCTAGGAAAATAACTATAGATCTAGCACCAAGGGAGAGGGTAGGAAACTCACATTGGCTCCAGCGGTACCACCATTTCCGGCCATGGATCTCGTAGTTCTCCTTGGCGGCATCTTCTCTTTCACGGCGATGGCGTATCTCCTTCGGTAGAACTTGCTCCAGCAGTTTTTCCTCTCACCAGGAGTTATCATAGGAAATAGGGGAAGAAATGAGAATGAAAACGGCTAAGGTTTTCTCCCCCCCCCTTATATATAAAATGTGACACGGGTAGGGACACGGCCGTGTCCGTACCCGTGTCCTGCTTCCGTGAAACGGCAATGGCGGTTTCCATGTCGGTTCAATGCTTGACATGGGTAGGGACACGCCCGTGTCCCGACCCGTGTCCACATGACACGGCCGTGTGCCTGGCCGTGTCCTTGGCCGTGTCCTGCTCGGGTTGCATCTCGACACGCCTCGTCGAGCTCAACTCGACGCACACGGGTAGGGACACGCCCGTGTCACTACCCGTATCACCTGGTGTCGACACAGTTCGACGATCTCGACACGCCTCGTCGAGCTCAACTCGACGCACACGGGTAGGGACACGGCCGTGTCACTACCCGTGTCACTTGGTGTCGACACAGCTCGTCAGTCTCGACACGGCTCGTCGAGCTCAACTCGACGCACACGGGTAGGGACACGCCCGTGTCGCTACCCGTGTCGCTACCTGTGTCGCTACCCGTGTCGCTACCCGTGTCGCTACCCGTGTCACTACCCGTGTCACTACCCGTGTCACTACCCGTGTCACTACCCGTGTCTTTTTACACTGATTTCTCCACTTCTCCACAAGTGCAGTCCAATTCCCTGCACTTCTCAGGACTCGAGTCAACCCTCCTGACTCAAAAACACACACACTAGGGGCCTAGAGCGATTCGGGACGTTACAAATCCTATAAACAAAATAAAAGATTTCGTCCCCGAAATCAGGCTTAGGCTATGGGGAGAAGAGCATAACAGGAAATTTAACATATGCTTTTAAATAAGATTACCTTGAGCAAACAACTCCGGGTAGCGTTGCTGCATTAAATCCATTGGCTCCCATGTGTACTCCTCCTTCCCGTGATTCAACCATAGCACCTTCACTAAGGGAACACTTTTGCGGCGTAATGTTCTTGTCTCGCTGTCAACAATCCGCACCGGCTCTAGTCGCACAGACCTATCTGACGCCACTGCACCACCAATAGTGGGAATATACTGGTCGGGCCGCAACAGTGCTTTTCGAAGCGACGACACATGGAACACGTCGTGGAGATTTTCTAGTTCTGGTGGTAACTCCAACCGATAGGCCAACGGGCCGATCCTTTCTAGTATAGTATAAGGCCCAACATACCTTGGGCTGAGCTTTTTCACTCCACGCACCCGCGACACTCCATGCTTCGGCCGAATCTTGAGGAACACTTTTTCGCCCACTTGGAACTCCACCATCCGGTGCTTTTTATTGTAATATTTCGTCTGTCGACTTTGAGCCTCCAACATGCGATCCCGTATCAATCTGACCGCCGCATCAGTATCATCTATGTATTCGTTTCCCAATGCCTTCGGATCTTCATCTTGCACCCAAGACAAGGGAGTCCTGCACCTTCTTCCGTAAAGGGCTTCATGGGGCGCCATGCCGATGCTCGCCTGATGGCTATTATTATAGGAGAATTCCACTAGTGGCAAGAGCCTTTCCCATGGCTCTCCTCTGTCCAGCACACATAACCTCAATAAATCCTCCAGTGTTCTGATGGTCCGCTCTGACTGCCCGTCCGTCTGAGGATGAAATGCGGTACTAAAGGTTAGGCGTGAGCCCAAATACGCATGTACCGCCTTCCACTCATTGGATGTAAACCGACCATCCCGATCCGAAACAATTGTCTTGGGCACGCCATGATACCGTACAAATTGCTCCACAAAAAGGCGTACCAAAACATCCACGTGTGCTTCCTTCTTCATTGGAATGAACCGGGCCACCTTTGTCAGTCGATCCACAATAACCCACACCGAATCATTCCCGGAGCGTGAGCGAGGTAGCCCATGGACAAAGTCCATGGAGATGTCCTCGAACTTCCATTCGGGGATGGGCAATGACTGCAACAAACCACCGGGACTCCTGCACTCAGCCTTCACTCTTTGACAAGCTTCGCAATGTGTAACATAGTAGCAAACATCCTTCTTCATTCCCGGCCAACACATGGTCTTCCGCAATCCGGCGTACATCTTAGCAATACCCGGGTGCACTGAATATTGAGAGGAATGTGCCTCTCTCAAGATATCCTCCCGAATTTTGCCGCCCTTGGGAATATAGAGTCGGCCACAGAAATAAACGAGGCCGTCTTTTAGTGTGTACTCATCGGTGGTCCCATCTTCAATTGCCTTGATTGCCGGGGCCAAGGCCGCATCCATTCCTTGCTCCACCCGAATCCGGTCTCGGATATCACAAACTATGCTCATGTTGGCCAAATACTCCGCATACTCTGCTGAAGGAGACTTGAATACTAGAGTAATTTCCATCTCCTCGATCATCCGAGCCAACTCCATACTCATCAACTGAGACTCTGGGCTACAGCCTGGCGCTTTTCTACTCAGGGCATCGGCTACCGAGTTCGCTTTCCCGGGGTGGTAGTTCATGGTGAACTCATAGTCGCATAGAAATTCCAACCACCGCCGTTGTCTCAGATTCAACTCCTTCTGAGTGTGGACATACTTCAAGTTCTTGTGATCGGAAAAGATCTCGCAGTGTACGCCATATAGGTAATGCCTCCAGACCTTCAAAGCGAAGACCACTGCTCCCAACTCCAAATCATGAACCGGGTAATTGATTTCATGTTTCTTTAACTGCCTTGAAGCATATGCGATCACGTGCCCGTGCTGCATCAATACCGCTCCCATCCCCTGATATGATGCGTCTGTGTAAACTTGAAATCCTTCCTTCCCCGACGGAAGTGCAAGGATGGGGGCGGAGGTAAGCCTATCCTTCAGCTCTTGAAATGCCGCTTCACATTGAGGTGTCCACTCAAATGGCACACCCTTCTTCGTCAAGGAGGTAAGGGGAAGGGCAATCTTGGAAAATCCTTTCACGAACTTGCGGTAGTACCCAGCAAGTCCAAGAAAGCTTCGTACATCGGCCGCCGACTTCAAGGGCGACCACTCCTTCACGGCTCGCACCTTTGCTGGATCCACCGCTAATCCTGCTCCACTGATCACATGCCCCAAGAAGGCTACCTCCTTAAGCCAGAATTCACACTTGCTAAACTTGGCATACAAGGCATGCTCCTTCAATTTCTTCAAAACCAAGGTCAGGTGCTCGACATGCTCCTCCTCCGTCTTTGAGTAGACCAAGATGTCGTCGATGAAAACAATGACGAAGATGTCCAAATACGGTTCAAACACCTTGTTCATCAAACTCATGAAGGCCGAAGGGGCATTTGTGAGCCCAAACGGCATTACTGTGAACTCATACAAACCATATCTCGAACTGAATGCTGTTTTCTGAATATCCCCCTCATGTATCCTCAACTGATAGTATCCAGAGCGCAAGTCTAGTTTAGAGAACCAATATGCTCCCACTAATTGATCGAACAACTCGTCGATCCGAGGTAGCGGATAAGTGTTCCGCACCGTCAACCGATTGAGTTCCCGATAATCTATGCACAATCGCAGGGTTCCATCCTTCTTCTTCACGAACAGCACAGGGGCTCCCCATGGTGATGAACTGGGGCGAACGAACCCTGAATCCACTAGTTCCTGTAGTTGAACTCTAAATTCTGCTAGTTCTTTCGGGGCCATTCTGTACGGAGCCTTGGATACAGGCTTGGCACCTGGTACTAGATTGATCTGGAAGTCAACCTCTCTATGCGGAGGTAATCCTGGTAGCTTCTCAGGAAATACCTCGGGAAAATCCCGCACTACCCGTACATCCTTTAATTCCAACGCTGCTTCCTTCAACTCGAACCAGATCATGAAGACCTCATCCCCCTTCATATGAGCCTTTACAGCCTGAATAGAAGATAATATCATACGTGGCGCGAAGCCAATACCTTGGAAGATGACGTCAGAGTCTCCATGTCTCAAATAGATTCGCTTCTCCGCGCAGTCGATCCTCGCGAAGTGCCAATCCAGCCATGCCATGCCCAAAATGATGTCGAACTCCGGCATTCTCAGAACCGTGGCCGGTGTATCAAAGGCTTTCCCATCAATAAATAACTCCAACTCGCACTTAGCGGTCGCGATCATCTCCGAGCCATCCGGGAGGCGTACACGTCGGGCTATGCCAGTGAAGTACTGTACACCCTCCACGTCTTTTATGAAATCCTCGGACACAAAGGAGTGTGAGGCACCGGTATCGAACAGCGCATAGGCTGTCTTCCCGCCAATAATCACGGTGCCTAAGTACCAACAACCAAAACTTATTGCTAGTGGCTAGTAAGTTCTAATCAATTCAAGTTAGACCATGCAAATATGTAAATTAATTAAATCATACCTGCAATCACATCTTGTGGGTTCCGTTCCTGCGCCATGTCAAGCGCGTACACCTGATCCCGGACCGGTCCGGGGTTTCCTCTTGGCGGTCCTCGTCCTCGACCACGCATATATCCCCGCCCTCGTGGAGCTGCTGGAGGGAGAGCAGGAGGGAGAGCAGGAGGGAGAGCAGGAGGGGCGTTCCCATATAGCTGCGGGCAAAAACACCGGATGTGGCCCGACTGGTTGCATTCGAAGCACACCAGACCACGACGCCCTTCAGGTTGTTGAAATCGCTGAGGCTGTGGGGGTGGAGGCAACGCAGGCGGCTGCGGAACTGGATGCTCCACCCTATAGTTTCGGTGGACACGCCCGCCACCTCTTTGATAACCTCTTCCTCCTCTGAAGTCCCGTCTCTTACTATTACTTGGGCCGGCTTCCATCACGTCCTCCGCAGGCCTCTTACTACATCCCAGGTGGTCCGCCTCCAATCTTTTCGCCATATCAATGATCTCCGCCAAGCTACCATCCGCTATAAACAAAAGGGACTGCCTTAGGGGATCTCGCAGCCCTTTATAGAAGCGCTTGGCATAACCTCTGTCATCCAACTCATAAGAATCCGCAAACCTTGCGAGATGCTGGAATTCCCGCTGGTATTCTGTAACCGACTTTGATCCCTGCTTTAGTAGAAGGAACCTCTGCTCAAGCTCATCTCGGGCCGATGTAGGGATAAAGTGCTCCAAGAAAACACCCGAGAATTCACTCCAACTTATCTCTGTGTAGATCCGGCCTTGGAAGGTAGAGCCCATGAGGGACTTCCACCACCTCTTCGCATGTAAGTCCAAGACGGACACTGCCAATGTCACTGCCATGTTGGCTGGGCAACGGATACCGGCCAACAACTCCTGTATCGTGTCTAGCCATTCCTCTGTACGTACGGCTGACTCCGTCCCAAGGTAGACGGGAGGGGAGAGAGCCCGGAAGGTGCTCAGCCAGTTGGAGCTCGGGGCCTGTTGTTGCACCGGAGCCTGCTGTGCCTTAAAAGCATCAAGAATGGCGGTGAGCGTCTGCCCCAACTCAGACTGTTCGAACTGAGTGGGTATGGGAGGGGTAGGAGTACCCCCCATCGGCTCAACATGCAGTGGAACCTACACATACACGACAAATTTGTGGTCAGGTTGGCTAAACTTAAGGTCAAAGTTGGACAAACTTAATGTGAATTACATATGGGCACACCACTGCTTCCGCTAAGTCAGTTTGTCCCCAAACTGACTAACCAAACGGGGGTGGCACCATTGTTGAATGACTTCTTAGTTGAGGATCGTGGTAAACTGATACCATTTGTAAGACCCCTCCCTCCCGGATTTCCAAAACACGGCACGAAGGGGGAGTCTTATGCCCGGAACAGCCGCCTTGCGGTGGCATTAGCACACGGGCTAACCTGTACCACAAGACGCCTATTCCGCCGGCTACAACCATATCAATATAAATGCCAACCCAACCAAATAAATAAGCAAGAGAAGTCAAAATCCACACCAAGTATATAATGTCCAAAAACATGAAATGATGAGAAGCTAAACATGCTTCTACAAAATATCAGAGTACAGCTAATCATTGCCCAAACGGGCTACATCAGAGTAATCAAAACACTAACATCAGTAACAGACGGTATCGACGGCACCGTCACATCAGGCCCTGTCGTCCTGGCCTGGCTGTCCTGCGGCGTAGTCTGCGGCTGCTCTACCTGCGGCGCGACCTCCTAAAAAAGGAAGACGTAGCAACCGTTAGTCGAAACGACTAAGTGGTTTCACATCCGCTCCCCCGGCGACTCCTCGGCACCGGGCGGAGAAAGAGAAACAAGGGTACAATATATATAAGTGTATGACAGGTACAAACAGGTGGCAGTAGAGTAAGAGAAACAGTATTATTATCAGCATTTATATAAGAGCTACAACTAAACTAGCAAGTATAAGTAAGAGCAGGAAGTAACTTAACTTATAAGAATGCCCATACAAACTTATAAGTTAAGGATCGGGTTACATAAAAGTAACTCATCGTATAAGAGTGCCCATACAAACTTATACGATGAGGATCTTGTTGTGCAATGATATGAAATGCTATGCAATGACTCACCCATGCACACCCATGCAATTGCTATGTCGACACGGACTCTAGTTCCCACTTTTCGAGCAGGTAGCTAACCTCTCAGGCATCAGCCGCCGTGGCCAGGCGGTGACAGTAGAACGGGCACTTCTACTACTAGGCGGGTATCACACTACTTCACCTAGGCCTCCGTACGCCTCAACGCTAAGAACACAACAGCGGAGCCCATGCGTACTATGGCCCAGCGGGGTCTTGGGTAGATGTGCACCAAGAACACAGCCCGAACTGGCCTTGCGTGACCCGGAAGGGGCCTCGGAAGAAAGCACGAGGACACAGCCCAACCGTTCACATGGCCGGAGGGGCCTCGGGATGTGGACACCGAGGACACAGCCCAAACCGACCAAGTCTAACTGCCAACTCCCGTCGGTGTGACGACTGGCGAGCCCGTAGACCTGCCACACTATCCTTAACCCACACCGCGTGTCGACTCACACCACATGCACATACCACATCAACATATCATGGAAGGGGCAAGTAAACACGAGGACACAACCCAACCATCCATCCATACCTTATCTCAACACAACCAAAACAAGTGACGGTCAACACCGCACTTACATCCCTTCACAATACTACCCGTAGGGAGACGACTCTCTAAGTATTGTACTACAAGACTCATTTCATTAATCAAATATGTCCATGATCGTAATCTATTCATCTATATGACTTTCCAAATGATGACAATGTAATATAAACATGATGCGCATATAAAGATCTATCACACTTTTCATTTGATAATGTCGTAATATAAACATGAAGTGCACAATTATCAATCTTTCAATTCCTACCCGTTCAGTTCGTTTAAATAATATTGTTTCTCAAATTGATAATATGAACTCTGCAACAAACGATTAATCATTCATCCAAGCCAAGTGTCTTGCATTATTAATTCCACCGAATCAAAATTCATTTTTCATTAAGCCCAGAATTTAGGCGCAGGTTGAATCTGGACAGCAAATTCAACCGGAGATTCCTGAGGCTATAGGAATCCGGTGAAGTCGTGTAACCCCTCGATGGAAAGGTATTTCCATGGACTACATCTTTCATATTCAGAGCTCAACCCAGATTTGATATTATCCTATTTGAAATCGGACTTGAAGTCCGCTGCGTACAGAATACAGTTTCTGCATACAAGATTTATTGAACACCATTTTCGTTTAGACTTTCCTGTGGCTACACACTTCGCCAGAAGTCGTGCAACCATTCGTTGGAAAGGTATTTTCAAGGGCTTCAACCTTTGTGTTAAGCCGAAAGCCTAGATCTGGTCATAGCATACTTAACAATGGCCACGAAGTTCGCTGCGCGCAGAATACAGATTCTGCGCGCATCTTAAGGCGGAATGAACGACATCGGTTCGTCTTCCTCCGCAAGGCGATTCCTCCCAAATCATTCCAGAAAACCTCCTCCCTTATTCACCCTCAAGAGGCCAATATTCTTCACGAAACCATCCTCAATCATCACATAGAAGAAGAGAGTGGTTGAAGAGATCTAAAATCTAGAACACATGTCCTAGCATGGCCAAACCTAGAAGACTTCTTCTCTCCATCAAGACTCTCTTGAGTCGATGTCTCTCCTAGGAAAATAACTATAGATCTAGCACCAAGGGAGAGGGTAGGAAACTCACATTGGCTTCAGCGGTACCACCATTTCCGGCCATGGATCTCGTAGTTCTCCTTGGCGGCATCTTCTCTTTCACGGCGATGGCGTATCTCCTTCGGTAGAACTTGCTCCAGCAGTTTTTCCTCTCACCAGGAGTTATCACAGGAAATAGGGGAAGAAATGAGAATGAAAACGGCTAGGGTTTTCTCCCCCCCCCTTATATATAAAATGTGACACGGGTAGGGACACGGCCGTGTCCGTACCCGTGTCCTGCTTCCGTGAAACGGCAATGGCTGTTTCCATGTCGGTTCAATGCTTGACACGGGTAGGGACACGCCCATGTCCCGACCCGTGTCCACATGACACGGCCGTGTGCCTGGCCATGTGTCCTTGGCCGTGTCCTGCTCGGGTTGCATCTCGACACGCCTCGTCGAGCTCAACTCGACGCACACGGGTAGGGACACGCCCGTGTCACTACCCGTGTCACCTGGTGTCGACACAGTTCGACGATCTCGACACGCCTCGTCGAGCTCAACTCGACGCACACGGGTAGGGACACGGCCGTGTCACTACCCGTGTCACTTGGTGTCGACACAGCTCGTCAGTCTCGACACGGCTCGTCGAGCTCAACTCGACGCACACGGGTAGGGACACGCCCGTGTCGCTACCCGTGTCGCTACCCGTGTCGCTACCCGTGTCACTACCTGTGTCACTACCCGTGTCACTACCCGTGTCACTACCCGTGTCACTACCCGTATCACTACCCGTGTCTTTTTACACTGATTTCTCCACTTCTCCACAAGTGCAGTCCAATTCCCTGCACTTCTCAGGACTCGAGTCAACCCTCCTGACTCAAAAACACACACACTAGGGGCCTAGAGCGATTCGGGACGTTACACAATGTCTGCCAGAAACTGGTACGCGCAGACAATTGCTTCTTCAACACTTGTTAGGGTTGCTTCCTGAAAAATCCATTAACTTCAGCATATCACCAAACTCTTCAGAATCCATTTCCATGTTATCTTCTCCATTCACTAGTCCAAAAATCTCAGATAGAATTGCGGGAGATAGGGAAACAGAAGTCCTCCCGATAGTTCCTGTCACGGTATCATCCTCAGAAGCAGTAGATGTATACACCCATTCTCTGATTTCAGTTGAGTGCAATTTAATTCGCCTGGTCATGAAATCCTTTATATGAAGTTCTTCTAGCAATTCCAATATATAAAGAAAGATGGGGTCAGAATGTCGGAACGAATCGAAGTCCATATCGAAGCCAGTATCAAACTTCATTGCGGCGAGGGTGCTTGCTGGAATCGCCATTGATGACCTGCAAGAAAATCACAGAGAGAAATGGCGATCAAGAGCAAATGAACTGAAAGCGCGGGACGGAGGTCGAAGAAAACCTAGATATAAGTTTTCCAGAATATGAATCGACAATCTCCGTTCCACGAAAAAGAGAAATTCTTCGAAATGAGCTCGACGAAATAAATTACAAACAAATAATTCGTCGATCTCAACCAGAAGAATCGAAAATAGTTCGTCGAACTCCGTTCGACGAAATATCTTCTGAAGCAAAGTTCGTCGATCTCTGGTCGATGAGAATTGTTTCCACACACAGAGAATTCGTCGATCTCCGGTCAACGAGAATCTCTCAAACTTTCCCTAATTCGTCGAACTCTGGAAAATTCGACGAATGCAGACAGAAACTAATTTAACTCTTCTCCATCAATCATTCCTAGTTGATTTACAAAGAACAGATGATTTTTCTCATCCAAGGGCTTGGTGAAAATGTCTGCTCTCTATAAATCAGTAGGAATATGGATTAAGTTAATTTTCTTTTTGTCTACATTATCTCTAATGAAATGATGTCTTATTTCAATATGCTTAGTCCTAGAATGGTGAACTGGATTCTGTGTTATATCAATAGCACTAGTATTATCACAAAATAATGTTGAATTATTTAAGTTGACACCATAGTCTAGGAGTTGGTTTTGTATCCATAGCATTTGTGAACAGCAGCTGCCAGCAGCCATATAGTCTGCTTCTGCAGTTGATGTAGACACAGATGTCTGCTTTTTACAAAACCAGAAAACAAGTCTCATACCCAGGAACTGGCAAGTTCCAGAGGTACTCTTCCTGTCCACTCTACATCCAGCATAGTCAGCATCTGAGTATCTAGTTAACTCAAACTCTGACTCTGCAGGATACCAGAGTCCTAGATTAGGGCAAATCTTTATATATCTTAAAATTCTTTTTAGGAAAATAAGGTGAGATTCTTTAGGGTTCACTTGGAACCTAGCACAAAGGCATGTGGCAAATATTATATCAGGCCTGCTAGTTGTTAGGTATAATAGGGATCCAACAATTGCCCTATAATTTTTCTGATCTACAGGTTTCCCTGCTGCATCAGAATCCACAACAACATTTGTAGCCATAGGGGTTTTCATCCCTGAAGCATCACCCATCCCAAACTTTTTGATAAGCTCTTTAGCATACTTAACTTGGGAGAGGAAGATACCATCTGGGAGCTGCTTCACTTGGGGACCAAGGAAGTAGGAAAGCTCACCCACGCTACTCATCTCAAATTTAGAATGCATGAGGTCAGCAAACCCCTTGCATAATTTGGGATCAGTAGACCCAAAAATAATGTCATCCACATATATTTGTACTAATAGTATTTGGTCCTTATGATGTCTAGTGAAAAGGGTTTTATCTATGGTTCCTCTTGTAAATTTATGCTCTAAAAGAAAGCTTGCTAAGGTCTCATACCAAGCTCTTGGAGCTTGCTTTAAACCATAGAGAGCTTTATGCAATTTAAAAACAAAAGATGGTTGAGTTGGAGAGATAAAACCTGGAGGTTGTTCTACATAAACCTCTTCTTGAAGTACTCCATTCAGAAATGCACTTTTGACATCCATTTAGTAGACCTTGAATCTCTTGTGAGCTGCATAGGAAAGGAATATTCTTATGGTCTCTAACCTTGCAACAGGGGCAAAGGTTTGGTCATAGTCAATTCCTTCCTCTTGCCTGTAGCCTTGAGCAACAAGCCTAGCCTTGTTCCTCACTATGTTGCCTTGAGCATCCAACTTGTTCCTGTAGACCCATTTGGTTCCAATAACTGGGTAGTTATGGGGTCTTGGAACCTAATTCCAAACTCTACATCTTTCAAACTGATTTAGTTCCTCTTGCATTGCAATGATCCAGTGGGGATCTTGCTCTGCTTCATGGATGGTGAGAGGTTCAATTTGAGAGAGAAAACATGCATGCATCAAGTCTTGGTTGAGTTGATGCCTTGTCTGTACACCTACTGAAATGTCTCCAATCACTTGAGATCTGGGGTGATCTCTAAGTGTGACAAGATCAGTTAGTGGAGTTGGTTGAGCAATAGCTTATGTATTTAATTTCTCTTGAGGAATGGTACTAGCTGTTGAGGGAAGTTCAGCCACTTACTCTTGAATTTCTTCTTCACTTTCTTCAGCAACCTGTGGAGTAGGATGGGTTGATACCTCTTGGGTAAGATTTAGTCCATCCATAGACTCACACAGTTGTGGAACCTGCAAAAAGCTATTGGTAGAAATCTCTTTCTTCTTATAAGACATGTTAGATTCATCAAAAGATACATGAATAGACTCTTCAATTTTAAGGGTGGATTTATTAAAAACCCTATAGGCCTTGTTTACTTGGGAATATCCTAGAAAAATCCCTTCTTCAGCCTTAGCCTCAAACTTTCTAATGTATCTTTTGTTATTTGTGTGAATGTAACAAATGCAGCCAAAAACTTTAAAGTATGTGATTTTAGGTTTCTTCCCTTTAAGTAATTCATAGGGGTCTTATTTTTCAGTTTATGTATAAGACTTCTGTTCAGGACATAGTTGGCAGTATTTACAGCTTCTGCCCAAAAGGATAGCGTCATGTAAGCATCTGCCAATAATATGCCTGCAGATTCAATGAGTGTCCTATTTTTCATTTCAGCAACCCCATTTTGTTGGGGAGTTCTAGGAGCTGAGAAGCACTGCCTGATACCTTCCTTCTCACAGAACTCATGCATAAGAAGAGACTCAAACTCTGTGCCATGATCACTTCTGATCAATGTAATATGAGTAGAGAACTCAATCTGTATGGTCCTGAGAAAATCTGTAAGAACCTTGAATGTATCTGACTTAGCTCTCAGAAAGGCTACCCAACTGAATCTAGAGAAATCATCAACAATCACTAAAGTATAAGATTTCCCTCCTAGGCTTTGTACTGCAATGGGTCCAAATAGATTCACATGAAGCAAATACAATATCCTAGGTGAATCACTTTTATTAATGGATTTAAAGCTAGTTTTGGTTTGCTTGCCTAATTGACAAGCCCTGCATAGGCTTTCCTTCTTGTAGGGGCCAAAAGGTAAACCTCTAACAAGGTTGTCTTTAGATAACCTAAATATATTCTTAAGATTTACATGTCCTAATCTTTTATGCCATAACTCATTTTGATTACTAGTAAGATTCAGTAAGCAGATATCAGTTGTGGCAGAAATGAAATCTACTAGATATATGTTGCCTTGTCTAAGTCCAATTAAAACAATTTTGTTATCATTATCAATAATAGAACAGGAAGAAGAGTTAAAGTGTACCTGATAACCTTCATCACATAATTGACTTATGTATGTAAGGTTATGTTTAAGTCCTCTTACATATGTTACTTTCTTGAAGGTCACTGATCCAATCTTCACTGTCCCATATCCTTCTGATTGACCACTGTTGGAATCTCCAAAAATTACCTTTGGTCCTAGCTTGGGCTTGTAATTGGATAGATTGCCCTTGCTGCCTATCATGTGTTTGGAGCAACCACTGTCCAAGTACCAGGTCTGACTTACCCTTGGACAGCTCTTCACCTGTACCTGCAATGAAAAACAAAACTCAATTGTTCTTGACCCAGGTTACCTTGGGTCCTTTATTTGGTTGGAAAGAGAAACTAGATATAACTGATAATGCAGGTTGTGATTTGTAACCTAAGGGGTGATATCTCCTAGGTGGAATAATCCAATCAGCTACTGGATTAAATGTCTTATTAGTTGGTTTAAAGTTTCTGTAAGAGAAATAGTTTAGGTTTGGTGTTTCTGGTTTCGACGAATTGTTGTAAGTTCGTTGACCAGAGTTCGACGAATAGGGTTGAGATCGTCGATCTCTTTTCAGAGAATGACAGTAGTCATTTTCTGTGCCCCAAGTTCATCGACCTCTGCTCGCCAACCATATACAGTTCGTCGATCGCAGTTAGACGAATTGTTATATCTGAAGTTTGCGTTCAGCGTTCGTCGATCTAGGTTCGACGAACTGGCTACATTTCGTTGATCTGAGTTCGACGAATGCTGCTGAACTTTGTTTTTATTTGTTGTTTTCTGATTTCTGTTTCTCTTGTCTATAGCTTTTGGATTGTTTTCTGACAATGGTTTGTTTATTAACTTTTCTTTTCCTTTGGCAGAAATGAACTTAACAGGGGTTGTAAGTATATTTTTCTTAATTATGGGGGGTAAACTTGATGAAGCACCCAAGCCTAGCTTGCCATTTAATCTGGTATTCACTGTGCTTGTAATGTCCATCAGCTTGAGACTTCTCCCATTGAGAGATTGCTCAAGTTGTTTGGCCTCACATAATTCAGATTTTAATTTAATTATTTGTTCATTAGCTAAGGTTAGTTGATCTTGTAGTTTTATGTTTTCTGAGTTAATTGATTCAAGATTTCCTAATCTTTCTCTAAGAGTTTTTATTTATTTTTCTGAGCTAATTAAATCTAAACACATGACTTTGAAATCAATTTTGAATGAATCAGAATTAAAATCAAAATTAGAAAGAACCTGATCTGCCTCTGAGTCTGAGGCTGCTTCTTCTTCTGATTCTTCTTCTAATCCAGAACAGCTCATGGAGGCATCAATTGCCATTAGGCAAACCTCCTTGGATCTAGCTTCTTCCTCTTCTTCACTTGAACTGGAAGAGGATTTTTCTTCTTCAGTGTCACTCCAAGTCTCAGCAACAAATCCCTTGTCTTTCTTTTTATATTTGCTGGAGGAGGGTATGCTGCTGTGCTTTCTTATGGAGTCCTTTTCTCTGCTCTTGTCCTTCTTCTGGTTTTCTGGACATTCTGAGATGTAATGTCTAGGCTTTCTGCACCCAAAGCACATAACCTCCTTGGTTGGTGTCTTGTCATACTTGGGCTTATCATCCTGTCTGGATGATTTCCCTCTGAAATCCTTTCTAGCCATCTTGTAGAATCTCTTTGCAAAGAGGCTCATGAGTTCTTCATTTGAAGTTGATGTCTCACATTCTTCAGATACTTTGAAGGCTATGCTGTGCTCCTTTCTAACTGGTGTTGTAGCCTTCTGTTCTGCTGCTTCTCTTGATTTGACCAGCTGCTCATAGGATTTTAATTTGCATAGTAGAGATTCAGTTGATATCTCATTGAGGCTTCTGGCTTCTTTGATTGGCCAGATTCTAGAATCCCAAGAGCTAGGGAAGCACATCAGAATCTTACCATTCACTTCTGTCAAGGTGATGTCCTTATCCAGGGTTTTGAGCTCATTGATGATTGAACTCAACCTATTATACATGTCAGCCACTGATTCTGTCTCCTCCTTTTTGAAGTTCTCATACATGGAGATGAGATTGGATCTCCTATCTTTTCTCTCATCTGCTGAGCCAGCTACCATTTGGTTAAGGGAGTCCCAAATGGCCTTAGCTGAGGTGCACTCAACCACCTTCTGGAATATGTCATCTGACATAGTCTGAGCTAGGATATTCATTGCCTTGGCATCAGCCATCTTGGCTTTCTTGTAGGCTTCATTGTTCTCTGGAGGAGGCACTACAGTCAAGTTGGTAGAAGTGCTGGTAGAAGCTGCAGGTGCTAGAGGTACACCTGTCAAGATAACAGAAAAATATCCTTATCAATAGAATTCATGTATAACCTGATTCTTTCCTTCCATATGACAAACTTGTTAAGATTGCACACTGGAGGTCTGATGCTTGCATAGTTTTGTTTTGGGCCATGTCTATGAAGGAATGAATCTAATAACAAACTTAAAATAAACAGATCTCACCAGAGGGATCTTTGTGGTTCAGGTGTTATCCTGTACAACCAATAAGGTGTTGTATGTTAACCAACCTCCCTCTGATACTAATTGAAAGTGCAGGTTAGATCTGAAATACTCTAGAGGGGGGGGGGGGGGTGAATAGAGTATAGTGCTCACTAAAAACTTTTTACAACTTTTGTTGTATTCCTATGTGAACAAGATAGTAAGTAAATAAAACTAAGCACATCAAACTAAGCAATCACAGAGCACAGCCAAAACACAAAGAAAAGGGCAACCAGACGACACAAAAAATTTTATAGTGGTTCCCCAACCTGGGTACATCCACTCTTCTACCACCCTGGTAGGAATCCACTCAGGTTTTTGATCAGGTTCCTGACACCAACGAGCTTTTGTTCAGGTGCTCAAAAACCAAACCTCAAGTCTTTTGGAAGGAGACTTGCAAGCGGAATTGGAAATAAATTGATGGTGTCTTCTCTGTCAACAGTCAGAGAGAAGACTTGTGGATTGATGGTAGAAGATTTTGCTCCCCCCTAAGATCTTGAATTAATCAGGAATGCTGGAGCACTGCTTCAGGGTGATAGGTCTTCAAAGACCTAGAATGCCTGGACCAGGATTTGTTTCAGAAACTCCTTTGACAGATTGTTATTTGTTGTCCTTTGAAGTAGTCCTGTAGAATTGAAGGAAAGAAGAAGACTCTTTATTGAATTTGATTGTTCTTCTTCTTCTTCTTGAAGATGTTCTCTGGTCAGGCTGATTGCAGTAGAACTCTTAATTTCTGAGAGGTTGTTCTTCTTTGCAATCTGAATGTGTCAATTTGATTATCTGTATTGCTTATAGTTGTGTACTGTTACTGATTGTTTCTATTCTCTTCTGTGTCACTTTTTTTTGATTGAGGAACATTCAAAATTTGAATGTTGAGCAGTAATTGTAGTCGGCCTTGGAAGGAAGCGACAATCAATAATTTCCCCAACTGTCCCATGGAAAAATGGCATGTAATCGTCTATAGTCAATGCGCGTTCTAATGGTAACATTCCGAGAAGATCTGACATTAATAACTCCGGAATCATCACCAAGAAACGGGACGGGAAACCTAAAGATGACCTAGCCTAGATTCGTCGAACGAAGAACACAATTCGTCGAGCTGAGTTTGAGTTCGTCGAGCTGAGCTTAAGAGAGTTCGTCGACCATACAATCTTCATTAGTCGAACAGACAATCTTCATTCGTCGAGCAGATAATTCTCACTATCAGACAGTATTCGTCGAACTGAGATCCAAATTCATAGAGCGAAGAAAGATTGTGGACTTAGCCAAATATTCTGCAACTGCTGATATCCACTATCGACATAAGCTGTTGTCGACTGATTGATCTTGGTGTCGACTCAATTCTTCTGGTGTCGACATGAGTTGGTGTTGACTGATATCCTGGTGTCGACACAAATTGTCTGGTGTCGACATATGCCCTAAGTGTCCACACAAATCCTCTGAATTCAGAAATCATCGAGTAGAGTACTATATTCGTTGACCTGAGAAGCTGACTTCGTCGACTTGAGAAGCTGAGAATTTGAGGTCCAAGTTCGTCGAGCTCAGAACCTAATTCATCGACCAAAGCTTGAAGCTGGACTTCGAAAAATTCTGAAATTATCCTGACTTTGGCTTGATGTAGAAACACAGTCTTCGTCGAACAGAGAACCAAGATCATCGAGCTCAGCACTAAGAAATGTCTCACCATCGTCGAGCGCAGAACTCCTTTCGTCGAGCTGAGTTCGACGAACGTCGAACTCATTTAACTTAGTCTTGAAAACCTCTAAGTCTGGAGTCTCTGATGGTCTTGATGATAGCTGGTCCATCTGAAGTTGAACCTAAGGACTTGGCCTAGACTCTAGGACACAAACTTGACCCTGGATATACATGTTGTGTCACATCCTAAGTTAGTGAACCTAGCCAAAATCAACTAGGGATCCAACACTCTCTCTCCTCCTCTATAGTCCAATTGGCTAGCTTCCTGTCAAACACTAGGTTTGATGCTTCTCCATCGACTTCCATTTCTTCCCTTTCCATCAACTCTTCGAAATACAGTTGAGGCACCCTCTTCAGCTCATCTTGAAGAATACCTAATGTAACCCTAGAGTGAAAGCTACCATGAGGGTATGTCCAAGCATCTCCTTGACATGGAGGACCTCCTCTTGGAACCTATTAATGTAGCTTCTCAATGTCTCCTCCACGCCTTGCTTGATGAGAAATAGAGATTCTGACTCCTTCGTACTCTTCTTTGAAGTGGTAAACCTCAGCGAAAAACCCCCGGTGCAGGTCCTCAAAGAAGTAAATGGAGCAGACAGGGAGATGATGGAACCAATCCCTCACCTTCACTTTGAGACTTATGGCGAAGATCCAACACTTAAAGCCGTCTGACATCTGCCTGATCGAGACCACATCCTCGAACCACTGGATGTGCTGGATAGGATTGCCTATTCCGGTATAGTAGGACATCTCAAGCTAGTGAAACCCATCTATAACTGGGGCGGATGCGACCAACTCACTGAAGGGACTCCCATCACCCGCAAGGCGAGCTGGTCGATCTCGCACTTCCACCTCTCCGAACCTACCCACACTCGCCAAGCCGTGGAACAACACTTGCCTGAGTGGATCTCGCTCACTGCCTTCCACTAGAACTTCCTCCTAATGTCGCCTGACGGGGGCATTCTCGCTTAGAGCGGGGGCAGTGACCACTAGAACGGCGGATATTGAGCACTCGCCGCGAACCCCGAGTGCGAAGAGTACAAGATTCGGACTTCCTTCCTGAATGTTGAGCATTGTATCCATAATAACCCTGATTTGAAGAAGGGTCCAGTTAATTTAAGATGAATGGTGATTGTATTTGATATATTATTTTCAGTTATATACTTGCCGGTTTACATTGCCAAGTATACACTAATGTCAGGTTATAGTGGGTCAGTAAACGTAGGACTATACAATGCAATCCTTCATTGTGTAGGTCAATATGTTGACTCACGTGTAATCTCTCTATTAGGGTGTACTTCTATACCAGGTGCATGAGAAGGATCAAGGAAGAAGTTTAAATCAGGAGAATAGAAATTTTACCCAAGTAAAATCTGATACTTGTCGCATTCGTTGTAAATACCTACTAGCACTCGTTGAATTCATCATATGTATTTGTGGTAGACTTTTTGAAAAGTTGGAAAAACAGTTAAGTAAAATTTGTCGAGTATCATCAAGTATACTCGTCGAATGTATCTAACGATACTCGTTGAATTCTTCAAATATACATCACGATACACGCCGAATTCATCAAATCATATCAACGCAACTTCTCTGGATTTTCTTAAGGCAAAAGCATCGAATGTGTTGAGTGGTCTAGATGATACTCGTTGAATTCTTCGAGTATGCTTGCCGATATTCGTCAAATTCGTCGAGTATGTCTTTTGCCTAGCGTCGAGTGGCAAGTTGAAACGAGCAAAATTTCTCCAAGTATCTTTTGTCGAATATGAAAGTGATGTGTTAGATCTAATATACTCTAGAGGTGGGGGGGGGGGTGAATAGAGTATTTGTAGGTCCTTATAAACTGTTACAGCTTCTGCTGTAATTAAAATGTGCAGAATTAAACTAAAGTAAATAATCATATAGTAGTCCTAAAAACACAAGCATAGCAAGAACACACAGAAAAGGAGCAACCAGACGACACAAGAAATTTTATAGTGGTTCCCCAACCTGGGTACATCCACTCTTCTACCACCCTGGTAGGAATCCACTCAGGTTTTTGATCAGGTGTCTGACACCAATGAGCTTTTGATCAGGAGCTCAAAAACACATTCTCAAGTCTTTTGATCAGGTGACTTGTAATCAGGAATCACTTTTGAAGGGAGATGACAACCCTTTACAGAGGTGGGGATGAGAGAGTGATGAAAGTGTTCTTTTCTCAATCACAATGAGAAGACTATGTGGATTCAGTGATGTTGTAAAAGCTCCCCCTGAGATGTAGAAGAGTTCAAGAGAACTGGAGCTTTGCACAGGGTGATAGGCCTTCAAGCTTTCAGCTTTGATCAGAGAGATCTTCAGGAAGTTCTTTGACAGATGGAAGATTTGTAGTCTTGTGAAGTGTCCTGGAGAATTTGAAGAATGAAGACTCTTGATATTTGATTGATTGTTCTTCTTCTTCAGTATCAGAAATCTTGTGTCAGACTGAGAGCAAACGGGTTGTATTTTTCTTGTCTGATTCAGTAATATTCTCTCTGTATATGTTTCTGACTTTCTTTCTATCTGTCTGTTGTGCTGTACTGTGATATCAGGAAAGAGAGAAAAAAAATCCCTTTTTATAATTCTTGAGGAAATTGGTCTTTCGAATTTTGAATTCCTTCTACATTCAATGCTGATGGCCTAGAGAATAAGCAGCATTGAATAATTTCCCCAACTGTCCCGTGGAAAAATGGCAAGCAATAATCCTGGAGAATATCCTAATCAATGCTCCTCTACTGGTTATATTCAGAGAATGTTAGAGCATTGATTACTTAGGAATTATTGCAGTAATCATGGGGACAGGGCTGGAAATGACTTAGTCTGGAATCATCAAACAGATGACAGAAATCATCGAACTGAGTCCACAGTTCGTCGAGCTGAGATGTTGTGTTCGTCGACCAGACGACTTCTGTTCATCGAGCTGAGTTCCATGATCGTCGAGCTGGAAACTGAACTGCTGTCTCTTCTGAACTTTACCTATTCTGTGTCTGAAGTTCGTCGAGCTGATAAATGTGTTTGTCGACTGGAGTTCAGCAACTATTCTGGAGTTGTCAAATATTCTGTGTGTCGACTGATATCCTGTGTGTCGACACAAGTCTTCTGTGTGGTGTCGACATAACCTTTCCATAGCGTCGACTGATGATCTGGGTGTCGACACAAGTTCTTCTAGTGTCGACTCAGTTGGTGTCGACATATACTCTGAGTGTCGACATAATTCTTCTGGTTCTTAGTTGTTGAAGTAGATGATCCAGAATTCGTCGGGCAGAGAACTGAGTTCGTTGAGCAGAGACTAGAGAACATAATCTTGACAGAATGTTGTAGTAGTCCAAATATTCGTCGACCAAAGAATAGAGTTTGTCGAGCTGAGAACTAAGTTCGTCGACCAAAGTTTGATACTAAGAACTTAGAATATCTTGATGTTTTCTGAACTTGAAGTGTTGTTGTAGTGTTCAAGTTTTCGTCGACCTGAGTACCGAGTTCGTCGAGCTCAGCTCAGAGAATTTACTCTGAGATTGTTGAGCTGAGCACGACTATCGTCGACCTGAGTTCGACGAATGTTGAACTCACTTTACAGAGTCTTGAAATCTTCTAAGTCTTGAGTCTCTGGCAGTCTTGTTGATAGCTGGTCCATATAATGTTGACTCTAAAGACTTGCTTAGACTCTAGGACACAACTATGACCCTGGCTATACATTGTGGGTCACAAGATCCTAAGTTAGTGAACCTAGCCCAAATCAAACTAGGGATTCAACAGAATATCACTACTTATTTCAACGAGTATACTCAACTATACTCGTCGATACTTGACGATACTCGACAAAAATGACATAGGTTATTTTTGTTCTGGTATTTCAAAATCCCAGCTCAGGTTGGACGATACGCCATGTACAGTAAATACGGAGGTCCCAACTTGGAAATTCTTCTATAATCGTTACAATTGAAGGCTACTATAAATTATTAGTGTAGATTTTCCATCTTCCCTAATCTTGCTCAAACCTTCCAAGAAAGATCTCGTACGCATCGTTTCCTATCGGCTCTCGAACCCTAATTGCTATTTTCGTTTGGCCGACGACATCTAGTGCACGATTCGTTCGTTCTCAACGTATTCTACTTGATCGTTGCTTGCTAAAGATTCTAATGTTCCAGATCTAGTCAATTCATGATTCAAGATCAACGCCTTTATGGATTTCAGATTTGTCGTGTTCTTCACAATATTCAAGATCAATCAATTTCCATGAACAACAGATTGAAGACCTTAGATCTTGTTAAGACTATTTGCAATTATTGTGTGTAAACTTTTCTTTCACATTTGTAGGAGGTTTTTATCTTCGAGCTATAGATCCGTTTGTGGATCTAGTTATAGATACTTTTGTGGATCGAATTGGAGATCCGTTTGTGGATCGAGTTGTATGAGAGGTTGTTCTCTGAGTGGTAGGAGCGTCATCTCCGAGTCCTGGGAATT
This sequence comes from Platanthera guangdongensis, assembly GCA_039583875.1. NCBI lineage: Eukaryota > Viridiplantae > Streptophyta > Magnoliopsida > Asparagales > Orchidaceae > Platanthera > Platanthera guangdongensis. The sequence continues at coordinate 162,517,963 of CM077153.1, read as the reverse complement.
GCGGCTCTGAGGTGTATGATTTGTTAAAATCTGAGAAAGGTGAAGTAGCCGAATCTATCCCTTTGTAGAAGATAGGCGAGGTGGGACAGTGGACATACCCAACTCAGGGAATCACTATAGATCTCTGTGTTCTGTGGGTTTGTCATTTTAAGTAATTTTTATTCCACGAAGACACACAAACATCGCCTATTCACCTCCTCTAGGTGATTTAGGTAGACACTAGATACTTTCAATTGGCATCAAAGGGGCATTTTATTCACTATGAGGTTAACACCTTGAACAAGATCCCAGATCTAGCATCAAGAGATTTCGCTCAGTAGCCATGGATAGAAACAAGGACATGTCTTCTATGAAGTTACCAGTGTGCACCAAATAGAATTTTCCCATGTGGAAAGAAAGAGTCTGATTCTTCATGGAAGTAGTGGATCCAAGAAATTTTCAGATTGTCGAAGAAGGACTGCATATACCTACACAAGCCTTAGCTCTAAACCCTGCCATCATGATTCCTAAGAAAATAATGGATCTCACCAAGGATGAAATTGCCCAAGTCTCCTTGGACAAAAAGCTAAGAACATTATCGCAAGTGCGGTGGACGACTCAATGCTTCAAAACCTATTCAACTACAAATCTGCCAAGGAGATGTGAGACTACCTTATAGTACTGATGGAAGGAACATAAGAAGTTAGAGATGATCGCATATCGTTGCTGAATTAAGAGTACGAAACATTCAAGCACGGACCAAATGACACCATTGCACACAGCTTCGAGAAATTCTTCAAGATTGTCAATGGTCTCAAAAACTTCGACTGCACTTTCACTAATGGTGAATTGAACAACAAATTCCTTAGATCCTTGACAAAGGACTGAAATACTAAAGTGGTGGCCATTAGGGAGTTTGGGAAGCTACCTGAGATTGACACTTAGAACCTCTTTGGAAAGCTGCTCTCCTACGACCTTCAAATGAACACCAGAAAGAAGGAGGAGCAAAGCAACAAGACTTCAAGCAGGGAGAAGTTAGTTGCCCTGAATGTTGAAGGTTTGAAAAAGTCTAAAGTTATGTCACCAGTAAGGACACGTGCTCTAGACACCCCTGAAGACTCCGAGCCAAGCACATCAGGATATGAGCTATCTGACGGAGAGTTCTCCCTCATCTCTAAGAAGTTTAAGAAACTACTCAGCAAGAGGAGACAGATGAAGAATCAGTCATCCTTCTCTGACTTCAGAAGATCACATCGTGATGGTGATCACACTAAGAAAAGCTACAACCGAGAGGACAGGTACAAATCTAAATAGAACAAACATTCTTCCTTTGATATTGTGTGCTATTATAGTAATAAGATAGGACACATGATTGTGGAGTCTGCATACAAGAAGAAGGAAGGTTCCAAGAAGGGCGAAAAGAAATCCTTCAAAGGCAAGAGGAAATAAAAAAGAGCTTCATCGCCAAGAAGTCCAAGACTCTAAGTAACAGTGACTCGAGTGTGTCTTGTTCAGAGAATGAGGAAGCTTACTTCAGGATTATGGCTCGATCAGACGAGGAAGTTGGCAACTCCAAGTATCACGGGAAGGTAAACTCATACATGATACTCTATAAGTCGGAAACGTCAACAAACAGTCATGAAGGTTATTCTTCTGAGGAAGACAATTCAGAATTGATGGCTAAACATGAGAACCTTTTGAAATCTTTTGACAAATGCCACAAGGTAGTCAAAAAGCAAGCAAAAGAGATTGCCACCCTCAAGGTAGTGGAAACAAGTCTAGAGGAGGAACTTACAAAATTACTTCCTCTCAGAGATGAAGTCCACTCCTTGAAAGAGGAATTGAAAAGCTTGGCTGAGACATTGAGACTGAAGGAGAAATACCTATACGAGTTAGAAGAAACGCTCATGGTAGAAAGGAAGCATGTTGAAAGCTACTCGAAGCCAAAGACCGTTCTTCCTCTCATCAATGAGTTTTCTGCTCCAAAGAAGGGTAGTGGTCTTGGCCACATAGTTGAAAAAGGTAAGGATGCTAAGAGAGCTGCCACCAAAGGTAAAAGGAAGGCACCTTAGAGTCAACCCTCTTTTAAGAAGGTTATTTTCCCCACAAACAAATATGACTCTGAGACGTCATATGGACACTTTGTCAGGCCTACCTATGTAGAGCTTAAGAAGAGCTATCAAGGGTGGACTCATCCCCTAGACTTTGGGGCTAGTGTTTTCAAGGCTCCTTATGAAGAGATAACTCTACAAGAGTATGGTCCTTATGTTCATGGAAATAATTATAAAAAAGCACCAAAAGCCAAAATAGTCGTACCAAAGGCTGAGGTAACTGAGAAGCCTTGTGTGTGGTGCAATCAAAGATGCCTGACTTGTGTTTCTAAGGTAAAATGATTTATGATTGCAGGTATGTACAAAGGCCAACAAAAATCCAAACTGGTATTTGTACAGTGGATGCTCACGGCATATGACCGAGATAAGAAGCCTACTGCGAGAATTTACCCCAGTCGAAGACAGACCAAAGGTCATCATTGCAGGGTTAGACAGGGGAATCATGAAAGGCTATGGTATGATTTCCAACGGCTTAGTTTCTTTCACAGACATGGCTTATGTTGAAGGATTACAACATAATCTGATAAGCATAAGTCAACTATGTGACAAAGGCTATATCGTTGACTTCTACAAGGACAAGTGTCTGATAAAATCATCTGCTAACTTGGAGACGATCTTAACAGGCACTCAGAGTAGAAATATATTTTGTTTAAATTTTCTATGTTTGGACAATTCTACACCAGTGTGCTTTTTGGCTAAATATAGTGTGTCTCTTTGTGAGCAATGACACAAAAGATTAGCACATATTAATTTCAAAACCATAAATATGTTATTTTCTCAGAACTTCGTGCGTGATGCCCCCATCATTAAGTGCCTTAAAGAGAGTCCAAGCCATGCATGCTAGATGGGTAAGCAGATAAGGGCTACCTTCAAGGGCATTGCTGAAATAATTGGTTTCAAGATGTTCTAAACACCTAGAGGGGGGGGGAGTGAATAGGTTCAATTCTTTTTCTGACTTAGGCAGATAATTCTATCTGAGTTATCATTTTATTCAGCAGAAAATACAACACAGCATTCATATACACACAATATTCACAGATTGCACACCAGTTTTATAGTGGTTCCCCAAATGATGGGTACATCCACTTTCCCCTTCGCCTATCTAGCTGTGTACTAAATTCGGCCTAACTTCCTTCCTTCTTCTCAGATCCATAGATCTTACAGCTCAGAACCAAGACTGGTTCCTACAACTCAGAGTGAATCCACACTCCTATAACTCAGGCACAAGTCCTACCTTAGCATCTTCTGCAGGCCTACAACTCAGAGTGACACCCCACTCCTATAACTCAGGCAAAAGCCCTACCTCAGCCTCTTTCACAGGTCTACAACTCAGGGAATAGATTCCCCTACCTCGGGCACTCAACCCTACCTCAGCCTTTATAATTTAGGCTTACAACTCAGAGATGTAAATCTCCTACACTCAGATCTATTACAGATCCTACAAAAATTATTGATGAAAAGATAATGATATCTTCAACCAGATGGAGAGAGAATTGGTTGAAGGCTTCTTGATCAGTTCTTAATAGAACTGATTACTTAAGGATCAACCTATCTTAGCTTTCTTCAAAGCTTCTTGAATCTGAACAAAGTAGGGTTGATATTCTTGGTGTTGGAGTTGATCTTCAATCAGCTTAGTTCAGAAATTAATCTGAATTCTTCTTCAAACTTGATCTGAATTCTTCAGGTAGACTGTTCAGAATCTGCCTTCACTGGATGAGAACTTCTCTCCTTCTTATTTTTCTCTCTCTACAATCTGTTGACTGTTTTTTCTTTCTCTTCTTCTGGATTCTCAATCCTTCAGAGATTATAATTGATTAGCTTGATTAACTTTTCTCTGTTCTGTATCTTATTGCAATTGTTGAGAGAGCATATCTATATATAGGCTTCATCTATGGTAGCCGACTGTTCCGGTTTCAAACAGTCTTCTGACACCTCTGACAGATGTGCAACAATGTCAGTAATGACAGCTGTCAAGTCTCCAGTTGTATTACTTCAGCCTTCATTGGACTTTGACTCAACAACAGAGAATGTCGAGTGAATACTTCATATGTGGCAACCCACATAGTCCATGTGTCGACACAAGTCTTGACGATGTCGACACAACTTCACTTTTACTTCTCAACACAGCTTCTGTTGAATGTTTTGACATAAGTCCTGTGTGTCGACACAAACACTCCTTGTCTTGACAAAGTTGGTGTCGACAGAATTCTGGTGTGTGTCGAGACAAGTTCTGTGTGTCGACATAGTCGTTGACGATAGAATTCTAGAATGTGTCGACACCTTCTCTATGTGTCGACATAGTCGTCGACGACAGAATTCTGGAATGTGTCGACACCTTCTCTGTGTGTCGACACCTTCTCTGTGTATCGACACAGCGTTATCGACAGATTTTCTGTATGTCGACACAAATTCTGTGCGTCGAGACAATCTGGCCCTTGGTGTCGACACAACCATTCCCAAGTGTCGACACTTGTACTTAGAGAATTTTCCTTTTCATTTACTTAACCTTCACATGATAACTCATCACAACATCAAATACAACTTGATGCATATCATTATGTTAGGTGAGGCTTCTCCAAATATGTTACACATTTTCCAATGTACCCAACAATCTCCCCCTATTTGGAGAAGTCATAACCCTTAATCAACCATATACATCACTTATAATAAAATTAACAATATGATGTATAAAACATTCAATGACAGGGAAACATATAAACAAAATAAGTAAATAATATCATTACAGAATATGATACAAACAAAATAAGCATGAATTATTGTTTTATTTAAACTTCACAAAAGTTTGTTGACAACAGATTACATGGAGTTTAAAACTGAATATTACAATGTTATAAAAATCTAGTCAATTTATCCTAAGGCTGATCAGGATCCTTGATCACTATGCCTTTTTCATACTGGACCCTTACTTGTACTGGAGCTTCAGTGTTGAAACCAAAAACTTGGTCTCTCGTGGAGTTCGGGGTCCCTAGAAAGGGGTGACCTCAGACCAACTGCACTCAGGGGGATGCTACGGACCAAAGGCTCAGGAAACTAAGAACAGACCCTTAGCTCTAGCGTGGAGGTCCCACCTCACCCCCGAAAGTCCTTTGAGGTCTCCCCCTCCCTAGCCAATACTGAGCTAGGGTGCCTTGGAGGATGAAGAGAGAGTGAAGAAGTGATCCTCTCCAAGGCACCACTAGGGGCCTATTTATTGTTTTCTGGGAATGGCCTACAAATAACCAACCTCCACTGCTCTGAAATTACTGAAATGCCCCAAAATTGGTCTGCCAACAGCCAAATCCCCCTGTTCTAAATAGCTAAATGCAGTCCACCAGGGGAAGACCCTCGAGCCGGGCGAGCAGGCGGCCAGGGTGAGCTCGACGGCCTGGGTTGGCTGAGCTCGGCGGCCTGGGGCTGGGTGAGCTCAGCGGCCTGGGGTGAGCTCGGTGGCCTGGGGTGAGCTCGGCGGCTTGGGGGAGCTCGGCGGCCTGTGGTGAGCTCGGCGGCCTGGGGCTGGGTGAGCTCGGCAGCCTGGGGCTGGGTGAGCTCAGCGTCGTGGGGCTGGGTGAGCTCGGCGGCCTGGGGATGGATGAGCTCGGCGGCCTGGGGATGGATGAGCTCGGCGGCCTGGAGTTGGGTTAGCTCAGCGGCCTGGGGTGAGCTCGGCAGTCTGGGGTGAGCTCGGCGGCCTGGGGGAGCTCGGCGGCCTGGGGTGAGCTCGGCGGCCTAGGGTGAGCTCGACAGCCTGGGGTGAGCTCGGCGGCCTGGGGTGAGCTCGGCGGCCTGGGGTGAGCTCGGCTGCCTGGGGTGAGCTCTGCGGCCTGGGGTGAGCTCTGCGGCCTGGGGCGAGCTCGGCGGCCTGGGGTGAGCTCGGCAGCATGGGGTTGGGTGAGCTCGGTGGCCTGGGGCTGGGTGAGCTAGGCGGCCTGGGGCTGGGTGAGCTCGGCGGCATGGGGTGAGCTCGGCGGACTGGGGTGAGCTCGGCGGCCTGGGGGAGCTCGGCGGCCTAGGGTGAGCTCGGCGGCCTGGGGTGAGCTCGGCGGCCTGTGGTGAGCTCGGCGGCCTGGGGTGAGCTCGGCGGCCTGGGGTAAGCTCAGCGGAATGGGGTGAGCTCGACTGCCTGGGGTGAGCTCGGCTGCCTGGGGTGAGCTCGGCGGCCTGGGGTGAGCTCGGCGGCCTGGGTTGAGCTCGGCGGCCTGGGGTGAGCTCGGCGGCCTGGGGTGAGCTCAGCGGCCTGGGGTGAGCTTGGCGGCTTGGGTTGAGCTCGGCGGCATGCAGTGAGCTCGACGACCTGGGGTAATATCAGCAGCCTAGGGGAGCTCGATGGCCTGGGGTGAGCTCAGCGGCCTGGGGTGAGCTCGGCGACCTGGGGTGACCTCGTTAGCCTGGGGTGAGCTCGGCGGCCTGGGGTGACCTCGGAGGCCTGGGGTGAGCTCGACGTCCTGGGGTGAGCTCGGCGGCCTGGGGTGACCTTGTCGGCCTGGAATGAGCTCGGCGGCCTGGGGTGAGCTCGGCGGCCTGGGGTGAGCTCGGCGGCCGGGGGTGAGCTCGGCGGCCTGGGGGAGCTCGGCGGCCTGGAGTGACCTGGGCGACATGGGGGAGACCCCTCAAAGGGGTCGGGGGGGAGACAAATATCTCATTCCCCCTATTAGTATATTTCCAAGGCCAAGCCAAAATTGGCCACCAAGAGTGCAAAATCTCTCAAAAGCTTAAAAAACATAAAGCCGGTCCTGCGCCTGCCTAGGGGACCCTACTCTACTAATACAGGATTGTACACAATCCCCACTCTTTTCGAGGTTGGCACAAACTCGGAAAGAAACATCCAACCCAACGTATTCGCTGAGTGGCCTTTTCTCGCGGTTTGAACAATTACAAGGCCTCTCCGAGGGGTCAACCTCTCATGCCAGATAATGAGAGCCTGGGTGACGAGACAGCCTCAGGGTGAAAATACTTAGCCTCCCGAGGGGTCAACCTGTCATGCCAGCTAATGGGAGCCTGGGTGACGAGACAGCCTCGGGGTGAAAATACTTATCCTCCCGAGGGGTACCTGTCATGCCAGCTAATGGGAGCCTGGGTGACGAGACAGCCTCGGGGTGAAAATACTTATCCTCCCGAGGGGTCAAACTATCATGCCAGCTAATGGGAGCCTGGGTGACGAGATAGCCTCGGGGTAAAAATACTTAGCCTCCCGAGGTGTCAACCTATCATGCCAGCTAATGGGAGCCTGGGTGACGAGGCAGCCTCGGGGTGAAAATACTTAGCCTCCCGAGGGGTCAACCTGTCATGCCAGCTAATGGGAGCCTGGGTGATGAGACAGAGTCGGGGTGAAAATACTTAGCCTCCTGAGAGGTCAACTTGTCATGCCAGCTAATGGGAGCCTGGGTGACGAGACAGCCTCGGGGTGAAAATACTTAGCCTCCCGAGGGGTCAACCTGTCATGCCAGCTAATGGGAGCCTGGGTGACGAGACAGCCTCGGGGTGAAGGAACATGGGCATCCACGAGAGGTACCCCTGCCCTGCCAGCTAGTGAGAGCCTGGACAGCGGGACCGTCTCGGAGCAAAAAAAGAACTTACTCTCCCCGATGCACATTCGACCCAAACAGCTAGTGAGAGCATGGATGAGGAGATCCTCTCGGGGGTGGGATTTGAACTCCACTGAGGCATATTCGACCCAACATGCTAGTGAGAGCCTGGATGAGTAGATCCTCTCGGTGGTGGGATTTCCTCTCCCCGAGGCACATTCGACCCAACCATCTAGTGAGAGCCTGGATGAGGAGATCCTCTCGGGGGTGGGACTTGCTCTCCCCTAGGCACATTCGATCCAACCGGCTAGTGGGAGCCTGGATGAGGAGATCCTCTCGGGGGTGGGGCTTGAACTGCACTGAGGCACATTCGACCCAACCAGCTAGTGGGAGCCTGGATGAAGAGATCCATTTAGGGGTGGGACTTACTCTCCCCGAGCCACATTCGACCCAACCAGCTAGTGGGAGCCTGGATGTGGAGATCCTCTCGGGGGTGGGACTTGCTCTCCACGAGGCACATTCGACCCAACCAGCTAGTGGGAGTCTGGATGAGGAGATCCTCTCGGGGGTGGGACTTGCTCTCCCCGAGGCACATTCGACCCAACCAGCTAGTGGGAGCCTGGATGAGGAGATCTTCTCAGGGGTGGGACTTGCTCTCCCCGAGGCACATTCAACCCAACCAGCTAGTGGGAGCCTGGATGAGGAGATCCTCTTGGGGGTGGGACTTGCTCTTCCCAAGGAACATTCGACTCCACAAGCTAGTGGGAGCCTGGAGGAGGAGATCCTCTCGGGGGTGGGACTTTCTTTGCATCGAGGCACATTCATCCCAACCAGCTAGTGGGAGCCTGAATGAGGAGATCCTCCCGGGGGTGGGATTTGCTCTCCCCGAGGCACATTCAACCCAACCAGCTAGTGGGAGCCTGGATGAGGAGATCCTCTCGGGGGTGGGACTTGCTCTCCCCACGGAACATTCGACCCAACCAGCTAGTGGGAGCCTGGATGAGGAGATCCTCTCGGGGGTGGGACTTGCTCTCCCTGAGGCACATTCGACCCAACCAGCTAGTGGGAGCCTGGATGAGGAGATCCTCTCTGAGGTGGGAAACTAGGTGTGTCACTTGAACTCTACCAACTCAAACATCCTCAAACGGGGAAAAATTTGGGTTACATAATCCACTGACCCAGCCAGTTAGGGGTAGATCTTGTTACAAGATAAGAAAGAGTGAAAGACCACACCAGGGCGAGGCTTCTTTAAGGGGTCTTGGCATGATGACCGTCATCCTTCCCATCGAAGACCTCCATCTTGCTCAGGCTCTCCATAATCCTCTCCATCTCCTCTGCCTTGGCCAACCAAGTGATGGTGTTGACAGCCGTGACATAACACTGCATTGCCATCCTGGAGTCTCCCTTGACTCTGACCTGGATCCCTCCTGAGCTGAATTTGAGGCACTGGTGGAACGAAGACGGCACAAAATGGAAGGCGCTGATGAGGGGCCTTCCGATGATGGCGTTGTAGCTGCTCGGAGCACCAACTATGATGAACCGGTAGTTCCTTGAAGTCCCACCCAATTTCACTTAGAGTCCTACTCCACCCTCAACCTCCTTTCTCTCTCCTAAAAATCTGAACAGGGGTCCGTCCGAGGCCAACACCCTCCTTGGCTCCACCTTCATCTCGTCAAATGCCTTCTTGAAAATGACATTGACGGAGCTCCCGTTGTCCACCAAGATCCGGGAGACGGTGAAGCCCTCGATGGCTGTCTTGATGACCAGCGCATTGCAAAATGGATCCTCATGATTCGGCATGTCCTTCACCGAGAAGGTGATCTTCTCCTCCTGGGGCAGGGTTTGGGATGTTGAGGCGACGCTCCATCGGTACCTGACATGGAGGCTTGCCTTCCGAGTGGCATCAATCCCCACTCCACCGTGGATCACTCCTATACCTCCTCGGGTTCCCACGTCGACCCGATCCTCACACACGTCATCCCCTATTTCTCTAGGTAGAACCTCCTCAACCTGCACTGGCGGCTGCGGCTGGGTAGGGCCTCTCACCCCCCTCACTTCCAAGAACTCAGGGCAGGTAGCTGTGGCGTCCACCTGGTGGAAGTCACATTACGGTAGCGCTCCTCCTCTCCTTCGGTGGGCTGGGCGTTCTCTCCTGTTACCTCTTCCTCCTCCTATCGCCAAGGCTTGCTGCGGCGAAGGTAGGAGCTGTCTTGGGGCTTGCCTCTAGAAGTCAAACCTCCCTTGGCGCCCATGAAAGTTCCCTCCGCCCTGGATGAGAGCTCTTCCTAGACCCTTGGTAGGTCCTCCCTGTTGCCTCCAACCTGGTTCTGGACCCTCCCGAGATCTCTGCTCCTCTCTCCACCTTCCCTCTTGATGTCACGAGCCATCTTGCTCCTTCGACTCCACCTCTGTCAGCTTTGCCAACTTCTTGACAAATGCCGGGTTGGTCACCTCCATGGCTATCTCCTCGGCCGCCCTTTCCATAAGCTCCTCAAAAGAAAGGGGGGGCCTTTCGAGTTAGGCTCATCTTGAAAAACCCCTCGCGCAACCCCACCGTGAACTCCATCTGGAGGGCATACCCCGACATCTCCTGGAACTCCAAGATCTCCTCTTGGAACCTGTCAATGTAATGGGCCATCGACTCCTCGGCCCCTGCCTTATCAGGAAGATGGACTCAGGACTCCTCTTCCTCTTTTTGGAGGTGAAGAAGCGAAGCTGAAAGCTCAGACTCAAGTCCTCGAACCCATATATCGGCCTCGGAGGGAGTTGATGAAACCAGTCCCTCGCATTCTCCTTCAACGTGATCGTAAAGAGGCGACACTTGAAGGCATCCGTCATTGGCCTGATGGAGACAGCATCCTCAAACCACTGTAGGTGCTGGATGGGTCATCATTCCCGGTATAGTAAGCCATGTCAGGCTCTCTGAACCCCTCGGGAATGGGAGCTGAGATGATCAGCTCGCTGAAGGGTGACCCCCTGAGGGGTGCTCTCGCAACCTCCACTCGCGCGACCTGCTCGCCTCGAATGCCGGCACTCGCCGGGCTAAAGAACAATTCCCGGCCGGTGAGGTCTCGCTCGACCCCATCTCCCATCCTCTCCATCCCGGGCCTTCTTCCTGGTGCACTTCCTTCCCCCCCTACTGGGGTCATCTCGACTAGACCCCTGGGAGTCGACTCATCGAGGGGGGGGGGGTGAGCTAGCACCTGGGGGGTTGGGGTGGATCTGCCACCCAGAGGAGTAATACTTCGCAGCATCTCCATGATGCCTTGGATGGAGGCCATGAACTCTTGCCTCCCCATAAAGGGTCCTGGGTTGGGGAACTCGCCGAGATCATCACTACCTCCCTGACCTCCAGTCATGACACTCTCCCGAGATCTTCTGTGCTTGTCACTCTCCACGCTCACCGCACCAAAATGTTGGTCTCTTGTGGAGTTCGGGGTCCCTAGAAAGGGGTTACCTCACACCTACTGCACTCAGTTGAATATCACGGACCAAAGGCTCAGGAAACTAAGAACAGACCCTTGGATCTAGCGTGGAGGTCCCACCTCACACCCGGAAGACCTTTGAGGTCTCCTCCTCCCTAGCCAATGCTGAGCTAGGGTGTCTTGGAGGATGAAAAGAGAGTGAAGAAGTGATCCTCTCCAAGGCACCCCGAAGGGCCTATTTATAGTTTTCTGGGAATGGCCTACAAATAAGCAACCTCCACTGCTCTGAAATTACTGAAATGCCCCCAAATTGGTCTGCCAACAGCCAAATCACGTTGTTCTAAATAGCTAAATGCAGTCCACCAGGGGAAGTCCCTCCAGCCGGGCGAGCAGGTGGCCAGGGTGAGCTCGTTGGCCTGGTGCTAGGGGAGCTCGGTGGCCTGGGGCTGGGTGAGCTCGGCGACCTGGGGTTAGCTCGGCGGCCTGAGGGATCTCTGCGGCCTGGGGTGAGCTCGGCGGCCTAGGGCTGGGTGAGCTTGGCGGCCTGGGGCTGGGTAAGCTCGGCGACCTTGGGCTCGATGAGCTCAACGGCCTGGGGCTGGGTGAGCTCGGCGGCATGGGGTGAGCTCGGCGGCCTTCGGTGAGCTCTGAAGCCTGGGGTGAGCTCGGCGGCCTAAGGGAGCTCGACGGCCTGGGGTGACCTCGGCGGCCTGGGGTGAGCTCGGCGGCCTAGGGTGAGCTCGACTGCCTAGGGTGAGCTCGGCAGCCTCGGGTGAGCTCAACTACATGGGGTGAGCTCGGCGGCCTGAGGTGAGCTTAGTTGCCTGGGGTGAGCTCGGTGGCCTGGGTTGACCTCAGTGGCCTGGGGTGAGCTCGGTGGCATGGGGTGAGCTCGACGGCCTGGGGTGAGCTCGACAGCCTGGGGAGCTCGACGGCCTAGGGTGAGCTCGGCGGCCTGGGGTGAGCTCGGCGGCCTGGGCTGACCTCGGCGGCCTCGGGTGAGCTCGACATCCTGGGGTGAGCTCGGCAGCCTGGGGTGAGCTCGGCGGCCGTGGGTGAGCTCGGCGGCATGGGGGAGCTCGGCGGCCTGGGGTGACCTCAGTGGCCTGGGGGAGACCCCTCAAAGGGGTCGGGGGAGACAAATATCTCATTCCCCCTATTAGTATATTTCCAAGGCCAAGCCAAAATTGGCCACCAAGAGTGCAAAATCTCTCAAAATCTTAAAAAACATAAAGCTGGTCCTGCCCCTGCCGAGGGGACCCAACTCTGCGAATACGGGGTTGTACATTCAGTATCTTCAGCTGTCTTCTTGGCTTTGAGATCCTTCTTCTTAAGTTCTTCAGCCTTAACTTTTTTCTTTCAAAATAGTGATAAGGCTTGGGAAAGTATTTACTAGGCTCCACAACTGTAACAGGTATTTTTCCATCCTTGTGATCCCTTCTAAATTGATGTATCACATCTTATCTCTACAGATATTTATTCCATTCAACTTCAGAATACCACTTGCCTCTATCATGCATTTTTTCTTTGACAGCTTGCCAGGCAGTGAGTATTATATTTCTGGAGGTTGGACTCCATCTTTCAAAATCAGGCTTCAGTTTAGCCTGCTCTCTAAACCTTTTCTTTGAGAGTTGAGCTTCTTGCTTTTTATACAGTACTGCCTCTGACATTTCCACTTTCTCAATTATTACATTCTTAGTAGCCTCTGGAGGGCTATACATCTGTTGAACAAGTTGTTGAATTCCTTCAAAATTAGAAGGGGGTATATGATTTGAGCTACGTACTGCTGGCCCCCTTCAAGTCCAGCAACTTGTATACCTAACTCAGCTGTATTATCATCATCACATAGGGGTGGATATCCCAGAGTTGCTCTAACAGCATTTGTTATCCATTTAGCATGCTCTGAGCTAGCATTGACTATCACCCTATCCCCCTTTATGACTTCTCTCTCAATATGATCTCTTAAGTCATTTTTTTGGAACCTGATCTGATTAACTAGATAATTGGTTCCTTCTATATAATAAGCTTTAAACTTCTGTAGCTGAGCAGATATGATCTTCTGAGAGGCTTGACTGGCTGATTGGAAAGTGGCAAAATCTTCTTGAAGTTCTTATCAAACTCCAACTTCTCTTTAGCCCTTTCCTCAGTTAATGCAGTTGCATTATTCTTTAACTCAGTAATAATCACATTATGTGATTCAGTAATATTATAATTCATCCTAATTTGATTTTCTAGGACATATCCTTGCTTGACCACTATATCATCAATCTGTGTCCTTGCCTCTTATTACTGCTTGGCCAGATATACTACAACATTACCTCCTTTATTGAAGCAATCTGTCATCTCTTTCTTATTCTGTTTTACTTCAAATCTGATTGATTTTATATCTTGAGCCAAAGTGAATTGAAGTTCATTATGGCTTTCATCCATATATTTCTCTATGGCTGCTCTTTGCTCATCTATTTTAATTTGTAGAGCAACCAACAGTGAACTGTAGTCAATTGTTGGAGCTGAGGGTTGTGCGGCAGTCTGTAAAGCTTTCTTATAATTTGAGCTTTTCTTCCTGTAAACCATCAGTTTTCTCTTCTTTGATCTTAGTGCTTCTCTATCATTAGATTAAGAAGAACTTTCAAGGTTCACAGTGTCCTTTGGACTTGAGGGCAGCTCCTTGTCAGTTCTTGGTAACTCCCCATGAGTCCCTGGCTCCTCCCCCTGAGTCCCTGGCTCCTCCCCCTTAGTTCTTGGCACAACTTCCTCAGTTCTTACTTCTTGTAAGTTAGGAAACAATTCCTCAAGAGTGAATTCTTGTTGCAATTGAGCTGGAGGAACATCTGTATCTTGTACATTTAATGGAGCATCATCTAATACAGATGTATCATCCATTGATACATCCTATGCAGGGATGTTGTCATGGTGTGTCTGTTCAACATCAGTTAGAAGCACAATTAGTCTATCTGGCTCAGTATCTATTATAGTTTGATTAATATCATTTATTACCTCAAGAATAGTTTGAGTGGATGTTTCACTCTCTAATGCAGCTTGCTCTTTCTCAGGAGCACTTTCTGGAGGCAAGACCTCTTGTTGAGCTGGTGAAAGCTCATTGGCTCCCCCTTGAGGAAGCACATCCTGAACTTGATCCGGTGGGATGGTGCTTTCTGGAATATGCTCCCCCTGCTTCTGACTATCATCTACATTCTTAGGAGCAGATGATTTCCTTGTAGATTCTTGTTGGTCTTCATCTGAACTGAAGATTACTTGTTCTTCTGAACCACTAGAAGATTCAGGTTTCCTGGGTGTTGACTTTTTCTTTTTTTGTTGTGGTTGTTTCGGTGGTGTAGAACCATCCTTTGTCAGAACTCTTTCCCACCTGGATAATATTTTCATATCCATCCTTCTCATGCGGTTTATTCTAGATCCAGGTTTATGGATCAACACTTCAGGAATATTTATTACCAGATACAGACTAAGTATTTTACCTAGATTAGGTTTCTTCAGGATTTCCTTGATCTTGTCAAAAATCACTGCAGACCAGTTAGTTTTTATTCTGAAAATAATTTTGGTCATCAAGCTGAACATATAGGCTAAGATCCTATCATGTCATCCTTGTTTTCAGAGAATTACTTTTCCCATAATCTCTGAGAGAAACTTTCCTTGTAAGTTCATCCCCTTCCTCTGCATTGATGATTCAATCTTAGTGGTGAGATTCAAGCCACACCATTGAAGAGATTCTTTTGTCATTAAAGATGTGACTTAGTCATCTTCCTGAGTCCTGGGCAATTAGAGTGTCTTTCTCAGATGCTTTTGGGTAAGTTTCACCTTGCTTTCTTGAATTGATGACCTAATCTTCAATCCGGTTGAATCCAGGGTTGCTTTTATATAGAATTCAAGAATCTCCATCTTCCACATCTTGGTAGGTTCTGAAATGAGATATTATAAACCATTTTCGTGGATTAGGGTTATCACTTCTCTAATCTCAGTCACTGCACTCTCAAAAGCATTGCGAACTAACTCATAGCCTTCGTTGATGTTGTTCTCCAACTTTGGCGCCATTGGTGATGAGAAATTTGAGGAGAAGAGAGATGAAGGTTTGTCGACTCAAAGATTTGGTCTCGAAAATGTTGAGAGCGTAGTCGACAATATTATTTTGTGACCTATTTATATGTTTGTCAACACAGAAGGTCAAAAGGCGGGGTAATAGATACTTAATGTGTCGACACTATAGAGATTGTGTCGACACAGACTTCTAATGTCTCAACAGAGTCAGACAACACTATGTATCGACACAGTTTGCAATATGTCGACACAGACTTCTTAATAGTCGACTATAATATATGTATGTCGACACAGACATCTGTATGTGTCGACACAACTATCTAAATGATAGAACTTCTATGTGTCGACACCAAACTCTAAGTGTCGACACCACTATCTCAACACTATTTCGTTGTGTCGACACAACTAACCTTAAGTGTCGACATAAACTACTATATGTCGACACAGATTTCCTTTTGTGTCGACATAAACTACTATATGTCAACCTTGAATTACTTAGCCAGATTTACCAAGTTACTCTAGGTTTAACATGACTAATTCAATTTTGAAATAATTGAATTTAGTTTCACCTACTGGTTTAGTAAACATGTCAGCAATTTGATTATTTGTGGTGATAAATTCTGTTGGGTACATTGGTTAAATGTACCTGATTTGAAGAAGCCTCACCCAACTCAATGATATACATCATAATGTATTTGATGTATGTTGAGTTTACTTGTGCAGGTTAAGTAATTATTGGACTGAAGCAAAAAAGTTTCTAAGTCCATGTGTCGACACCCAGAGGGAACGTGTCGACACTTAAGAAGACTTGTGTCGACACCCAGACAAGTAGTGTCGACACTTGGAGTCATTGTGTCGACACCTGGGATGCAGAGTCGACACCAGACAGAAAGTGTCGACACAAGGAGCTGTGTCGACACTCAGTGAAGAAAAGTACAGAGAAGCAGTGTCGACACAAGGAGCAGTGTCGACACCAAGTAAAGCTGTGTCTACACCAGAAAGTGTCGACACTTGGAGCTGTGTCGACACTCAGCAAAAGTTTGCAGAGACAAAGTTAAAGTGTCGACACTCAGAACAATGTGTCGACACTCAACAGAAGAGTCAGCACTTGAAGTAAGTGTCGACACCAAGAACAAAGTGTCGACACTTAGCAGAAGAGTCAACATTTGAAGTAAGTGTCGACACCTAGAACAATGTATCGACACTCAGCTGAAGACTCTACACTTGAAGAAAGTGTCGACACATGGAGCTGTGTCGACACTTAGCAAAGAACAGAATTATCAACAAAATATTCTAAGTACAAGTGTTGACACTAAGGGAATGTGTCGACACTCAGCTAAAGTCTCAACAGAAGAATCAAGTGTCGACACAAGGAGCTGTGTCGACACTCAGCAAGTATCAACATAGAAAACTATGTGTCGACACCAAGAAGCAGTGTCGACACTTAACAGATTCAACACAAGAAGTTGTGTCGACACCAAGGAGATGTGTCGACACTTAGAAGAATTCAGCAAAAGATAGAAGATCAAGTACTTGTGTCGACAATCAATTTCAGTGTCGACACATGCAGAAGAATCTGTGTCGAGACTTGGTATCTACAACACAAGGAGTTGTGTCGACACCTTGTAGATTTGTGTCGACACTTACACAATTGATGTCGACACTTGGTCTACAAGTGTCGACACTTAAAGACAGAAAGTCTCGACACTTTCAGACAGTTAGAGATTTTCAAGAATTGACTGGATGACTTGACAGCTGCCGTTCCAGCCGGTCTACAGCAACTGTCAGAAATGTCAAAAGTCAGTTATGGACCGGACCAGCCGGTTACCATGAAGAAGGTCTATAAATAGACTCATACAGTTTACAGAAGTAGTAGTAGTTGTTCAGATTATTGTTCAACAAGTTATTGAAGTGGTACACATAGTATCAAATCAAGAAGATCTAGCTGTCCAAGTGCAGATCTAAGAAGTTGGAGAGAGAGGGCTCCATCCAAGAAATCAGCCGTTGGAACTAGGCTGAGAAGAAGGATTCAGTTTTGTTCTGGATCTTAAGAAGCAGAGATCAAGGATCAACTGCAGGAGGATTCATTCTTATTCAGTTCTACTTTCAAGAAGCTTTGAAAAAAAGCTAAGTCAGATTGAATCCAGCTGAGTTCTTCCAAGAACTCATCAAGAAACTCTCAACTCCCCTCTCTTGTTTCTGAGTTGTTGAGTTAATATTTGTAATTCATTTTTTAACTTGTAGGATCCTTTGAATCTGAGTGAATTGTAAGCCTGTATTTATAAAGGCTGAGGGTAGGGCTTGAGAGCCTGAGTGTAGGAGATTGTAATCTCTGAGTGTAGGCCTTGATTGGCTGAGTGTAGGCCAGGGTGGCTGAGTGTAGGCCTTTGTGGCTGAGTGTAGGCTTTGGGATAAAGCTGAGTTGTAGGGCCTTGGGCCTGAGGTGTAGGAACCATTTTGGGTTCTGAGACAGTGGTGGAGTTTGGCCGAATCTAGTACACTGCTAGATAGGCGAAGGGGGAAAGTGGATGTATCCAAATCTTGGGGAACCACTATAAAACATTGTGTCTGCTGTGCTGTGTTGTGATTTGCTGTGTATGCTTTATGATTGCTGTGAAAAAAAAATAGTTGGAAATCTGTGATATTAACTGTTTGCTGCCATTAAAGTTTTTAAAAGGATTAGGTCACCTATTCACCCCCCCTCTAGGTGTTTAGGTACTATATCTTTCAAGTGGTATCAGAGGGAGGTTCCTCAAAAAGGACTAACAGTCTGAGGAGATCCTGATTGGCAGATTCAGTCTAAGTCAAAATACAGATTCAAGAAAATCAAGAACCATGGGTTCCTCTGAAAATCACAAGGAATTGGGTTCCATAAAATTGCCCATATGCAGGAAAGAGATCTTTGGGATCTGGAAGGAAAGGGTAAGGCTGTTTATGGAAGCCTCTGACCCTAGAATCTACATCACAGTAAAAGAAGGGCCTTATGTGCCCATGAAGATATCTGTTCTAGATGCAAATCAGAGAACCCCAAAGGATTTCTCTGAAATGACTAAGGATGAGATTGTCCTAGCCACCATGGACAAGAGGGCACAAAACATTATAGTGAGTGCCATAGATGATGCAACATTTCAGAATCTTATACACTATAAGACAGCCAAAGAGATGTGGGACACTATTATAGTGTATATGGAAGGATCTGAAGAAGTTAGACAAGATAGAAAATCCTTGCTAAATCAGGAGTACGAAAGTTTTAGACAAGGAAAGGGTGATAGCATAATTGAGTGCTATAAGAAGTTCTACAGAATAGTGAATGAACTCATGTCTTATGGAAGAGAGTTCAGTAACTATGAACTAAATGACAAGTTCCTAAGGTCCCTAACTAAAGATTGGGACACAAAGATCTGTGCCATTAGAGAAATGGCTAAGTTGGGGGAAATTCCTCCTCCAACACTATTTGGCAAGTTATTGTCTTATGAAATGCAATTGACAGTGAGGAAAGAGGAGGAGAAATCAACAAGAACTGAACACAAGGAAAGATCAGTAGCCTTCAAGACAGAAGCCTCCAGAAAGTGCAGGAATAAGTCACCAACTCCACCACCAAAGGTAGTTGAATCAGAGACAGATGAGTCAGTCAGCACAAAGTCTGAAAGCAGTGAAAGTGATGAAGACTTTGTTGCCTTCACTAGACACTTTCAGAAATTCTTGAAGAAGAAACAGTGGAGTACAAGGCCCTCTACTTCAAAAGGAAAAGAAGATTCTTATCAGGATAAAAAGGCTTCAAAGAAGGACAGGAAGAGGACAAAATCTAGCAAGGCAACTAGTTCTAAGATAGTGTGCTATTGCTGCAATAGACAGGGCCATGTTATTGCAGACTGTCCTGAAAAGAGGAAAGAGTCTAGTGACGGGAAAAAGACTTATTTCAAAGGCAAGAAAGAAAAGTCTTTTGTAGCCAAGAAAGAGAAGACTCTATCAGATATCTCTTCTTCAGAAACTGAGTCTGAGGCTGAAGCTTACATAGGGTTGTTTGCTGAAGAAGAAGAAGAAGAATTCATGCAGATTATGGAGTCTATTTATGAACAAGAAGACTGTCAGTGCCAAGGACTGATGGCATTGACTGAGACTGACAAAATCCTGGAGCAGCCAGGACCCAGTAAGGTAGAAAGTTCAACTCTAAGTTCAGTTTCTTGTTCCAGTTCAGAATCAGATTCATCTTCATCAAGTGATGAAAGTGTATCTGAGTCTGAGGATGATTTTCATCAACTGATAGATGAATATAATGTGTTGTTGCAAGCTTACAAGAAAAGCAAGTCCCTCGCCAAAAGTCAGGCAAAGGAAATTGCTGATCTTAAAGCTGCTGCAACAGATTCTAAGAAGCAATTTGATCAAAAGCTGAATGAGATAGCCAGGCTGAAACACATAACAGTGATTCAGATGGGGACTATCACCTTTAAGAATGATCAAATAAAGAGTCTGGAGATCAATCTTCAGAAAGAGAGAGAGCTTGTTGCTAGGTTTTCTAAACCTAAGTAAGTGCTACCTTTAATTGATGAATTTGTTCATCATAAAGGCAAGGCTGGACTGGGTTTTATTAGACCTGCAAGGACTGAGCAGTCCAAGTCTAAGTCTATGGGCAAAGCCCCAACATTCAACAAGTCTGTTGTAGATAAGACAGCAAAGACTGTACCTATGCAAAGGTACAATAAGTTTGAATGTTGGTGTTGTGGCAAAGTTGGCCAATTTGCAATGGACTGTTGGCACAATGCTAGTGCCAAAGTGAGTACCAAACTACCTGTTGGAAAGCCAGTAGGTAGCTTTGTCAGATTGCAAACTAACAAATACCAAGGACCCAAGAATTCTTTGGGTTCTAAGGTTCATTAATTTGTTTTGCAGGTGAGTCCAAGTGGCCATACCCCAACATGGTACTTGGACAGTGGATGTTCCAGACATATGACTGGAACTAAAGGATTACTAAAGGACTACATTCCAATAAAAGATTATCCAAAAGTCACCTTTGGTGGTTCTGAAAAAGGAATCATCAAAGGATTTGGTAACATTTCTACTAACTTGGTTACCATTACTCAAGTGGCTTATGTTAAAGGGTTGAAACACAACCTAATAAGTATAAGTCAATTAAGTGATGTAGGGTATGACATCTCATTTGTTAAAAATGGTTGTCATATCAAGAGGTCAAGTGATCAAGAGATCATTTTGACTGGTTATAGGAAAAGAAATGTCTACTGCCTAGACATTATGATTGAGAACAATGGTTCTCCAGTATGTCTTGTAGCTGATGAGATAGTCTCTCATCGTGTCAAATGGCACAAGAGGCTTGCCCATCTTAACTACAAGACTATTAGCAAACTCTTTAGCAAAGAGTTAGTGATTAATGGTACTTAAGTTAAGTGTGTTAAAGATGGTATTTGCTCAGCTTGTCAAAAGGGCAAGCAGACTAAATCCACCTTTAGAAGCATAGAAATCAAAGATGCTGTGAGGTGTTTATACCTCTTGCATATGGATCTCTTTGGTCCAATGCCAGTTCATAGCTTAGGTAGGAAGGTCTATACCTTTGTAGTTGTAGATGACTACTCAAGGTTTTCCTGGGTGTTCTTCTTAAGACAGAAATCTGAAACACCTAGTGTCTTCTAAAGCTTTGTCAAGCAAATTCAGAATGAACTAAATAGTACAGTGGTCAAAATTAGAAGTGACCATGGTACTGAATTTCAGTCTGATAGCATGACAAAACTATGTGAAGAATTTGGGATATTTCAAGAATTCTCTTCACCTAGAACACCTCAGCAAAATGGCATTGCTGAGAGGAAGAATAGGACCTTGATAGAGGCTGGTAGGACCCTACTAAGTGATACATCACTGCCAAAATATTTCTGGGCTGAAGCAGTTAACACTGCATGCCATGTTATAAATAGGGCTACCATCACTAAAAGGCTTAACAAGACCCCCTATGAAGTTGTGAAAGGCAGGAAACCAAACCTATCCTACTTCAGGATTTTTGGTTGCAAATGCTTCATACTTAACAATGGGAAGTCTTACTTGACTAAGTTTGCTGCCAAATCCCAAGAAGGAATTTTTGTTGGGTACAACAATAATAGTAAGGCTTATAGAGTCTACAACTTGACTACACAAGTTGTAGAAGAATCTGTGCATGTAGTTTTTGATGAGACTAAACTTATTAATAATGAGTTGTCTAGTAGTGTATGCAGCCCCACAGGTTTAACAAAGAAAATGGACAAGCTAACTATAGAAGAAGTACCTGCTGCAAGACAGCAAGTAGAAGACAATAGCTGTTGTCCAGGGGGAGAACTACATGTGCCAATTGCTGAAGAAATACAAGGAGTACAGCATGATGGAGATGCTGAAGTGGTTCAACCAGAAGTAAGGATGCCTCCAGCCAACAGGCATCTAAGAGATCATCCAGTAGAGCAGATTATTGGAGATCCAAGACAAGGAGTACAAACCAGGAGCATATACATGAATGCAAGAATCTACTCCAGTTTTCTGTCTCAAGTTGAACCTAAGAAGTTTGAAGAAGCAATACAAGATCCACAATGGACTGAAGCAATGCAAGAAGAGCTCAATCAGTTCAAAAGGTGCATGGTTTGGGAACTTGTTCCTAAACCTAAAGACCACAATATAATAGGAACTAAGTGGATCTACAGGAATAAGATGGATGAACAAGGGGTCATCATTAAGAATAAAGCAAGACTGGTTGCTAAAGGATATAGGCAAGAAGAAGGTATTGATTTTTATCAAACCTTTGCTCCAGTAGCCAGACTGGAAGCCATAAGGATGTTCTTGGCCTATGCAACCTATCAAGGATTCAAGGTTTACCAAATGGATGTCAAGTCAGCATTACTAAATGGTAATCTTAAGGAAGAAGTTTATGTGGAGCAGCCTTCAGGTTTTGTTGATTCAACTCTACCTCATCATGTCTATAGACTTAGGAAAGCTTTATATGGGTTAAAGCAAGCCCCTAGGGCTTGGTATGAAACCCTATCTAGTTTCCTCATTGAGAACAAATTCTCAAGGGGGAAAATAGATAAGACTCTATTCCTTAGGGAATATAGATGTAAAGTTATACTAGTCCAAATATATGTAGATGACATTATATTTGGGTCTACTGAAAGCAGCCTTTGCAAAAAGTTTGCAAAACTGATGCAAGGTCAGTTTGAGATGAGTAGTATGGGAGAGCTGAAGTTTTTCTTGGGTCTCCAAGTTAAACAGACTGAAAGTGGTTTATCCATATGTCAGTCCAAATTCACCCTAGAACTCATAAGGAAGTATGGTATGGATTCATCCAGCACCATGAAGACTCCTATGGGGTCAAGTATGTCTCTCAGCAAGGATGATGCAGGGAAACCTGTAGATGAAACCTTGTATAGAGGGATAGTTGGCTCCCTATTATACTTGACTGCTAGTAGATGTAACGCCCCGAAACTTAGAGGAGCAAAGGGGGATGTTTTGGGCCAGTTTGAGTTCTGGCTGCAGGCACACGGCCTGGGACACGGGCGTGTCCCAGGGCGTGTCAAGCTTGTGTCGACACTAAGGCGCGAAGTCGACACTTTGGTCTCGACATTGTGTCGAGACTGGGCACACGGCCTGCGACACGGGCGTGTCGCAGGGCGTGTCGACCCGTGTCGACACTTAGCCGTGAAGTCGACACAGTGCATTGACGTTGTGTCGAGACATGGCACACGGCCTGCGACACGGGCATGTCGCAGGGCGTGTCAACCCGTGTCGACACTCGTCCCGCGAAGTCGACACTTTGGTGTCGACAATGTGTCGAGACATGGCACACGGCCTACGACACGGGCGTTTCGCAGGGCGTGTCGACCCGTGTCGACACTTAGCCGCGAAGTGTCGAGACCGTGTACACGGCCTGGAGCCCAGGCGTGTCAAGGTGACACGGGCAAGGACATGGGCGTGTCCTAGAACCCGTGCAGTGCTCGGGTTGAAAACGGGGAAAAATCATGGGGTACACGGCCGGCTACACGGTCGTGTCAGGTGGAACACGGGCGTGTCAGCTCGAACACGGGCGTGTTCGATACCCGTGTGAGGTTCCAGGTGATTTGATTTTGACGGCGAATGAGGCACACGGCCCTGGACACGGGCGTGTGCCAGGCCGTGTTCGGTCCAGATTGGGCATTTCAGTCCCGAATCAAAGTAGTTCATTTCTTTGACTGAAGATCCAACGGCTGGGGGTTGTTCCTGAAGGGATATACCCGGGTTTTGACTTAGAAAACCCTCACTTTTTCCACTTATCCTCTTTCTAAATCCTTGGAGAGAGGAGAGCTAAGGCAAGAAGAAGAAGAGCTAGATCCGCCATTGGAGGAGCTTCGGAGCTCCGAATCGCAAGCCGACTCCGGATCCACGGAGGCAACGCAAGTGCGGTGATTTCCATCCGATTACTTTTCAATGGCGCCAAAGAGGACCGCAAGGGTAACGATCCTCATCTTGAGCATGAATCGCTCCTTTTCTTAGCATAGGAAGCCCGCTCTCGCGAGTTTGCGGAGAGTTTGAGGCGTTCCTTCGGGTAGATATGTGAAGTCCCTGTTGTTTAGAGTCCGTATGCGAGAACGGACATAGGCATTTTGGTTGAAGCCTACCCGAACATGTTAGTCCGGATCGGTGATGTTGCATTGCATAAGGCCGGAGAAGACTCCGTGATATTGGGTGTTTTTCGGGTTTTCTACGCGGTAGATTGCAGCAGGGAGCCTTGGGGACTAACCCAAAGGTGCACCCGGAAAACTGGGCGGATACGAGATCTTGCCAACTTGTTGGCCTGAGAGCCAACTTGAACATAACGGGGTTATGTGACTTGTGTTAGAATGGGACTCGGTGAAAGTTTGACCCGCGCATATGGCTTAAATTATCGTTGCGATGTGAGCACGGGTTAGATGGAGCCGTACCCGCTCTGTGTCGTTTGGGTTAGAGAGACCTAAAGTTACATGGCACTCGCCGTTGGCATAGATGTGAGTCTTCGGTGGTCAATGGCTTAAATTGACATGACCAATACCAAGAAGACGAATTGCTCATAGGTTTGGCCGTCTTAGTGGCAGTGGTGAGTCCGGAATGTTAATGGCTTTAATTGACGTGACATCGACCGGTTCACCGAGAATGTGCCCTGAGTGCACGGGACGTGTGGCCGTGCGAGCCAACGCCTGTGATGAAATGGCTATGGTTATAAATTGCTCGCTTATGCTAATGAAATGCAGGGAAGGAGCATCGCCGCCCCGAGTTGGGGGCGGGATCATTATAATTTGGTCAGCATTGCTGACCGTTGCCTTGTTTTGCCACCGTGCGGTGGTTTGTTGCTTGCAGGTGCATCTGGACCAAGCGGTCAATAGCGGGCTAAAGCCCTTTTTGCGAAGCTGGCCCTCGAAGGCCCGAATGGAAATGTTTATTGTTTTATTCATGTATGACCGGCCTGCGTGCCGAGGTTTGTAAATCATGTAACAGACAAGTGAAACTTTTTGTAAGGCCTTAAGGCTTGTTTTGAGTATTTTGTAATAACATTCCTTTTGGTATTAGTGGACATTTGATGGATAAAACTCCAAAATTATTTACGGTCGCGCGGCGACCCGGCGATTTTATTTGAGAAAAAGGCGAAGTGATTTTTATTTAGAAAAACGGGGCGCGCGTATTTATTTATTTGGATATAAAACGGTTTCGATCGAGTTTTAACGAAAGGAGGCAAGTGCACCTATCGTGAGTAGTACAGGATATTCCGGGTGGAATATCGAGGTCGTATTGTTCTCGGGGCCGGTTCGATTATTTCTACTCTTCCCTAGTGGGGACTATTATTTTACCGATAATTATCTTGTCGGGATATTTTATATATAAAAAATGCAGAAAATGGCAGAAAGAAAATGAAAGCATGAAGGTGGTGCCGATGAAGAGCTTAGCTCGATGGCACCGAAAAAACAATTGAACTAAAATAAAGTTTAAATAAAAAGAGCTCCTAAATTTCTAATTAATTAAGGCGGAGACTTGGCCGTGGAGGTTCCACTAAAATGAGCTCACCTAGCTATAGGGCTATCGCTCACCTGAACGCTAAGACTATTCGACCGGGCTCTCGTCCGACGAAGGATTCCGCTTAACGCCCGCATTACGCTAAGAACCCCGCTATTGGGTGGGGAACCCAATCCGGTAGAGTTGGCGCGCCTCCTCTCTCGAGGGTTAGTGCAGAACTCTCTTTGCCAAGGGGTTATCTGTCCATACGCACGGCCTCTTGGCGAGCGTATGGAAAATGGAAATAGGGCCCACACATCGATATGTGGTCCTACGAGTCGTTAACCCCGGGCAAACCTTAAGTACTTTTAATTAATTAGAAAAATTAGACCTTTAATTATTTTAAGCTATTTTATCTGTCCCAATGCTCTTCGATGTCGAGGGCTAAGAACGATTAGCCACTCATCGGAATGGGGACGGCTTGCGGGAAAAGCGGAAAATAAAGCGATAAAGAAAGCAGTAAATGAAAGCAGTAAATGAAAGCAGGAAAATAAAGCAGAAAATTGCAAGTCCTACTCAAACGAGTAGGACTGAAGAAAGCTGTAAATTGCGAGTCCCGGCGCAACTGCGTGGGCGGGAGAAATGAAAGCAGTAAAACGCACACACGCAAGTCGTACTCAAATGAGTAGGAGAAAATAAATACGGGTCCTACTCAACCGAGTAGGACAAAATAAATGCAACGCACGCACACTCTCTCTCGACATAAATGAAAACACACACACGCAAATCCTACTCAAATGAGTAGGGAAAATAAAGACCTGCCATTTAACTCGAATGAGTAGGCGGAAATAATGAAAATTACAAACTCACGCACTCTACAGAAAGTAAAATAAGCAGGCGCCATTTAACTCTTAACGAGTAGGCGGAAATAAATGCGCATACATAAAAAAATGCAAAAAAAAACTAAGTTATCCAAAAATTAAAACAACTGCATTTCTACCGCTAGAATGCGGTAGAAATGCATAAAAAGGGAAAATAAAAATTAAACGGGAAGAAAGTTTTGCAAATAAAAATAAAAATGCAAGTGATCGAAAAATTAAAACGAATACATTTCTACCGCTAGAATGCGGTAGAAATGCATACAAAGAGAGCGAAAAATTTAAACGGACAAAAGTTTTAAATGAAAATCAAAGTGCACGAAAAATTAAAACGACTATATTATCATTCCTATAACTCCGTAAAACTGATTAAAAAGTGAAAATAAAACGAAAAGAACGAAAAAGTTTTATGAAATAAAAGCTAAGTAAAAAAAAAGGAAAAACACTTTGAAAACGTTTTTACGGATCTATAGGGATGAATTAGAAACTATAGAAATCTAAGTTAAACCAAAACAATGTAAAAATAACTAAACATAAAAACAAGAAAACTAATCTCATACACACACACACACATTACAAAAGAAGGAAAATAAAGCTAAGTTAAAAGAAAATGAAATAAGATTGCATAAGAGTAGTGTTTAGATGAAATCCAAAACCATATAAAGGGATAAAATTTACAATTTTATTAAGCTAAAAACGAAGATTACAAAGCTATGAAAATAAAGGAGAGAGGGAGAAATTTCCCTTACATAGCATTTGGACTCATCCGAGCAGCATAACTCCTATACAAAATGGTTCAAAAAAGGAACAAAAATCCTAAGCAGAACCTCTGAATTTATAGAAAAAATTTACATGGGTCACGCCCTTGGTCACGGGCGTGACAGGGGGCGTGACAGTACTATTTGAGAAGGCGGCCGGCGATTTGACGGGAAAGTGGACTTCGGGCTGGACACGTGTCGGTCTCGCAGTGGTCACGCCCCAGGTCACGGGCGTGACGCTGGGCGTGTCAGGCAGGTGGATCTGGGCGCGGTGCGCGCCGAAAGTCTTCGGGCAGGTCTTGTCGGCCAGGCGCAGTGGTCACGCCCCAGGTCACGGGCGTGACTCTGGGCGTGTTGGCTGGTGTCGACACTCGACGAATGTCGAGCTGAAAGTGTCGAGTTGAAAATCGTCAAGCGGAAAGAGGTGTCACGCCCTAGGTCACGGGCGTGACTCTAGGCGTGTCGGCTAGTGTCGACACTCGACGATCGTCGAGATGAATTCGTCGAGTGGAGTGACACGGGCTTGGGTCACGCCCCGTGTCAGGTGATACGAGCGTGACCCCGGGCGTGTCAGGCTTTGCACTTCAAAATTTGCTGATTGACTGGAATTTGGCGTGTCACGCCCTGGTCACGGGCGTGACCAATATGTCACGGGCGTGACATGTCAATTTTGGCAGATTTTCCATTTTTTCCTGAAAAATAAAATAAAATAAGTTAGTAATATATTTATAAAATAGGAGCATTTTATTGAATAAAAATAAGTAAAAACGACAAAAAGAAATGAAAACGACTAAATTAATGTACAGAAAAATAGGTATATTTATAATTCATCAACATTCATGCTTGTTGCTAGGTTCTTGTTTTACAACTCTTAAACTGCTTCCGCTAGAATGCTCTGTGTAGGACGTTGAGATTGGTTGGATGGTTTCCATAAGTAACCACCCGGTCTGTCTGTGGTATATGGCGTCGGGCCCCGGCCGGACCTACTGCTATATGCTATGCGACGGATAGGGGGTGTTACAATTTGGTATCAGAGGGAGGTTTCGATCCTCCGACCTGTGGGTTATGGGCCCACCACGCTCTGTGTAGGACGTTGAGATTGGTTTGATGGTTTCCATAAGTAACCACCCGGTCTGTCTGTGGTATATGGCGTCGGGCCCCGGCCGGACCTACTGCTATATGCTATGCGACGGATAGGGGGTGTTACAATTTGTTACAATTTGGTATCAGACTACTGGTTTTGGTCGGGCTTAAACTGAATTCGTGGGCGAATTCTTTTTAAGGGGTGGTGAGCACATTGTGTGCGTCATCGTAATAACAGTAAAAAGAACCCATGAATGTCCACTTAGGAATGAAAATACTCGTGTTTGCGGAACCTGCGTGTTCCTATAATTTCTGTTTGCAATTTTTTTGGTCGCTTAACGGTGTTTTGTACCACTATAGGTGACCAGAAGTGGTGTTGGGCCGTCAGAACGCCGAGTTTCTGAGGCTAGTAGTGCACCGGATGTTGCTCCTGCAACACCTCTGTCGGCTGAAAATATACGATTGGTTGCTGAAGCGGTGTTGGCCGTGATCAATGCGCAGCCTGGAAGGCAAGCGCAGCAGCCCGCTCCTGTGATGGAGCAAGTACCTCTGCAAGAGGCTGAGCCGAGGAGGGTGGAGCAAGTGGTTGCGGAACCAATAGTGCCAAGGAGGGCAACTGAGAGACAGTTGAAGCATGTAATAAGCTTTAACCCTCCGTTATTCTCGGGGTTGGGAACCCCATCTCAGGCTGATGATTGGCTCTCTAGGGTGAAGAGAGTCATGACAGCGACGGAGACGGAGGAGTGGCAAATGACCACCATCGCTACGTTCCTGCTGGACGGTGAAGCGAGGTTGTGGTGGGAAGGTTTGGAGCTGCACTTACTGAGAGGTAGGCAACTTTGTGATGTCTCGATGGAGGAATTCTCGAGATTATTTTTGGCTAGATACCTCTCTTCAACGCAGAAGATAGCGTTGGAGAATGAGTTCCTGAAGTTAGTACAGGGTGAGAGGAGCGTGGATGAATATCTCCACGAGTTTATGCGGTTGAGTCATTATGGTAGCTCCACCATCATGGATGAGGAGCGCAAGACTAATCGTTTTTATGAAGGCCTGAGGGATGAGCTGAGATTATTACTGTCGGGGCCAATGACGCAGGGCTTCTTAACCTTGGTCAATACTGCCCGGTCCGTGGAAAAGGACATGAAGAATGTGCAAGCGAAGAAAGGCTTGGCTGATAAGAAATCTGAGTTCAGAGTGCCGACTACTTCAAAGTCCGGCTATCGGAGGGCTTTCAAGAAGCATAGGACTTCGGGTCCAGCTCCTTCTGGTGCTTCTGGGGCGACTACGAGTCGGACCCCGGGTGCGTGCTTTACATGTGGAAAGACGGGGCATTTCGCCCGTGACTGTTGGAGCGGACATCCTAAGTCCGAGAGGAAGCTGGGAGCTACTTATGAAGAGAAGGGTAAGACGGTGGAGTCGACCGCATCCCATTATGCTCCGGCCCAACCAAGGGTCTACAATCTTGGCCAACAGGAGGCCATTAAACAAGCTGACGTGGTGACAGGTACGGTTTAATTTATAGCAAGTCAATTCCTTTATATGCTTGTTATGCGCATGTTACCTTACCATTACTTGTTTAGGATTTGTGTTGATTTGTGAAAATCCGGCACGAGCACTCTTTGATACGGGAGCTTCACACTCCTTCTTGTCCGAAGGATTTATATTACGCATCGGAGTCCCTTCTTCGATGGCGAAGGATAAGTTGGATGTGTTGTTGCCAAAAGGGTGTTCGATGCGAGCGGATAGGATCTGCGATGTTAAGATTCGTATTGGAGAGCAGGAGTTTGACCTGCGGGCGTCCTTACTTCCGTTGGTGGAGTTCGACGTCATATTTGGAATGGACTGGCTCTCGGAGCAGCAGGCCCATATAGATTGCGGTAGCAAGGAAGTCAAGCTGGGAGCAAGTCGTGAGACGACTTTTACGGGCTTAAAGGGGTCGAGCAAGACGTTGATGTCTGCTCTTCAGGTGGTGAAGGCGGTTCGTGCTGGAGCAGAACTGTTCTTTACACTAGTGGAGGTTGCAAAGCCGAAGCCCGCGATGGATTGTATTTCAGTGGTATCGGAATACCCTGATGTGTTGCCCGCAGATCTTCTTAGAGCCCCGCCTCAGCGGGAGATACATTTTACGATCGAGCTAGTGCCAGGTGCAAAGCTTGTGTCACGATCTCCGTATCGGCTAGCGCCTAAGGAAATGGCGGAGCTGAAAGTTCAACTGCAAGAGTTGTTGGAGCAAGGGTATGTGCGCCCGAGTTCTTCGCCTTGGAGCGCACCGGTCCTCTTTGTTAAGAAGAAGGACGGAAGCTTGAGGTTGTGTATTGATTATCGGGAGCTGAACAAGCTGACTGAGAAGAACAAGTACCCGATCCCCCGGATTGATGATCTCTTTGATCAGTTAGTCGGGTCGACGGTGTACTCGAAGTTAGATCTCAAGGCTGGGTACTATCAGCTGCGAATAAGGGAGAGTGATATCCCGAAGACAGCGTTTAGTACGAGATACGGGCATTATGAGTTTACGGTCATGCCATTTAGGCTGACTAATGCGCCGTCAGTGTTCATGGATTTGATGAATAGGACGTTCAGGGAGTACTTGGACCATTTCGTGATCGTCTTCATCGACGATATTTTGGTGTACTCGCAAAGTGAGGAGGATCACTTCAAGCATCTCCATTTGGTGTTGGGGACACTCAGGAGAAATCAGTTGTATGCCAAGTTCTCGAAGTGCGAGTTTTGGCTATCCTCAATGGCGTTCCTCAGGCATATAGTGAGTGGAGAGGGTATTGCTGTGGATCCGGCGAAGATTGTTGCGATACGGGAGTGGCCTGAGCTTGCTACGGTAGCAGAAGTCCGGAGCTTTTTGGGGCTTGCCGGCTATTATAGGCGCTTCGTAGAGAACTTCTCGCGGATAGCGTTACCTCTCACTACTTTGACGAGGAAGGAGCATAAGTTCATTTGGACGCCGGAGTGCGCGCGAGCTTTTGAGGAGTTGAAGTGTCGGTTGACCACGGCGCCTGTGCTGAGTTCGCCGGTTGGAACCGAAGGCTACGAGATATATAGCGATGCTTCGGGCAGCGGTTTGGGTTGCGTGCTATTGCAGCACGGCAGCATGATAGCTTATGGCTCGAGACAGCTAAAAGTGCACGAGAGGAATTATCCGGTCCATGACTTGGAGTTAGCGGCCGTAATTTTTGCCTTGAAGCTGTGGAGACACTATTTGTACGTTGTGAAGATTGATATCTACACCGATCACAAGAGCCTAAAGTATCTAATAGATCAGAAGGATCTGAATATACGGCAGCGTAGGTGGATGGAGTTCCTGGGGGACTATACTTTCAAGATCCACTACGTGCCTGGCAAAGGGAATGCGGTTGCGGACGCGTTGAGTCGCCGAGCCCCAGCTCAAGCAAATTGGCTATCAGTGCATGATGAGCGGTTGGTGCAGGAGTTGGAGGCGTTGGAGATTGTTTGTGTGGATAGACAATCTAGTGCTGAAGCAGTGCTGAATTGGACTGAAGTCCAATATGACCTGGCTGATCGGATTCGACAGGCTTTGGATATGGATGCTCATATGAAGCAGTTCATGATAGAGGCTCTGGATGGGTCAAATTCCCAATTCATCGTGGAGGACGGATTGCTTTGGAAAGACGGTCGTCTATGCGTCCCTTGTGTGGGCAATTTACGGGTGGAGTTGTTGTACGAGGCACACCATACCAAGTACTCGATTCACCCGGGGAGCACGAAGATGTACCGCGATATAAAGAAACTGTTTTGGTGGCCGGGTTTGAAGAAGGATGTGGCGCTATACGTAGCGAAGTGCCAAACTTGCGCCTTGGTGAAGGCGGAGTGCCAAAGCCGGGAGGATTTCTTAAGTCCTTGCCTATTCTGGAGTGGAAATTTGACGACATCTCTATGGACTTTGTGCACGGTTTGCCAAGGTCGCAAAAGGGGAACGACGCCATTTGGGTGGTTGTTGATCGATTAACAAAGGTGTCGCATTTTATTCCGCATAGGAAGGATGATCCGGTGGAGAAGCTGACAAAGCTATATGTGGATAACATAGTACGGCTTCATGGTGTGCCCCGCAGCATCGTGAGTGACCGAGATGGGCGGTTCACGTCCAATGATTGGAAGCTGGTGTAGCAAATGTTGGGAACAAAGCTGAAGTTTAGCACAACCTTCCATCCGCAAATGGATGGGCAGACCGAGAGGGTTAATAGAACGATGGAAGACATGCTTCGCATGTGTGTCTTGGATTTTGGAAAGCAATGGGAGGACCACCTTTATTTGGTGGAGTTCGCATACAACAACAGCTACCAAGCCAGTATTCAGATGGCGCCTTTCGAGGCCCTATATGGTAGAAGATGTCGCACGCCGTTGTCTTGGTTAGAAAGGGCGAGTCAAAGTTGTATAAGCGATCGGAAGTGGAGGATGCTACTTCTTTGGTGAGAACAATTCGGGAGAGGTTGCTTATCGCTCAGGACCGGCAAGCAAAATACTATAATGCCAAGCACAGGAACGTGGAGTTCGCTGTGGGTGATTATGTGTACCTAAAGATCAAGCCGTTCAAGGGTGTCTCGCGGGTGCGGCGATTGAAAAAGCTAAGCCCGAGGTACCTTGGACCGTTTGAGGTTCTGGAGCGAGTTGGAGAAGCGGCCTATAGGTTGAAGCTTTCAGTGGAGCTAAGTGGTTTACATGATGTATTCCATATTTTGGTGCTTCGGAAGGCGGTGCAAGAGCCTACGCAAGTGATCGCTGTTGATCAAGTGCCAGTGGATAGTGGGCTAACGACAAAGGTCAAGCCCGTGCGGATTGAGGACTCGGAGGTCAAGCGACTACGCAATAAATAGATCAGGATGGTCAAGGTCCGGTGGGACAATTGCGGTCGTGAGGAGCTCTCTTGGGAGCGAGAGCAGACGATGCTTGACGAGTATCCGGAGTTGTTCTGCTCAGGTACAAATTTTGGTTTTGTACATGTTTTTCCTTTTATGTAATTTCGTGGGCGAATTCTTTTAAGAGGGGTAGAGTTGTAACGCCCCGAAACTTAGAGGAGCAAAGGGGGATGTTTGGGCCAGTTTGAGTTCTGGCTGCAGGCACACGGCCTGGGACACGGGCGTGTCCCAGGGCGTGTCAAACCTGTGTCGACACTAAGGCGCGAAGTCGACACTTTGGTCTCGACATTGTGTCGAGACTGGGCACACGGCCTGCGACACGGGCATGTCGCAGGGCGTGTCGACCCGTGTTGACACTTAGCCGTGAAGTCGACACAGTGCATTGACGTTGTGTCGAGACATGGCACACGGCCTGCGACACGGGAGTGTCGCAGGGCGTGTCAACCCGTGTCGACACTCGTCCCGCGAAGTCGACACTTTGGTGTCGACAATGTGTCGAGACATGGCACACGGCCTGCGACACGGGCGTGTCGCAGGGCGTGTCGACCCGTGTCGACACTTAGCCGCGAAGTGTCGAGACCGTGTACACGGCCTAGAGCCCAGGCGTGTCAAGGTGACACGGGCAAAGACACGGGCGCGTCCTAGAACCCGTGCAGTGCTCGGGTTGAAAACGGGGAAAAATCATGGGGTACACGGCCGGCTACACGGCCGTGTCAGGTGGAACACGGGCGTGTCAGCTCGAACACGGGCGTGTTCTATACCCGTGTGAGGTTCCAGGTGATTCGATTTTGACGGCGAATGAGGCACACGGCCCTGGACACGGGCGTGTGCCAGGCCGTGTTCGGTCCAGATTGGGCATTTCAGTCCCGAATCAAAGCCGTTCATTTCTTTGACTGAAGATCCAACGGCTGGGGGTTGTTCCTGAAGGGATATACCCGGGTTTTGACTTAGAAAACCCTCACTTTTTCCACTTATCCTCTTTCTAAATCCTTGGAGAAAGGAGAGCTAAGGCAAGAAGAAGAAGAGCTAGATCCGCCATTGGAGGAGCTTCGGAGCTCCGAATCGCAAGCCGACTCCGGATCCACGGAGGCAACGCAAGTGCGGTGATTTCCATCCGATTACTTTTCAATGGCGCCAAAGAGGACCGCAAGGGTAACGATCCTCATCTTGAGCATGAATCGCTCCTTTTCTTAGCATAGGAAGCCCGCTCTCGCGAGTTTGTGGAGAGTTGGAGGCGTTCCTTCGGGTAGATATGTGAAGTCCCCGTTGTTTAGAGTTCGTATGCGAGAACGGACATAGGCATTTTGGTTGAAGCCTACCCGGACATGTTAGTACGGATCGGTGATGTTGCATTGCATAAGGCCGGAGAAGACTCCGTGATATTGGGTATTTTTCGGGTTTTCTACGCGGTAGATTGCAGCAGGGAGCCTTGGGGACTAACCCAAAGGTGCACCCGGAAAACTGGGCGGATACGAGATCTTGCCAACTTGTTGGCCTGAGAGCCAACTTGAACATAACGGGTTATGTGACTTGTGTTAGAATGGGACTCGGTGAAAGTTTGACCCCGCGCATATGGCTTAAATTGTCGTTGCGATGTGAGCACGGGTTAGATGGAGCCGTACCCGCTCTATGTCGTTCGGGTTAGAGAGACCTAAAGTTACATGGCACTCGCCGTTGGCATAGATGTGAGTCTTCGGTGGTCAATGGCTTAAATTGACGTGACCAATACCAAGAAGACGAATTGCTCATAGGCTTGGCCGTCTTAGTGGCGGTGGTGAGTCCGGAATGTTAATGGCTTTAATTGACGTGACATCGACCGGTTCACCGAGAATGTGCCCTGAGTGCACGGGACGTGTGGCCGTGCGAGCCAACGCCTGTGATGAAATGGCTATGGTTATAAATTGCTCGCTTATGCTAATGAAATGCAGGGAAGGAGCATCGTCACCCCGAGTTGGGGGCGGGATCGTTATAATTTGGTCAGCATTGCTGACCGTTGCCTTGTTTTGCCACCGTGCGGTGGTTTGTTGCTTGCAGGTGCAGCTGGACCAAGCGGTCAATAGCGGGCTAAAGCCCTTTTTGCGAAGCTGGCCCTCGAAGGCCCGAATGGAAATGTTTATTGCTTTATTCATGTATGACCGGCCTGCGTGCCGAGGTTTGTAAATCATGTAACAGACAACTGAAACTTTTTGTAAGGCCTTAAGGCTTGTTTTGAGTATTTTGTAATAACATTCCTTTTGGTATTAGTGGACATTCATGCTTGTTGCTGGGTTCTTGTTTTACAACTCTTAAACTGCTTCCGCTAGAATGCTCTGTGTAGGACATTGAGATTGGTTGGATGGTTTCCATAAGTAACCACC
The DNA here is from genome assembly GCA_039583875.1 of Platanthera guangdongensis. Classification (NCBI taxonomy): domain Eukaryota; kingdom Viridiplantae; phylum Streptophyta; class Magnoliopsida; order Asparagales; family Orchidaceae; genus Platanthera; species Platanthera guangdongensis. The sequence continues at coordinate 162,482,945 of CM077153.1, read as the reverse complement.
CGGTCTGTCTGTGGTATATGGCGTCGGGCCCCGGCCGGACCTACTGCTATATGCTATGCGACGGATAGGGGGTGTTACAGTAGACCTGACATCATGTATGCTATATGTGTTTGTGCAAGGTATCAAGCCTGCCCTAAAGAGTCTCATTTGACAGCAGTCAAAAGAATATTGAGATATCTAAAGGTCACTCCCTATCTAGGCCTCTGGTACCCTAGGAATGGAGATTTTGATCTAACAGGTTATTCAGATGCAGACTTTGCAGGATGCAAAGAAGACAGAAAAAGCACTACTGGAACCTGTCAGTTCCTAGGTGGGAGACTAATTTCATGGAGTAGCAAAAAGCAAACCAGTGTGGCTATCTCCACTGCGGAGTCAGAGTATGTGGCTGCAGGAAGTTGCTGTGCTCAACTTCTATGGATACAACATCAGCTAGAGGACTATGGATTTCAGGTAAGTAGAACTCCACTTTTCTGTGATTCTACTAGTGCTATTTCAATAGCTAATAACCCTGTATCTCATAGTAGAACAAAACATATTGAAATTAAATATCATTTTCTTAGGGAGCATGTAGAAAGAGAAGATATTTTATTAGAATATGTTAAAACTGATAATCAAGTAGCTGATATGTTTACTAAGCCCATAGAAGAAGCTAAGTTCAATAGATTCAAAATTGAAGTAGGAATGATAAACTTAGAGTAAAGTTTACAGTATTGAATATGGCTAAGTAAAAAGGTGTCGACACATAGACAAGTCTATGTCGACACAGAATAGTGGTGTCGACACTTCAGGAAAAAGGTGTCGACACATCTAGGAATTTGGTGTCGACACTTCAGAATATTAGTGTCGACACATGCCAAGTAGGTGTCGACACATCCACGGTGGTGTCGCCACTTATGTTTTACTCAGAATTTTCTAAGTAAAGTCTCGACAATGTGTCGACTTATGTTATGTCGACACATAAACAAGTGTCGACACATGAAATCTGTTGACTAAACTTGTGTCGACACATATGTGTCGAGACATTATAAGTCAGTGTCGACACTTATTGCCAGTGTCGACACATTTTAAGTTAGCTGTCCCGCCCGTTCATCTTCAAAATCAGAAAGGTATAAATAGGGTTCTGTCTTTGTTTGTCGACACGCTTTCAAAGTTTCGAGACCAAAACTTCTGTGTCGACACCTCTCTTCTCTCAAGACAAATTCTACAAACCCTAATGACGCCTAAGCTAGAGGAGAACGTCAACGAAGGATATGAGCTGGTGCGCGGCGCTTTCACTGATGCTGATCAAGAAATCCAGGCGGTAGTAACCCTAGTCGCTGATTCCGGGTTAGATTATTTAGTTTCAGAACCTACTAAGATATGGAAGAAGGAGGTTCTTGAATTCCTCAATGGAGCCACGGTGGATGAATCTGGATACAAAATAAAATCCAGAGTTCATGGAACTAAGGTTAAGATTTCACCAAAGAGCTTGAGGAAGGTGCTTCAATTGCCAAGAACTCAAGATGAAGAAGAAGTTACTGCATCCAAGACCAGGGAAGCCCTAACCTGGTGTGGACTTGATTCTAAGATGAAGATAGGTTCTGTTTTCAACAGAAAGGGCATGAACAGCCGAGGCAAATTCATGTCTGAGATTGTTGGCAATGTTATTCTCAGCAAGCCAGGAGGGCATGACAGAGTGTCTACCTCCATGTTCAATATAATGACCAGGATAATCTTCACTTTAAGAACTGATTGGTCAGTTATAGTGTTTGAAAAAATCAAGGAAAGTCTGAAGAAGCCCAACCTGGGCAGAATAATTAGTCTATACCTAGCTGGTGTGATACCAGAGGTAATGAGTACTGCTGCAGGAAGCAAGATAAATCATATGAGAAGGATTGATCTGAGGATCTTTTCAAGATGGGACAGGGTGTTGTCAAAGGACATGCAAACCCCTGAAAAGATAGTTTCTGAGAAAGAGATTCCTCCCAAGAAGAAAAGGAAGACTGCTCCAGTGGCACAAGAGTCCACCAGCAGTTCTGATAGTGAAGAACAGGTTGTCTTCACACCTGATGAGCAAGAGGAAGAGCCTGCTGTGAAGTCTCCTGCTCCTCCAGCTGATGCTGAGATCCAGGGAGCTACCTCAAGCTAGCCCCTCAACAAGGATCACAGCCAGGGGGAGCTTCCAGTTGTAGAAGAACCCTCTACACTGGAAGTGAACAAGCCGCCACATCATACAAGAGGTACTCACTGAACTAAACACTTTAGATTTTCTGTAGCAACCCATCCGTTCATTGATATATTCTAGAAGGTCCGGCCGGGGCCCCACAGGATATACCACAAAACAGTCGGTGAAGGTACAGGATGATACCAGAGTAGCGCATCGCACCTATCACATGCATTCTAGCGGAAGCCTAAACTACTTGAACCCCTCATGAATGCCCAAACATAAAACTCCACATTTTATATACATATAGGAATGTCTTACAATAAGCACAAGTGTTGGCCTTATGGCCTTACATAGCTTTCATACAGTGGCTACAACTATGGCGCGCAGGCCGGCCACAACAAAAGAAAACACACAACTCAAACATAGCCTTCGAGGGCTAAACAGCAGCAGCAGCAACACCAGCAGGAGCATCAACCTCTATGCGTCCCGCTCGGCTCTCCAGCACCTGTGCAAGGGACAATCCACCCACCGGTGGCAAACAAAAGCAACGGTCAGCGTTCAGCTGACCAAATTATAACGACCCTACCCCTTCTCTCGGGGCAGCGGTATTTTTCCCTGCAGGCATATCATATCACAAGTATGGCAATATATCAAAATGTGCTTTCACGCACACAAGCCATCACAACCGTTCGCCACCCGGCCCAACGGTCCGTGCACTCAGGGCACATTCTTGGTGTTCTGGCAACCTCTTGCCCACCACCGTATCAGGGTTATCACCAACGGTAAATCTCTTGAGCATTTACTCCATGGCGTGCAGCCGGAGTTAGTCCTCGGACACCGGGATGGCCCGTAGCCCCCCATTGTGTCATGGCGCGCAGGCCGAAGACTCTTGCTATGCGCTCCAACAGACCGGACCTTTGGTCTCACATCGGACGGACATAGCGCAGGTCGGATCCTCCACCCCCCGTTGCTCAAATCGCCTTGCCTTCTCCGAGTACAGCGTACTCATGGCTATATCAAAGGCGCGGGTCGGTCTCACCAATCCTGTTCCTGGCAGTTAAGCCTGGGCATAAGCCTTTACACCCATTTTCTCACAACAACAGCGGGTCTTTCCTGGGCACACCAGTACTTCCTGTTACTCTCTTCACAGGTGGACACCGCACAAGCACAAATGTCAGGGGTCTTTCCTGGGCATACCAGTACTTCCTGTGACTCGCTTCACAGGTGGACACCCTATGACATCAAGCATCACAAAAAGGGCCTTTCCTGGTCTCACCAGTACTACCTGTGCCTCATTCACAGGTTGGACCCAAAACCATCACAAGGCTATTTTCCTGGGCTACCACCCCAGTACTTCCTGCTACTCCTTTTCGCAGGTATAAACCCGTAGACTCCTTAACACTACACGTTATCACGGAGTCTTCTCCGGTTCGTATGCAACATCACCAATCCAGACCAACCTGTCCAGATGGGCTTCACACAGCATGCCTATTCCGTACTCTATTTCCGGATCTATATGCACAACAAAAGGGGATTTCAAGAATCACCCAAATGACTCCCAAAAGCAGCCACCTCTTGGTGGGGGAATTAAACGATATGCCAAAACAGAAGCCTTCACATGGCTAGGAAGAAAAGTCGTTACCCTTGACGATCGCTTCGGTGCCATGGCTTGAAAGCTAGCTTGCAAGACTCGCAAGATCGTCTCCTCCGCAACGCTGGCTTCGGATCTCTCGTCGGTAAACCGCAGCACCACCAGCAGCAGCCCCCTTTCCTTCTTCCTCCTCCTTTCCTTCTCTCTTTCTCTCTCTTGAAGAAAGGTTAAGGCAAAGTAAATGAGAAATCAATCTCTGACTTCGGCCCTTAAGGAAAAAGAATAAGAGCTTTCAGCCCTTGGATCCAGACTGAAGGAATGGACGGCCACGATTCTGTCAAAAACACCAATTTTGACCCGACACGGCCTCGAACACGGCCGTGTGCCTGGCCGTGTGCCTCAAGCGGTGGTCAACCGACCTATCCAAACCAGTGACACGCCCATGGGACACGCCCGTGTCATGGGCCGTGTCACCAACACGCCTTCAGACACGCCCGTGTCTGTGGCCGTGTACCTGGGTGAAAAAAATCCCAAATCATCCCGAGACTTCACACGGCCTGGACACGCCCGTGTCCCCGGCCGTGTGCCCAGACACGGCACCCAGACACGCCCTGTCAAAAGTATTCGGCGGGCTGAGCTCGTCGTTCCGATTTGACACGCCCTGTGACACGCCCGTGTCACAGGCCGTGTCCCCTATCTCGACACTCGACACTCGACGATCTCGACACTCGACGATCTCGACACTCGACACTCAACGACACGGCCATGGACACGCCCGTGTCCTAGGCCGTGTGCCTCCTCTCGACGATCGTCGAGCGAAAATCGTCGACACCTAAGTCGACTGTCGACACTGCCTTGACACGCCCTGCGACACGCCCGTGTCGCAGGCCGTGTCCACCTGACACGCCCTGGGACACGCCCGTGTCCCAGGCCGTGTCACCCAAATTTTCCCGTTTTAGAACTTTGGGCTGTTACAATCCTCCCCTCCTACAGGAAATTTCGTCCTCGAAATTCAGAGACAGAGAAGTAACAAAAAGCAGCAAGAAACATGTACCAACATATCACTTATTTATGTTACAATATTCTCGCTCCAAATTACACAAACAGCTCAGGGAATTCTTCTCGCATGGTCTGCTCACGCTCCCATGTCAGTTCTTCACGGCCGCAGTTGTCCCACCGGACTTTACCATATCGACCGTCTTGTTCCGCAACTGTTTCTCGGCTCGATCTTCGATCTGAATGGGTCTAACTCTCGTTGTTAGCCCATACTCCACCGGCACACGATCATCCGCGACCACTTGAGCTGGATCTTTCACGGCTTTCCGCAGTACCGAGATGTGAAAAACATCATGTAATCCACCCAAGTCCGCCGACAGAGCTAGCCGATAAGCCGCTTCGCCAATTCGCTCAACCACTTCAAAAGGACCTAAATATCTTGGACTCAACTTTTTCAATCGTCGAATCCTGGAGACACCTTTGAATGGCTTGATCTTCAAGTAGACCCAATCGCCAACCGCAAATTCGACATTCCGGTGCTTGGCGTTGTAGTACTTCGCTTGTCGATCTTGAGCAATCAGCAATCTCTCTCGAATAGTCCGAATGGTTGAGTTTGCTTCATCCACCTCATTTGGTTTAACAATCCGAGCTTCACCCGCTTCTACCCAAGCCAAGGGAGTACGACACTTCCTGCCATATAGAGCTTCAAATGGTGCCATCCCAATGCTTGCTTGGTAGCTATTATTATATGCAAACTCGACCATATAAAGATGATCTTCCCATTTCTTTCCGAAATCAAGGGCGCACATTCGGAGCATGTCCTCCATTGTTCTGTTGGTACGTTCAGTTTGGCCATCCGTTTGGGGATGAAAGGCCGTACTGAAAGTCAATTTCGTGCCCAACAGTCGGTGAACTAGCCTCCAATCATTTGACGTAAACCGCCCATCTCGATCACTTACGATGCTCCGAGGAACACCGTGAAGCCGCACAATTTGATCAACATATAACTTGGCCAAATATTCAACTGAATCATCCCGTCTGTTCGGGAGAAAATGTGCTACTTTGGTTAGCCGGTCAACTATCACCCAAATGGAATCATTCCTCGCTGCGATCTTGGCAACCCATGCACAAAATCCATGGAAATATCATCAAATTTCCACACTGGGATCGGCAGTGACTTCAAATATCCGCCCGGCTTTTGGCATTCCGCCTTCACCATCGCACATGTTTGGCATTTGGCCACGTATAGGGCAACATCTTTCTTGAGCCCTGGCCACCAGAACAGTTTCTTCATATCGTTGAACATCTTTGTGCTCCCGGGGTGAATGGAATACTTCGTATAATGTGCTTCATACATCAGTTCTTCCCTCAGTTTCCCCACATTTGGGACGCACAAACGGCCATCTTTTCGTACAAGACCGTCGTTCCAGGTGAATTTGCCCTCTGGCCCTTCATTCACATAGCGTAAGAGATCTTCATCCAACTCCGTTGCCCGTCGAACTCGGTCCGCAAGGTCACATTGCACCTCGGTCCAGTTCAAACATGCAGTGGTAGTGGAATTCTTGTCAACACAATAGATCTCCAATGCTTCCAACTCCTGGATCAGACGTTCATCATGCCTTTGTAACCAATTTGCTCTAGCCGGAACTCGCCGACTCAACGCATCTGCGACAACATTTCCCTTCCCGGGTGTATAGTGAATCTCGAAAGTGTAGTCCCCAAGGAACTCCAACCACCTTCGTTGTCGCATGTTCAACTCTTTCTGCTCCAAAAGATACTTGAGGCTCTTATGATCCGTATAGATCTCCACCTTCACGCCATAAAGGTAGTGTCGCCACAACTTCAGTGCAAAAATCACCGCCGCTAGTTCCAAATCATGGACGGGATAATTTCGCTCGTGCACCTTCAGTTGGCGTGAGCCATAAGCAATAACCTTTCCATTCTGCAGAAGAACGCAGCCTAAGCCGCTCCCTGAGGCATCACTATAAATAACAAAACCATCGGTCCCACATGGCGAAGACAACACCGGCGCCGTGGTCAACCGAATCTTCAGCTCTTCAAAAGCTCGTGCACACTCTGGCGTCCAAACGAACTTCTGATCCTTCCGCGTCAGTGTGGTTAGCGGCAAAGCGATCCGCGAGAAGTTCTCCACAAATCTTCTATAGTAGCCCGCAAGTCCAAGGAAACTCCTGACTTCGGCCACGGAAGACAACATTGGCCACTCCTGTATGGCCCTTATCTTCGCTGGATCCACTGCAATGCCCGCTCCACTCACCACATGACCCAAAAATGCCACTGACGATAGCCAAAACTCGCACTTCGAGAACTTGGCATAGAGCTGATTTTGCCTCAACGTGTTCAACACCAACCGCAAGTGAATCTCATGTTCAGCTTTCGACTTTGAGTACACCAGGATATCATCAATGAACACTATCACAAACAGATCCAGGTACTCACGGAAAATGCGGTGCATCAAATCCATAAACACAGAGGGCGCATTGCACAGTCCAAAGGGCATGACTGTGAACTCATAGTGCCCATAGCGTGTTCCGAATGCAGTTTTGGGAATATCACCTTCCCGAATCTTTAACTGGTAATAACCAGACTTCAGGTCCAACTTCGAATAGACAGTAGAACCTACCAGCTGATCAAATAACTCATCAATCCGGGGGATCGGATATTTATTCTTCTCGGTCAGCTTATTTAGTTCACGGTAGTCGATGCACAATCGCAATCCACCGTCTTTCTTCTTTACAAAAAGCACAGGCGCGCTCCAAGGTGACATACTTGGGCGTATATACCCTTGCTCTAGCATTTCTTGCAGTTGAACCTTCAATTCCGCCATCTCTTTTGGCGCGACGCGATATGGCGAGCGGGCCACAGGTTTCGCACCTGGCACCAACTCGATCGTGAAGTCAATCTCCCGCTGGGGTGGTAGCCCAGGGAGATCCGTGGGAAACACATCTGTAAATTCTGCCACAATCGGAACCTCGCTCACATGGGCCTTAGGCTCAACAGCCTGAATTAGTGCAAAGTAACACTCCGCACCCTTCCGGACAGCTTTGAGAACCTGGAGTGCAGACATCAACGTCCCGCCCACTCCTCGCATACCCGCGAACTTTGTCTCCTGTTCGGTATTCTGGCCCAACGTGATTTCTTTGGACTGACAATCAATCATAGCATGCTGTTCCGCAAGCCAATCCATCCCAAAAATCACATCGAATTCCGATATTGGCAAAACAAATGCGGTTAAACAAAAATCCCGACTTCCTAGCTGAACCGCCACATCGCAAGCTTGATCCGCAAGCATCCAACAGCCATTCGGCAACACCACTCTGACATTATCTGTCTTTGCACGACTGGGTATCCCAAGCCGCGTTATAAAATCACAAGACAGAAAAGAATGCGATGCACCTGTATCAAATAGTGCTCGCGCCAGCGTGTCCCGAATCATCACAAAACCTATGACAATCATGTCACACATACAAATTGCAAACATAGGGGTACTAAGCGAAGCATACAAACATTAGCATAAGCAAAACGAAACTCATACCTGTGACCACGTCACTCTGCTTGATGGCCTCCTGCAGGCCAAGATTGTAGACCCGGGGTTGCGCTTGCGAGGCAGAGGAATCCACCACCGCCTTTCCTTTCTCCGCATACGATGCTCCCGCCTTCTTTTCACTCTTCGGCGGCATCCGACAATCTCGCGCAATATGCCCCATGCGGCCACAATTGTAGCAGACCCGAGTATCTGGCTTGGAAGTAGCCCTGACGTTGCTCCCGTTGCAACTGATGAAGGAGCTTGTCCACTCGGCTTGGACTTCTTACCCCATTTCTTCTTATAGAATGGTTTCCCAGATCGGGGCGCCTTCCACTCCGGTTGTGTCACAGTCAAAGCTCTCTTTCCTTGCACCCTTTTCATATCCTTTTCAACGCGGTTGCAGTGTCAACCAACGCTTGGAAACCTTGGTTCACAGAACTTGACACAAGGAACCTCAACTCGTCCCTCAGGCCTTCATAGAACCTATTGGTTTTCCTCTGCTCATCAGCAAAAATCGAACCCGCATACCGCCCCAAGCGAGTAAATTCATGCAGGTACGCGTCAACACTGCCCTCACCTTGAGTCAACCGTTGGAATTCATTTTCCATGGCTATCCGCTGAGCCACAGGAAGGTGCTTTGCTAGGAACAATCGAGAGAATTCATCCATGGAGACTTGAGCTAACGGACGACCCGCCAAATGATGTAACTCTATCTCATCCCACCACAAGCGAGCTTCTCCTTCAAGCAAGAATGTAGCTAAGGTAACCTTCTGACGCTCCGCCGTGCCAATCGCCGTCATAACTCTCTTGACGCGCGATAACCAATCCTCTGCCTGCGTTGGAGTACCCGCTCCCGAAAATGTAGGCGGATGGAAACTCATGAACCGTGTTAGTTGCTTCTCAGCTGCTCGAGGAGCCACATCCACTACAGGTTCCGGCCTTGCCTCCACCTGTTCTGGCCTAACATCCACTTGTTCCTGCCTAAGTGGCTGGCCTTGGATCATGGTAAATAATGCCTCCGCAACTAACCGCACATGCTCTGCAGACGGTGGAGGTGTAGGCACCTCAGCTGGTGCCCTACTCTCATCAGAACGCTGGGGCTCAGACGGCCCAGCTCCACTTCGTGTCACCTAAAGGTGGACAAGACACATACATTAGCGTTCGTACCCAAGCAAACAACACAAAATAGGAACACACAGGTTCCCCAAACAAACAAATTTGCATTCCTATCATGGACATTCAGGAGTTCATTCGTAGACTTTGGTTTGCACAAACACGTGCTCGCCACCCCACAAAAGAAGTCGACCACGACTTCGAGAGGGAAAGACCAAAACAACCGATACCAAAAATGTAGCAACCCCATCCGTTCATATGATATATTCTAGAAGGTCCGGCCGGGGCCCCACAGGATATACCACAAAACAGTCGGTGAAGGTACAGGATGATACCAGAGTAGCGCATCGCACCTATCACATGCATTCTAGCGGAAGCCTAAACTACTTGAACCCTCATGAATGCCCAAACATAAAACTCCACATTTTATATACATATAGGAATGTCTTACAATAAGCACAAGTGTTGGCCTTATGGCCTTACATAGCTTTCATACAGTGGCTACAACTATGGGCGCGCAGGCCGGCCACAACAAAAGAAAACACACAACTCAAACATAGCCTTCGAGGGCTAAACAGCAGCAGCAGCAACACCAGCAGGAGCATCAACCTCTATGCGTCCCGCTCGGCTCTCCAGCACCTGTGCAAGGGACAATCCACCCACCGGTGGCAAACAAAAGCAACGGTCAGCGTTCAGCTGACCAAATTATAACGACCCTACCCCTTCTCTCGGGGCAGCGGTATTTTTCCCTGCAGGCATATCATATCACAAGTATGGCAATATATCAAAATGTGCTTTCACGCACACAAGCCATCACAACCGTTCGCCACCCGGCCCAACGGTCCGTGCACTCAGGGCACATTCTTGGTGTTCTGGCAACCTCTTGCCCACCACCGTATCAGGGTTATCACCCAACGGTAAATCTCTTGAGCATTTACTCCATGGCGTGCAGCCGGAGTTAGTCCTCGGACACCGGGATGGCCCGTAGCCCCCCATTGTGTCATGGCGCGCAGGCCGAAGACTCTTGCTATGCGCTCCAACAGACCGGACCTTTGGTCTCACATCGGACGGACATAGCGCAGGTCGGATCCTCCACCCCCCGTTGCTCAAATCGCCTTGCCTTCTCCGAGTACAGCGTACTCATGGCTATATCAAAGGCGCGGGTCGGTCTCACCAATCCTGTTCCTGGCAGTTAAGCCTGGGCATAAGCCTTTACACCCATTTTCTCACAACAACAGCGGGTCTTTCCTGGGCACACCAGTACTTCCTGTTACTCTCTTCACAGGTGGACACCGCACAAGCACAAATGTCAGGGGTCTTTCCTGGGCATACCAGTACTTCCTGTGACTCGCTTCACAGGTGGACACCCTATGACATCAAGCATCACAAAAAGGGCCTTTCCTGGTCTCACCAGTACTACCTGTGCCTCATTCACAGGTTGGACCCAAAACCATCACAAGGCTATTTTCCTGGGCTACCACCCCAGTACTTCCTGCTACTCCTTTTCGCAGGTATAACCCGTAGACTCCTTAACACTACACGTTATCACGGAGTCTTCTCCGGTTCGTATGCAACATCACCAATCCAGACCAACCTGTCCAGATGGGCTTCACACAGCATGCCTATTCCGTACTCTATTTCCGGATCTATATGCACAACAAAAGGGGATTTCAAGAATCACCCAAATGACTCCCAAAAGCAGCCACCTCTTGGTGGGGAATTAAACGATATGCCAAAACAGAAGCCTTCACATGGCTAGGAAGAAAAGTCGTTACCCTTGACGATCGCTTCGGTGCCATGGCTTGAAAGCTAGCTTGCAAGACTCGCAAGATCGTCTCCTCCGCAACGCTGGCTTCGGATCTCTCGTCGGTAAACCGCAGCACCACCAGCAGCAGCCCCCTTTCCTTCTTCCTCCTCCTTTCCTTCTCTCTTTCTCTCTCTTGAAGAAAGGTTAAGGCCAAAGTAAATGAGAAATCAATCTCTGACTTCGGCCCTTAAGGAAAAAGAATAAGAGCTTTCAGCCCTTGGATCCAGACTGAAGGAATGGACGGCCACGATTCTGTCAAAAACACCAATTTTGACCCGACACGGCCTCGAACACGGCCGTGTGCCTGGCCGTGTGCCTCAAGCGGTGGTCAACCGACCTATCCAAACCAGTGACACGCCCATGGGACACGCCCGTGTCATGGGCCGTGTCACCAACACGCCTTCAGACACGCCCGTGTCTGTGGCCGTGTACCTGGGTGAAAAAAATCCCAAATCATCCCGAGACTTCACACGGCCTGGGACACGCCCGTGTCCCCGGCCGTGTGCCCAGACACGGCACCCAGACACGCCCTGTCAAAAGTATTCGGCGGGCTGAGCTCGTCGTTCCGATTTGACACGCCCTGTGACACGCCCGTGTCACAGGCCGTGTCCCCTATCTCGACACTCGACACTCGACGATCTCGACACTCGACGATCTCGACACTCGACACTCAACGACACGGCCATGGACACGCCCGTGTCCTAGGCCGTGTGCCTCCTCTCGACGATCGTCGAGCGAAAATCGTCGACACCTAAGTCGACTGTCGACACTGCCTTGACACGCCCTGCGACACGCCCGTGTCGCAGGCCGTGTCCACCTGACACGCCCTGGGACACGCCCGTGTCCCAGGCCGTGTCACCCAAATTTTCCCGTTTTAGAACTTTGGGCTGTTACAATTTTCTATGGAAGATACTGATTTGTCTGACAATCATCAACAAACTCAGCTGAATAGTCAAGTTCCAGATGCTGTTAGAGAAGACACATCTGCTGTACAAGAAGTGATTCCTGATCCAGTGGTTGAAGAGCAAAGAATGTCTTCAGCTCCTTCACCACAAGAGTACACCATGAAAGATTTATTCCTAAATCTGGACCAACAAGATTTTGACATGGACAAGGATGCTACTGAAAAAGTAATGCTGCTGCTGAGGGGGAGCAAGTGCATCTTATGGAAGTGCATGTAAGGCAGGAAACTGAGAGGGAACCTGAAGTGCAGAAAGAGAGGCCCCCTAGCCCTAAGGAGAGGGTTGACATAGCCAGCTCCTCAGAATCTGAAGATGAGGAGGCTACAAGGGCTAAGCAAAAGAAACTCTATGTATTCAAGAGAAGAAGCCAAAGTTATAAAAAGGCTTTACAATCAATTGCACCACAGCCTCTAGTTCAGGAAGCCCCATCAATAGATTATAGTGCTTTGATGATTGCCCTGCAGATTAAATTGGATGAACAAAGAAAAGCCATAGAGGCTTATGTAGATGAAGGGCAGAAATCCTTACAGTTTGATCTAGCCCAGGACATAAAGTCTATCAGGTTTGAGATGAACCTCAACAAGAAGGAGATGACTGAATGTTTCCACAAGGGTGGAAATGCAATGGTGTACTTGGAAACCCACCAGGAAAAGATCAAAGCCCAAGTGGATGACATAGCATTGAAGCAAGGATATGTTCTTGAAAATCAACTAAGAATGAATGACAATTTGACTGCTTCACATAATGCTATTGTCACTGAGTTAAAGAACAAGGCTGCTGAACCTTCTACCTATACTGTTGCTGCTAAAGCTGAATTTGATAAATCCTTTCAAGAAGAAATTTCTACTGTTAAGACTGCTATCCAAGCCTCCCAGAAAGCCATATCTGACCAACTTCAAAAGCTCAAACCATTCTTTAAAGAGGGAATCAGATACTTGGATAGTCAAATCAGATTCCAGAAGGATGATGTCAGAGATCATATGGCTAGAGAAGTCATAATGTAAGACCCCCCCCCCCTCCCCCTTACCAAGGAGGGATACCGGATCTTATGCCCAGAACCGCCGTCTTACGGTGGCACTAACTCACGGGTTAGTCGACACCGCAATACGCCGATTCTGTCGGCTAGTACGATCATTAACCTGTAGGCCAATATGAGAATAAAGAAGTAAAACTGTGTATAAAAACTATCAGTCCACAAGTCACAGTACAATCATATAAGGAAATGAATAGTACATCAATAGTCCACAGAATAGTACAAAAGAAAGAGTAAAAAGGGCTTATGCCCAGTACATCAAATCTCTCTCTCACAAAAAGTAAAAGCGGAAGCTAAACTAGAACATCAAGACTCGTCCCACCTGAGGACGCACAGTAGTAGTGGTAGCCTGCTGAAGCGGTATCTGCTCCTCATGTCCTGCCTCCTCGACGTGCTGGTGCTCCATCTCCACGGGCTCCTAAAAATAGTTGGTCACCGACCATTAGTCAAAAAGACTAAGTCGTTTCCTCCACACCTCGCCCCGCAGCTCCTAGGCACCGAGCGGGAGGACGAAGCGGAGGACAACAAGGGGTAGCAAAATGGAAGCAGGTGACAATATCTATCTAAAGTGGTACTAAGTAATGAAATTCTACACTAGCAATGCTAAGTACAGTACAAGTAGTAAGTAAGTAAGTACGGTGCAGTAAAGGAGAGTAAAGAAACAGTAGTATGAACAAGTAAATAAACTAAGCTACCACTAAGCTATCATCACAAACGTACCCTAACTTATATAAGTGCCCATACAAATATATAAGTTAGGATTTCCAGGAAATTTAACTTATCATATAAAAGAGCCCATACTAATTTATATGATAAGGATCTATGAAGCGTATGACCTAATATGAATGAATGATATGATGCAATTTTATGCGCGGGCAAGTGCAACTCACACACAACGACTCTGTGATCACAGACCTTTAGTTCCCACTTTTTGAGAGCTAGCATCACTCTCGGGTACCACCGCTGTGGCTACGGCAGCAGCGGAGCGGGCGTCTCCGCTTCTAGACCGGTATGCACACTACCAAGCCCTAGACCCCTCTCATACGCCTCTGTACACGTCCAAGGTGCACTCTAGAGTCTCGCGTACGTACTTTGCTGACAAACCCGTCAGTCTTGTTGGGTCGGATGTGTGTTATCGGGGGTCGTCCTCCAGACCGCAGTGTAAAACAACCCACTGGCCCCTCTAACTCCCACAACCGCCTGGTGCACCGTACTGCCATCGGTGTGACGAACGGCCAGTACCGCATGCCCCGCCACGATATTTATGCACATACAAGTAATTCATACCGAGCCTTCCGCTCGCAGGACCAAAACCCGTCCTGAAACCCTCAAACCCAAACCCGGGTGAGAACGCACATCAGTGCCTTTATACCAACTCCCTCAAACCCCAAAACGGGTGAGCATATATCATGAATCTCTCCAGCCCCCACACGGGCGAGAAGGTACAACAATGCCCTAACCTATTAAACTACTCTTGCCTACGATTTATTATACTAGAGATTTAAGGTTAATCCCAGGACTGCCCCGGTATTCCCTGTGAAGGGCTCTCAAGGGGCACTAGGAACTGTGTTGGGATTACGCCAGCGTTCCCTTTCGCAAGGATATTTATTTTAGTTGATGGCTACCCATGTATCACCCCAGCTCTCCTTATTGCTTAAGTATAACCCTAGTGACTTAAGGTATTACCGGGAACCGACGGTCTTCCGCCGATCCCCCACTCCAGTTGATGACCAAGACTTGCACTTTTGATCCCTCACTAAGACAACTCTACCCGCCAGGGTTTCTCATGTTGAACTCTCTCTTATTTCTGCCGATAATCAATCCCCTGGTAATTCCCCTAAGGTAAGACCTATTTGTGTTATATGCAGACCATGACCTATGTTTACCCTAGAAATGTGATCTTCCAAAACTTAAGGCTTCTTGCCTCTAAATATTTATCCTAAGGTATTATGGACTAAGGGAACTACCCTAAGGATTCTCGTAATTTTTCCTGGCCAAATAGTCATTTAATTAATTCTTTTAATTTAAATGCTAGGTCACTTTACACATGAAGTGGTTTGATTATGCATCCACTGACCTAGGGAATTTTTCCTGAGAGGTATATTGACAAAATATTATTGCCTACAGAATTTTATAATTTTCCTTAAATTATTTATTATTATTTTCAATTTAAGATCAATTCCACAAAAATTCCATTTTCCAAATGAAGTATAGGCATTATATACTCAAAACTTCCAGAAAAATTACAGGGCCTTTAGATCACTAATATATGGTTATTGACAGAGAATCATCAACATTTAATGTAAGATGGCCTATGAGATTCCAATATAAGATATTTACCAAAATGCCATTGTACTAATTTAACACAAGTGAATCATCCAATAAATTCTGAGAAATTCATGATAAACTAATAACAACATTTCATAACAGTAGAATAAATCCCAAATTTTTCAGAGGTATAAATATATCATTTCAAGAATTATCATGATAAGGGTAAAATGGGAAATTTAGGGTATCTACTCCAAGGTTCTTCAAAACAGAGAAAATCATAATTTTCCTAAGTCAAATGTGATGTAATCTATGCATTGGTACTGTTGTTTGGATTTGTACTTGAATAAATACTATTTTCCAAATTTTAATTCCAAAATAGCTATTTTTAAAGTAAATTCCAATAAATGGAATTTTGATTTCAAAAATTCCATTATTAATTTGAAGAGTGACATTTACCTTAATGAACCACTATAAATAATTTCATAATTCTTGCATGCAACCATTGGGCTAAATTCACCAATTTGCATTTTTGCTATTTGCACACCAAGCCTTAACATAGGCTAGCACATGCAAGTGGATTCTCCCACATGCAGTGATCCCAAGGTGCTGAAAATTTTATCATGCACCAAGGGTGACCTCACTGACCCACCACCAAAATTTGGGGCCATGGGGAGGAGTAGAACTCCATGTATGCCATTAATTTAAATTTTGATATTTTACCAAAAACTATAGGAAAATATTTTCTAAAAATTCCTAAATTTTGGCAGGAGGTAAGTAAGCCCTAATCATGCATGTGCCCAAAAGTTGGGGCCATGGTGACTAATATTAAGACCAGGGCATCCAATATAATTTTTGACCTAGTCTAGGACCAGTCCTAGGAGAAATGTCCTACAGGGCTGTACACTACTCCAAAATGTATGTTTAGGGTGGAATATTAAAGGTACGACCCTAGGCTACAATTGTCATTAAGGGCATAAGTTCTGGAAATGCCTCTAAGAGGCCTAAATTTAACATGCAAAAGTACTGATTAAGTGTGATAGAAAATGACACTATTCATATATTAATCTGATTTATATTAATAATCGGCGCACGAATCTTAAAGTAAGAATCGACGGGATCGGGTTATCGTCTACCTCCAGCCAACGGTTGAGATTGAGCCGACCTGGAACGATTTTGCCGGCGGTTTCCGGCCAGCTGAGACGTCGCCACCTCCGGCCAATGGTGCCATCACCTTCACGGTGGTGGTGGCTATCATTTCCCGGCGATGGGGCGGCGGGGGACGGCAGCGACGGCGATCCCGAGCGGTTTCAGAAGCTTAGAATTTTCTCGATTTTCTCACATGGCATCGGGCTCAATTGAGCCCGATCTCTCACCTATTTGATCTAAGAAGCTAGTGCGGGTAGAGGTGAAGTGAAACGCACCATAATCGGGGCTTGGCTGCGGGTCAGGCGGCGGTTTGCCGTGGTGGTGGTGCGCCGGCGAGCTCCTCCCCGAAAGTTCAATTCTCCACCGTTCTCCATGAGTAAGTAGTCGAAATCCACTCCTCTCGGCCTTCTGAAGCTGATGGTGAGCTCTGTTTGGACTGAGGTGGGCTATAAGTGGAGATATCTCCAATGCTAGCTCGGTTTTGGGCTTTGGAGATTTCACCCAGCTGCCATGTGGCTCTCAGCTCTGGAATTCTGCTGGGAATGAAGAGGGGAGGTCAGCCACTTGGTTTTGGGCAGCCTAAGTCAGCTGATGGGGTGGCCATGTGGCCACCATTTCCTTCATCCCTCTTTCTCTCTCCTCTTCTCCTAAAATTTCCAATTTTACCCCCTTGCATGCATTCTCTCTCCTGATTTAGAGGGGTAGGGTTGGTCTTGTTCACTTGGGCTGACTATGGGCCAATTTTGGTGGGCTTGGTCCAAGGGGGAATGACTTGGCCTTCATTTCATTCCTTAGGTCAAATTGTTGACTAATTTGACTTTTGGGGTTGACTGGTCAACTATGGTGGGTGGACTGACCCCACCTGGTGGAAATGGGTCTAGTGGCACCACCCAACTTGGTTTGGGTCAAGGGGGTGCCCCACTTAGGTTAATTAGGCCTATGGGTGTGGATTTGACCAAATTAAGCCCAAGGTTGACCTTGGTCAACTGGGGTCAAAATGTTGACCCAGTGACAAACCCTAGGGTCCACTTAGATTGTCTTTAGGGTTAGGGCAATGTGGTGGGGTCATGGTGTGGCTAGGGTCCCCACTTAGGCTAGTTTGACCTAGTTTGACTATGGTCTTATAGTGGGCCCCACATGGCTACCACCCACTACCTGGGGGTCAAACCTAGCTGGTCTCCTCAAATCTCACCCCATGCCTAACCCAATCTAAGTTGAAGGGTCTAGAAGTAACATGGGATGTTACAAATTCCAATAAACAAGAAAATAATTTCGTCCCCGAAATTTAAGTTCGGGTCTACGGGGTTCTATTTGCAAGAATTATCAAGAATCTTAAAAGCATAACTTAAATGTACCTGATGCGAATAGCTCCGGGTGTTGCTCTAGCATCAGATCTCTCGGCTCCCAAGTGTGCTCCTCCCGTCCATGTTTGGACCACAGCACCTTCACAAGGGGAACCTTCTTCTTCCACAGCACTCGGATGGCTGTATCGTCAATCCGGATCGGCTCCAATCTCACTGATCTGTCAGGCTCCACCGGTCCGGCTGTAGTAGTGATGTGCTGCTCCGGTCGAAGGAGAGCTCTCCGTAAGGAAGAGACATGGAAGACGTCATGTAGTGCACCCAACTCCGGTGGCAGCTGCAGTCGGTAAGCTAAGGGGCCGATCCGCTCCAGGATCAGGTAGGGCCCCATGTATCGTGGACTGAGCTTCTTGTGCCTCCGCACCCGTGAAACACCGTGTACCGGATGTATCTTCAAGAATACCCTGTCTCCAACCTGGAACTCCACCTGCCGGTGCCGAGCATCATAATACTTTGCCTACCTGCTCTGGGCCTCCAGTAGCCGATCCCTGATCAATCGAATCTGAGCCTCAGTATCCTCTATATAATCGGATCCCAGAGCCCTGGTGTCCACATCCTGTACCCATGATAGCGGTGTCCGGCATCTCCTCCCATAAAGCGCCTCATACGGAGCCATCCTGATGCTAGCCTGGTGGCTGTTATTATACGAGAACTCGATCATGGTAGCAGCCTCTCCCAAGGCCTCCCCGTATCCAATATGCATAATCTGAGCAGGTCCTCCATGGTCCGGATGGTCCGCTCGGTCTGCCCGTCGGTCTGCGGGTGGAAGGCGGTACTAAAGGTAAGCCGAGATCCCAAGTGAGCATGCACGGCCCTCCACTCGCTCGAAGTGAACCGACCATCACGGTCCGAAACAATAGTCCTGGGATACCATGATATCTGATGTACTGCTCCACAAATAGTCTCACCAGAACTGCAACTGGGGCATCCTTCCGAACTGGAATAAACCGCGCGACTTTGGTCAATCTGTCCACTATAACCCATATAGAATCATGTCCGGAGTGGGAGCGAGGCAATCCGTGTACAAAGTCCATAGCAATGTCCTCGAACTTCCACTCTGGAACTGGCAGTGGCTGTAATAAACCTCCCGGGCTCTTGCATTCCGCCTTCACACGCTGGCAGGTCTCGCAATGGGTCACAAAATCCGTGATCTCCCTCTTCATCCCGGGCCAATACATAGATCTCCGCAAATCTGCCCACATCTTGGTGATGCCGGGGTGCACTGAATATCTCGAGCAATGCGCCTCTCGGAGTATGTCATCTCGAATACTGCCCCCTGCTGGTATGTAGATGCGCCCCCGGAACCGAAGAAGATCATCCCTGTAACGTGTAATCCTCAACCTTGCCCCTCTCTAGGGCACTGAAAATCGGCTGTAACGCAGCATCCAGCCTCTGATGTGCTCGGATGCGCTCCTGTATATCATCGCAGCTGATCACTGAGCTCAAATACTCTCTATATACAACTGGCTCAGTCTCGGACACCACGGTAATGTGCATGTCTTCCATCATCTGAAACATCTCTATGGACATCAATCGGGGCTCCGGTCCAGAAGTGCCGGCCCTCCTGCTCAAAGCATCCGCAACCGTGTTCGCTTTTCCCGGATGATAGTGGATCTTGTAATCATAATCACAGAGAAATTCCAGCCACCTCCTCTGTCTCAGGTTTAGGTCCTTCTGAGTATCGATATACTTGAGATTCTTGTGATCTGAGAAGATGTCACAATGAATCCCATATAAGTAATGCCTCCATATTTTCAGGGCGAAAACCACAGCCCCGAGCTCTAGATCATGTACTGGATAGTTATGCTCATGCTTCTTCAACTGTCTCGAAGCATAAGCGATAACGTGTCCATGCTGCATCAAGACTGCACCCATCCCCTGATAAGAGACGTCCGTGTAGATCTGGAATCCTTCGCTCCCGGATGGAAGCGCAAGAATGGGGGATGAGATGAGTCGGTCCTTCAGCTCCTGAAAAGCCGTCTCACACCGCTCTGACCAAACAAAATCTGCATCCTTCTTCGTCAAGGACGTGAGGGGGGGGTGCTATCCTTGAGAACCCCTCCACGAACTTGCGGTAATAGCCTGCTAGTCCCAAGAAGCTGCGGATGTCAGATGCGGTCTTCGGCCGTGGCCAATCCCTCACTGTCTCTATCTTGGCCGGGTCCACAGCTAACCTAGCCCACTGATCGTGTGCCCCAGGAAAGCCACCTCCTGCAACCAGAACTAGCACTTCGAAAATTTTGCGTACATCTGTGTCTCCCTCAACCTCTGCAGGACCTGTGCCAAGTGCTCCGTATGCTCCTCTTGAGTCCGAGAATAAATAAGGATGTCGTCGATGAATACTATCACGAAGCGATCCAAGAAAGGCTCGAAGACACGGTTCATCAGACTCATGAATGCAGCAGGAGCATTCGTGAGCCCAAAAGGCATCACCGTGAATTCGTATAGTCCATAGCGCGAACTGAAAGCCGTCTTCGGTATGTCTTCTTCCCTGATACGGAGCTGATAATAGCCGGATCGCAGATCTAACTTGGAGAACCAGAATGCTCCCTGTAGCTGGTCAAATAACTCATCTATCCGAGGCAGAGGATAGGTGTTGCGGACCGTCAACCGGTTCAGCTCCCGGTAATCTATACATAATCGAAGTGACCGTCTTTCTTCTTCACAAAAGAACTGGCGCTCCCCATGGCGATGAACTGGGTCGTACAAATCCTGACTCGACTAGCTCCTGCAGTTGAGTCTGAACTCTGCTAACTCTCTAGGAGCCATCCTGTAGGGTGCTCGGGACACCGGCTTCGCTCCCGGCACTAGCTGAATCTGAAATCCAAGTCTCTAGCAGGCGGTAGCCGGGCAATTTCTCCGGGAATACGTCAGAGAAATCCCGAACCACCGGAATATCTGAGATAGTCGCCTCTGTCCCCACCATCTCGAAGCAGACAAGATAGACTTCTTCACCCTGCTCATGGGCCTTCACAGCCTGTACAGAAGATAACAGTAGGTGGCAAATAGGCTGGATACCTTCAACGATAACATGGGAGTCGCCATGTCTCAGCGTGATCCTCCTGGACGGACAATCTATCTGGGCATGGTTCCGGTGCAACCAGGCCATGCCCAAGATCAAGTCAAAGTCCTGCAGCTTCAGAATAGTCGCCGGCGCCTCAAAAGCCTTGCCGCCAATCTCGGCCTCCATGTCACAATGTGCAGTAGTCCGCAGCTCCGACCCATCGGGTAGGCGTACCCTCATCTCTAGTCCAGGGAACCTCTCCACGCCTTCGAGTCCGTCGATGAAGGTCTCGGATACGAACGAGTGTGACGCACCCGTGTCGAAAAGAGTATGGGCAGGCTTGCCGCTGATCATGACTATGCCTGAGGTTTGTTTATGTGAAGGTTAATTGTTATCCTATGGTTCCAGGTACTATATATATATCATTGAAAAATTTAAGAAAACTCAAAATTAACTTTAAGTACCTGTAATGACCTCCTCGGGATTCCTCGGCTCTGTGAGGTCCAAGGCGTATATCTGCTCCTGCTCGCGCCTCCTGCCATGATATCCCCGGCCTCGGCCTCGTCCTCGGCCTCGTCCTCGGCCCTGCTGTACAGGGGCCACTGGAGGTGGAGGAGGAGGAGGGGGATGGAATCGGTGCGGGCACTCCGACCTGATGTGCCCTGGCTGGCGGCACCCATAACAAACCACTTGTCGGTGGCCTCGGTCATCCTGTCTCCTCGGATCGTGCATCTGTAGAGGTGGGGGAGCCAAAGCTGGAGGAGGCCCCTGCTCCTGCCTGAAGTTGGGACGACGACGTCCCCCACCCCTCCTGTATCCAATGGTCCTGCCCCTCTGAGAGCCCCTACTGCTCTCACCTGATGTCGATCCATCAAATGGTCTCTTTCCTCCGGCTCGCACCATCAGCTGGTCAGCCTCCAGCTTCTTCGCCATCTCGATGATCTGCCTGGATGTGCCATGTGAAATGAATAACAGAGCCTGCCTCAGATCATCCCTAAGGCCCGGTAGAACCTCTTCGCATACCTCCTGTCGTCGGTGTCCTGAATCCCCGCGAACCTGGCCAAGTGGGAGAACTCCCTCTGGTACTCTATCACAGATCTGGTCCCCTGCTTGAGGTTCAAAAACCTCTCCTCCAAAGCATCTCTGTCCGTAGTAGAGACGAAGTGCTCCAGAAACACATCGCCAAACTCTTCCCAAGATATCTCCGACAGCTCTAAGTCCGCATAAGTAGTCTCCCGGACTGACTTCCACCATCTCTTCGCGTGGGCCTCTAGCACCGAGGTGGCTAGAGGTACTGCCTGGCCGACTGGGCAGCTGATGCCCGCTAAGATCTCGTGTATGGCCTCCAGCCATTCCTTCTGTCTTCACCGCATCCTCTGTCCCGCGGTACGTCGGTGGGGACAGGCTCTTGAATGCACTCAGCCAGCTCGACCCCGGATTTGGCTGTGGAGCCGGGACTCGCTGGGCTCTAAAGGCATCCAAAATCGCCGTCAGAGTCTGCCCCAACTCCGTCTGTAAGAATGGAGTGGCAGCTGGAGGTGGAGAAGCCACATTTTGCGGCGCTGCGACCTGTGGAGGTTGCATAAAGGTAAGGTTAAAATCAAAACCGGCCTAACAATTGTACTTCGTGGACCATTTATGTGACTTTATACATGGGCACACCACTGCTTCCGCTGCATAGTTTGTCCGCAAACTAATGCTCGGGCGGGGGTGGTCCCATGTTGTGGACTTCTTTCTCATATGATCGTTGTTCAAGTGATACCAGTTTGTAAGACCCCCCCCTCCCCCTTACCAAGGAGGGCTACCGGATCTTATGCCCAGAACCGCCGTCTTACGGTGGCACTAACTCACGGGTTAGTCGACACCGCAATACGCCGATTCTGCCGGCTAGTACGATCATTAACCTGTAGGCCAATATGAGAATAAAGAAGTAAAACTGTGTATAAAAACTATCAGTCCACAAGTCACAGTACAATCATATAAGGAAATGAATAGTACATCAATAGTCCACAGAATAGTACAAAAGAAAGAGTAAAAAGGGCCTATGCCCAGTACATCAAATCTCTCTCTCACAAAAAGTAAAAGCGGAAGCTAAACTAGAACATCAAGACTCGTCCCACCTGAGGACGCACAGTAGTAGTGGTAGCCTGCTGAAGCGGTATCTGCTCCTCATGTCCTGCCTCCTCGACGTGCTGGTGCTCCATCTCCACGGGCTCCTAAAAATAGTTGGTCACCGACCATTAGTCAAAAAGACTAAGTCGTTTCCTCCACACCTCGCCCCGCAGCTCCTAGGCACCGAGCGGGAGGACGAAGCGGAGGACAACAAGGGGTAGCAAAATGGAAGCAGGTGACAATATCTATCTAAAGTGGTACTAAGTAATGAAATTCTACACTAGCAATGCTAAGTACAGTACAAGTAGTAAGTAAGTAAGTACAGTGCAGTAAAGGAGAGTAAAGAAACAGCAGTATGAACAAGTAAATAAACTAAGCTACCACTAAGCTATCATCATAAACGTACCCTAACTTATATAAGTGCCCATACAAATATATAAGTTAGGATTTCCAGGAAATTTAACTTATCATATAAAAGAGCCCATACTAATTTATATGATAAGGATCTATGAAGCGTATGACCTAATATGAATGAATGATATGATGCAATTTTATGCGCGGGCAAGTGCAACTCACACACAACGACTCTGTGATCACAGACCTTTAGTTCCCACTTTTTGAGAGCTAGCATCACTCTCGGGTACCACCGCTGTGGCTACGGCAGCAGCGGAGCGGGCGTCTCCGCTTCTAGACCGGTATGCACACTACCAAGCCTTAGACCCCTCTCATACGCCTCTGTACACGTCCAAGGTGCACTCTAGAGTCTCGCGTACGTACTTTGCTGACAAACCCGTCAGTCTTGTTGGGTCGGATGTGTGTTATCGGGGGTCGTCCTCCAGACCGCAGTGTAAAACAACCCACTGGCCCCTCTAACTCCCACAACCGCCTGGTGCACCGTACTGCCATCGGTGTGACGAACGGCCAGTACCGCATGCCCCGCCACGATATTTATGCACATACAATTAATTCATACCGAGCCTTCCGCTCGCAGGACCAAAACCCGTCCTGAAACCCTCAAACCCAAACCCGGGTGAGAACGCACATCAGTGCCTTTATACCAACTCCCTCAAACCCCAAACGGGTGAGCATATATCATGAATCTCTCCAGCCCCCACACGGGCGAGAAGGTACAACAATGCCCTAACCTATTAAACTACTCTTGCCTACGATTTATTATACTTAGAGATTTAAGGTTAATCCCAGGACTGCCCCCGGTATTCCCTGTGAAGGGCTCTCAAGGGGCACTAGGAACTGTGTTGGGATTACGCCCAGCGTTCCCTTTCGCAAGGATATTTATTTTAGTTGATGGCTACCCATGTATCACCCCAGCTCTCCTTATTGCTTAAGTATAACTCTAGTGACTTAAGGTATTACGGGAACCGACGGTCTTCCGCCGATCCCCACTCCAGTTGATGACCAAGACTTGCACTTTTGATCCCTCACTAAGAAACTCTACCCACCAGGGTTACTCATGTTGAACTCTCTCTTATTTCTGCCGATAATCAATCCCCTGGTAATTCCCCTAAGGTAAGACCTATTTGTGTTATATGCAGACCATGACCTATGTTTACCCTAGAAATGTGATCTTCCAAAACTTAAGGCTTCTTGCCTCTAAATATTTATCCTAAGGTATTATGGACTAAGGGAACTACCCTAAGGATTCTCGTAATTTTTCCTGGCCAAATAGTCATTTAATTAATTCTTTTAATTTAAATGCTAGGTCACTTTACACATGAAGTGGTTTGATTAAGCATCCACTGACCTAGGGAATTTTTCCTGAGATGTATATTGACAAAATATTATTGCCTACAGAATTTTATAATTTTCCTTAAATTATTTATTATCATTTTCAATTTAAGATCAATTCCACAAAAATTCCATTTTCCAAATGAAGTATAGGCATTATATACTCAAAACTTCCAGAAAAATTACAGGGCCTTTAGATCACTAATATATGGTTATTGACAGAGAATCATCAACATTTAATGTAAGATGGCCTATGAGATTCCAATATAAGATATTTACCAAAATGCCATTGTACTAATTTAACACAAGTGAATCATCCAATAAATTCTGAGAAATTCATGATAAACTAATAACAACATTTCATAACAGTAGAATAAATCCCAAATTTTTCAGAGGTATAAATATATCATTTCAAGAATTATCATGATAAGGGTAAAATGAGAAATTTAGGGTATCTACTCCAAGGTTCTTCAAAACAGAGAAATCATAATTTTCCTAAGTCAAATGTGATGTAATCTATGCCTTGGTAATGTTGTTTGGATTTGTACTTGAATAAATACTATTTTCCAATTTTAATTCCAAAATAGCTATTTTTAAAGTAAATTCCAATAAATGGAATTTTGATTTCAAAAATTCCATTATTAATTTGAAGAGTGACATTTACCTTAATGAACCACTATAAATAATTTCATAATTCTTGCATGCAACCATTGGGCTAAATTCACCAATTTGCATTTTTGCTATTTGCACACCAAGCCTTAACATAGGCTAGCACATGCAAGTGGATTCTCCCACATGCAGTGATCCCAAGGTGCTGAACATTTTATCATGCACCAATGGTGACCTCACTGACCCACCACCAAAATTTGGGGCCATGGGGAGGAGTAGAACTCCATGTATGCCATTAATTTAAATTTTGATATTTTACCAAAAACTATAGGAAAATGTTTTCTAAAAATTCCTAAATTTTGGCAGGAGGTAAGTAAGCCCTAATCATGCATGTGCCCAAAAGTTGGGGCCATGGTGACTAATATTAAGACCAGGGCATCCAATATAATTTTTGACCTAGTCTAGGACCAGTCCTAGGAGAAATGTCCTACAGGGCTGTACACTACTCCAAAATGTATGTTTAGGGTGGCATATTAAAGGTAAGACCCTAGGCTACAATTTTCATTAAGGGCCTAAGTTCTGGAAATGCCTCTAAGAGGCCTACATTTAACATGCAAAAGTACTGATTAAGTGTGACAGAAAATGACACTATTCATATATTAATCTGATTTATATTAATAATCGGCGCACGAATCTTAAAGTAAGAATCGACGGGATCGAGTTATCGTCTACCTCCAGCCAACAGCTGAGATTGAGCCGACCTGGAACGATTTTGCCGGCGGTTTCCGGCCAGCTGAGACGTCGCCACCTCCGGCCAATGGTGCCATCACCTTCACGGTGGTGGTGGCTATCATTTCCCGGCGATGGGGCGGCGGGGGACGGCGGCGACGGCGATCCCGAGCGGTTTCAGAAGCTTAGAATTTTCTCGATTTTCTCACATGGCATCGGGCTCAATTGAGCCCGATCTCTCACCTATTTGATCTAAGAAGCTAGTGCGGGTAGAGGTGAAGTGAAACACACCATAATCGGGGCTTGGCTGCGGGTCAGGCGGCAGTTTGCCGTGGTGGTGGTGCGCCGGCGAGCTCCTCCCCGAAAGTTCAATTCTCCACCATTCTCCATGAGTAAGTAGTCGAATTCCACTCCTCTCGGCCTTCTGAAGCTGATGGTGAGCTCTGTTTGGACTGAGGTGGGCTATAAGTGGAGATATCTCCAATGCTAGCTCGGTTTTGGGCTTTGGAGATTTCACCCAGCTGCCATGTGGCTCTCAGCTCTGGAATTCTGCTGGGAATGAAGAGGGGAGGTCAGCCACTTGGTTTTGGGCAGCCTAAGTCAGCTGATGGGGTGGCCATGTGGCCACCATTTCCTTCATCCCTCTTTCTCTCTCCTCTTCTCCTAAAATTTCCAATTTTACCCCCTTGCATGCATTCTCTCTCCTGATTTAGAGGGGTAGGGTTGGTCTTGTTCACTTTGGCTGACTATGGGCCAATTTTGGTGGGCTTGGTCCAAGGGGGAATGACTTGGCCTTCATTTCATTCCTTAGGTCAAATTGTTGACCAATTTGACTTTTGGGGTTGACTGGTCAACTATGGTGGGTGGACTGACCCCACCTGGTGGAAATGGGTCTAGTGGCACCACCCAACTTGGTTTGGGTCAAGGGGGTGCCCCACTTAGGTTAATTAGGCCTATGGGTGTGGATTTGACCAAATTAAGCCCAAGGTTGACCTTGGTCAACTGGGGTCAAAATGTTGACCCAGTGACAAACCCTAGGGTCCACTTAGATTGTCTTTAGGGTTAGGGCAATGTGGTGGGGTCATGGTGTGGCTAGGGTGCCCACTTAGGCTAGTTTGACCTAGTTTGACTATGGTCTTATAGTGGGCCCCACATGGCTACCACCCACTACCTGGGGGTCAAACCTAGCTGGTCTCCTCAAATCTCACCCCATGCCTAACTCAATCTAAGTTGAAGGGTCTAGAAGTAACATGGGATGTTACACATAAAGGGGGAGAGAGTTTTAGTCAAAGCTAGCTCTGATCATGCCAAATGGATATCTAATTCCATCAGAGCTACACTAGGCTATCCTCCACTTTGTGATGATGACAATGTTGCTGAATCTGGAATTCAACCTGCATATCTTGGAGGTAAGCAACCAGAGGTATCTCAAGTGATCTATCCTCCTCCAGATTTTGACATGGTGCAAGCTGATATTCATCACATGTATAGCCCAACTGAAGGGAAGTCTAATGTTATTCTGGAGAAAGTGGTTCAGCCTATTTCTGAAGCCCTGCAAGAGGCACTACAAAAATAAGAAGAGACAAGGTTGTCTAAGAAGAGGTTTAGGGAACAAGCAGAACAAAGACCAGACTTTGAACAGTGGAGCCCTACCTCTAGGAATATAATATTAACTGCCTGGAAAGCTGCCAAGGATAACACTCATGACAGGAACAAGTGATTCTCTGAAGCTGAATGGAGGAAACATGAGACCAGACAAGAAGAAATTGTTCAATACAGAAGGAAGGCAAAGATGGGAAAGCTACCTCCTACAGCTCAGGAGCCTAGCAAGTACTTTCCAAAGCCATACCACTATTTTGAGAGGCACAAGATCAAAGTTGAAGAGCTTAAAAAGAAAGATCTGAAAGGCAAGAAGCCTGCTGATGCTGAAACTGTTGATGCCCCTATCAAAGCTAAAGTTCAAGCTGGCAAGGGAATAGTTATCAAGGAACCTGAACTGAAATAGATTAAGACTTTACTTGAAGATCTATTTTGTAATCCTTTGAATGTAAAACATTTTTGTGAACTACTGCAAATGTATAAGACAAATGTTAGAACAATATATGATTAATATATTTCATGTTTGTTCTGTGAATATGTCTATTTCTTATTTGCTCTGTGTTGATGTATGTGTATACAGGTGTGAATTATACATGTTTATGTTTACCCTGCTAAATTTAATCCTGCTTTACATCATTTTGTAATTTTAATTATGAATGGTGTATATCATTGACTAAGGGTTATGACTTCTCCAAATAGGGGGAGATTGTTGGGTACATTGGTTAAATGTACCTGATTTGAAGAAGCCTCACCCAACTCAATGATATACATCATAATGTATTTGATGTATGTTGAGTTTACTTGTGCAGGTTAAGTAATTATTGGACTGAAGCAAAAAGTTTCTATGTCCATGTGTCGACACCCAGAGGGAACGTGTCGACACTTAAGAAGACTTGTGTCGACACCCAGACAAGCAGTGTCGACACTTTGAGTCATTGTGTCGACACCTGGGATGCAGAGTCGACACCAGACAGAAAGTGTCGACACAAGGAGCTGTGTCGACACTCAGTGAAGAAAAGTACAGAGAAGCAGTGTCGACACAAGGAGTAGTGTCGACACCCAGTAAAGCTGTGTCTACACCAGAAAGTGTCGAAACTTGGAGCTGTGTCGACACTCAGCAAAAGTCTGCAGAGACTAAGTTAAAGTGTCGACACTCAAAACAATGTGTCGACACTCAACAGAAGAGTCAGCACTTGAAGTAAGTGTCGACACCAAGAACAAAGTGTCGACACTCAGCAGAAGAGTCAACATTTGAAGTAAGTGTCGACACCTAGAACAATATGTCGACACTCAGCTGAAGACTCTACACTTGAAGAAAGTGTCGACACATGGAGCTGTGTCGACACTTAGCAAAGAACAGAATTATCAACAAAATATTCTAAGTACAAGTGTCGACACTAAGGGAATGTGTCGACACTCAGCTGAAGTCTCAACAGAAGAATCAAGTGTCGACACAAGGAGCTGTGTCGACACTCAGTATGTATCAACATAGAAGACTATGTGTCGACACCAAGAAGCAGTGTCGACACTTAACAGATTCAACACAAGAAGTTGTGTCGATACCAAGGAGATGTGTCGACACTTAGAAGAATTCAGCAAAAGATAGAAGATCAAGTACTTGTGTCGACACTCAATTTCAGTGTCGACACATGCAGAAGAATCTGTGTCGAGACTTGGTATCTACAACACAAGGAGTTGTGTCGACACCTTGTAGATTTGTGTCGACACTTACACAATTGGTGTCGACACTTGGTCTACAAGTGTCGACACTTAAAGACAAAAAGTCTCGACACTTTCAGACAGTTAGAGATTTTCAAGAATTGACTGGATGACTTGACAGCTGCCGTTCCAGCCGGTATACAGCAACTGTCAGAAATGTCAAAAGTCAGTTATGGACCGGACCAGCCGGTTACCATGAAGAAGGTCTATAAATAGACTCATACAGTTTACAGAAGTAGTAGTAGTTATTCAGATTATTGTTCAACAAGTTATTGAAGTGGTACACATAGTATCAAATCAAGAAGATCTAGCTGTCCAAGTGCAGATCTAAGAAGTTGGAGAGAGAGGGCTCCATCCAAGAAATCAGCCATTGGAACTAGGCTGAGAAGAAGGATTCAGTTTTGTTCTGGATCTTAAGAAGCAGAGATCAAGGATCAACTACAGGAGGATTCATTCTTATTCAGTTCTACTTTCAAGAAGCTTTGAAAAAAAGCTAAGTCAGATTGAATCCAGCTGAGTTCTTCCAAGAACTCATCAAGAAACTCTCAACTCCCCTCTCTTGTTTCTGAGTTGTTGAGTTAATATTTGTAATTCATTTTTTAACTTGTAGGATCTTTTGGATCTGAGTGAATTGTAAGCCTGTATTTATAAAGGCTGAGGGTAGGGCTTGAGAGCCTGAGTGTAGGAGATTGTAATCTCTGAGTGTAGGCCTTGATTGGCTGAGTGTAGGCCTGGGTGGCTAATTGTAGGCCTTTGTGGCTGAGTGTAGGCTTTGGGATAAAGCTGAGTTGTAGGGCCTTGGGCCTGAGGTGTAGGAACCATTTTAGGTTCTGAGACAGTGGTGGAGTTTGGCCGAATCTAGTACACTGCTAGATAGGCGAAGGGGGAAAGTGGATGTACCCAAATCTTGGGGAACCACTATAAAACATTGTGTCTACTGTGCTGTGTTGTGATTTGCTGTGTATGCTTTATGATTACTGTGAAAAAAAATAGTTAGAAATCTGTGATATTAACTGTTTGCTGCCATTAAAGTTTTAAAAAGGATTAGGTCACCTATTCACCCCCCCCCCTCTAGGTGTTTAGGTACTATATCTTTCAAATTCCAAACAAATATCTTCTTTTTCAACATGCTCTCTAATGAAGTGAAATCTAATTTCTATATGCTTGTTTTTGCTATGTGATACATCATTTTTAGCAATAGAAATAACACTTGTAGAATCACAAAATAGAGGAGTTCTACTTATCTTAAGACCATAGTCTTTAAGTTGATGTTGAATCCATAAAAGCTGAGCACAACAGCTGCCTGCAGCAATATACTGAGACTCTGCAGTGGAAATTGCCACACTTGTATGCTTCTTACTGCTCCATGACACCAATCTACCACCTAGAAACTGACATGTGCTAGTGGTGCTCTTTCTATCTTCTTTGCAACCTGCAAAGTCTGCATCTGAAAAACCAGCCAGTAGAAACTCTCTATTCTTAGGGTACCAAAGACCAAGATTAGGTGTGCCCTTAAGATATCTCAATATTCTTTTAACTGCAGTATAATGAGATTCTTTAGGGCTTGCTTGGTACCTAGCACAAACACATGTAGCATACATAATGTCTGGTACACTTGCAGTTAAGTATAGGAGGGAGCCAATTATCCCTCTATACAAAGACTCATCTACAGGTTTTCCTCCATCATCTTTGCCTAAAGGCATACTTGTCCCCATTGGAGTTCTCATGGTGGTGGATGACTCCATACTATATTTCTTAATTAACTCCTTGGTGAACTTAGACTGTGATATGGACAAACCATCATCAGTATGTCTTACTTGGAGTCCCAAGAAGAATTTGAGCTCACCCATACTGCTCATCTCAAACTTCCCTTGCATAAGTTTTGCAAACTTCCTACAAAGGTTATTTTCTGTAGATCCAAAGATTATGTCATCAACATAAATCTGTACTCGGATCATCTTGCCCTTTGATTCCCTAAGGAATAGAGTCTTGTCTATTTTCCCCCTTAAAAATTTATTTTCAATGAGAAAAGTAGACAATGTTTCTTATCAAGCCCTAAGGGCTTGTTTCAAACCATATAAGGCTTTCTTAAGTCTATAAACATAATCAGGATAAAGTGGATCAACAAAACCTGAGGGCTGATGAACATAGACTTCTTCTTTCAAATTTCCATTTTGGAATGCTGACTTGACATCCATTTGGTATACTTTGAAACCTTGGAAAGCAACAAAGGCAAGGAATAGCCTTATTGCTTCCAACCTTGCCACTGGGGCAAATGTCTGATCAAAGTCAATGCCCTCTTCCTATCTATAACCTTTGGCAACCAGTCTTGCTTTGTTCTTCACTATGATGTCATTTTCATCTAGTTTGTTCCTCTAGATCCACTTTGTCTCAATAATGTTATGATCCTTTGGTTTTTGAATCAGCTCCCATACTTTACACCTTCTGAATTGATTTAGCTCCTCACGCACTGCATCAATCCAGTTGGAGTCTTGTATGGCTTCTTCAAATCTCTTTGGTTCCAACTGTGACAGGAAACTTGAGCAAAGTACTGTATTCATGTGTTTGCTTTTGGTTTGCACACCACATCTGTGATCACCAATGATTTAGTGTGTTGGATCATCCTTTAGATTCCTTATTGTTGGAGGCATTTTATCAGCAATTTGAACTTATTTAATTTCTCCACCATGCTGAACTTCATTGTCTTCAATGTCAGTTTGTGGACCTTGTACTCCACATGGACGACAACCATCATTTTCCACATCCTGCCTTGCAGTTTGGTCTTCATTAATGGTCAGCATGTCCAACTTTTCTTTTAAACTTGTTGAGCTACAAGGATTGCTAGACAACTCACAGTTAATTAGCTCAGATTCATCAAACACTACATGAACAGATTCTTCTACAACTTATGTAGTCAAGTTGTAGACCCTATATGCCTTACTGTTATTGCTGTACCCAACAAATATCCAATCTTGGGATTTGGCAGCAAACTTAATTAGGTGAGACTTGCCAGTGTTAAGCATATAACACCTGCTACCAAA
Organism: Platanthera guangdongensis; assembly: GCA_039583875.1. Taxonomy (NCBI): domain Eukaryota; kingdom Viridiplantae; phylum Streptophyta; class Magnoliopsida; order Asparagales; family Orchidaceae; genus Platanthera; species Platanthera guangdongensis. The sequence goes on along the minus strand of CM077153.1, from coordinate 162,450,416 downwards.
GATCCTAAAGTAGGATATGTTTGGTTTTCTGCCCTTCACAATCTCATAGGGAGTCTTTTTGTGGTTCTTAGTTATAGATGCTCTATTGAGAACATGACAAGCAATATTTACTGCCTCAGCCCAGAAATATTCTAGGAGTGAAGTGTCATTAAGTAGAGTTCTACCAGCCTCAATAATAGTTCTCTATGACCCCTTTTTCTGATCCACCGAAGATCACTTTGGGTCCATTCTCTATGGGAGTATAGTCCTTTAACATTCTTCTTATTCCAGTCATGTGCGTGGAACATCCACTGTCCAAGTACCATATAGGGGTATGGCAACTTGGACCCACCTGCAGCAAATAAAATTAATTTACCTTAGAACCCCAATATTTATTGGGTTCTAGGTTCAAGTTAGATTGAAACTTGATATTCTTAACAGCAGCCTTCCTCACAGGTAAGCTAGCATTCTTCCTGACACTGGTGTTGTGCCAGCAATCCATGGCATAATGCCCTATCTTACCACATCACCAGCACTCATATCTATTATACCTCTTTTTAGGTACAGTTTTAACAGCATTGCCGTCAGCTGTTCTTAACACTGTTGGTACAATGGTTTTTTGCTTGAGTACTAGAGCTACACCCTTGTCATTCAGAATATCAGGCTTACCATACCCATGTATGATATCATGATCATATCTATTAGTTGGCTGCCATACTTTTCTGAAGGAAATGGGGGGTTTGAAGGCTAGAGGCTGTACTGGGGCTTTTCCTTTTCTTTTAGAATTGGCAGCCCTTGCATTTCCCTCAAAGCCCAATCCTGTCTTACCCTTTTTGGGAATAAAATCATCAACTAAAGGTATGACTGATTTTGGCTTAGAGAATTTAGCCACCAGATCCTTTTCCTTCTGAAGTTTGACTTCCAGACTTTTGATCTCATCATTCTTGAATGTAATAGTACCCATCTTAATAACAGTTATGTTTTTCAGTTTGGATATTTCATTCATCTTTAGATCCAACATTTTCTCTGAATCTAATGCAGCCATCTTAAGAGCAGCAATTTCCTTGGCCTGTGCTTTGTTAAGGATTCTGCTTTTCTTAAGTGCTTGTAGAAGATCCCCATATTCATCAATAAGTTGATGAACATCTCCTTCAGATTCAGATTCATCCACATCTCTTAATGTAGATGCTTCTTATTCTAAACCAGTATAGTAGTCAGGACCTATTGAAAATTGTTTACCTTATTAGGTCCAGGCTGATCCTGGTATTGATCTTCTTCTGTCAAGGCCATCAGCACTTTACAATAATGTTCATCAACTCCATTTACTGAGTCCAGTAATTTTAAGAACTCAGCCTCTTCTGCATCCTCTTTAGTTGCCAACAGTCCTATGAATGCTTCAGCTTCAACTTCAGCCTCAGAATCTGATGATAAAGAATCTGACCAGCTTTTTTGCTTCTTTGCAACAAAGGATTCCTCCTTCTTGCCCTTGTTTTTTAGTTTCTTCTTATCATTAGATTCTTTCCTTTTGTCAGGACAATCAGCTACTACATGTCCAGGCCTGTTGCAGCAATAGCAAACAATCTTAGTTGAAGATAATTTACTAGGTTTAGAGATATACCTGTCCTTCCTAGAGGATTTCTTTTTCTGATAATAATCATCCTTGGATTGTCAGGAGGATGGCTTGGATCTCCACTATTTCTTCTTCAAAAACCTTTGAAATTGTTTTGAGAAAGCTGATTAGTCTTCATCAGAATTTGGACTATCTGATGTGTGACTGTCAGAATTTTCTGAAACTACTTCTGTAGCTTTCCTAGGAGGATATGGAGACATCCTCCTATCCTTTCTTATGGCTTCAGTCTTGAAAGCCACTGACTTATCTCTATAATAAACTTTTTTACTTTTCTCCTTCTCCTTTCTGACCATCAGCTGCATTTCATAAGAAAGCAGTTTGTCAAATAATGTTAGAGGTGAGATTTCTACTAGTCTGGCCACTTCCCTAATGGCACATATCTTGGTGTCTCAGTTCGTAGTTAATGATCTCAGAAACTTATCATTTAACTCATATGTGCTGAATACTCTTCCATATGACATTAATTCAGTAACTATTCTGAAGAACTTCTTATAACATTCAATTATGCTGTCTGTTTTAGATTGTCTAAAACTTTCATACTCCTGATTCAGCATAGACTTTCTGTGTTCTCTCACCTCTTCTGAACCCTCCATGTAGACAATAAGGGTGTCCCAGATTTTTTTGGAGGTCTTGCAGTGAATCAAATTTTGGAATGTTGAATCATCTATAGCGATGACTATTATATTCTGTGCTCTCTTATCCATAGTAGACAAGATGATCTCATCCATTGCCATTTCAGAATACTTCTTTGGTGTCCTGAGATTTGCATCAAGAACTGAAACTTTCATTGGGATGAATGGCCCTTCTTTGACTGTCATATAGATTTTTGGATCTGAAGCTTTCATAAATAGTCTTACTCTTTCTTTCCATATGCCAAAAATCTCTTTCCCACATATAGGTAACTTCATGGAACCAAACTCCTTAAGATTCTCAATGGAACCCATTTTGCCTAATAGATTTCTGCATTGGAGATCTACTCAGACTATTAAGTCTATTCTTTGAGGAACCTGGCTCTGATACCACTTGAAAGAATTGGTTTCAAGATGTTCTAAACACCTAGAGGGGGGGGGGGTGAATAGGTTCAATTCTTTTTATGACTTAGACAGATAATTCTATCTGATTTAGCAATTTATTCAGTAGAAAATACAACACAGCATTCACATATACACAACATTCACAGATTCGAGACCAGTTTTATAGCGGTTCCCCAAATGATGGGTACATCCACTTTCCCCCTTCTCCTATCTAGCAGTGTACTAGATGTTGGGTACATTGGAATATATGTACTTGATTTGAAGAAGCCTCACCCTACTCAATGATATACATCAAGGTGTATTTGATGTGCTTTGAGTTTATTTATGCAGGTTAAGTAACTGCTGGTTTGCAGGAAAAGTTTCTAAGTCCATGTGTCGACACCCAGAAGAAAAGTGTCGACACTTAAGAAGGCTTGTGTTGACACCTAGAGAAGCTGTGTCGACACTTGGAGTAATTGTGTCGACACCAGGAAAGCAGAGTCGACACTAGAAGGAAAGTGTCGACACATACAGGCAATGTCGACACACAATGAAGAAATGTCTACATAATCAGTGTCGACACTTAGAAGCAGTGTCGACACTCAGAGAAACTTTGTCGACAGCAAAAGTGTCGATACTAGAAGGATGTGTCGACACTCAGCAAACTTCAACAAAGTTTAAGTACAAGTGTTGACACAAAGGAGATGTGTCAACACTCAGTGAAGTCTCAACACATGAAGAATGTGTCGACACAAGAAGATGTGTCGACACTCAGCAAAAGTTTCAATACAGAAGGCATGTGTCGACACAAAGAAGATGTGTCGGCACTTAGCAAGTTTCAACACAAGAAGATGTGTCGACACAAAGGAGTTGTGTCGACACTTAGCAGAAATCAACTAAGTATTGAAGAAGAAGGACTTGTGTCGACACACAGGATCAGTGTCGACACATACTGAAGAAGCAGTGTCGAGAAGCTATTACAACAACACAAGGAGTTGTGTCGACACCATGAAGGCTAGTGTCGACACTTAGTCTACTTGTGTCGACACTTAGTCTATTAGTGTCGACACAAAAAGACTATCTGTCTCGACACTTTCAGACAGTGACAGAGATTTCAAGAAGTGACTGGATGACTTGACAGCTGCCATTTCAACCGGTCAACTGCAACTGTCAGAGCCAATAGAAAGTTGTTAGAAACCGGATCAGCCGGTCACCATGAAGAAAGCTTATATAAAGGCTTATTACTTCAACAGAAGGAAGTAGTAATCAAAAAAGTGAAAAACAACACAACAATAAGAAGACCTTCAAGAGAAGATCTAAGAAGTTGGAGAGAGAGAGATCTCCTTCTAAGAAGACCAGCTGTTGAACTAGGCTGATAAGTAGATTCAGATTGAAATCAGAATCTAAAGACTGCAGTTGATTGAAGATCATCTGCATAGAGATACAGCCCTACTGTGTTCTAATTCAAGAAGCTTTGAAGAAAGCCAAGGGAGGTTGATCACTGCCAAGTTCTTCCAAGAACTCATCAAGAAACCAGTCAACTCATCTCTCTCTATCAGAGTTGTGGTCATATACTTTGTATTTTCTAATTTCTGTAGGATCTTGTATAGATCTGAGTTGTAAGCCTAAATCTATAAATGCTGAGGTAGGGCCTGTGAGCCTGAGTTTAGGAGAATTATTTCTCTGAGTGTAGGCCTTGTTGAAGGCTGAGGTAGGGCTGTTGTGCCTGAGTGTAGGTCTTATTGAAGACTGAGTGGTAGGGCTTGGTGCCTGAGTTGTAGGAGTGGGATCACTTTGAGTTGTAGGAACCTGTTTGGTGTTCTGAGTTGTAAGATCTAAGGATCTGAGGAGAAGTGGAGAAGTTAGGCCGAATCTAGTACACTACTAGATAGGCGAAGAGGGAAAGTGGATGTACCCAGACCTTAGGGAACCACTATAAATCTTGTGTGCACTCTGTGAATGTATTCTTGTACGATTGCTGTGCTGTGATACTTGTAAAATTGCAATTACTGTCATGTATTTCTGCCTGTAAAGTCAAAAAGATATAGGTCACCTATTCACCCCCCCCCTCTAGGTGATTAGGCATTATTACTTTCAAGTGGTATCAGAGGGAGGTTTCTCAAAAAGGACATAACAGTCTGAGTAAAGATCCTGTAGGCAGAATCAGAATAATCAAGAATCAAGAAAATGGGTTCTACTAAGAATCACAAAGAGCTGGGGTCCATGAAATTGCCAATCTGCAGAAAAGAGATTTTTGGCATATGGAAAGAGATGGTTAGACTTTTTATGGAAGCCTCTGACCCAAGAATTTACATTACAGTCAAAGAAGGGCCATATGTGCCAATGAAAGTATCTGTTCTAGATGCAAATCAGAGAACTCCTAAAGACTATTCAGAAATGACTAAAGATGAGATTATTCTGGCCACTATGGACAAGAGGGCCCAGAATATTATTATAAGTGCAATTGATGATGCCACATTTCAGAACCTAATACATTGTAAAACCTCAAAAGAAATGTGGGACACACTAATAGTTTACATGGAGGGATCTGAAGAAGTGATACAAGATAGGAAGTCCTTGTTAAATCAAGAGTATGAAAGCTTCAGACAAGGAAGGTCTGATAGCATTACTGAGTGTTATAAGAAATTCTATAGGATAGTCAATGAATTGATGTCCTATGGAAGAGAATTCAGCAATTATGAGCTGAATGATAAGTTCTTGAGATCTCTAACTAAGGACTGTGATACTAAGATTTGTGCCATAAGGGAAATGACCAAACTAGCTGATATACCTCCCCCAACATTGTTTGGAAAATTGTTATCATATGAGATGCAGCTAATAGTTAGGAAGGAGGAAGAGAAGACTACAAGAATGGAGCACAAGGAAAGAGCTGTGGCCTTCAAGGCTGAAGCCACTAAGAAATATAGAAGCAAGTCTCCATCTCCACCACAAATAGTTGTTGAGACAGTATCAGAAAATTCATATAGTGAAAATTCAGAAAGCAGTGAAAGTGATGAGGATTTTGCTGCCTTTACAAGGCAGTTTCAAAAGTTTCTGAAGAAGAAGCAGTGGAGGTCTAAGCCATCCACTTCACAGTCTAAAGATGACTATTATCAGAACAGGAAGTCATCAAAGAATGACAAAAGAAAGTCCAAGCCAAGTAGAAATGCATCCTCAAAGATAGTTTGCTATTGTTGTAATAGACAAGGATATATAGTAGCTGACTGTCCAGAAAAGAGGAAAGAGTCAACTGATAAGAAGAAGACTCAGTTTAAGGGCAAAAAGGAAAGGTCCTTTGTTGTCAAGAAGGACAAGAGTTTGACTGATCAGTCATCTTCAGAAACAGATTCAGAAGCTGAAGCCTATATTGGACTGTTTGCTGAAGAGGAGGAAGATGAGTTCATGCAATTAATGAACTCAATTTATGAGCATGAGGACAATCAGTGCAATGGACTGATGGCCTTCACAGAAGGAGACAAAATCTAGGATCAGCCTGAACCAAGTAAGGTACTAAGTTATTCTTCAAGTTCAATTTCTAGTACTGAGTCAGAATCAGATACATCTACATCAAGTGATGTGGGTGGGTCTGAATCTGAAGGAGATATTCATCAGTTAATTGATGAATATAGGGACTTGTTGCAGGCCTTGAAGAGAAGCAAATCCTTAGCCAAAACCCAGGCAAAGGAGATTGCTTGTCTTAAATTGGTTGCTGCTGATTCAGACAAGTTGCTTGATCAGAAACTAAATAAAATAGCTAGGCTGAAGAACATTACTGTCATTCAGATGGGTACTATTACATTTAAGAATGATCAAATTAGGAATCTGGAGGTTAGACTTCAGAAGGAGAAAGATATTGTAGCAAGTTTTTCTAAAATAAAATCTGTTCTACCTTTGATAGATGAGTTTGTACCTCATAAAGGTAAAACTGGATTGGGATTTACAAAACCTGCCTGGACAGGAAAGTCCAAATCTAAGGGCAAAGCCCCAGTACTCAACAAGAACCCTGCTGTAGATAAAACAGCCAGGGTTGTACCTAAACAAAGGTACAACAGATTTGAGTGCTGGTGTTGTGGCAAGGTAGGCCACTTTACCATAGACTGTTGGCACAATTCAAGTGTCAAGGAGAGTAACAAACTGCCTGCTATAAAAGCTACAGGTAGTTTTGTTAAAAGTCAGACTAACTTGCACCAAGGACCCAAGAGTTATTTGGTTTCTAAGGTTAAGTAATCTGTTTTGCAGGTGAGTCCAAGTGGTCATGCCCCTATATGGTACTTGGACAGTGGATGTTACAGGTACATGACTGGAACTAGGGGATTGCTGAAGGACTATACACCAATCAAGGATGTTCCTTGCCTATGCAACATTCCAAGGATTTAAGGTCTATCAAATGGATGTTAAGTCAGCTTTTCTGAATGGAAACCTGAAGGAAGAAGTCTATGTAGAGCAGTCATCAGGTTTTGTAGATTCTCTTAAACCTGATTATGTATATAGACTTAGGAAGGCTTTGTATGGGTTAAAATAAGCCCCTAGGGCTTGGTATGAAACTCTGTCTAGTTTCCTCATTGAGAATAAATTCACAAGGGGGAAAATAGACAAGACTCTATTCCTTAGAGAATCCAGAGGCAAGATTATCTTAGTCCAAATATATGTAGATGACATCATATTTGGGTCTACAGAAAGTAGTCTTTGCAAAAAGTTTGCCAAACTAATGCAAGGACAATTTGAAATGAGCAGTATGGGGGAACTTAAGTTCTTCTTGGGTCTCCAAGTTAGACAGACTGAAGATGGATTATCCATATGCCAGTCTAAGTTCACCCTAGAATTGATAAGGAAGTATGGTATGGAATCATCCACTACCATGAAAACTCCTATGGGGTCAACAATGTCTCTAAGCAAAGATGATGCAGGGAAACCTGTAAATGAAACTTTGTATAGAGGGATAGTTGACTCCTTAGTGTATTTAACTGCTAGTAGACCAGATATCATGTATACTACATGTGTCTGTGCTCGGTACCAAGCTTTCCCCAAAGAATCTCATTTGACAGCAGTCAAAAGAATTTTGAGATATCTTAAGGGCACTCCTTATCAAGGCCTTTGGTACCCTAGGAATGGAGATTTTGAACTGACAGGTTATTCAGATGCAGATTTTGCAGGCTGTAAGAAAGATATGAAAAGTACAACAGGAACCTGTCAATTTCTAGGTGGAAGGCTGATATCATTGAGTAGCAAGAAGCAGACCAGTGTGGCTATCTCCACAGCTGAGTCAGAGTATGTTGCTGCAGGAAGCTGCTGTGCACAACTACTATGGATACAACACCAGCTAGAAGATTATGGTATTCAAGTAAGTATAACACCTTTATTTTGTGATTCTACTAGTGCCATTTATATTGCAAATAATCCTGTCTCACATAGTAGGACTAAGAATATAGAAATAAAATACCATTTTCTAAGAGAACATGTGGAAAAAGAAGATATTTCCCTAGAATATGTTAAGACAGAAAATCAGTTAGCTGATATGTATACTAAACCCTTAGATGAAACCAAATTCAATAAATTTAAAGTTGAATTAGTGATGATAAACTTAGAAAAGTTTACAAAATTGGCTAAGTAAAATGGTGTCGACACACAGAGTTGTCTGTGTCGACACATAGTAGTGGTGTCGACATTTCAGAGAAATGGTGTCGACATTTCAGAGAAATGGTGTCGACACATCTAAGAAGTCTGTGTCGACACTTCAGAGAATTAGTGTCGACACATGCAGTGTAGTTGTCGACACATCCAGGTGTTGTTGACACTAAGGATTTACACAGAATTAGTCTAGTAGAGTCTCGACTAAGTGTTGAGCTGAGTGGTGTCGACACATATATACGTGTCGACACATATATTTTGTCGACTATACTTGTGTCGACACATAGTTGTCGAGACATTAGCAGTGAGTGTCGACACTTTTCAACAGTGTCGACACAATTTATGTATTTTGACGCGCCTTTTCACCTCCGATTCTAGAAAGGTATAAATAGGTTTTCCCTAGTGTTTGTCGACACGCTCACCTTAATCTCGAGACCAAACTTGTGTGTCGACATCTCTCTTCTCTAAATTCAAACTTTCTTCAAACCCTAATGGCGCCCAAGCTAGAAGAGAACATTAACGAAGGATATGAGCTCGTGCGTCACGCCTTTGATGATGCGGAACCCGAAATCAAAGGTGTGGTAACCCTAATTGCCAAGACTGGATTGGAATACCTTGTATCAGAACCAATCAAGATCTGGAAGAAGGAGGTCCTTGAATTTTTGAGTGCAGCTTCACTTGATGATACTGGACTCAAGATTAAGTCCAGAGTTCATGGGACCAAAGTCAAGGTCACACAGAAAAGTCTAAGGAAGGTACTTCAACTACCAAGAACAAAAGAGGAAGAAGATGTATCTGTTTCTAAGACTAGAGAGGCATTGAGATGGTGTGGACTGGATTCAAACCTGAAAATTGGATCAGTTTTCAACAGAAAAGGGATGAACATTCAAGGAAAGTTTCTATCTAAAATAGTAGGAAAAGTAATACTGAGCAAGCCTGGTGGGCATGATAGAATATCTGCTCATATGTTCAGTCTGATGACAATAATAATTTTCCAGCTTAAGACTAACTGGTCAGTAGTACTGTTTGATAAGATAAAAGAGAGCCTGAAGAAACCCAATCTGGGAAGAATTCTAAGTCTATACCTAGCTGGAAGTATTCCTGAGGTGATGAATCAAGCTGCTGGTTCAAAGATAAACCACATGAGGAGAATGAATGACAGAATTTTCTCAAGATGGGATAGGGTGCTGACAAAGGAACTGCCATCTCCAGAAAAGGACACACCTCAAAAGAAGAAGAAGACAGCCATTGTGGCTCAAGAATCCTCCAGCAACTCTAAAGAGCAAGTGGTCTTTAGTCATAATGATGAAGAGACTGGAAATGCTGGTCAGTCACCAGCAAGACAAGAAGATGCACAAAGGCAGGGGGAGCTACCCTCAGCTAGCCCAATTCACCTGGATCCAGTCCAGGGGGAGCCTCTACTTGTGGAAGAGCCAACTCCACTAGAGAGTGAAAGGGCTACTCAAACCATTCTAGAGGTAATCACTGCAATTAATCAATTAGATTTCCCTATTGAGGATGAAGTTTTGACTTATTCATTACCTGATGTTCATCAGCAAACACAAATACAACCTCAACCACAAGATGTTGTCATGGGGGACACATCTGTTGCTGATAAAGTGGTTGATGAGATCAGAGATTCTCCAGCCCATTCTCAACAGAATTCACCTTAGAGGAGCTATTCCCTGATCTTGTACAGACAGATCTTGAGAGAGAAATAACTGCTATTGAGGGGGAGAAGGCCAGTATTGAGGGGGAGCATGTGGAGATTGTAGAGGAAACTGCAAGCAAGGAGTCTGAGGAGCCAAGAGATGCTGAAGGGCTACCAAGGACTGAGAAGGATTCACATCCTAGTCCTAAGGATAGAGTAGACATAGTCAGTACTTCTGTATCAGAAGATGAAGAGGCTGTTAGAGCCAAGAAAAGGAAGTTCCAGGACTTCAAGAGAAGAAGCCAGAACTATAAGAAAGCCCTACAGACAATTGCTCCACAGCCAGCCCCATCTACTGATTATAGTTCCCTGATGGTGGCTTTGCAGATTAAGCTAGATGAGCAAAGAAAAGCTTTGGAAAAATATATGGATGAAGGGCATAAATCCCTGCAATTTGATCTGGCACAAGACATCAAATCTATAAGATTTGAAGTGAATCAAAACAAAAAGGAAATGACTGACTTCTTCCATAAAGGAGGAAATGCAGTAGTCTATCTGGCTACTCATCAAGAGAACATCAAGAAATAGGTTGATGACATTGTTGTGAAGCAAGGCTATATCCTGGAAAACCAGATAAGGATGAATGATAATCTCACTGCTTCACATAATGCCATTATAACTGAAATGAAAACTATAAGTACTGCACTTCCTACAGTAAGTGCCACTGCCAAAGAAGAATTTGATAAGAAATTACAGGAGATTCTCACTGCTGTGAAAACTGCCATTGAAGATTCTCAAACGGCTATTTCTGCCCAGCTTCAGAAGTTCAAACCTTTCTATGAAGATGGAGTCAACTATTTGAATGCACAGATAAGATTCCAAAAGGATGATCTTAGAGATCACATAGAGAGAGAAGTCATAAAGGGGGGAGAGGATATTAGTCAAAGCTAGTTCTGATCATGCCAAATGGATTTCAAACTCCATCAGAGCCACTCTTGGATATCCACCTTTATGTGATGATGACAATGTGGCAGAGTCTGGAATAAATCCTGCATACTTAGGAGGAGAGCAAGCTGAAGTGGCTCAAGTGATATATCCTCCTGCAGATTTTGACATGATACATCAAGAGGTACAGTCTATGTATAGTCCTCCTGAGGGTAATCAGAATATCATTATTGAGAAAGTTGTCCATCCTGTGCCAGACGAAATCTTAAAAGAGCAAGAGGCTTTGTTAAAAGAACAAGAGGCCCAATTATCTAAAAAAAGATTCAGAGAGCAAGCTGAATTAAGGCCAGATTTTGAACAATGGAGCCCCACATCCAGGAATATCATCTTGACTGCTTGGAAGGCTGCTAAGGACAATATCCTGGATAGAGGCAAATGGTATTCTGAATAGTAGTGGAGGAAACAAGAGAATAAGCAAGAGGCCATAGTACAGTATAGAAGAAAGGCTAAACTGGGAAAGCTACCTCCTAATGCACAGGAGCCTAGCAAGTATTTCCCTAATCCTTATCACTATTTTGAAAGGCAGAAGATAAAGGCTGAAGAGCTGAAAAAGAAAGATCTCAAAGGGAAGAAGCCTGCTGCTGCTGATAACAATGAAGCTCCAGTTCAAGCAAAGATTCAATCTGGAAAGGGGATTGTAATCAAGGAACCAGAGCAACCATAGGATAGCATTTTCTTAAGTTTACAAATTGTAATCATTTGCATTAAATTCTATGTAAACTTTTGATTAATGAAAATATTGGAATTTGTAAGAACATTGTGTCATGGTTCAAATCTATTACATTAATTGTTCTGAGATAATTGTTTATACATGTTCTGTTCATGCATGTTCAAGTATTTTACTTGTCATATAATACTGTTTTACATCATACTGAAAATTTGTTATATATGGTGTATATCATTGACTAAGGGTTACGACTTCTCCAAATAGGGGGAGATTGTTGGGTACATTGGAATATATGTACTTGATTTGAAGAAGTCTCACCCTACTCAATGATATACATCAAGGTGTATTTGATGTGCTTTGAGTTTATTTGTGCAGGTTAAGTAACTGCAGGTTTGCAGGAAAAGTTTCTAAGTCCATGTGTCGACACCCAGAAGAAAAGTGTCGACACTTAAGAAGGCTTGTGTTGACACCTAGAGAAGCTGTGTCGATACTTGGAGTAATTGTGTCGACACCAGGAAGGCAGAGTCGACACCAGAAGGAAAGTGTCGAAACCTACAGGCAGTGTCCACACACAATGAAGAAATGTCTACATAATCAGTGTCGACACTTAGAAGCAGTGTCGACACTCAGAGAAACTTTGTCGACAGCAAAAATGTCGACACTAGTAGGCTGTGTCGACACTCAGCAAACTTCAACAAAGTTTAAGTACAAGTGTCGACACAAAGGAGATGTGTCAACACTCAGCAAAGTCTCAACACATGAAGAATGTGTCGACACAAGAAGATGTGTCAACACTCAGTAAAAGTTTCAACACAGAAGGCATGTGTCGACAAAAACAAGATGTGTCGACACTTAGCAAGTTTCAACACAAGAAGATATGTCGACACAAAGGAGTTGTGTCGACACTTAGCAGAAATCAACTAAGTATTGAAGAAGAAGGACTTGTGTCGACACACATTATCAGTGTCGACACATTCTGAAGAAGCAGTGTCGAGAAGCTATTAAAACAACACAAGGAGTTGTGTCGACACCATGAAGGCTAGTGTCGACACTTAGTCTATTAGTGTCGACACATAAAGACTATCTGTCTCGACACTTTTAGACAGTGACAAAAATTTCAAGAAGTGACTAGAAGACTTGACAACTGCCATTTCAACCGGTCAACTGCAACTGTCAGAGCCAACATAAAGTTGTTAGAAACCGGATCAGCCGGTCACCATGAAGAAAGCTTATATAAAAGCTTATTACTTCAACAGAAGGAAGTAGTAATCAAAAAAGTGAAAAACAACACAACAAGAAGAAGACCTTCAAGAGAAGATCTAAGAAGTTGGAGAGAGAGATCTCCTTATAAGAAGACCAGCTATTGAACCAGGCTGATAAGTAGATTCAGATTGAAATCAGAATCTCAAGACTGTAGTTGATTGAAGATCATCTGCACAGAGATACAACCCTACTGTGTTCTAATTCAAGAAGCTTTGAAGAAAGCCAAGAGGTTTATCTCTGCTAAGTTCTTCCAAGAACTCATCAAGAAGCCAGTCAACTCATCTCTCTTTATCAGAGTTATTGTAATATACTTTGTATTTTCTAATTTCTGTAGGATCTTGTATAGATCTGAGTTGTAAGCCTAAATCTATAAAGGCTGAGGTAGGGCCTGTGAGCCTGAGTGTAGGAGAATCATTTCTCTGAGTGTAGGCCTTATTAAAGGTTGAGGTAGGGCTGTTGTGCCTGAGCGTAGGTCTTGTTGAAGACTGAGTGGTAGGGCTTGGTGCCTGCGTTGTAGGAGTGAGATCACTATGAGTTGTAGGAACCTGTTTGGGGTTTTGAGTTGTAAGATCTGAGGATCTGAGGAGAAGTGGAGAAGTTAGGCCGAATCTTGTACACTACTAGATAGGCGAATGGGGAAAGTGGATGTACCCAGACCTTAGGGAACAACTATAAATCCTGTGTGCACTCTGTGAATGTATGCTTGTATGATTGCTGTGCTGTGATACTTGTAGAATTGCAATTACTGTCCTGTATTTCTGCCTGTAAAGTCAAAAAGATATAGGTCACCTATTCACCCCCCCCCCTCTAGGTGATTAGGCACTATTACTTTCATTAGATTCGACCTAACTTCCTTCCTTCTTCTCAGATTCGCAGATCTTACAGCTCAGAACCAATACTGGTTCCTACAACTCAGAGTGAATCCACACTCCTACAACTCAGGCACAAGCCCTACCTCAGCCTCTTCCACGGGCCTACAACTCAGAGTGACACCCACTCCTACAACTCAGGCAAAAGCCCTACCTCAGCCTCTTTCACAGGCCTACAACTCAGAGAACAGATTCCCCTACCTCAGGCACTCAGCCCTACCTCAGCCTTTATAATTTAGGCTTATAACTCAGAGATGTAAATCTACTACACTCAGATCTATTTCAGATCCTACAAAAATTATTTATTAAAATATAATGATATCTTCAACCAGATGGAGAGAGAATTGGTTGAAGGCTTCTTGATCAGTTCTTGATAGAACTGATTACTTAAGGATCAACTTCTCTTAGCTTTCTTCAAAGCTTCTTGAATCTGAACAAAATAGGGTTGATCTTCTTGGTGTTCGAGTTGATCTTCAATCAGCTTCCTTTAGAAATTAATCTGAATTCTTCTTCAGACTTGATCTAAATTCTTCAGGCAGACTGTTTAGAATCTGCCTTCACTGGATGAGAACTTCTCTCCTTCTTGTTTTTCTCTCTATACAATCTGTTGACTGTTTCTTCTTTCTCTTCTCCTGGATTCTCAATCCTTCAGAGATTATAATTGATTAGCTTGATTGACTTTTTTCTATTCTGTATCTTGTTGCAATTGTTGAGAGAGCATATCTATATATAGGCTTCATCCATGGTAACCTGCTGTTCCAGTTTCAAACTGTCTTCTGACACCTATGACAGATATGACATCAATGTCAGTAATGATAGATGTCAAGTCTTCAGTTGTATTACTTCAGCCTTCATTGGACTTTGACTCAGCAGTAGAGAATGTCGAGTGAATACTTCATATGTGTCGACACACATAGTCCATGTGTCAACACAAGTCTTGACGATGTCGACACAGCTTCACTTTTACTTCTCGACACAGATTCTGTGGAATCTGTCGACACAAGCCCTGTGTGTCGACACAAACACTCCTTGTCTTGACAAAGTTGGTGTCGACAAAATTCTGGTGTGTGTCGACACAAGTACTGTATGTCGACACAGTCTTTGTCGATAGAATTCTGGAATGTGTCGACAGCTTCTCTGTGTGTCGACACAACTCCTGATAATGTCGACACAATCTGGCCCTTAGTGTCGACACAGCGTTGTCGACAGATTTTCTATGTGTCGACAAAAATTCTGGGTGTCGACACAATCTGGCCCTTGGTGTCAACACAGCCATTCCCAAGTGTCGACACTTATACTTAGAGAATTTTCCTTTCCATTTACTTAACATGCACATGATAACTCAACACAATATTAAATACAACTTGATGCATATCATTGAGTTAGGTGAGGCTTCTCCAAATCTGGTACACAATTTCCATTGTACCCAACAATCTCCCCCTATTTGGAGAAGTCATAACCCTTACTCAATGATATACATCACTTATAATAAAATTAACAATATGATGTATAAAAACATTCAATGACAGTGAAACATATAAACAAAACAAGTAAATAATATCATCACAAAATATGATACAAACATAACAAGCATGAATCGTTATTTTGTTTAAACTTCACAAAAGTTTGTTGACAACATATTACATGGAGTTTAAAACTGAAGATTACAATGTTATAAAAATCTAGTCAATTTATCCTAAGGCTGATCAGGCTCCTTGATCACTATGCCTTTTCCAGACTGGACCCTTGCTTGTACTGGAGTTTCAGTATCTTCAGCTGGCTTCTTGCCTTTGAGATCCTTCTTCTTAAGTTCTTCAGCATTAACTTTTTGCCTTTCAAAATAGTGATAAGACTTGGGAAAGTATTTACTAGGCTCCACAGCTGTAGCAGGTATTTTCCCGGCCTTGTAATCCCTTCTGAATTGATGTATCACATCTTTTCTCTACAGATATTTGTTCCATTAAACTTCAGAATACAACTTGCCTCTATCATGCATTTTGTCTTTGACAGCTTGCCAGGCAGTGAGTATTATATTTCTGGAGGTTGGACTCCATCTTTCAAAATCTGGCTTCAGTTCAGCCTGCTCTCTAAACCTTTTTATTGAGAGTTGAGCTTCTTGCTCTTTATTCAGTGCTGCCTCTGACATTTCCACTTTCTCAATTATAACATTCTTAGTAGCCTCTGAAGGGCTATACATCTGTTGAACAAGTTATTGAATTCCTTGAAAATTAGAAGGGGGGTATATGATTTGAGCTACCTCGTGCTGACCCCCTTCAAGTGCTGCAGCTTGTATACCTGACTCAACTGTATTATCATCATCACATAGGGGTGGATATCCCAGAGTTGCTCTACTAGCATTTTTATCCATTTAGCATGCTCTGAGCTAGCATTGACTATCACCCTCTCCCCCTTTATGACTTCTCTCTCAATATGATCTCTTAAATCATCTTTTTGGAACCTTATATGATTAACTAGATAATTGGTTCCTTCTGTATAATAAGCTTTAAACTTCTTTAGATGAGCAGATATGATCTTCTGAGAGGTTTGAATGGATGATCGGAAAGTGGCTAAATCTTCTTGAAGTTTCTTATCAAACTCTGACTTCTCTTTAGCCCTTTCCTCAATTAATGCAGTTGCATTATTATTTAACTCAGTAACAATCACATTATGTGATTCAGTAAGATTATCATTCATCCTAATTTGATTTTCTAGGACATATCCTTGATTGACCAGTATATCATCAATCTGTGTCCTTGCCACTTGTTGCTGCTTGGGCAGATATACTACAGTATTACCTCATTTATGAAAGTAATCTGTCATCTCTTTCTTATTCTGGTTTACTTCAAATCTGATTGATTTTATATCTTGAGCCACAGTGAATTGAAGTTCCTTATGTCTTTCATCCATATATTTCTCCATGCCTGCTCTTTGCTCATCCATTTTAATTTGTAGAGCAACCAACAGTGAACTGTAGTCAACTGTTGGAGCTGAGGGTTGTGAGGCAGTCTGTAAAGCTTTCTTATAATTTGAGCTTTTCTTCCTGTAAACCATCAGCTTTTTGTTCTTTGCTCTTAGTGCTTCTCCATCATCAGATTCAGAAGAACTTTCAAGGTTCACTGTGTCCTTTGGACTTGAGGGCAGCTCCTTGTCAGTTCTTGGCAACTCCCCCTGAGTCCCTGGCTCCTCCCCTTCAGTTCTTGGCACTACTTCCTCAGTTCTTACTTCTTGTAAGTCAGGAAATAATTCCTCAAGAGTGAATTCTTATTGCAGTTGAACTGGAGGAACATCTGTATCTTGTACATTTAATGGAGCATCATCTAATGCAGATGTATCACCCATTGATACATCCCATGTAGGGATGTTGTCATGGTGTGTCTGTTCAAAATCAGTTAGAAGCACATTTAGTGTATCTGGCTCAGTATCTAGTATTGTTTGATTAATATCATTTATTACCTCAAGAATAGTTTGAGTGGCTGTTTCACTCTCTAATACAACTTGCTCTTTCTCAGGAGCACTTTCTGGAGGCAAGACCTCTTGTTGAGCTGGTGAAAGCTCATTGGCTCCCCCTAGAGGAAGCACATCCTGAACTTGATCAAGTGGGATGGTGCTTTCTGGAATATGCTCCCCCTGCATCTGACTATCATCTACATTCTTAGGAGCAGATAATTTCCTTGTAGATTCTTGTTGGTCTTCATCTGAACTGAAGATTACTTGTTCTTCTGAACCACTAGAAGATTCAGGTTTCCTGGGTGTTGTCTTTTTCTTTTTCTATTGTGGTTGTTTCTGTGGTGTTAAACCATCCTTTGTCAGAACTCTTTCCCACCTGGATAATATTTTCATATCCATCCTTCTCATGTAGTTTATTCTAGATCCAGTTGTGTGGTTCAGCACTTCAAGAATATTTATTGCCAGATACAGACTCAGTATTCTACCTAGATTAGGTTTATTCAGGCTTTCCTTGATCTTGTCAAAAATCACTGCAGACCAGTTAGTTTTTATTCTGAAAATAATTCTAGTCATCAAGCTGAATATATAGGCTGAGATCCTATAATGTCCTCTTGGTTTGCAGAGAATTACGTTTCCCATAATCTCTGAGAGAAACTTTCCTTGTGAGTTCATCCCCTTCCTCTGCATTGATGATTCAATCTTAGTGGTGGGATCCAGGCCACACCATTGAAGAGCTTCTTTTGTCATTGAAGATGTGACTTCATCATCTTCCTGAGTCCCGGGCAATTGGAGTGTCTTCCTCAGACGCTTTTAGGTAAGTTTCACCTTGCTTCCTTGAATTGATGACCTAATCTTAAATCCAGTTGAATCTAGGGTTATTTTTGTATAGAATTCAAGAATATCCGTCTTCCAGATCTTGGTAGGTTCTGAAACTAGATATTCTAAAACATTTTCGTGGATTAGGGTTATCACACCTCTAATCTCAGTTACTGCACTCTCAAAAGCATTGTGAACTAACTCATAGACTTCGTTGATGTTGTTCTAAAACTTTGGCGCCATTGGTGAGGAGAAATTTGAGGAGAAAAGAGATGAAGGTTTGTCGACTCAAAGATTTGGTCTCAAAAATGTTGAGAGCATAGTCGACAATGTTGTTCTGTGACCTATTTATATGTTTGTCAACACAGAAGGTCAAAAGGCGGGGAAATAGATACTTAATGTGTCGACACTGTAGAGATTGTGTCGACACAGACTTCTAATGTCTCGACAGAGTCAGACAACACTATGTGTCGACACATTTTGTGATGTGTCGACACAGACTTCTTAATAGTAGATTCTAATATATGTGTGTCGACACATAGAAGTTCTATCATTTAGATAGTTGTGTCGACACAACTTACCTTAAGTGTCGACAAAAACTACTATATGTCGACACAGATTTCCTTTTGTGTCGACATAAACTACTATATGTCAACATTGAATTACTTAGCGAGATTTACCAAGTTACTCTAGGTTTAAAATGCCTAATTCAATTTTTAAATAATTGAATTTAGTTTCATCTAGTGGTTTAGTAAACATGTTAGTAATTTTATAATTTGTGGTGACAAATTACAAACAAATATCTTCTTTTTCAACATGCTCTCTAATGAAGTGAAATCTAATTTCTATATGCTTGGTTCTGCTATGTGATACAAGGTTTTTAGCAATAGAAATAGCACTCGTAGAATCACAAAATAGAGGAGTTCTACTTACCTTGAAACCATAGTCTTCAAGTTGATGTTGAATCCATAAAAGCTGACCACAGCAGCTGCCTATAGCAATATACTCTGACTCTACAGTGGAAATTGCCACACTTCTCTACTTTTTACTGCTCCATGACACCAATCTACCACCTAGAAACTGACATGTGCCAGTGGTGCTCTTTCTATCTTCTTTGCAACCTGCAAAGTCTGCATCTGAAAAACCAGTCAGTAGAAAGTCTCTATTCTTAGGGTACCAAAGACCAAGATTAGGTGTGCCCTTAAGATATCTCAATGTTCTTTTAACTGCAGTATAATGAGATTCTTTAGGGCTTGCTTGGTACCTAGCACAGACATGTATAGCATACATAATGTCTGGTCTACTGGCAGTTAAGTATACGAGGTAGCCAATTATCCCTCTATACAAATACTCATCTACAGGTTTTCCTACATCATCTTTGCCTAAAGGCATACTTGTCCCCATTGGAGTTCTCATGGTGGTGGATGACTGCATACCATATTTTTTAATTAACTCCTTGGTGAACTTAGACTGTGATATGGACAATCCATCATCAGTCTGTCTTACTTGGAGTCCCAAGAAGAATTTGAGCTCACCTATACTGCTCATCTCAAACTTCCCTTACATAGGTTTTGCAAACTTCCTACAAAGGATGCTTTCTGTAGATCCAAAGATTATGTCATCAACATAAATCTGTACTAGGATCATCTTGCCCTTTGACTCCCTAAGGAATAGAGTCTTGTCTATTTTCCCCCTTGAAAATTTATTTTCAATGAGGAAAGTAGACAATGTTTCATACCAAGCCCTAGGGGCTTGTTTCAAACCATATAAGGCTTTCTTAAGTCTATAAACATAATCAGGATAAAGTGGATCAACAAAACCTAAGATCTGATGAACATAGACTTCTTCTTTCAAATTTCCATTTAGGAATGCTGACTTGACATCCATTTCGTATACTTTGAAACCTTGGAAAGCAGCAAAGGCAAGGAATAGCCTTATTCCTTCCAACCTTGCCACTGGGGCAAATGTCTGATCAAAGTCAATTCCCTCTTTCGGTCTATAACCTTTGGTAACAAGTCTTGCTTTGTTCTTCACTGTGATGCCATTTTCATCTAGTTTGTTCCTGTAGATCCACTTTGTCTCAATAATGTTATCATCCTTTGGTTTTGGAAACAACTCCCATACTTTACACCTTCTGAATTGATTTAACTCCTCCTGCATTGCATCAATCCAGTTGGAGTCTTGTATGGCTTCTTCAAATCTATTTGGTTACAACTGTGACAGGAAACTTGAGCAAAGCACTATGTTCATGTGTTTGCTTCTGGTTTGCATACCATGTCTGGGATCACCAATGATTTGGTGTGCTGGATGATCCTTTATATTCCTTATTGCTGGAGGCATTCTATTAGCAATTTGAACTTCTTCAATTTCTCTACCATGCCGAACTTCATTGTCTTCAATGTCTGCTTGTGGACCTTGTACTCCCCCTGGATAGCAACAATCATTTTCCACATCCTGCCTTGCAGTTTGGTCTTCATTAATGGTCAGCATGTCCAACTTTTCTTTTAAACATGTTGAACTACAAGGATTGCTAGACAACTCATAGTTAATTAGCTCAGATTCATCAAACACTACATGAACAGATTCTTCTACAACTTGTGTAGTCAAGTTGTAGACCCTATATGCCTTACTGTTATTGATGTACCCAACAAATATCCCATCTTGGGATTTGGCAGCAAACTTAGTTAGGTGAGACTTGCCAGTGTTAAGCATATAACACATGCTACCAAAGATCCTAAAGTAGGATATGTTTGGTTTCTGCCCTTCATAATCTCATAGGGAGTCTTTTTGTGGTTCTTAGTTATAGATGCTCTATTGAGAACATGACAAGCAGTACTTACTACCTCAGCCAGAAATATTCTGGGAGTGAAGTGTCACTTAGTAGAGTTCTACCAACCTCAACATGAGTTCTATTCTTTCTTTCAGCAATTCCATTTTGCTGAGGTGTTCTAGGTGAGGAGAATTCCTAATGAATCCCTAGTTCTTCACAAAACCTTGTCATACAATCATACTAAAATTCAGTTCCATGGTCACTTCTGATTTGACCACTGAATTGTTAAATTAATTCTGAATTTATTTAACAAAGTTACGAAAGACAGTAGGGGTTTCAGATTTCTGCCTCAAAAAAAACCTATTTAAATCTAGAATAGTCATCTACTACCACAAAAGTATAGACTTTCCTACCTAGACTATGAACTGGCATAGGACCAAATAGATCCATATGCAAGAGGTACAAACACCTCACAGAGTCTTTGGTATCAAGACTATGAAAATAGGATTTGGTCTGCTTGCATTTTTAACAAGCTGAACATATACCCTCTTCTATGCACTTTAATTGAGGACCATTCCTCACTAACTCTAAACTATAGAGCTGTCCTATAGTCTTATAGTTCAGATGAGCTAGCCTCTTGTGCCATTGGACACACTGAGATGCTTATCATTTGCAACTAAACATACAGGAGAGTTCATGTTTTCATAATCAAAATTTAAACAATAAACATTCCCTTTTCTATAACCAGACAAGATCACCTTCTGATCACTTGTCCTTTTGATCTGACACCCATTCTTAATAAATGAAGTGTCATACCCAAGATCACTCAGCTGACTTATGCTTATTAAGTTATGTTTCAAACCTTTTACATAAGCCACTTGAGTGATTGTCATAGAACTAGAAGAAATCTTACCAAACCCTTTTATGACCCCTTTTTCTGATCCACCAAAGATCACTTTGGGTCCATTCTCTATGGGAGTATAGTCCTTTAACATTCTTCTTATTCAACTCATGTGCTTGGAACATCCACTGTCCAAGTACCATATAGGGGTATAGCAACTTGGACCCACCTGCAGCAAATAAAATTAATTTACCATAGAACCCCCAATGTTTATTGGGTTCTAGGTTCAAGTTAGATTGAAACTTGATATTCTTAGCAGCAGCCTTCCTCACAGGTAAGATGTCATTCTTCCTGACACTGGTGTTGTGCCAGTAATCCATGGCATAATGCCCTATCTTACTACAGCACAAGCACTCATATCTATTATACCTCCAGTACAGTTTTAACAGCATTGCTGTCAGCTGTTCTTAACACTGTTGGTATAGTGGTTCTTTGCTTGAGTGCTGGAGCTCCACCCTTATCATTCAGAATATCAGGCTTACTATACCCATGTATGATATCATGATCATATCTATTAGTTGGCTGCCACACTTTTCTAAAGGAAATGGGGGGTTTGAAGGCTAGAGGCTGTACTGGGGCTTTGCCGTTTCTCTTGGAATTGGTAGCCCTTGCATTTCCCTCAAAGCCCAATCCTGTCTTACCCTTTTTGGGAATAAAATCATCAATTAAAGGTAAGACTGATTTTGGCTTAGAGAATTTAGCCACCAGATCCTTTTCCTTCTGAAGTTTGACTTCCAGACTTTTGATCTGATCATTCTTGAATATAATAGTACCCATCTGAATAAGAGTTATGTTTTTCAGTTTGGCTACTTCATTCATCTTTAGATCCAGCATTTTCTCTGAATCTAATGCAGCCAGCTTAAGAGCAGCAATTTTCTTGGCCTGTGCTTTGTTAAGGATTCTGCTTTTCTTAAGTGTTTGCAGAAGATCACCATATTCATCAATAAGTTGATGAACATCTAATTCAGATTCAGATTCATCCACATCTCTTGATGCAGATGCTTCTTATTCTGAACCAGTATAGTAGTCAGAACCTATTGAAGAATTGTTTACCTTACTAGGTTCAGGCTGATCCTGGCACTGATCTTCTTCTATCAAGGTCATCAGCCCTTTACAATAATGTTCTTCAATTCCATTTACTGAGTCCAGCAATTTGAAGAACTCAGCCTCTTCTGCATCCTCTTAGATTGCCAACAGTCCCATGTATGCTTCAGCTTCAGCTTCAACCTCAGAATCTGATGATGAAGAATCTCACCAGCTTTTGCTTCTTTGCAACAAAGGATTTCTCCTTCTTACCCTTATTTTTTAGTTTCGTATTATCATTAGAATCTTTCCTTTTGTTAGGACAATCAGCTACCACATGTCCAGGCCTGCTGCAGCAATAGCAAACAATCTTAGTTGAAGATACTTTACTAGGTTTAGAGCTATACCTGTCCTTCCTAAAGGATTTCTTTTTTTGATAGTAATCATCCTTGGATTGTGAGGAGGATGGCTTGGATCTCCACTGTTTCTTCTTCAAAAACATTTGAAATTGTTTTGAGAAAGCTGCTAAGTCTTCATCAGAATTTGGACTATCTGATGTGTGACTGCCAGAACTTTCTAAAACTACTTCTGCAGCTTTCCTAGTTGGAGATGGAGACATCCTCCTATCCTTTCATATGGCTTCAGTCTTGAAAGCCACTGACTTATCTCTATAATCAACTTTATTAGTTTTCTCCTCCTCCTTTCTGACCATCAGCTGCATTTCATAAGAAAACAATTTGCCAAATAATGTTGGAGGTGAGATTTCTGCTAGTCTGGCCACTTCTCTAATGATACATATCTTGGTGTCTCAGTCCTTAGTTAATGATCTCAGAAACTTATCATTTAACTCATATGTGCTGAATACTCTTCCATATGACATCAGTTCATTAACTATTCTGAAGAACTTCTTATAACATTCAATTATGCTGTCTGTTTTAGATTGTCTAAAACTTTCATACTCCTGATTCAGCATAGACTTTCTGTGTTCTCTCACCTCTTCTGAACCCTCCATGTAGACAATAAGGGTGTCCCACAATTCTTTGGAGGTCTTGTAGTGAATCAAATTTTGGAATGTTGAATCATCTATATCACTGACTATTATATTCTGTGCTCTCTTTTCCATAGTAGACAAGATAATCTCATCCTTTATCATTTCAGAATACTCCTTTGGTGTCCTGAGATTTGCATCAAGAACTGAAACTTTCATTGGGATGAATGGCCCTTCTTTGACTATCATATAGATTCTTGGATCTGAAGCTTCTATAAACAGTCTTACTCTTTCTTTTCATATGCCAAAAATCTTTTTCCTGCATATAGGTAACTTAATGGAACCAAACTCCTTATGATTCTCAATGGAACCCATTTTTCCTAATAGATTTCTGCCTTGGAGATCTACTCAGACTGTTAAGTCTATTCCTTGAGGAACCTATCTCTGATACCACTTGAAAGAATTGGTTTCAAGATGTTCTAAACACCTAGAGGGGGGTGGGGTGAATAGGTTTAATTCTTTTTCTGACTTAGGCAGATAATTCTATCTGATTTAGCAATTTATTCAGCAAAAATACAACACAACATTCACATACACACAGCATTCACAGATTGCACAGACATTTTATAGTGGTTTCCCAAATGATGGGTACATCCACTTTCCCCCTTCGCCTATCTAGCAGTGTACTAGATTCAGCCTAACTTCCTTCCTTCTTCTCAGATCCGCAGATCTTACAGCTCAGAACCAAGACTGGTTCCTACAACGCAGAGTAAATCCACACTCCTACAAATCAGGCACAAGCCCTACCTCAGCTTCTTCCACAGGCCTACAACTCAGAGTGACACCCCACTCCTACAACTGAGGCAAAAGCCCAACCTCAGCCTCTTTCACAGGCCTACAACTCAGGGAACAGATTCCCCTACCTCAGGCACTCAACTCTACCTCAGCCTTTATAATTTAGACTTACACCTCAAAGATGTAAATCTCCTACACTCAGATCTATTACAGATCCTACAAAAATTATTGATGAAAAGATAATGATATCTTCAACCAGATAGAGAGAGAATTGGTTGAAGGCTTCTTGATCAGTTCTAGATAGAACTGATTACTTAAGGATCAACCTGTCTTAGCTTTCTTCAAAGCTTCTTGAATCTGAATAAAGTAGGGTTGATCTTCTTGGTGTTGGAGTTGATCTTCAATCAGCTTCCTTCAGAAATTAATCTTAATTCTTCTTCAGACTTGATCTGAATTCTTTAGGCAGACTGTTCAGAATCTACCTTCACTGGATGAGAACTTCTCTCCATCTTATTTTTCTCTCTCTATAATCTGTTGACTCTTTCTTCTTTCTCTTCTTCTGGATTCTCAATCCTTCAGAGATTATAATTGATTAGCTTGATTAACTTTTCTCTATTCTGTATCTTATTGCAATTGTTGAGAGAGCATATCTATATATAAGCTTCATCCATGGTAACTGGCTATTCCGGTTTCAAATAGTCTTCTGACAACTATGACAGATGTGATAGCAATGTCAGTAATGACAGCTGTCAAGTCTCTAGTTGTATTACTTCAGCCTTCATTGGACTTTAACTCAACAACGGAGAATGTCGAGTGAATACTTCATATGTGTCGACACACATAGTCCATATGTCGACACAAGTCTTGACGATGTCGACACAACTTCACTTTTACTTCTCAACACATCTTTTGTGGAATGTGTCGACACAAGTCCTGTGTGCCGACACAAACACTCCTTGTCTTGACAAAGTTAGTGTCAACAGAATTCTGGTGTGTGTCGACACAAGTTCTGTGTGTCGACACAGTCATTGTCGATAGAATTCTGGAATGTATCGACAGCTTCTCTGTGTGTCGACATAACTCCTGATAATGTCGACACAATATGGCCCTTAGTGTCGACACAGTGTTGTCGACACATTTTCTGTGTGTCGACACAAATTCTGGGTGTCGACACAATCAGGCCCGTGGTGTCGACACATCCATTCCCAAGTGTCTACACTTGTACTTATAGAATTTTCCTTTCCATTTACTTAACCTGCACATGATAACTCAACACAACATTAAATACAACTTGATTCATATCATTGAGTTAGGCGAGGCTTCTCCAAATCTGGTACACATTTTCCAATGTACCCAACAATTGCTGAAAAGATTCTTTGAGAAGTCTGTACTTACTTCACATAGACTTATTCGGTCCTATGACAATACACAGTTTAGGAGGTAAAGAATATACGTTGGTAATTGTGGATGACTACTATCATTTTACTTGGGTGTTCTTTCTGAAACACAAGTCAGGCATCTTTGATTCTTTCACTAGTTTAATCTGGTAAATTAAGAACGAATTGAACTGCTTAGTGGCCACAATCAAAAGTGACCACATAACAGAATTTGATTCTGGTGCCATGACAAAATTCTATGAAAGCCAAGGCATCTTTCATGAGTTTTCCTCCTCATGTACTCCACAGTAAAATGGATTTGCTAAGAGAAGGAATAGAACCCTAATTGAAGAATGTATAACTATGTTGAATGATGCTTCACTTCTATAGTACTTCTCAGCTGAAGCAGTCAACACAGCTTGTTACATACAAAACAGAGCTCTAATCAACAAGAACCACCGTATGACTCCCTATAAACTATGGAAGGGCAGAAAACCTACTGTGTACTACTTTAGAATCTTTGGAAGTAAATGCTTTGTACTTAATAATGGGAAGTATTACTGCACAAAGTTTAGTGAAAAATGTTTTGAAGGTATTTTTGTAGGTTATAGTAGCCATAGTAAGGCATATAAGATTTTCAATAAGAAAAGCTTGATGGTATAAGAGTCTATAAATGTTATATTTGATGAGACAAGTCGGTTTCAAAGCAGCTCGTCTAGTATTATTGGTGCAGATGTAGGTACCAAGTTCAAGGAACTAATCTTGGATGAAGCAGTCAAGGAAGATGCTCCAAGCTTAGTCAAGGTCCTCAATCCAGGCTTGGTGGATGAAGAACAACTAGTTAAACTAGCCCTAGAGGATGCACCGGATGTTGTGGAACCTACTGGTGGAAGAGAAAGAAATCTAGTGTTCAGACACCTAAGAGATTACCCAGCTGATCTAATCAATGGAGAGTCAGTCAATGGTGTTAGAACCAGAAGAGGTACAACTAATGAGTTATTGCATCTTAGCTTTCTATCTCAGGTTTAGCCAAAGAAGTTTGATGAAGCCAACAAGGATGCCTCTTGGATTATGGAAATGTAAGAGGAGCTCAACCAGTTTGGCAGGTGCATATTCTGGGA
The DNA here is from genome assembly GCA_039583875.1 of Platanthera guangdongensis. NCBI lineage: Eukaryota > Viridiplantae > Streptophyta > Magnoliopsida > Asparagales > Orchidaceae > Platanthera > Platanthera guangdongensis. The sequence goes on along the minus strand of CM077153.1, from coordinate 162,423,474 downwards.
GTTGGTGCCCAGGCTGAAGGGACAGAACGTGATCGACACCAAGTGGGTTTTCAGAAACAAGCTGGACGAGAATGACATAATCATAGAGCATAAAGCCCGGTTTGTAGCTCAAGGATATATACAAGAAGAAAGGATCGAATTCGACCAGACCTTTGCTCCAGTGGCCAGGCTTGAGGCAACCAGGTTGTTTCTTGTGTATGCTGCCTTCAAAGGCTTCAAGGTGTATCAAATGGACGTAAAATCAGCATTCCTTAACGGGAATCTGAAAGAGGAAGTATACATAGTGCAACCACCGGGCTTTGTCAACTCTACTTTCCTTGTACATGTTTACTTTCTTAATAAAGCTCTTTACGGCTTAAAACAAGCTCCCCGATCTTGGAATGAGACGTTGTCTAACTTACTTCTTGAGAATAAGTTCACTAGAGGAAAGATATATAAGACATTATTTCTTAGAGAAGTAAAAGCAATATTTTGCTAGTGCAAATTTATATCGACAACATTATATTTGGCTCTAATGAAGACAACATTTGCAAGAAGTTTTCCAAACTTATGCAAGTGAAGTTTGAAATGATCAGTATGGGAGAGCTGGAATATTTCTTAGGACTTCAGGTGAAACAATCTGAAAATGGAATATTCATCTCTCAGATGAAGTTCACCAAAGAGTTACTAAAGAAATTTGGAATGGAGAACGCAACCTCGATGAGGACTCCAATGGGTTCAACTATATCTCTAGACAAGGATGAGAAAGGAAAACCTTTTAATGAAACCAAACATAGAAGTATAATTGGATCCTTGCTTTACCTCACTGCCAGTAGACCCGACATAATATTTCAACATGCGTCTGCGCTAGATTTCAGGTGAACACTAAGGAATCTCATTACATCACTACAAAGCGGATTCTAAGATACCTTAAGGGTCTACCCACTCTTAGCTTATGGTACCTAAGAAGTAATGATGTCGAGCTAATTGGATTTTCAGATGCAAATTTAAAAGAAAACAAGGATGATAGGAAAAGCACTTCTAAGATGTGCCAATTCCTCAGAAGAAGGCTTATTTCATAGAACAGTAAGAAGCAAAATTGTGTGACAACCTCAACTGCCGAGTAAGTGTATATCTCTCTCGGTAGTGGTTGCACACAACTTCTATGGATTTGGAATCAACTTGAATACTTGTAACACCCCCTATCCGTCGCGTAGCATATAGCAGTAGGTCCGGTCGGGGCCCGACGCCATATACTACAGACAGACCGGGTGGTTACTCATGGAAACCATCCAACCAATCATAACGTCCTACACAGAGCATTCTAGCGGAAGCAGTTTATAAAAGTTGCAAATAATAACCCAGCACTAAAGCATGAATGTCCACTAATACAAAATAGGAATGTTATACATACCAACACAAGTCTTAAGGCCTTACAAAATGTTTCACTTGATATTACATGATTTACAAACCACGGCACGCAGGCCGGTCATACATGAATAAAACAGTAAACACTTCCAATTAGGCCTTCGAGGGCCGGCTTCGCACTTGGGCTTTAGCCCGCTATTGACCGCTTGGTCCAGCAGCACCTGCAAGCAACAAACCACCACTTGGTGGCAAAATAAGGCAACAGTCAGCAATGCCGACCAAATTATAACAATCCCGCCCCCAACTCGGGGCGGCGATGCTCCTTCCCTGCATTTCATTAGCATAAGTGAGCAATATATATATATAACCATTTCATCACAGACATTGGCTCGCACGGCCACACGCCCTGTGCTCTCAGGGCACATTCTCGATGAACCGGTCGATGTCATGTCAATTAAAGCCATAGACATTCCGGACTCACCACCGCCACTTTGACGGCCAAACCTATGAGCATTTTGTCTTCTTGGCCTGCTTCGCGACAATTTAAGCCATAGACCGCCGAAGACCCTAATCTATGCCAACGGCAAGTGCCACGTACCCTTAGGTCTCTTTAACCGAACGACATAGAACGGGTACGGTTCCATCTAACACGTGCTCACATCGCAACGACAATTTAAGCCATATGCGCGGGTCAAACTTCCCCCGAGTCCCGTTTCCATCACAATTCACATAACCCGGTTATGTTTAAGTTGGCTCTCAGGCCACCAAGTTGGCAAGATCACGTATCCGACCAGTTTTCCAAGTGCACCTTTGGGTTAATCCCCAAGGCTCCCTGTTGCAATCTACTGTGTAGAAAACCTGAAAAACAACCAATAGCACGGAGTCTTCTCCGGCCTTATGTAATGTGATGTAGGCCCGTCCTAAAAGATCCTACACGGACGGCGTGACGACGACGCTCGCAACTCTCAACGCTCTCTAACCAGCACACTATGAAACGCAGCCGTCACAATGATATAATTTATCTCTCGCGCTAACATACGGATAGCCGATCCGTTAAAGGAATGGAGAATGGCTATAGGCCAAAATCCTTTCCGGCTAAAGGGAATAATATTTATTCCGACGAGCTTGTAGTTGTACCAAAATAAATCCACCAAGAAATAAATCACGAATTCGGAAAATGGTAGGATCTATCCCAACTAAAACAAAGAAGCGAGGATCGCCACTCCTCTCGAAGGATCTTCGGAAAACCAAATGAAAATGACAAACTATTAAAAGTAGTACTGCGAAAATTCAACGATTCAAATTCCACGCAAAAGTCGCCACCACAAGAACTATCTAAGAAAGAAATCTCGTGAGTAGATGGTTTCGTTACCCCGCTCGGAATAGTAGATCCGAGATGTTGGATCCACAAACAAGAACGATCGCTTTCCTTGGACGCGACGGGAGATGCACCAATGATGAGAAAACTCGATCGTCTTCCCCGCCTTTCGCCGTAGAAGTCCACGATGGCCTCTTCTTCCTTGCGCTTGACTCCCCAAACCGAAGGAGGCCGAAGATTGATGGGAGGTGAAGAAACCGTGGAGGAGAAACTGGATGATGGAGGTATTGAAGAGTGGGGGAAAGGGAGTAGATGAAAGAAGAGGAAAAGAAGAGAGAAGGAGGGGCGGCCAAGAGCTTTGGAGAAGAAGAACCCCTAAGGGAGGCGGCGGCTAAGAGGGAGGAAGGAGAGAAATTAGGTTGGAGGAATTTAGGTTTTCAATTCATTCATAAACTAATGATAAAAAACAATAGTCATGGCCTTTTATAAGGCTTACATCAAACAAAAACTATAAGTAGCCCAAAACAGTGGCTAAACGCACACCAGCATAAAAATGTCAATTATTAAAAACTCATAAACTAGCAAATTAAAATTATTAATGATAATAAGTCTATTTCCGTTGGCGAAGATTGTAGCCATGGCCACTGCGGCGCCGCAAATCCTTGACCGGTGGATCATCATCTTCATCTTCCGTCAATATCCCGCGATCGCCATGAACACCACGTGCGCCATCATCGTCATCGCCGCCATCGTCGCCATTGCCATCATCTTTACCACTTAGGCCGCCATCGTCGTAATCTCCATCATCGTCGTCATCGCCGTCATCTTTACCAATTAGACCGCCATCGTCGTAATCGCCATCATCGTCGTCATCTTTACCAATTAGGCCGCCATCGTTGTAATCACCATCATGATGGCCGTCGCCATCATAATGCAACATCACCGATCCAGACCAAAATGTCCGGGTAGGCTTCACACATCATGTCTATGTCCGTTCTCCCTTACGGACTCTATACAACGGGGACTTCACATATCTACCCGAAGGAACGCCTCCAAGTCTCCGCAAACTCGCGAGAGCGGGCTTCCTATGTAAAGAAGGAGAGTTACTCATGCTCAAGAAGAGAATCGTTACCCTTGCGTTCTTCTTTGGCGCCATGGAAAAATAAGCGGATGAAAAGCACCGCACTAGCTTTGCCTCCGTGGATCCGGAGTCGCCTCGCGATTTGGAGCTTCGAAACTCCTCCAATGGCCGGATCTAGCTCCTTCTTCCTTACTTGGCTCTCCTCTCTCTCTAATCTTTTAGAAAGATATCCACTCATGAAAAGTGAGGGTTTCTAAGTCCAATCCCGGGTATATCCCTTCAGGAACAACCCCCAGTCGTTGGATCATCAATTAAAGAAATGAACGGCTTTGATTCGGGACTGAAATGCCCAATCTGTACCAAACACGGCCTGGCACACGCCCGTGTCCAGGGCCGTGTGCCTCATTCGCCGTCACAATCGACGCGCCTGGAACAACACACGGGTATCGAACATGCCCGTGTTCGACCTGACACGCCCATGTTCCACGTGACACGGTCGTGTGGCCGGCTGTGTACCCCCATCATTTTTCCCCGAAAACAACTCGAGCACTGCACGGGTTCTAGGACACGCCCGTGTCCTTGCCCGTGTCACCTCAACACGCCTGGGCTCCAGGTCGTGTACACGGTCTCGACACTCGATACTTCGTCGAGCGAAGATCGTCGACCTGATGACACGGCCTTGGGCATGCCCGTGTCGTAGGCCGTGTGCCTTATCTCGACACAATGCCGAGATCAAAGTGTCGAATTCCCGGGATGAGTGTCCACACGGGTCGACACGCCCTGCAACACGCCAGTTTCGTAGGCCGTGTGCCATGTCTCGACACCTCGTTAAACGCAGAGTGTCGACTTCGTGGGCTAAGTGTCGACACGGGTCGACACGCCCTGTGACACGCCCGTGTCGCAGGCCGTGTGCCCAGTCTCGACACAATGTCGAGACCAAAATGTCGACTTCCCGGCTGAGTGTCGATACAAGCTTGACATGACCTGGGACACGCCCGTGTCACAGGCCGTGTGCCTGCAGTCAGAACCCAAAACTAACCCAAAACGTCCCCCATCGCTCTTTTGAGTTTCGGGGAGTTACAACTCTCCCCCTCTTAAAAGAATTTCGTCCACGAAATTACATAAAGGAAAGACATGTACAAAACAAAAATTTGTACCTGAGCGGAACAACTCTGAATACTCATCAAGCATAGTCTGCTCTCGCTCCTAAGAGAGCTCCTCACGACCGCAATTGTCCCACCGGACCTTGACCATCCTGATCTCTTTATTGCGTAGCTGCTTGACCTCCGAGTCCTCAATCCGCACGGGCTTGACCTTTGTCATTAGCCCACTGTCCACCGGCACTTGATCAACCGCGATCACTTGCGTAGGCTCTTGCACCGCCTTCCGAAGCACCGAAATATGGAATACATCATGTAAACCACTAAGCTCCACTAAAAGCTTCAACTGATAGGCCGCTTAACCAACTCGCTCCAGAACCTCAAACGGCCCAAGGTACCTCGGGCTTAGCTTTTTCAATCGCCGCACCCGCGAGACACCCTTGAACGGTTTGATCTTTAAGTACACATAGTTGCCCACAGCAAACTCCACGTTCTTGTGCTTGGCATTATAGTACTTCGCTTGCCGGTCCTGAGCGATAAGCAACCTCTCCCGAATGGTTCTCACCAAAGAAGTAGCATCCTCCACTTCCAATCGTTTATACAACTTTGACTCACCCGTTTCTAACCAAGACAACGGCGTGCGACATTTTCTACCATATAGGGCCTCGAAAGGCGCCATCAGAATACTCGCTTGGTAGCTATTGTTGTATGCGAACTCCACCAAATACAGGTGGTCTTCCCATTGCTTTCCGAAATCCAAGACACACATGCGGAGCATGTCTTCCATGGTTCTATTTGTAACATCCCATGTTACTTCTGGACCCCTCAACTTAGATTGGGTTAGGCATGGGGTGAGACCTAAGGAGATCAACTAGGTTTGACCCTAGGTAGTGGGTGGTAGCCATGTGGAGCCCACTATAGGACCAAGTCAAACTAGGTCAAACTAGCCTAATTAGGGACCCTAGCCACACCATGACCCCACCACATTGCCCTAACCCTAAAAACAATCTAAGTGGACCCTAGGGTATGTCACTGGGTCAACATTTTGACCCCAGTTGACCAAGGTCAACCTTGGGCTTAATTTGGTCAAGCCCACACCCATAGGCCTAATTAACCTAAGTGGGGCACCCCTTGACCCAAACTTAGTTGGGTGGTGCCACTAGACCCACTTCCACCAAGTGGGGTCAGACCACCCTCCATGGTTGACCAGTCAACCTTAAAAGTCAACTTGGTCAACAATTTGACCTAAAGAGAGAGAATGAAGGCCAAGCCATTTCCCCTTGGACCAAGCCCACTAAAATTGGCCCAAAGTCAGCCCAAGTGAACAAGACCAGTCCTACCCTCTAAATCAGGAGAGAGAGAGTACATGCAAGGGGGTAAAATTGGAATTTTTGGGAGAAGAGGAGAGAGAAAAGGGAATGAAGCAAATTTTGGCCACATGGCCACCCCATCAGCTGGTTTGGGCTGCCCAAGACCAGGTGGCTGACCTCCCCTCTTCATTTCCAGCAGAATACCTGAGCTGAGAGCCACATGGCAGCTGGGTGAAACCTCCAAAGCTCAAAACCGAGCTAACCTTGGAGTTAACTCCACTTATAGCCCACCTCAGTCCAAACAGAGCTCACCATTAGCTTCAGAAGGCCGAGAGGAGTGGAATTCGACTGCTTACTCATGGAGAACGGTGGAGATTTGAGCTTTCGGGGTGGAGCTCGCCGGCGCACCACCACCACGGCAAACCGCCGCCTGACCCGCAGCCAAGCCCCGATTCAGGTGCGTTTCACTTCACCTCTACCCGTACTAGCTTCTTAGATCAAATAGGCGAGATATCGGGCTCAATTGAGCCCGATGCCATGTGAGAAAATCGAGAGAATTCCAAGTTTCTGAAACCGCTCGGGATCGCCGTCGCCGCCGTCTCCCGCCGCCCCATCGCCGGGAAATGATAGCCACCACCACCGTGAAGGTGATGGCACCGTTGGCCGGAGGTGGCGACGTCTCAGCTGGCCGGAAACCGCCGGCAAAATTGCTCCAGGTCGGCTCGATCTCAGCCGTTGGCTGGAGGTAGACGATGACCAGATCCCGTTGGATCTTACTTCAAGATTCGTGCTACAGAATAAATGATTCATTTTAATTTAATATATGAATAGTAACATTTCCTGTCACACTTTTTTAGTCCTTTTGCATGTTAAATGTAGGCCTCTTAGAGGCATTTCTAGAACTTAGGCCCTTAATGAAAATTGTAGCCTAGGGTATTACCTTTAATATGCCACCCTAAACATACATTTTGGTGTAGTGTACAGTCCTGTAGGACATTTCTCCTAGGCCTGGTCCTAGACTAGGGCAGAAATTATATTGGATGCCCTGGTCTCAATATTAGTCACCATGGCCCCAAATTTTGGGCACATGCATGATTAGGGCATACCTACCTCCTGCCAAAAGCTAGGAATTTTTGGAAAATATTTTCCTATAGGTTTTGGTAAAATATCAAAATTTAAATAAATGACATATATGGAGTTCTACTCCTCCCCATGGCCCCAAATTTTGGTGGTGGGTCAGTGGGGTCATCCTTGGTGCATGATAAAATTGTCAGCACCTTGGGTTCACTGCATGTTGGGGAATCCACTTGCATGTGCTAGCTTATGTTTAACCTTGGTGTGCAAATAGCAAAAATGCAATTTGGTGAATTTAGCCCAATGGTTACATGCAAGAGTCATGAAATTATTTACAGTGGTTCATTAGGGTAAATTTCACTCCTCAAATTAATAATGGAATTTTTGGAATCAAAATTCCATTTATTGGAATTTATTTTAAAAATAGCTATTTTGGAATTAAAAATTGGAAAATAGGATTTATTCAAGTACAAATCCAAACAACTTTGCCAAGGCATAGATTACATCACATTTGACTTAGGAAAATTATGATTCCTCGGTTTTGAAGAACTTTGGAGTAGATACCCTAAATTTCCCATTTTACCCTTATCATGATAATTCTTGAAATGATGGATTTATACCTCTGAAAAATTTGGAATTTATTCTACTGTTATAAAATGTTGTTATTAGTTTATCATAAATTTCGCAGAATTTAATGGATGCATTACTTGTGTTAAATTAGTACAATGGCATTTTGGTAAATATCTTATAATGGAATCCCATAGGCCATCTTACATTAAATGTTGATGATTCTCTGCCAATAGCCATAATTTAGTGTCCTAAAGGCTCTGTAATTTTTCTGGAATTTTGAGTATATAATGCTTATACTTCATTTGGAAAATGGAATTTATGTGGGATTGATATTAAATAGAAAATGATAATAAATAATTTAAGGAAAATTATGAAATTCTGTAGGCAGCAATATTTGGTCAATATACATCTCAGGAAAAATTTCCTAGGTCAGTGGATGCTTAATTAAATCACTTCATATGTAAAGTGACCTAGCATTTAAATTAAAAGAATTAATTAAATGACTATTTGGCCAGGAAAAATTATGAGAATCCTTAGGGTAGTTCCCTTAGTCCATAATATCTTAGGATAAATATTTAGAGGCAAGATGCCTTAAGTTTTGGAAGATCACTTTTCTAGGGTAAACATAGGTCATGGTCTGCATATAACACAAATAGGTCTTGCCTTAGGGAATTACCAGGGGATTGATTATCGGCAGTAATAAGAGAGAGTTCAACATATGTAACCCTGGTAGGTAGAGTTTTTCTTAGTGAGGGATCAAAAGTGCAAGTCTTAACTAGCAATTGGAGTGGGGATCGGCGGAAGACCGTCGGTTTTCCCGGTAATACCTTAAGTCACTAGGGTTGTACGAAAGCAATAAGGAGAGCTGGGGTGATACATGGGTAGCCATCAACTAAAATAAATTTCCTTGCGAAAGGGAACGTTGGGCGTAATCCCAACATAGTTCCTAGTGCCCTTTGAGAGCCCTTCACAGGGAATACCGGGGGCAGTCCTGGGATTAACCTTAAATCTCTAGGCGTAAATAACGGTAGACAAGAGTAGTATAATAGGTTAGGACATTGTCGTACCTTCTCGCCCGTGAGGGGTTGGAGAGTTTCATTATATATACGCTCACCCGTTTGGGTTTGAGGGAGTTGATATAAAGGCACTATTGTGCGTTCTCACCCGGGTTTGGGTTTGAGGATTCAGGACGGGTTTTTGGTCCTGCGAGCGGAGGCTCGGTATGAATTACTTGCATGTGCATAAATATCATGGCGGGGCATGCGGTACTGGCCGTTCGTCACACCGATGGCAGTACGGTGCACCAGGCGATTGTGGGAGTTAGAGGGGCCAGTGGGTTGTTTTACACTGCGGTCTGGAGGACGATCCCCGATAACACACATCCGACCCAACAAGACTGACGGGTTGTCAGCAAAGTACGTACGCGAGACTCTAGAGTGCACCTTGGACGTGTACAGAGGCGTATGAGAGGGGTCTAAGGCTTGGTAGTGTGTATACCGGTCTAGAAGCGGAGACGCCCCGCTCCGCTGCTGCCGTAGCCACAGCAGTGGTACCCGAGAGTGATGCTAGCTCTCAAAAAGTGGGAACTAAAGGTCTGTGATCACAGAGTCGTTGTGTGTGAGTTGCACTTGCCTGCGCATAAAATTGCATCATATCATTCATTCATATTAGGTCATACGCTTCATAGATCCTTATCATATAAATTAGTATGGGCTCTTTTATATGATAAGTTAAATTTCCTGGAAATCCTAACATATATATTTGTATGGGCATTTATATAAGTTAGGTACGTTTGTGATGATAGCATAGTGGTAGCTTAGCTTATTTACTTGTTCATGTTACTGTTCTTTACTTTCCTTTACTGCACCGCTCTTACTTATACTTGTACCATACTTAGAACTGCTAGAGTAGGATTACATTACTTATTACAGCTCTAGTTAGATATTGTCACCTGCTTCCACTTTGTTACCCCTTGTTGTCCTCCGCTTCGTCCTCCGCTCGGTGCCTAGGAGCTGCGGGCGAGGTGCGGAGGAAACGACTTAGTCTTTTTGACTAATGGTCGGTGACCAACTATTTTTAGGAGCCCGTGGAGATGGAGCACCAGCACGTCGAGGAGGCAGGACATGAGGAGCAGATACCACTTCAGCAGGCTACTACCACTACTGTGCGTCCTCAGGTGCGACGAGATCTGATGATCTAGTTTAGCTTCCGCTTTTACTATTTTGTGAGAGAGATATTTGATGTACTGGGCATAAGCCCTTTTTACTCTTTCTTCTGTACTATTCTGTGGACTATTGATGTACTATTCATTTCCTTTATATGATTATACTGTGACTTGTGGACTGATGGCATTTATTTACAGTTTACTTCTTTCTTCTCATGTTGGCCTACAGGTTTATGATCGTACTAGCCGGCAGGATCGGCGTGTTGCGGTGTCGACTAACCCGTGAGTTAGTGCCACCGTAAGACGGCGGTTTCTGGGCATAAGATCCGGTAGCCCTCCTTGGTAAGGGGGAGGGGGGTCTTACAAACTGGTATCACTTGAATAACGATCATATGAGAAAGAAGTCCACAACATGGGACCACCCCCGCCCGAGCATTAGTTTGCGGACAAACTATGCAGCGGAAGCAGTGGTGTGCCCATGTGTAAAGTCACATAAATGGTCCACGAAGTACAATGTGTTAGGCCGGTTTTGATTTTTAACCTACCTTTATGCAACCTCCACAGGTCGCAGTGCCGCAAAATGTGGCTCCTCCACCTCCAGCTGCCACTCCATTCTTACAGACGGAGTTGGGGCAGACCCTGACGGCGATTTTTAGATGCCTTTAGAGCCCAGCTATTCCCGGCTCCACAGCCAAATCGGGGTCGAGCTGGCTGAGTGCATTCAAGAGCCTGTCCCCACCGACGTACCGCGGGACAGAGGATGCGGTGAAGACGGAAGAATGGCTGGAGGCCATACACGAGATCTTAGCGGGCATCAGCTGCCCAGTCGGCCAGGCAGTACCTCTAGCCACCTCTGTGCTAGAGGCCATGCGAAGAGATGGTGGAAGTCAGTCCGGGAATCTATTATGCGCGACTTTGAGCTGTCAGAGATATCTTGGGAAGAATTTGACGATGTGTTTCTGGAGCACTTTGTCTCTGCTACGGACAGAGATGCTTTGGAAGAGAGTTTTTTGAACCTCAAGCAGGGGACCAGATCAGTGATAGAGTACCAGAGAGAGTTCTCCACTTGGCCAGGTTCGCGGGGATTTCAGGACACCGACGATAGGAGGTATGCGAAGAGGTTCTACCGGGGCCTCAGGGATGATCTGAGGCAGGCTCTGTTATTCATTTCTCATGGCACATCCAGGCAGATCATCGAGATGGCGAAGAGATGGAGGCTGACCAGCTGATGGTGCGAGCCGGAGGGAAGAGACCATTTGATGGATCGACATCAGGTGAGAGCAGTAGGGGCTCTCAGAGAGGCAGGACCATGGATACAGGAGGGGTGGGGGACGTCGTCGTCCCAACTTCAGGCAGGAGCAGGGGCCTCCTCCAGCATTGGCTCCCCCACCTCTACAGATGCATGATCCAAGGAGACAGGATGACCGAGGCCACCGACAAGTGGTTTGTTATGAATGCCGCCAGCCTCGGGCACATCAGGTCGGAGTGCCCGCACCGATTCCATCCCCCTCCTCCTCCCCACCCCCAGTGGCCCCAGTACAGCAGGGCCGAGGAGAGGCCGAGGTCGAGGCCGAGGTCGGGGATATCACGGCAGGAGGCGCGAACAGGAGCAGATATACGCCTTGGACCTCACAGAGCCGAGGAATCCCGAGAAAGTTATCACAGGTACATGAAGTTAATTATGAATTGTCTTGGATTTCCAATAATATATATTTAGTACCTGGAACTATAGGATAACAAATTAACTTTCGCATAAACAAACCTCAGGCATAGTTATGATCAGCGGCAAGCCCGCTCATACTCTTTTCGACACGGGTGCTTCACACTCATTCGTATCCGAGGCCTTCATCGACGGGCTCGAAGGCGTGGAGAGGTTCCCTGGACTAGAGATGAGGGTACGTCTACCCGATGGGTCGGAGTTGCGGACTACTGCACATTGTGATATGGAGGCCGAGATTGGCGGCAAGGCATTTGAGGCGCCGGCGACTATTCTGAAGCTGCAGGACTTTGACTTGATCTTGGGCATGGCCTGGTTGCACCGGAATCATGCCCAGATAGATTGTCCGTCCAGGAGGATCACGCTAAGGCATGGCGACTCTCATGTTATCGTTGAAGGTATCCAGCCTATCTGCCACCTACTATTATCATCTGTACAGGCTGTGAAGGCCCATGAGCAGGGTGAAGAAGTGTACCTTGTCTGCTTCGAGATGGTGGGAACAGGAGTGACTATCTCAGATATCCGGTGGTCCGGGATTTCTCCGACGTATTCCCGAGAAATTGCCCGGGCTACCGCCTGCTAGAGACTTGGATTTCAGATTCAGCTAGTACCGGGAGCGAAGGCCGGTGTCCTGGGCACCCTACAGGATGGCTCCCAGGGAGTTGGCAGAGTTCAGGACTCAACTACAGGAGCTAGTCGAGTCAGAATTTGTGCGGCCCAGCTCATCGCCATGGGGAGCGCCAGTTCTCTTTGTTGAAGAAGAAGGACGAATCACTGCGATTATGTATAGATTACCGGAGCTGAACCGGTTGACGGTCCGCAACACCTATCCTCTGCCTCGGATAGATGAGTTATTTGACCAGCTACAGGGAGTCATTCTGGTTCTCCAAGTTAGATTTGCGATCCGGCTACTATCAGCTCCGTATCAGGGAAGAGACATACCGAAGACGGGCTTTCAGTTCGCGCTATGGATTGTACGAATTCACGGTGATGCCTTTTGGGCTCACGAATGCTCCTGCTGCATTCATGAGTCTAATGAAACCGTGTTTTCGAGCCTTTCTTAGACCGCTTCGTGATTGTATTCATCGACGACATCCTTATTTATTCTCGTACTCAGGAGGAGCATACAGAGCACTTGGCACAGGGTCTTGCAGAGGCTGAGGGAGACCCAGATGTACGCAAAATTTTCAAAGTGCCAGTTCTGGTTGCAAGAGGTGGCATTCCTGGGGCACACGATCAGTGGGGCTGGTTAGCAGTGGCCCGGCCAAGATAGAGACAGGTGAGGGATTGGCCACGGCCGAAGACCGCATCTGACATCCTGCAGTTTCTTGGGACTAGCATGCTATTACCGCAAGTTCGTGGAGGGGTTCTCGAGGATAGCACTTCCCCTCACGTCCTTGACGAAGAGGATGCAGACTTTGTTTGGTCAGAGCGGTGTGAGACGGCTTTTCAGGAGCTGAAGGACGACTCATCTCATCCCCCATTCTTGCGCTTCCATCCGGGAGCGAAGGATTCCAGATCTACACGGACGCCTCTTATCAGGGGATGGGTGCAGTCTTGATGCAGCATGGACATGTTATCGCTTATGTCGAGACAGTTGAAGAAGCATGAGCATAACTATCCAGTACATGATCTAGAGCTCGGGGTTGTGGTTTCGCCCTGAAAATATGGAGGCATTACTTATATGGGATTCATTGTGACATCTTCTCAGATCACAAGAATCTCAAGTATATCGATACTCAGAAGGACCTAAACTGAGACAGAGGAGGTGGCTGGAGTTTCTCTGCGATTATGATTACAAGATCCACTATCATCCGGGAAAAGCGAACACGGTTGCGGATGCTTTGAGCAGGAGGGCCGACACTTCTGGACCGGAGCCCCGATTGATGTCCATAGAGCTGCTTCAGATGATGGAGGACATGCACATTACCGTGGTGTCCGAGGCCGAGCCAGTGGTATATAGAGAGTATTTGAGCTCAGTGATCAGCTGCGATGATATACAGGAGCGCATCCGAGCACATTAGAGGCTGGATGCTGCGTTACAGCCGATTTTCAGTGCCCTAGAGAGGGGCAAGGTCGAGGACTACACGTTGCAGGATGATCTTCTTCGGTTCCGGGGCGCATCTACATACCAGCAGGAGGCAGTATCCGGGAGGACATACTCCGAGAGGCACATTGCTCGAGATATTCAGTGCACCCCGGCATCACCAAGATGTGGCAGATTTGCGGAGATCTATGTATTGGCCCGGGATGAAGAGGGAGATCACGGATTTTGTGACCCATTGCGAGACCTGCCAGCGTGTGAAGGCGGAATGCAAGAGCCCGGGAGGTTTACTACAGCCACTGCCAGTTCCAGAGTGGAAGTTCGAGGACATTGCTATGGACTTTGTACACGAATTGCCTCGCTCCTGTAACGCCCCGAAACTCAAAGGAGCAAAGGGGGACGTTTTGGGTCAGTTTTGGTTTCTGGCTGAAGGCACACGGCCTGGGACACGAGCGTGTCCCAGGGCGTGTCAAGCGTGTGTCGACACTTAGCCGCGAAGTCGTCGAGTTATTCTCGACGATTCGTCGAGAATGGGCACACGGCCTGCGACACGGGCGTGTCGCAGGGCGTGTCGACCCGTGTCGACACTTAGCCGTGAAATCGTCGAGTTATTCTCGACGATTCGTCGAGAATGGGCACACGGCCTGTGACACGGGCGTGTCGCAGGGCGTGTCGACCCGTGTCGACGATCGTCAAGGTGAAATCGTCGAGATTCACTCGACGATCGTCGAGACAAGGCACACGGCCTAGGACACGGGCGTGTCCAAGGCCGTGTCATCCAGTCGTCGTTCTCCCCTCATCGAAATGTCCCGTGTACACGGCCTGGGGGCCCAGGCGTGTCAATGTGACACGGGCAAGGACACGGGCGTGTCCTAGAACCCGTGCAGTGCTCGGGTTGGAAACGGGGGAAAAATCATGGGGTACACGGCCGGCTACACGGCCGTGTCATCTGGAACACGGGCGTGTCAGCTCGAACACGGGCGTGTTCGATACCCGTGTGCGTGTTCAGAAGATTCGATTTTGACGGCGAATGCGGCACACGGCCCTGGACACGGGCGTGTGTCAGGCCGTGTTCGGCCCAGATTGGGCATTTCAGCCCCGAATCAAAGCCGCTCGTTTTCTTAGGTTGAGATCCGACGGCTGGGGATGGTTCCTGAGAGTATATACTCGGGTTTGACTTAGAAAAATCCACACTTTTCACCCCTTTTCATCTCTCCAAACCCTTGGAGAAAGAGGAAAGCTTTTGGAGGAAGAAGAGCTAGATCCGCCATTGGAGGAGCTTCGGAGCTCCGAATCGCAAGCCGACTCCGGATCCACGGAGGCAACGCAAGCGCGGTGATTTCTATCCGATTACATTTCAATGGCGCCAAAGAGGAACGCAAGGGTAACGATCCTCACTTGTGAGCATGATAGCTCTCTTTCTTAGCATAGGAAGCCCTCTCTCGCGAGTTTGCGAAGAGTTGGAGGCGTTCCTTCGGGTAGATATGTAAAGTCCCCGTTGTTTAGCGTCCGTATGCGAGAACGGACATAGGCATTTTGGTTGAAGCCTACCCGGACATGTTAGTTCGGATCGGTGATGTTGCATTGCATAAGGCCGGAGAAGACTCCGTGCTATTTGGTGTTTTCGGGTTTTTTACGCGGTAGATTGCAGCAGGGAGCCTTGGGGACTAACCCAAAGGTGCACCCGGAAAACTGGGCGGACACGAGGTCTTGCCAACTTGGTGGCCTGAGTGCCAACATTGAACATAACGGGGTTATGTGTCTTGCGGTAGAATGGGAATCGGTGAAAGTTTGACCCGCGCAAATGGCTTAAATTGCCGTTGCGATGTGAGCACGGGTTAGATGGAGCCGTACCCGCTTTATGTCGTTCGGGTTAGAGAGACCTAAAGTTACATGGCACTCGCCGTTGGCATAGATGGGGGTCTTCGGTGGTCAATGGCTTAAATTGACGTGACCAATACCATGAAGACAAATTGCTCATAGGAATGGCCGTCTAAGTGGCGGTGGTGAGTCCGGAATGTTAATGGCTTTAATTGACGTGACATCGACCGGTTCGCCGAGAATGTGCCCTGAGTGCACGGGACGTGTGGCCGTATGAGCCAACGTCTGTGATGAAATGGCTATGTTAATATGCATTGCTCGCTTGTGCTAATGAAATGCAGGGAAGGAGCATCGCCGCCCCGAGTTGGGGGCGGGATCGTTATAATTTGGTCAGCATTGCTGACCGTTGCTTTGTTTGCCACCGTGCGGTGGTTTGTTTGCTTGCAGGTGCAGCTGGACCAAGCGGTCAATAGCGGGCTAAAGCCCTTTTTGCGAAGCTGGCCCTCGAAGGCCCGAATGGAAATGTTTTATGTTTTGTTCATGTATGGCCGGCCTGCATGCCGAGGTTTGGAAATCATGTAACGGACAAGTGAAACTTTTTGTAAGGCCTTAAGGCCAATGTTTGGGTATTTTTGTATACATTCCTAAATGTTGTGTTAGTGGACATTCGTGCTCTTATGCTGGGTTCTTGTTTACAACTTATTAACTGCTTCCGCTAGAATGCTCTGTGTAGGACGTTGAGATTGGTTGGATGGTTTCCATAAGTAACCACCCGGTCTGTCTGTGGTATATGGCGTCGGGCCCCGGCCGGACCTACTGCTATATGCTATGCGACGGATAGGGGGTGTTACAATTTGGTATCAGAGGGAGGTTTCGATCCTCCGACCTGTGGGTTATGGGCCCCGGACGGACCTACTGCTATATGCTATGCGACGGATAGGGGGTGTTACAATTTGGTATCAGACTACTGGTTTTGGTCGGGCTTAAACAGAATTCGTGGACGAATTCTTTTTAAGGGGTGGTGAGCACATTGTGTGCGTCATCGTTATAATGGTAAAAGAACCCATGAATGTCCACTTAGGAATGAAAATACTCGTGTTTGAGGAACCTGCGTGTTCCTATAATTGTTGTTTGCAATGTTATTTGGTCGCTTAACGGTGTTTTGTACCACTATAGGTGACCCGAAGTGGTGTTGGGCCGTCAGAACGCCGAGGTTCTGAGGCTAGTAGTGCACCAGAGGTTGCTCCAGCAACACCCTTGTCGGCTGAAAATATACGATTGGTTGCTGAAGCGGTGTTGGCCGTGATAAATGCGCAGCCTGGGAGGCAAGCGCAGCAGCCCGCTCCTGTGATGGAGCAAGTACCTCTTCAAGAGGCCGAGCCGAGGAGGATGGAGCAAGTGGTTGTAGAACCTATAGTGCCAAGGAGGGCGACTGAGAGGCAGTTGAAGCATGTAATGAGCTTTAACCCTCCGTTATTCTCGGGGTTGGGAACCCCATCTCAGGCTGAAGACTGGCTCTCTAGGGTGAAGAGAGTCATGACAGCGACGGAGACGGAGGAGTGGCAAATGACCACCATCGCTACGTTCCTTCTGGATGGGGAAGCGAGGATGTGGTGGGAAGGTTTGGAGCTGCATCATTTGAGAGGTAGACAACTGATAGACGTTCCGATGGAAGAGTTCTCGGAATTGTTCTTAGCAAGATACCTCCCTTCTACTCAGAGGATTTCAATGGAGAATGAGTTCCTGAAGTTGGTGCAGGGTGAGAGGAGCGTGGATGAATATCTCCACGAGTTTACGCGGTTGAGTCGTTATGCTAGCTCCACCATCATGGATGAGGAGCGCAAGACTAATCGTTTTTATGAAGGCTTGAGGGATGAGCTGAGATTGTTACTGTCGGGGCCAATGACGCAGGGTTTCTTAACCTTGGTCAATACTGCCCGGTCCTTGGAGAAGGACATGAAGAGTGTGCAAGCGAAGAAAGGCTTGGTTGATAGAAAATCTGAGTTTAAAGTGCCGACTACCTCAAAGTCCGGCTATCGGAGAGCTTTCAAGAAGCATAGGACTTCAGGTCCAGCTCCTTCTGGTGCTTTTGGGGCGACTACGAGTCGGACCCCGGGCGCGTGCTTTACTTGTGGCAAGACGGGGCATTTCGCCCGTGATTGTTGGAGCGGACGTCCTAAGTCCGAGAGGAGGCCGGGAGCCACGTATGAAGAGAAGGGTAAGGCGGTGGAGTCGACCGCATCCCACTATGCTCCGGCCCAACCAAGAGTTTACAATCTTGGCCAACAGGAGGCCATTAAACAAGCTGACGTGGTGACATGTACGGTTTAATTTATAGCAAGTCAATTCCTTTATATGCTTGTTATGTATATGTTACCTTACCACTGCTTGTTTAGGATTCGTAATGATTTGTGAAAATCCCGCACGAGCACTCTTCGATACGGGAGCTTCACACTCCTTCTTGTCCGAAGGATTTATATCACGCATCGGAGTCCCTTCTTCGATGGCGAAGGACAAGTTGGATGTGTTGTTGCCCAATGGGTGTTCGATGCGAGCGGTTAGGATCTGCGAGGTTAAGACTCGTATTGGAGAGCAGGAGTTCGACCTGCGGGCGTCTTTACTTCCGTTAGTGGAGTTCGACGTCATATTTGGCATGGACTGGCTCTCGGAGCAGCAGGCCCATATAGATTGCGGTAGCAAGGAAGTCAAGCTGGGAGCGAGTCGTGAGACGACTTTTACGGGCTTAAAGGGGTCGAGCAAGACGTTGATGTCTGCTCTTCAGGTGGTGAAGGCGGTTCGTGCCGGAGCAGAACTGTTCTTTACACTAGTGGAGGTTGCAAAGCCGAAGCCCGCGATGGATTGTATTTCAGTGGTATCGGAATACCCTGATGTGTTCCCCGCAGATCTTCCTGGAGCCCCGCCACAACGGGAGATAGATTTTACGATCGAGCTAGTGCTAGGTGCAAAGCCTGTGTCACGGTCTCCGTATCGGCTAGCGCCTAAGGAAATGGCGGAGCTGAAGGTTCAACTGCAAGAGTTGTTGGAGCAAGGGTATGTGCGCCTGAGTTCTTCGCCTTGGAGCGCACCGGTCCTCTTTGTTAAGAAGAAGGACGGAAGCTTGAGATTGTGTATTGATTATCGGGAGCTAAACAAGCTGACTGAGAAGAATAAGTACCCGATCCCTAGGATTGATGATCTCTTTGATCAGTTAGTCGGGTCGACGGTGTACTCGAAGTTAGATCTCAAGTCTGGGTACTATCAGCTGCGGATAAGGGAGAGTGATATCCCGAAGACAGCGTTTAGTACGAGATACGGGCATTATGAGTTTACGGTCATGCCGTTTGGGCTGACTAATGCGCCGTCGGTGTTCATGGATCTGATGAACAGGACGTTCAGGGAGTACTTGGACCATTTCGTGATCGTTTTCATCGACGATATTTTGGTGTACTCGCAAAGTGAGGAAGATCACTTCAAGCATCTTCATTTGGTGCTGGAGACGCTATGGAGAAACCAGTTGTATGCCAAGTTCTCGAAGTGCGAGTTTTGGCTATCCTCAGTAGCGTTCCTCGGGCATATAGTGAGTGGAGAGGGTATTGCTGTGGATCCGGCGAAGATTGTTGCGATACGGGAGTGGCCTGAGCTTGCTACGGTAGCAGAAGTCCGGAGCTTTTTGGGGCTTGCCGGCTATTATAGGCGCTTCGTATAGAACTTCTCGCGGATAGCGTTACCTCTCACTACTTTGACGAGGAAGGAGCATAAGTTCGTTTGGACGCCGGAGTGCGCGCGAGCTTTTGAGGAGTTGAAGTGTCGGTTGACCACGGCGCCTGTGTTGAGTTCGCCGGTTGGGACCGAAGGCTATGAGATATATAGCGATGCTTCAGGCAGCGGTTTGGGTTGTGTGCTACTGCAGCACGGAAGCGTGATAGCTTATGGCTCGAGACAGCTAAAAGTGCACGAGAGGAATTATCCGGTCCATGACTTGGAGTTAGCGGCCGTGATTTTTGCCTTGAAGCTGTGGAGACACTATTTGTACGGTGTGAAGATTGATATCTACACCGATCACAAGAGCCTAAAGTATTTGATTGATCAGAAAGATCTGAATATGCGGCAGCGTAGGTGGATGGAGTTCCTGGGGGACTATACTTTCAAGATCCACTACGTGCCTGGCAAAGGGAATGCGGTTGCGGACGCGTTGAGTCGCCGAGCCCCAGCTCAAGCGAATTGGCTATCAGTGCATGATGAGCGGTTGGTGCAGGAGCTGGAGGCGTTGGAGATTGTTTGTGTGGATAGACAATCTAGTGCTGAAGCAGTGCTGAATTGGACTGAAGTCCAATATGACCTGGCTGATCGGATTCGGCAGGCTTTGGATATGGATGCTCATATGAAGCAGTTCATGATAGAGGCTTTGGATGGGTCAAATTCCCAATTCGTTGTGAGGACGGATTGCTGTGGAAAGACGGTCGTTTGTGCGTCCCAAGTGTGGGCAATTTACGGGTGGAGTTGTTATACGAGGCGCACCATACCAAGTACTCGATTCACCCGGGGAGCACGAAGATGTACCGCGACGTCAAGAAACTGTTTTGGTGGCCGGGTTTGAAAAAGGATGTGGCGCTATACGTAGCGAAGTGCCAAACCTGCGCCTTAGTAAAGGCGGAGTGCCAAAAGCCGGGAGGATTTCTTAAGTCCTTGCCTATTCCGGAGTGGAAATTCGACGACATCTCTATGGACTTTGTGCACGGTTTGCCAAGGTCGCAAAAGGGGAACGACGCCATTTGGGTGGTCGTGGATCGATTAACGAAGGTGTCGCATTTTATTCCGCATAGGAAGGACGATCCGGTGGAGAAGCTGGCGAAGCTTTATGTGGATAATATAGTGCGGCTTCATGGTGTGCCCCGCAGCATCGTGAGTGACCGAGATGGGCGGTTCACGTCCAATGATTGGAGGCTGGTGCAGCAAATGTTGGGAACAAAGCTGAAGTTTAGCACAGCCTTCCATCCGCAAACGGATGGGCAGACCGAGAGGGTCAATAGAACCATGGAAGACATGCTTCGCATGTGTGTTTTGGACTTTGGAAAGCAATGGGAGGACCACCTTTATTTGGTGGAGTTCGCATACAACAACAGCTACCAAGCAAGTATTCAGATGGCGCCTTTCGAGGCCCTATATGGTAGAAGATGTCGCACGCCGTTGTCTTGGTTAGAAACGGGCGAGTCGAAGTTGTATAAGCGATCGGAAGTGGATGATGCTACTTCTTTGGTGAGAACCATTCGGGAGAGGTTACTCATCGCTCAGGACCGGCAAGCAAAGTACTATAATGCCAAGCATAGGAACGTGGAGTTCGCTGTGGGTGATTATGTGTACCTAAAGATCAAGCCGTTCAAGGGTGTCTCGCGGGTGCGACGGTTGAAAAAGCTAAGCCCGAGGTACCTTGGACCGTTTGAAGTTCTGGAGCGAGTTGGAGAAGCGGCCTATAGGTTGAGGCTTTCTGTGGAGCTAAGTGGTTTACACGATGTATTCCACATTTCGGTGCTTCGGAAGGCGGTGCAAGAGCCTACGCAAGTGATCGCGGTCGATCAAGTGCCGGTGAATAGTGGGCTAACGACAAAGGTCAAGCCCGTGCGGATTGAGGACTCGGAGGTCAAGCGGCTACACAATAAAGAGATCAGGATGGTCAAGGTCCGATGGGATAATTGCGGTCGTGAGGAGCTCTCCTGGGAGCGAGAGTAGACTATGCTTGACGAGTATCCGGAGTTGTTCCGCTCAGGTACAAATGTTGTTTTTGTATATCTTTCCTTTATGTAATTTCGTGGGCGAAATTCTTTTAAGAGGGGGAGAGTTGTAACGCCCCGAAACTCAAAGGAGCAAAGGGGGACGTTTTGGGCAGTTTTGGTTTCTGGCTGAAGGCACACGGCCTGGGACACGGGCGTGTCCCAGGGCGTGTCAAGCGTGTGTCGACACTTAGCCGCGAAGTCGTCGAGTTATTCTCGACGATTCGTCGAGAATGGGCACACGGCCTGCGACACGGGCGTGTCGCAGGGCGTGTCGACCCGTGTCGACACTTAGCCGTGAAATCGTCGAGTTATTCTCGACGATTCGTCGAGAATGGGCACACGGCCTGCGACACGGGCGTGTCGCAGGGCGTGTCGACCCGTGTCGACGATCGTCAAGGTGAAATCGTCGAGATTCACTCGACGATCGTCGAGACAAGGCACACGGCCTAGGACACGGGCGTGTCCAAGGCCGTGTCATCCAGTCGTCGTTCTCCCCTCATCGAAATGTCCCGTGTACACGGCCTGGGGGCCCAGGCGTGTCAATGTGACACGGGCAAGGACACGGGCGTGTCCTAGAACCCGTGCAGTGCTCGGGTTGGAAACGAGGGAAAAATCATGGGGTACACGGCCGGCTACACGGCCGTGTCATCTGGAACACGGGCGTGTCAGCTCGAACACGGGCGTGTTCGATACCCGTGTGCGTGTTCAGAAGATTCGATTTTGACGGCGAATGCGGAACACGGCCCTGGACACGGGCGTGTGCCAGGCCGTGTTCGGCCCAGATTGGGCATTTCAGCCCCGAATCAAAGCCGCTCGTTTTCTTAGGTTGAGATCCGACGGCTGGGGATGGTTCCTGAGAGTATATACTCGGGTTTGACTTAGAAAAATCCACACTTTTCACCCCTTTTCATCTCTCCAAACCCTTGGAGAAAGAGGAAAGCTTTTGGAGGAAGAAGAGCTAGATCCGCCATTGGAGGAGCTTCGGAGCTCCGAATCGCAAGCCGACTCCGGATCCACGGAGGCAACGCAAGCGCGGTGATTTCTATCCGATTACATTTCAATGGCGCCAAAGAGGAACGCAAGGGTAACGATCCTCACTTGTGAGCATGATAGCTCTCTTTCTTAGCATAGGAAGCCCTCTCTCGCGAGTTTGCGAAGAGTTGGAGGCGTTCCTTCGGGTAGATATGTAAAGTCCCCGTTGTTTAGCGTCCGTATGCGAGAACGGACATAGGCATTTTGGTTGAAGCCTACCCGGACATGTTAGTTCGGATCGGTGATGTTGCATTGCATAAGGCCGGAGAAGACTCCGTGCTATTTGGTGTTTTCGGGTTTTCTACGCGGTAGATTGCAGCAGGGAGCCTTGGGGACTAACCCAAAGGTGCACCCGGAAAACTGGGCGGACACGAGGTCTTGCCAACTTGGTGGCCTGAGTGCCAACATGAACATAACGGGGTTATGTGTCTTGCGGTAGAATGGGAATCGGTGAAAGTTTGACCCGCGCAAATGGCTTAAATTGCCGTTGCGATGTGAGCACGGGTTAGATGGAGCCGTACCCGCTTTATGTCGTTCGGGTTAGAGAGACCTAAAGTTACATGGCACTCGCCGTTGGCATAGATGGGGGTCTTCGGTGGTCAATGGCTTAAATTGACGTGACCAATACCATGAAGACAAATTGCTCATAGGAATGGCCGTCTAAGTGGCGGTGGTGAGTCCGGAATGTTAATGGCTTTAATTGACGTGACATCGACCGGTTCGCCGAGAATGTGCCCTGAGTGCACGGGACGTGTGGCCGTATGAGCCAACGTCTGTGATGAAATGGCTATGTTAATATGCATTGCTCGCTTGTGCTAATGAAATGCAGGGAAGGAGCATCGCCGCCCCGAGTTGGGGGCGGGATTGTTATAATTTGGTCAGCATTGCTGACCGTTGCTTTGTTTGCCACCGTGCGGTGGTTTGTTTGCTTGCAGGTGCAGCTGGACCAAGCGGTCAATAGCGGGCTAAAGCCCTTTTTGCGAAGCTGGCCCTCGAAGGCCCGAATGGAAATGTTTTATGTTTTGTTCATGTATGGCCGGCCTGCGTGCCGAGGTTTGGAAATCATGTAACGGACAAGTGAAACTTTTTGTAAGGCCTTAAGGCCAATGTTTGGGTATTTTTGTATACATTCCTAAATGTTGTGTTAGTGGACATTCGTGCTCTTATGCTGGGTTCTTGTTTACAACTTATTAACTGCTTCCGCTAGAATGCTCTGTGTAGGACGTTGAGATTGGTTGGATGGTTTCCATAAGTAACCACCCGGTCTGTCTGTGGTATATGGCGTCGGGCCCCGGCCGGACCTACTGCTATATGCTATGCGACGGATAGGGGGTGTTACAGCTCCCACTCTGGGCATGATTCTATTTGGGTTATAGTGGACAGATTGACCAAAGTAGCGCGGTTTATTCCAGTTCGGAAGGATGCCCCAGTTGCAGTTCTGGTGAGACTATTTGTGGAGCACTACGTCAGATATCATGGTATCCCCAGGACTATTGTTTCGGACCGTGATGGTCGGTTCACTTCGAGCGAGTGGAGGGCCGTACATGCTTACTTGGGATCTCGGCTTACTTTTAGTACCGCCTTCCACCCGCAGACCGACGGACAGACCGAGCGGACCATCCGGACCATGGAGGACCTGCTCAGATTATGCATATTGGATACGGGGAGGCCTTGGGAGAGGCTGCTGCCATTGATCGAGTTCTCGTATAATAACAGCCACCAGGCTAGCATCAGGATGGCTCCGTACGAGGCTCTTTATGGGAGGAGATGCCGGACACTGCTATCATGGGTACAGGATGTGGATACCAAGGCTCTGGGATCTGATTATATAGAGGACACTGAGGCTCAGATTCGATTGATCAGGGATCGGCTACTGGAGGCCCAGAGCAGGCAGGCAAAGTATTATGATGCTCGGCACCGGCAGGTGGAGTTCCAGGTTGGAGACAGGGTATTCTTGAAGATACGTCCGGTACACGATGTTTCACGGGTGCGGAGGCACAAGAAGCTCAGTCCACGATACATGGGGCCCTACCTGATCCTGGAGCGGATCGGCCCCTTAGCTTACCGACTGCAGCTGCCACCAGAGTTGGGTGCACTACATGACGTTTTCCATGTCTCTTCCTTACGGAGAGCTCTCCTTCGGCCGGAGCAGCACATCACTACTACAGCCGGATCGGTAGAGCCTGACAGATCAGTGAGATTGGAGCCGATCCGGATTGACGATACAGCCATCCGAGTGTTACGGAAGAAGAAGGTTCCCCTTGTGAAGGTGCTGTGGTCCAACCATGGACGGGAGGAGCACACTTGGGAGCCGAGAGATCTGATGCTGGAGCAACACCCGGAGCTATTCACATCAGGTACATTTAAGTTATGCTTTTAAGATTCTTGATAATTCTTGCAAATAGAACCCCGTAGACCCGAACTTAAATTTCGGGGACGAAATTATTTTCTTGTTTATTGGAATTTGTAACATCCCATGTTACTTCTGGACCCCTCAACTTAGATTGGGTTAGGCATGGGGTGAGACCTAAGGAGATCAACTAGGTTTGACCCTAGGTAGTGGGTGGTAGCCATGTGGAGCCCACTATAGGACCAAGTCAAACTAGGTCAAACTAGCCTAATTAGGGACCCTAGCCACACCATGACCCCACCACATTGCCCTAACCCTAAAAACAATCTAAGTGGACCCTAGGGTATGTCACTGGGTCAACATTTTGACCCCAGTTGACCAAGGTCAACCTTGGGCTTAATTTGGTCAAGCCCACACCCATAGGCCTAATTAACCTAAGTGGGGCACCCCTTGACCCAAACTTAGTTGGGTGGTGCCACTAGACCCACTTCCACCAAGTGGGGTCAGACCACCCTCCATGGTTGACCAGTCAACCTTAAAAGTTAACTTGGTCAACAATTTGACCTAAAGAGAGAGAATGAAGGCCAAGCCATTTCCCCTTGGACCAAGCCCACTAAAATTGGCCCAAAGTCAGCCCAAGTTAACAAGACCAGTCCTACCCCTCTAAATCAGGAGAGAGAGAGTACATGCAAGGGGGTAAAATTGGAATTTTTGGGAGAAGAGGAGAGAGAAAAGGGAATGAAGCAAATTTTGGCCACATGGCCACCCCATCAGCTGGTTTGGGCTACCCAAGACCAGGTGGCTGACCTCCCCTCTTCATTTCCAGCAGAATACCTGAGCTGAGAGCCACATGGCAGCTGGGTGAAACCTCCAAAGCTCAAAACCGAGCTAACCTTGGAGTTAACTCCACTTATAGCCCACCTCAGTCCAAACAGAGCTCACCATTAGCTTCAGAAGGCCGAGAGGAGTGGAATTCGACTGCTTACTCATGGAGAACGGTGGAGATTTGAGCTTTCGGGGTGGAGCTCGCCGGCGCACCACCACCACGGCAAACCGCCGCCTGACCCGCAGCCAAGCCCCGATTCAGGTGCGTTTCACTTCACCTCTACCCGTACTAGCTTCTTAGATCAAATAGGCGAGATATCGGGCTCAATTGAGCCCGATGCCATGTGAGAAAATCGAGAGAATTCCAAGTTTCTGAAACCGCTCGGGATCGCCGTCGCCGCCGTCTCCCGCCGCCCCATCGCCGGGAAATGATAGCCACCACCACCGTGAAGGTGATGGCACCGTTGGCCGGAGGTGGCGACGTCTCAGCTGGCCGGAAACCGCCGGCAAAATTGCTCCAGGTCGGCTCGATCTCAGCCGTTGGCTGGAGGTAGACGATGACCAGATCCCGTTGGATCTTACTTCAAGATTCGTGCTACAGAATAAATGATTCATTTTAATTTAATATATGAATAGTAACATTTCCTGTCACACTTTTTCAGTCCTTTTGCATGTTAAATTTAGGCCTCTTAGAAGCATTTCCAGAACTTAGGCCCTTAATGAAAATTGTAGCCTATGGTGTTACCTTTAATATGCCACCCTAAACATACATTTTGGTGTAGTGTACAGTCCTGTAGGACATTTCTCCTAGGACTGGTCCTAGACTAGGGCAGAAATTATATTGGATGCCCTGGTCTCAATATTAGTCACCATGGCCCCAAATTTTGGGCACATGCATGATTAGGGCATACTTACCTCCTGCCAAAAGTTAGGAATTTTTGGAAAACATTTTCCTATATTTTTTGGTAAAATATCAAAATTTAAATAAATGGCATATATGGAGTTCTACTCCTCCCCATGGCCCCAAATTTTGGTGGTGGGTCAGTGGGGTCATCCTTGGTGCATGATAAAATTTTCAGCACCTTGGGTTCACTGCATGTTGGGGAATCCACTTGCATGTGCTAGCCTATGTTTAACCTTGGTGTGCAAATAGCAAAAATGCAATTTGGTGAATTTAGCCCAATGGTTACATGCAAGAGTCATGAAATTATTTACAGTGGTTCATTAGGGTAAATTTCACTCCTCAAATTAATAATGGAATTTTTGGAATCAAAATTCCATTTATTGGAATTTATTTTAAAAATAGCTATTTTGGAATTAAAAATTGGAAAATAGGATTTATTCAAGTACAAATCCTAACAACTTTGCCAAGGCATAGATTACATCACATTTGACTTAGGAAAATTATGATTTCTCTGTTTTGAAGAACTTTGGAGTAGATACCCTAAATTTCCCATTTTACCCTTATCATGATAATTCTTGAAATGATGGATTTATACCTCTGAAAAATTTGGAATTTATTCTACTGTTATAAAATGTTGTTATTAGTTTATCATAAATTTCGCAGAATTTAATGGATGCATTACTTGTGTTAAATTAGTACAATGGCATTTTGGTAAATATCTTATAATGGAAACCCATAGGCCATCTTACATTAACTGTTGATGATTCTCTGCCAATAGCCATAAGTTAGTGTCCTAAAGGCTCTGTAAATTTTCTGGAATTTTTGAGTATATAATGCTTATACTTCATTTGGAAAATAGAATTTATGTGGGATTGATATTAAATAGACAATGATAATAAATAATTTAAGGAAAATTATGAAATTCTGTAGGCAGCAATATTTGGTCAATATACATCTCAGGAAAAATTTCCTAGGTCAGTGGATGCTTAATTAAATCACTTCATGTGTAAAGTGACCTAGCATTTAAATTAAAAGAATTAATTAAATGACTATTTGGCCAGGAAAAATTATGAGAATCCTTAGGGTAGTTCCCTTAGTCCATAATACCTTAGGATAAATATTTAGAGGCAAGATGCCTTAAGTTTTGGAAGATCACTTTTCTAGGGTAAACATAGGTCATGGTCTGCATATAACACAAATAGGTCTTGCCTTAGGGGAATTACCAGGGGATTGATTATCGGCAGTAATAAGAGAGAGTTCAACATATGTAACCCTGGTAGGTAGAGTTTTTCTTAGTGAGGGATCAAAAGTGCAAGTCTTAACTAGTAACTGGAGTGGGGATCGGCGGAAGACCGTCGGTTTTCCCGGTAATACCTTAAGTCACTAGGGTTGTACTAAAGCAATAAGGAGAGTTGGGGTGATACATGGGTAGCCATCAACTAAAATAAATATCCTTGCGAAAGGGAACGTTGGGCGTAATCCCAACATAGTTCCTAGTGCCCTTTGAGAGCCCTTCACAGGGAATACCGGGGGCAGTCCTGGGATTAACCTTAAATCTCTAGGCGTAAATAACGGTAGACAAGAGTAGTATAATAGGTTAGGACATTGTCGTACCTTCTCGCCCGTGAGGGGTTGGAGAGTTTCATTATATATACGCTCACCCGTTTGGGGTTTGAGGGAGTTGATATAAAGGCACTATTGTGCGTTCTCACCCGGGTTTGGGTTTGAGGGATTCAGGACGGGTTTTGGTCCTGCGAGCGGGAGGCTCGGTATGAATTACTTGCATGAGCATAAATATCGTGGCGGGGCATGCGGTACTGGCCGTTCGTCACACCGATGGCAGTACGGTGCACCAGGCGGTTGTGGGAGTTAGAGGGGCCAGTGGGTTGTTTTACACTGCGGTCTGGAGGACGATCCCCGATAACACACATCCGACCCAACAAGACTGACGGGTTTGTCAGCAAAGTACGTACGCGAGACTCTAGAGTGCACCTTGGACGTGTACAGAGGCGTATGAGAGGGGTCTAAGGCTTGGTAGTGTGCATACCGGTCTAGAAGCGGAGACGCCCGCTCCGCTGCTGCCGTAGCCACAGCGGTGGTACCCGAGAGTGATGCTAGCTCTCAAAAAGTGGGAACTAAAGGTCTGTGATCACAGAGTCGTTGTGTGTGAGTTGCACTTGCCTGCGCATAAAATTGCATCATATCATTCATTCATATTAGGTCATACGCTTCATAGATCCTTATCATATAAATTAGTATGGGCTCTTTTATATGATAAGTTAAATTTCCTGGAAATCCTAACATATATATTTGTATGGGCATTTATATAAGTTAGGGTACGTTTGTGATGATAGCATAGTGGTAGCTTAGCTTATTTACTTGTTCATGTTACTGTTCTTTACTTTCCTTTACTGCACCGCTCTTACTTATTACTTGTACCATACTTAGAACTGCTAGAGTAGGATTACATTACTTATTACAGCTCTAGTTAGATATTGTCACCTGCTTCCACTTTGTTACCCCTTGTTGTCCTCCGCTTCGTCCTCCCGCTCGGTGCCTAGGAGCTGCGGGGCGAGGTGCGGAGGAAACGACTTAGTATTTTTGACTAATGGTCGGTGACCAACTATTTTTAGGAGCCCGTGGAGATGGAGCACCAGCACGTCGAGGAGGCAGGACATGAGAAGCAGATACCACTTCAGCAGGCTACTACCACTACTGTGCGTCCTCAGGTGGGACGAGATCTGATGATCTAGTTTAGCTTCCGCTTTTACTATTTTGTGAGAGAGAGATTTGATGTACTGGGCATAAGCCCTTTTTACTCTTTCTTCTGTACTATTCTGTGGACTATTGATGTACTATTCATTTCCTTTATATGATTGTACTGTGACTTGTGGACTGATGGCATTTATTTACAGTTTACTTCTTTCTTCTCATGTTGGCCTACAGGTTTATGATCGTACTAGCCGGCAGGATCGGCGTGTTGCGGTGTCGACTAACCCGTGAGTTAGTGCCACCGTAAGACGGCGGTTCTGGGCATAAGATCCGGTAGCCCTCCTTGGTAAGGGGGAGGGGGGTCTTACACTATTGACCCTCTCGGTCTGCCCATCCATTTGCGGATGGAAGGCTGTGCTAAATTTCAACTTTGTTCCCAACATTTGCTGCACTAGCCTCCAATCATTGGACGTGAACCGCCCATCTCGGTCACTCACGATGCTGCGGGGCACACTATGAAGCCGCACTATGTTATCCACATAAAGCTTTGCCAACTTCTCTACCGGGTCATCCTTCCTATGCGGAATAAAATGCGACACCTTCGTTAACCGATCAACAACCACCCAAATGGCGTCGTTCCCTTTTTGCGACCTTGGCAAACCGTGCACAAAGTCCATAGAGATGTCGTCAAATTTCCACTCCGGAATAGGCAAGGACTTAAGAAATCCTCCCGGCTTTTGGCACTCCGCCTTCACCAAGGTGCAAGTTTGGCACATCGCTATGTAGAGCGCCACATCTTTCTTCAAACCCGGCCACCAAAACAGTTTCTTCACATCACGGTACATCTTCGTGCTCCCCTGGTGAATCGAGTACTTGGTATGGTGTGCCTCGTACAACAACTCCACCCGCAAATTACCCACACTTGGGACGCACAGAAGACTGTCTTTCCAAAGTATTCCGTCCGCCACGAGGAATTGGGAATTTGACCCATCCAGTGCCTCTACCATGAACTGCTTCATATGAGCATCCATATCCAAAGCCTGTCGAATACGATCAACCAGGTCATATTGGACTTCAGTCCAATTCAGAACTGCTTCAGCACTTGATTGCCTATCCACACAAACAATCTCTAACGCCTCCAACTCCCGCACCAACCGCTCATCATGCACCGATGGCCAATTGGCTTGAGCTGGGGCTCGGCGACTCAACGCGTCCGCGACCGCATTCTCTTTACCATGCACGTAGTGGATCTTGAATGTATAGTCCCCCAGGAACTCCATCCATCTACGTTGCCGCATATTCAGATCTTTCTGATCAATAAGATACTGCAGGCTCTTGTGATCGGTGTAGATATCAATCTTCACACCGTACAAATAGTGTCTCCACAGTTTCAAGGCAAAAATCACGGCCGCTAACTCCAAGTTATGGACCGGATAGTTCCTTTCATGCACTTTTAGCTGTCTCGAGCCATAAGCTATTACACTTCCGTGTTGTAGTAGAACGCAACCCAAACCGCTGCCAGAAGCATCACTATAAATGTCATAGCCTTCGGTCCCACATGGCGAACTCAGCACAGGCGCCGTGGTCAACCGACAATTCAACTCCTCAAAAGCTCGCGCGCACTCCGACGTCCAAACGAACTTATGCTCCTTCCTCGTCAAAGTAGTGAGAGGCAAAGCTATCCGCGAGAAGTTCTCTACGAAGCGCCTATAATAGCCGGCAAGCCCCAGAAAACTTCGGACTTCCGCTACCGTAGCAAGCTCAGGCCACTCCCGTATCGCAACGATCTTCGCCGGATCCACATCAATACCCTCTCCACTCACTATATGACCGAGGAACGCCACTGAGGATAGCCAAAACTCGCACTTCGAGAACTTGGCATACAACTGATTTCTCCTTAGCGTCTCCAAAACCAAATGAAGATGCTTGAAGTGATCTTCCTCACTTTGCGAGTACACCAAAATATCGTCGATGAAGACGATCACGAAATGGTCCAAGTACTCCCAGAAAGTCCTGTTCATCAAATCCATGAACACTGATGGCGCATTAGTCAGCCCAAACGGTATGACCGTACACTCATAATGCCCGTATCTCGTACTAAACGCTGTCTTCGGGATATCACTCTCCCTTATTCGTAGCTGATAGTACCCAGCCTTGAGATCCAACTTCGAGTACACCGTCGACCCGACTAACTGATCAAAAAGATCATCAATCCGGGGGATTGGGTACTTGTTCTTCTCCATCGGCTTGTTGAGCTCCCGATAATCAATACATAGCCTCAAGCTTCCGTCCTTCTTCTTAACAAAGAGGACCGGTGCGCTCCAAGGCGAAGAACTCGGGCGCACATACCCTTGCTCCAACAACTTTTGTAGTTTAACTTTCAGCTCTGCCATTTCCTTAGGCGCTAGCCGATAAGGAGATCGTGACACAGGCTTTGCACCTGGCACTAGCTCAATCATAAAATCTATCTCCCGCTGAGGCGGGGCTCCAGGAAGATCTACGGGGAACACATCAGGGTATTCCTATACCACTGAAATACAATCCAACATGGGCTTCGGCTTTGCAACCTCCACTAGTGTAAAGAACAGTTCTGCACCGGCATGAACCGCCTTCACCACCTGAAGAGCAGACATCAACGTCTTGCTCGACCCCTTTAAGCCTGTAAAAGTCGTCTCATGACTAGCTCCCAACTTAACTTCCTTCTGACATCAATCGATATAGGCTTGCTTCTCCGAGAGCCAGTACATGCCAAATATAACGTCGAACTCCACCAACGGAAGTAAAGATGCCTGCAGGTCGAATTCCTGATTCCCAATACGAATCTTAACATCGCAGATCCTATCTGCTCGCATCGAACACCCATTGGGCAACAACACATCCAACTTATCCTTCGCCATCGAAGAAGGGACTCCGATGCGTGATATAAATCCTTCGGACAAGAAGGAGTGTGAAGCTCCCGTATCAAAGAGTGCTCGTGCCGGATTTTCACAAATCAATACAAATCCTAAACAAGCAGTGCTAAGGTAACATGTGCATAACAAGTATTTAAAGAAATTGACTTGCTATAAATTAAACCGTACCTGTCACCACATCAGCCTATTTGATGGCCTCCTGTTGGCCAAGATTATAGACCCTTGGTTGGGCCAGAGCATAGTGAGATGCGGTCGACTCCACCGCCTTGCCCTTCTCTTCATAAGTCGCTCCCGGCCTTCTCTCGGACTTAGGAAGTCCGCTCCAACAGTCACGGGAAAACTGCCCCATCTTTCCAGAAGTAAAACACACGCCCGGGGTCCGACTCGTAGTCGTCCCAGAAGCACCAGAAGGAGCTGGTCCCGAAGTCCTATGCTTCTTGAATGACCTCCGATAGCCGGACTTTGAAGTAGTCAGCACTTTGAATTCAGATTTCCTATCACCCAAGCTTTTCTTTGCTTGTACATTCTTCATGTCCTTCTCCAAGGTCCGGGCAGTGTTGACCATGGTTAAGAAACCCTGCGTCATCGGCCCCGAGAGTAGTAACCTCAACTCATCTCTCAACCCTTCATAGAAGTGATTAGTCTTGCGCTCCTCATCCACAATAGTGGAGCTAGCATAACGACTCAGACGAGTAAACTCGTGGAGATATTCATCCACGCTCCTCTCACCCTGAACCAACTTCAGAAACCCATTCTCCAACGCTATCCTCTGCGTCGAAGGGAGGTATCTAGCCAAGAACAATCTCGAGAACTCCTCCATCGAGACATCAACAAGTTTCCTACCTCTCAACAAGTGCAGCTCCAATCCTTCCCACCACATTCTCGCTTCACCATCCAAAAGGAACGTAGTGATGGTGGTCATTTGCCACTCCTCCATCTCCGTTGCTGTCATGACTCTCTTCACCCTGGAGAGCCAGTCTTCAGCTTGAGATGGGGTTCCCAACCCCGAGAATACAGGAGGATTAAAGCTGATAACATGTTTGAGCTGTCTCTCGGTTGCCATCCTTGGCACCACCGGTTCCACTACCACTTGCTCCACTCTCCTTGGCTCAGCCTCTTGCAGATGTTCCTGCTCCATCGCAAGAGCGGGCTGCTGCGTTTGCCTTGCAGGCTGCGCATTTATCACGGCCAACACTGCTTCGACCACCAATCGTATGTTCTCAGCCGATAGAGGTGTTGCAGGAGCAACATCTGGTGCACTGCTAGCCTCAGAAACTCGTCGTTCTGACAGCCCAACACCACTTCTCGTCACCTATAGTGGTACAAAACACAGTTAAGCGACCCAATAAAATTGCAAACAGCAATTATAGGAAAACGCAGGTTCCTCAAACACGTGTATTTTCATTCCTAAGTGGACATTGATGGGTTCTTTTACTGTTATAACGATGACGCACACAATGTGCTCACCACCCCTTAAAAATAATTCGCCCACGAATTCATTTTAAGCCCGACCAAAACCAGTAGTCTGATACCAAATTGTAACACCCCCTATCCGTCGCATAACATATAGCAGTAGGTCCGACCGGGGCCCGACGCCATATACTACAGACAGACCAGGTGGTTACTCATGGAAACCATCCAACCAATCATAACGTCCTACACAGAGCATTCTAGCGAAAGCAGTTTAAAAAAGTTGCAAATAAGAACCCAGCACTAAATCATGAATGTCCACTAATACAAAATAGAAATGTTATACATACCAACACAAGCCTTAAGGCCTTACAAAATGTTTCACTTGATATTACATGATTTACAAACCACGGCACGCAGGCCGGTCATACATGAATAAAACAGTAAACACATCCAATTAGGCCTTCGAGGGCCGGCTTCGCACTTGGGCTTTAGCCCGCTATTGACCGCTTGGTCCAGCAGCACTTGCAAGCAAAAAACCACCGCTCGGTGGCAAAACAAGGCAACGGTCAACAATGCTGACCAAATTATAACGATCCCGCCCCCAACTCGGGGCGGCGATGCTCTTTCTCTGCATTTCATTAGCATAAGCGAGCAATATATATATATAACCATTTCATCACAGACGTTGGCTCGCACGGCCACACGCCCCATGCTCTCAGGACACATTCTCGCTGAACCGGTCGATGTCACGTCAATTAAAGCCATAGACATTCCGGACTCACCACCGCCACTTTGACGGCCAAACCTATGAGCATTTTGTCTTCTTGGCCTGGGTCACGACAATTTAAGCCATAGACCGCCGAAGACCCTAATCTATGCCAACGGTAAGTGCCACGTACCCTTAGGTCTCTTTAACCGAATGACATAGAACGGGTACGGTTCCATCTAACCCGTGCTCACATCGCAATGACAATTTAAGCCATATACGCGGGTCAAACTTCCCCCGAGTCCCGTTTCCATCACAATTCACATAACCCGGTTATGTTCAAGTTGGCTCTCAGGCCATCAAGTTGGCAAGATCACGTATCCGCCCAGTTTTTCGGGTGCACCTTTGGGTTAATCCCCAAGGCTCCCTGTTGCAATCTACCGTGTAGAAAACCCAAAAAACAACCAATAGCACGGAGGCTTCTCCGGCCTTTTGCAATGCAACATCACCAATCCAGACCAAAATGTCCGGGTAGGCTTCACACATCATGCCTATGTCCGTTCTCGCTTACGGACTCTATACAACAGGGACTTCACATATCTACCCGAAGGAACGCCTCCAACTCTCCGCAAACTCGCGAGAGCGGGCTTCCTATGCAAAGAAGGATAGCTACTCATGCTCAATAAGAGAATCTTTACCCTTGCGTTCTTCTTTGGCGCCATGGAAAAATAAGCAGATGAAAAGCACCGCACTAGCTTTTCCTCCGTGGATCCGGAGTCGGCTCGCGATTTGGAGCTTCGAAACTCCTCCAATGGCCGGATCTAGCTCCTTCTTCCTTCCTTTGCTCTCCTCTCTCTCTAAGCTTTTAGAAAGATATCCACTCATGAAAAGTGAGGGTTTCTAAGTCCAATCCCGGGTATATCCCTTCAGGAACAACCCCCAGTCGTTGGATCATCAATTAAATAAATGACCGGCTTTGATTCAGGACTGAAATGCCCAATCTGGACCGAACACGGCCTGGCACACACCCGTGTCCAGGGCCGTGTGCCTCATTCGCCGTCACAATCGACGTGCCTGGAACAACACACGGGTATCGAACACTCCCGTGTTCGACCTGACACGACCGTGTTCCACCTGACACGGCCGTGTGGCCGGCCGTGTAACCCCATCATTTTTCCCCGAAAATAACCCGAGCACTGCACGGGTTCTAGGACACGCCCATGTCCTTGCCCGTGTCACCTCAACATGCCTGGGCTCCAGGCCGTGTACACGGTCTCGAGCCTCGACACTTCGTCGAGCGAAGATCGTCGACCTGATGACACGGCCTTGGACACGTCCGTGTCCTAGGCCGTGTGCCTTGTCTCGACACAATGTCGAGATCAAAGTGTCGACTTCCCGGGACGAGTGTCAACACGGGTCGACACGCCCTGCGACACGCCCATGTCGCAGGCCGTGTGCCATGTCTCGACACCTTGTCGAACGCAGAGTGTCGACTTTGCGGGCTAAGTGTCGACACGGGTCGACACGCCCTGCGACACGCCCGTGTCGCTGGCCGTGTGCCCAGTCTCGACACAATGTCGAGACCAAAATGTCGAGTTCCCGGCTGAGTGTCGACACAAGCTTGACACGCCATGGGACACACCCGTGTCCCAGGCCATGTGCCTGCAGCCAGAACCCAAAACTGGCCCAAAACGTCCCCCGTCGCTCTTTTGAGTTTCGGGGTGTTACAATACTATAACCTAAAGTTCAGAGAGATTCAAATGTATTGTGACTCATCCAGCGCAATAGCGATCGCGCATAATCCAGTCTCTCAAAGCCGGATAAAGCACATTGAAGTGTTATATCACTTCATCCGGGAGCATGTGGAGAACAAGGATATAGACCTCAACTATGTCCCTATGGATAAGCAGGTCGCGAATATTTTTACAAAGCCGCTGGACGAGGCTAAGTTCTCGTTCTTCAAAATGGAACTCGGCATGCTGAACAAGGATTCATAAAGATGGCTAAGAAGATAGAAATTCTCTCGGGAAATGCTACAAAAAGGAAGGAATTTGTCTAAGGCAAATTCGTCGAGTATCAGTCAGCAAAACTCTTCGATTCGACGAATATTCACAAGAATTTAGATTATCCGTCGAATAGACACGCCGAAACTTGCTGAATCTGACTTTGCATATGGTGAACCTCAACGAATTTGACATACGTCAAAATTTATATTTCTATATTGGATCCCAAGAGCCGCCTAACATTAGGTACGCGTCTTCCTAGGTCAAATTTAAAATTATATATATATATATAATCGAGAGTCAGGGCAACTGTACTACACTTTGTCAAAACCAGACTGCCATATTCGCCGAACTGTTTCTCCCGACCCTTCGGCTCCAACAAACAATTCATCCCGTCGAACTGTTCGTCGTTTCTATCTCGTGGCCCTTCTCTCATTCCTCTTTAATTAGGTCACAATAAGCGATTTCAGTAAAGTTTTCTGAATTCCAGCAGTGATTTCCTCCAGAGGTTTGAATTTGACAGCTTGTTCTCGTCGTTCCATTAGTGACAGTAATCCGTTCAAACTGGCAGTTCAGTCCAGACATTTTGTTTGTTTCATATTTTGATTCTCCTGGCTCCTCGAACCACTAGTGGGTTGCAAGGGGTGGAGAGTTGGTTCGCACATGTTTTACTTCAGCTTCTGATGAGTTCAGGAATGTAATCCTGATAATGGAGACAGCTGGTCTCTCGTTTATCCTAGAGCACCCTTGCAAGATTTTGGACAAGGACGTTCTTGAGTTCTTTCAGAATGCCAAGCTCTATCATGAAGATACCGTCAGCAAGAGCAAAGTTCATAAGACTTCAATTAAGGTGAAGGCCTCTCACCTCACTCGGCTCTTGAGGCTTCTATCCTGTGAAGAAGCGGATCACCTCGAAGAGGAGGACTTTTCAAGGTCATTGTTGTTCTATGGATTGCCAAGAGGCACCAAAGCTATTAAAAGGAAAGGGATGAACAAAGAAGGAAAGCTACTATCAGATATTACTGGCAAAGTATTATTATGCAAAAATGGTTCTCACGATTACCTTTCATCAGAGATGTTCAAGATTCTAGTAACGATCATCTGCAGAAAAGAATGGATTGGGGTGCAATCCTATTTGAAAAGATCAAGGACAGTCTCGGCACTCCCAACTTTGGAAGGATTATCAGCTTGTACTTGAACCAACTGGATAGAGACAAGTTTGATATGACCAAAGGTGTGCCTGTTGAAAGATTTGGTTTCAAGATATCCTAAACACCTAGAGGGGGATGAATAGGTTCAATTCTTTTTCTTTAAGGCAGACAATATTTGTACTGCTAACACAGATAATTCAGTAATTAACATAGCTCAGTATAAACAAAATCACAGCCAATCACAGAGTGCACACAGATTTATACTGGTTCCCCAAGTGATGGGTACATCCACTTTCCCCCTTCGCCTATCTAGCAGTATACTAAATTCGGCCTAACTCCCTTCTTCCTTCTCAGATCCGTAGATCTTACAACTCAGAATCTTGAAAGGTCCCTACAGCTCAGACTTCAGCAAGTCCTACAACTCAGATCCTCCCAGAGAATCCTACCTCAGAGTAAGTCCGCACTCCTACAACTCAGGCAATTAAGCCCTACCTTAGCCTCTTCCACAAGGACTATAACTTAGGCACTCAAGCGCTACCTCAGCCTTTTCCCAGGCCTACAACTCAGAGAACTTAATCTCCTACCTCAGGCACTCAGCCCTATCTCAGCCTTTATAAATTTAGGCTTATAATTCAGAGGGATAACCCTCCTACACTCAGATCTGTAAAAGATCCTACAGAAAAATTGATAATAAAAAGACTAATTCCTTCACCTAAGTAGAGAGAGAATGGGTAGAAGGTTTCTTGGTCAGTTCTTGATAGATCTGACAACTTTAGAATCAACCTGTCTTAGCTTCTTCAAAGCTTGTTGAATCTGAACAAAGTAAGGTTGATCTTCTTGAAGTTGGAGATGATCCTCAATCCAGCTTCCTTCTTCTATTCAGAATTTAATCTGAATTCTTCCTGCAAACTTGTTCAGGATCTGCCCCTGTTGATTTCTGGATGAAGACTTCTCTTCTTATTCTTCTTAGTTCTTCATTCCTTTGATCTGATGATAGAACATGTCTTTATATAGGCTCCATCTGAGGTTACCGGCTGATCCGGTTTCTAACGGTCTTCTGACAGCTCTGACAGATACAATAGCATTGTCAGTTATGATAGCTGTCAAGTCTCCAGAAATTTCATTGTACTTTGACTCAGCAGCAAAGTGTCGCGACAATTCTTCAAATGTGTCGACACAAATAGATCATGTGTCGACACAACTCTTGATGATGTCGACACAGCTTTCACAATGTCGATGCGGCTTCTCTTTAACTTCTTGACACAGCTTCAGTGGAATGTGTCGACATAAGTCCTGTGTGTCGACCCAATAACTCCTTGTCTCCATAAAGTTGGTGTTGACAGAATTCTGGAGTGTGTCGACACAAATACTGTGTGTCAACACAATTGTTGTCGACATAATTCTGGAATGTGTCGACACAAGTCCTGTGTGTCGACACAAGTGTTGTCGACCAATTTTCGGTGTGTCAACACAAGTCATGTGTGTCGACACAATCTGGCTCTTGGTGTAGACACAGCTCTTCCCAAGTGTCGACACATTTCTTCTCAGGTGTCGACACTGGTACTTAGAAACTTTTTCTACATTTTCATAACCTGCACATTCAAACTCAACACAACATCAAATACACCTTGATGAATATCATTGAGTTAGGTGAGTCTTCTCCAAATCTTTTACACATTTTTCAATGTACCCAACAATCTTCCTCTATTTAGAGAAGTCATAACCCTTAGTCAACGATATACATCACTTTATAATAAAATACAGAACATGATGTATAAGAGCATTATTTGACAGGGTAATACATAAACAAAACCAGCATATTATATCATCACTGAATATGATAAAATATAATGAACATGAAACAATGTTTTGTTGAACTACAAGAAGTTTCTGAACAACAGATGACATAGATTTTAAAAGGATTATATATTTCTAAAATCTAGTCAATCTAATCTTAGGATTGATCAGGCTCCTTGATAACAATGCCTTTGCCAGACTGAATCCTTACTTGTACATTAGCTTCAGTGTCTTCAGCTGGCTTCTTTCCTTTAAGATCCTTTTTCTTGAGCTCTTCAGCCTGGACCTTTTACCTTTCAAAATAACAATAAGGCTTTGGAAAGTACTTGCTTGGTTCCACAGAAGTATCAGGTATCTTCCCAGCTTTGATGTCTCTTTTAAACTGATAAATGGCATCTTTCTATTTCTAATACTTGCTCCATTCTTGTTCAGAGTACCACTTGCCCCTATCATGCATGTTGTCTTTAACAGCTTGCCATACAGTGAGAATAATATTCCTGGAGGTAGGACTCCATCTTTCAAAATCAGGTTTTAACTCAGCCTGCTCTTTAAACCTTTTCTTAGAAAGTTGAGCTTCTTGCTCTCTTTTCAAGGCTACTTCAGACATCTCAACCTTCTCAATAACCATGTTCTGAACCTCCCGTGGATGACTGTACATTTGTTGTACTGCAGATTGAATTCCTTCAAAATCAGCAGGTGGATAAATAATTGGAGCTACTTCCTGTTGAACCCCTTCATTGTGAGCAGGTTGAATTCTTGATTCAGCAGTGTTATCATCATCACACAGGGGTGGATAACAAAGAGTGACTCTGATAAAATTAGTTATCCATTTAGCATGTTCAGAGCCTGCATTGACTAACACTCTCTCCCCCTTTATGACTTCTCATTCAACATGGTCTCTTAGATCATCCTTTTGAAAACTTATCTGATTAGCTAGATAATTTTTTCCTTCTTTGTAGAATGATCTGAACTTCAGCATCTGATCAAAAATTACCTTCTGAGATTCTTGGATAGTAGTGCTAGCATCTGTCAAATTTGCTTTGAGTTGTTTATCAAACTCGGACTTTTCTTTAGCAATGTTTGCAGTGAAATAAGTTGATGTATTCTTAAGTTCTATGACAATAACATTGTGTGATTCAGTCAGATTGTCATTCATTCTGAGTTGATTTTCCAAAACATAGCCTTGTTTCACTGCTATGCCATCTATTTGAGTTTTGGCCTCTACTTGTTGCTTTGCTAAATATACTACAGCATTACCTCCCTTATGGAAGCAATATGCCAACTCCTTTTTATGCAAATTGACCTCAAATCTGATGGATTTGATATCTTGGGCCAATGTAGATTGCAGTTCTTTATGGCTCTCATCTACATATTTCTCAAGAGCTGCTCTTTGCTCATCCATCTTAACTTGCAGCGCCACCAACAGTGAGCTGAAGTCAACTGCTGGAGATGGTGGTTGGGAGACAATCTGCAAGGCTTTCTTATAGCTTAAGCTCTTTTTTCTGATGACCATCAGTTTTCACTTCTTGGCCCTGGAAACTTCTTCATTTTCAGAAGAATCAGATGAACTTGCTATGTCCACTGTGTCTTTTGGACTAGAGGGAAACTCCTTCTCAGTCCTTGGTTGCTCCCCCTCAGTCCTTGCATCTTGTATGTTAGGAAATAACTCTTCTAGAGTGAACTCTTGCGGCATTTGAACAGGAGGAATATCTTTCTCTTATGCAGTAGATGTAGTGTCATCAAATGCAAAAGTGTCCTCCATTGTAGTGTCATGTGCTGGGACACTTTCTTGGTTAGTCCGTTCAACATCATTCATATGTATAGTCAGTGTAGTATTTTCTAAATTGAGAGCAACTTTATTTATGTCCAGTAATACCTCAAGAATAGATTGTTTTGCTGTTTCACTGTCCAAAGCAGCTGTGTGGATAGGTGGCTATTGCTCATGAGCTCCCCCTGATGGTAATGCCTCTTGTTGATCTGAAACTGGAGAAAGCTCATTAGATCCCCCTTGATGAGGTTCTGTCTGTACTTGATCCAAGTGGATGTTGCTTTCTGGAATCTGCTCCCTCTGCACCTGACCATCATCTACAGTCTCTAGAGCAGGTGATTTCCTAGCATTCTCTGGTCTTTCTTCATCTAAGCTAAAGACCACTACTTCTTCTGAATCACTGGAAGATTCAGTTGTCTTGTGGATTGGTTTCTTCTTTTGTTGTATCTATTTTGTTTTTTTCTGTGGAGTAGAAACATCCTTAGTTAGGACCCTTTACCATCTAGATAGTATCTTTAAATCCATTCTTTTCATATGGTTTATCTTATATCCTGCAATCTGATTCATTACTTCAGGAATATTCTCAGCCAGATATAGGCTTAGTATCCTACCCAGATTTGGTTTCTTTAAACTTTCTTTGATCTTTTAAAAGATTACAATAGACCAGTTGGTTTTGATCTTGAAGATGACTCTGGTCATTCGATTGAACATATAAGCAGATATCCTATCATGTCCTCTTATTTTGCACAAAATTACTTTTCCTATAATTTCATAAAGAAATTTTCCCTAGGAGTTCATTCCCTTTCTGTGCATAGAAGATCCAATCTTGGTGGTGGGATCCAGTCCACACCATTGGAGAGCTTCTCTGGTCATGGAAGATGCGACTTCATCTTCTTCTTGAACACTTGGCAGTTGTAGTGTCTTCCTCAAACTCTTCAGGGTGAGTTTGACCTGGGTTCCTTGAACTGATGACTTAATATTCAGGCCCGTTGAATCCAGTGTTGCTGCTGTGTAGAATTTAAGAACCTCCTTCTTCCAATTCTTAGCAGGTTCTGAGACCAAGTATTCTAAGCCATTCTCTATGATTAGGGTAATCACAGCTTTGATTTCTCTAGATCCACTCCCAAACGCATCGCGAACTAGTTCATAGCCCTCGTTAATGTTTTCTTCTAGCTTTGGCGCAATGAGGGATGGGAGAGAGAGAGAGAGAGAGAGAGAGAGAGAGAAGAAAGATGAATGTCTGTCGACACAAGAATGTTGAGAGCATAGTCGACAAGGGTTTACTTCCACCTATTTATATGATTCTAAACAAGGAAGGTCAATAGGCGGGTTGAAATAAACCTATTGTGTCGACACTATTGGGATTGTGTCGACACAGACTACTAAAGTCTCGACAGAGAATTACAATTCCATGTGTCGACACCAATTGCGATGTGTCGACACAAATAATCTAAAGAGTTTACACTAATCTCTGCGTGTTGACACAGACGACTATATGTGTCGACACCAATATTTAAGTGTCTGGGTACGTAGCTATGTGTCGACACCAAATTCTGAGTGTCGACACAATCTTCTGGATGTTTCGACAAAATTTTTCTTATGTGTCGACACCATCTACTAAGTGTCGACACCTTTGTCTTTAAGTGTCGACACACATTTACTTAGTCAAATTTGTCATCCTTATTCTATGTTCAGCATGCCTAATTCAATTTTAAAATAATTGAATTTAGTTTCATCCAGTGGTTTGGTGAACATGTCAGCAAATTGAAAATTAGTATTGATAAATTCTAAATTTATATCTTCCTTTTCAACATGATCTCTAAGGAAATGAAATCTTATTTTTATGTGCTTAGTTCTGCTATGTGAAACAGGATTTCTAGCAATAGAAATGACACTAGTAGAATCACAAAATAATGGAGTTTTACTTACCTAGATTCCATAATCTTCAAGTCGATGTTGAATCTATAATAGCTGAGCACATCAGCTGCCTACATCAATATATTCAAACTCAGTAGTGGAAATAGCCACACTTGGCTGCTTTTTACTGCTCCATGATACCAATATTCCTCCTAAAATCTGACATGTACCAGTAGTACTTTTCCTGTCTTCTTTGCATCCAACAAAGTCTGCATCTGAATACCCAGTTAGTAGAAAATCTCTATTCTTAGGGTACCAAAGGCCAAGATTTGGTGTTCCCTTAAGATATCTCAAAATTCTTTTGACTGCAGTATAATGAGACTCTTTAGGGCAGGCTTGATACTTAGCACAGACACATGTAACATACATGATGTCTGGTCTACTAGCACTTAAGTATAAAAGGGAGCCAATTATCCCTCTATACAAAGACTCATCTACAGGTTTCCCTGCATCATCTTTTCCTATAGGCATACTT
This sequence comes from Platanthera guangdongensis, assembly GCA_039583875.1. NCBI lineage: Eukaryota > Viridiplantae > Streptophyta > Magnoliopsida > Asparagales > Orchidaceae > Platanthera > Platanthera guangdongensis. The sequence goes on along the minus strand of CM077153.1, from coordinate 162,380,192 downwards.
GACCCCATTGGAGTTCTCATGGTGGAGGCTAACTCCATACCATATTTCTTAATCAACTCCTTGGTGAACTTAGACTGAGATATGGACAAGCCATCATCAGTCTGTCTAACTTGGAGTCCCAAGAAGAATTTCAGCTCACCCATACTGCTCATCTCAAATTTCCCTTACATAAGTTTGACAAACTTTCTACAAAGGTTATTTTCTGTTGATCCAAAGATAATGTCATCAACATATATCTAGACTAGGATCATCTTGCATTTTGATTCCCTAAGGAATAAAGTTTTGTCTATTTTCCCCCTTGAGAATTTGTTCTCAATGAGGAATGTAGACATGGTTTCATACCAAGCCCTAGGGGCTTGTTTTAAACCATATAGTGCTTTCTTAAGCCTATAAACATAATTAGGATAAAGAGAATCTGCAAAACCTGAGGGTTGTTCAAAATAGACTTCCTCTTTTAAGTCTCCATTTAAAAAGGCTGACTTGACATCCATCTGGAATACCTTGAACCCTTGGAATACTGCATAGGCAAGGAATAGCCTTATTGCTTCCAACCTCACCACTGGAGCAAATGTCTTATCAAAGTCTATTCCCTCTTCCTGCCTGTAGCCTTTTGCTACCAGTCTTACTTTATTCTTGATTATAATGCCATTCTCATTTAGCTTGTTCCTGTAGATCCACTTAGTCCCTATGAAATTGTGATTCTTTCGTTTAGGAACCAACTCCCATACTTTACATCTTCTGAATTTATATAGCTCCTCCTATATTGCATCAATCCAGTTTGTTTCTTGTATGACTTCTTCAAATTTCTTGGGTTCCATTTGGGACAGGAAACCTGAGCAAAGAACTGTGTTCAAGTTCTTGCTCCTTGTCAGAACACCATGACTTGGATCACCAATAATTTGTTGTGTTGGATGATCCTTTAAGTGTCTTATTGTTGGAGGAAATCTATCTATACCTTGATTTCCTTCAGTTTCCTCAACATGTTGTTCTTCATTTTCTTCATCATTAGCTCGTGAGTCTTGTACTCCCTCTGGACAACATCTATCTTTTTCTTCATCCTGCCTTGCAGGTTGATCTTCATTAATGGTTAGCTTGTCCATCATTTCCTTCAATCCTGTAAAGTTACAAGATACACTAGACTGCTCATAATTGATTAATTCAGTTTCATCAAAGATTATATGAACAGATTCTTCTACAACTTGAGTAGTCAAGTTATAGACCCTATAAGCTCTACTATTATTGTTGTACCCAATAAATATCCCTTCTTGGGATTTGACAGCAATCTTAGTTAAATAAGACTTGCCATTATTAAGTACATAACACTTGCTAACAAAGATCCTAAAATAGGATATGTTTGGTTTTCTTCCTTTCATAATCTCATAGAGTGTCTTTTTGTGACTTTTAGTGATGGATGTTCTATTGAGAACATGACATGCAGTGTTTACTGCCTCAACCCAGAAATATTCTTGGAGAGAAGTGACACTTAGTAGTGTTCTACTAGACCCAATAAGAGTCCTATTCTTTCTTTTAGCAATACCATTTTGCTGAGGAGTTCTAGGTGAGGAGAACTCTTGATGAATCCCTAGTTCTTCACAAAATCTTGTCATGTATTCAGACTGAAATTCAGTCTCATGGTCACTTCTGATTTTGAACACTAAACTGTTAAGTTCATTCTGAATTTGCCTAACAAAATTGTGGAAGACATTAGGGGTTTCAGATTTCCGCCTCAGGAACAAAACACAAGTAAATCTAGAATAGTCTTCCATAACTACAAGTGTATAGACTTTCATACCTAGACTATGAACTGACATAGGACCAAATAGATCCATATGCAGGAGGTACAAACACCTCACAGAATCTTTGGTATCATGTCCATGAAAAGAGGTCTTGGTCTGTTTGCCCTTTTGGCAAGCTGAACATACACCCTCATTTATGCACTTGAACTGAGGACCATTCCTCACAAACTCCATGCTATAGGGTTGGCCTATAGTCTTATAGTTAAGGTGAGCTAGCCTCTTGTGCCATTTGACACAATGAGATGTTTTCTCATCTATAACTAAACATATAGGAGAGTTCTTATTCTCACAATCTAAACTGAGAGAATAAACATTTCCTTTTTTATAACCTGATAAGATGACCTCTTGATCACTTGTACTTCTAATCTGACACCCATTCTTAATAAATGAAGTGTCATAACCAAGATCACTCAGTTGTCTTATGCTTATTAGGTTGTGTTTCAAACCTTTCACATAAGCCACTTGGGTGATAGTAATTGAGCAATTGGAAATGTTACCAAACCCTTTGATGATCCCCTTTTCAGATCCACCAAAGATCACTTTGGGTCCATTCTCTCTGGGAGAGTAGTCCTTCAGCATCCTTCTTGTTCCAGTCATGTGCCTGGAATAACCACTGTCCAAGTACCATATTGGGGTATGGCCACTAGAACTCACCTGCATCAAATATAATTACTTAACCTTAGAACCCCAATAAGTATTGGGTTCTAGGTTCAGGTTAGTCTGAAACTTGACTGATTTCCCTGCAGTCTTTCTAACAGGTAAGCTGACATTTTTCCTGACACTGGTGTTGTGCCAACAATCTATGGCATAATGCCCAACCTTGCCACAGCAACAACACTCATATCTATTGTATCTTCTTTTAGATATAGTCTTAACAGCCTTGCTGTCAGCTGTACTTTTATTTAGTGTTGGGGCTAGTGCATCAAATACCAATGATTCCTAAAGAACATGTTGTGTTTGTACATGGGCTGCCCTATTGACATTTGCGCCCTTGTAATTCAGAATACCAGGCTTACTGTGACTATGTGTAATGTCATCGTCATACCTGTTAGTGGGCTGCATCACTTTCCTAAAAGTAATAGGGGCTTTGAAGGCTTGTGGCTGAACTAGAGCTTTGCCTTTTCTTTTAGAATTTTCTGCCCTAGTTCTTCTCTTAAAACCTAGACCTGTCTTACCTTTTTGTGCAATGAAGTTATCAATCAAAGGTAAGACTGAAAGAAATTGTACCTAATCACCTAGAGGGGGGGGGGGTGAATAGATGACCTTATCTTTTTAAACTTTTAGGCAGATTATATCACAGAATTATAAATACGTCTTCACAGCAATTCAGCATAGCAATCACAGAATCACACACACACACAGAGTACACACAGTTTTATAGTGGTTCCCCAAGGTTTGGGTACATCCACTTCCCACTTCGTCTATCTAGTAGTGTACTAGATTCGGCCAAACTTCTCCACTATTCCTCAGATCCTCAGATCTTACACTCAAAACCCCAACCAGGTTCCTACAGCTCAGAGTGATCCCACTCCTACAACTCAGGCTCAATAGCCCTACCACTCAGTCTTCACAAATACCTACACTCAGCCACAAGGCCTACACTCAGAGAAATGAATCTCCTACACTCAGGCACACATGCCCTACCACTCAGCCTTTATAATTTCAGGCTTACAACTCAGATCCCTAAGGATCCTACAAGAAATTAAAAATACAATGTATATAACCTCAACTCAGAATAAGAGAGAAGAGTTGACAGGTTTCTTGATGAGTTCTTGAAAGAACTCTGCTGAGATCAACCTCACTTGGCTTTCTTCAAAGCTTCTTGAATGTAGAACACAATAGGGTTGAGTCTCTCTGCAGCTGATCTTCAATCACTGCTAACTTAAGAATCAGAACTAAGTCTGAAACTTTCTTCACAGCCTGGTTCCAACAGCTGTCTTCTTGGAAGGAGCTCTCTCTCTCCAACTACTTAGATCTTCACTTGAATTTATTCTTTAATGAATTGCTTGATCATCTTCTTCTATTTACAGAATAATCCTATATATAGGCATTGTTCATGGTGACCGGCTGATCCGGTTCCTAACAGCTTTCTGACATCTCTGACAGTTGTAGTAGACTGGCTGGAATGGCAGCTGTCATGTCATCCAGTCACTTCTTGAATTTTTTGTAACTGTCTGAAAGTGTCGAGACAGTCAGTCTTTAAGTGTCGACACTGATAGACTAAGTGTCGACACAAGTAGACTAAGTGTCGACACTAGCCTTCATTGTGTCGACACAACTCCTTGTGTTGTAGAAATTTCTTCTCGACACTGCTTCTTCAACATGTGTCGACACTGATATTGTGTGTTGACACAACTCCTTGTTCTTTAGTACAAGTGTTGATACTTGCTGAGTGTCGACATATTTTCTTAGTGTCGACACTTGCCTTCTGTGTTGATACTTGCTGAGTGTCGACACTTCTCCTTGTGTCGACACATTCTTCTTGTGTTGAGACTTTGGCTGAGTGTCGAAACATCTCCTTTGTGTCAACACTTGTACTTAGAATTTGTTGAACTTTGCTGAGTGTCAACATAGCCTCCTAGTGTCGACACTTTCTTCATGTGTTGAGACGTTTGTTGTGAGTCGACACATTCTTCATTGTGTCCACACTTCTACTTAAACTCTGTTGAAGTTTACTGAGTGTCGACACAGCCTCCAAGTGTCGACACTTTCTGATGTCGACAAAGTTCCTCTGGGTGTCGACACTGCTTCTAAGTGTCGACACAGCTTCTCTGGACATTTCTTCATTGAGTGTCGACACAGCCTGTATGTGTCGACACTTTCCTTCTGGTGTCGACTCTGCATCCCTGGTGTCGACATAATTACTCCAAGTGTCGACACTGCTTCTCTGGGTGTCGACACAAGTCTTCTTAAGTGTCCACACTTTCCTTCTAGGTGTCGACACATGGACTTAGAAACTTTTCAGCTTTCCCTGCAAATACTTATCCTGCACAACTAAACTCAAACCACATCAAATACATTTTGATGTATATCATTGAGTAGGGTGAGGCTTCTTCCAATCAGGTACATTTATTCCAATATACCCAACAATCTCCCCATATTTGGAGAAGTCATAACCCTTAGTCAATGATATACACCATACATAACAAAATCACAGTATGATGTAAAACAGGATTATATAACAAGGTAAGTACATAAACATGTATAAGCAAAACATGTATATACCAATATCTCAGAACAATTAATGTAATAGTTGAGCATATATCACATTGTTCTAACAACTTCAATATTTTCATTATCCAAAAGTTTACAGAAAGTTTTAATACAACTATTTACACATAGTAAACTTAAGAAAAATGTCTATCCTATTGCTGCTAGGCTCCTTGATCACTATGCCCTTTCCAGACTGTATCTTTGCTTGGACAGGAGCTTCAGTATCTTCAGCAGCAGCAGGCTTCTTCCCTTTAAGATCCTTCTTTTTCTGTTCTTCAGCTTTGATCTTTTGCCTTTCAAAGTAATGATAAGGCTTAGGAAAGTACTTGCTAGGCTCCTGGGCAGTAGGAGGTAGCTTTCCCATCTTAGCCTTTCTTCTATATTGCACAATTGCCTCTTGCCTGGACTCATGCTTCCTCCACTCCAGTTCAGAATACCACTTGTTTCTATCCTGGATATTGTCCTTGGCAGCCTTCCATGCAGTCAAGATAATATTCCTGGAAGTGGGGCTCCATTGTTCAAAGTCAGGCCTCAATTCAGCTTGCTCCCTGAATCTCTTCTTAGACAATTGGGCTTCTTGTTCTTTCTGCAATGCCTCTTGTTCTTTCAGTATAGCCTCTGGCACTGGCTGAACCACTTTCTCAATGATGACCTTCTGATTACCCTCAGGAGGGCTATATATTGATTGTATGTCTTGATGTATCATATCAAAGTCTGGTGGAGGGTAAATTACTTAAGCCACTTCAGCTTGCTCCCCTCCAAGATATGCAGGATTAATTTCAGACTCTGCAAAATTATCATCATCACATAATGGAGGATATCCAAGGGTGGATCTGATGGAATTTGAAATCCATTTTGCATGATCAGAGCCGACTTTGACTAACACTCTCTCCCCCTTTATGACTTCTCTTTCAATGTGATCCCTCAGATCATCTTTCTGAAACCTTATTTGATGATTCAGATAATTAACTCCATCCTTATAGAAGGGTTTGAACTTCTGAAGTTGTTCAGTTATTTTCTTCTTAGAGTCTTCAAGAACAGTCTGAAAAGCAGTGATGTGCTCTTGGAACTTCTTATCAAACTCTTCCTGGGCAGTAGTCCTTGCTGTAGCTTGAGCAGCAGCCAGATTCTGCATCTCAGTGACTATCACATTGTGTGATTCAGTCAAATTGTCATTCATCCTTATCTGGTTCTCTAGTACATAATCTTGCTTCACTGCAATATCATCCACTTGAGTTTTGATCTTTTCCTGATGAGTGGCTAGATAGACTACTGCATTCCCTCCTTTATGGAAGCAGTCAGTCATCTCTTTCTTGTTCAGATTCATTTCAAATCTGATTGATTTTATATCTTGTGCAAGATCAAATTGTAATGACTTATGCCCTTCATCCATATAAGATTGCAAAGCCTGTCTTTGCTCATCCATCTTTATCTGTAATGCAACCATTAGAGAAATGAAATCTATAGATGGTGCTGGCTGTGGTGCAGACTGTGGTGCTATTGTTTGTAAAGCTTTCTTATATGTCTGGCTTCTCCTCTTGAAAACTTGAAATTTTCTCTTCTTTGCTCTTGCAGCCTCTTCATCTTCAGAAGCAGATGTGCTTGCAATATCAACCCTGTCCTTAGGGCTTGAAGGTAAATCCTTGTCAGTCCTAGGAACCTGCTCAGCATCCTTTGTCACTTCAGGTTCCTTCCTTGTAGTTTCCTCAACAACAACTACTTGCTCCACCTCAACATGGGCCTTCTCCCCCTCAGCAGCTACTTTCTCTTTCTCAAAATCTGATTGTAGAAGATCTGGGAATAGCTCTTCTAGGGTAAATTCTTGTTGAGGATGGAGTGGAGAAACTCTTATCTCATTAACAACTTGACCAGCAACAGATGTGTCCTCCATGACAACATCTTGGGGTTGGCTATGTGTTTGTGTTTGCTGATTAACATTAGGTAATGAATCAGACAAAACAACATCCACAATAGGGAAAGCTAATTCATTAATTTCAGTTATTACCTCAAGTATGGTTTGTGTAGCTTGTTCACTTTCTAGTGGAGTTGGCTCATTCACCAGTAGATGCTCTCCCTGGATGGAATCCTGGTGGACTGGGATAGCTTGTGGCAGCTCCCCCTGCCTCTCTGCATCTTCTTGTCTTGCTGGAGATTGTCCAGCATTTCTAGTATCTTCCTCATCTGGAGTGAACACTACATGCTCTTCAGAGCTGCTTGATGATTCTTGAGCCACAGGGGCTGTCTTCTTCTTCTTCAGGGGTGTTTCCTTCTCAGGAGTTGGCATTTCCTTGGTCAAGACTCTATCCCACCTAGAGAAGATTCTCAAATCCATTCTCCTCATGTGGTTAATCTTAGTTCCAGCTGCTTGACTCATAACCTCTGGTATACTACCAGCCAGGTAAAGACTTAGAATCCTACCCAAATTGGGCTTCTTTATACTCTCCTTTATCTTCTCAAACACAACTGCAGACCAATCAGTTTGTAGTTTGAAAATAATCCTTGTCATGAGGCTAAACATGTGAGATGAGATTCTGTCATGGCCTCCAGGCTTGCTCAGGATTACTTTGCCAACAATTTCAGATAGAAATTTGCCTTGCATGTTCATTCCCTTCCTGTTGAAAACAGAACCTATTTTCAGGTTGGAGTCCAATCCACACCATGTTAGTGCTTCTCTAGTCTTAAAAGCAGAAACATCTTCTTCTTCCTTAGTCCTATGTAGTTGTAGTACCTTTCTCAGACTCTTAGGAGAGACTTTCACCTTAGCCCCATGAACTCCAGACTTTATCTTGAGTCCAGATTCATCTATTGTTGCTCTATTTAGAAATTCCAGGACCTCCTTCGTCCAAATCTTGATCGACTCTGAAACCAGAAACTCTAACCCAGTTTCTGCGATTAGGTTTATCACGCCTTTGATATCTGGTTCCGCGTCATCAATAGCATGTCGCACGAGTTCATATCCTTCATTCACATTCTCTTCTAGCTTGGGCGCCATTAGGGTTTGAAGAAATTTGAATTGAGAGAAGAGAGCTGTCGACACACAAGTTTGGTCTCGAAACTTTGGTGAGTGTGTCGACAGATAATGGCGAAAACCTATTTATACCTTTCTAGAATCGAAGATGAAAGGGCGCGTCAAAATACTCAAATTGTGTCGACAATGTTGGAAAGTGTCGACACAGACTTATAATGTCTCGACAACTATGTGTCGACATAAGTATAGTCGACAAAATATATGTGTCGACACTTGTTTATGTGTCGACACAACTTAGCTCAACACTTAGTCGAGACTTTACTTGTCTAATTCTGTATAAATTCTAAGTGTCGACACCACCTTGTATGTGTCGACACCTACACTGTATGTGTTGACACTAATTCTCTGATGTGTCGACACAGACTTCCTAGATGTGTCGACACCTTTTCTCTGAAGTGTCGACACCAATTCTCTGTCTCGACACAGACAACTCTGTGTGTCGACACTATTTTACTTAGCCAATTTTGAAAACTTATTCTAAGTTTATCATACCTAATTCAATTTTAAACCTATTGAATTTGGTTTCATCTAAAGGCTTAGTATACATGTCAGCTAGCTGATTATATGTATTAACATACTCTAGTGAAATATCTCCTATTTCCACATGTTCCCTTAGAAAATGGTATTTTATTTCTATGTGCTTAGTCCTACTCTGGGAGACATGATTGTTTGCAATATAAATAGCACTAGTAGAATCACAAAATAGAGGTGTTCTACTTACTTGAATACCATAGTGTTCTAGCTGATGTTGTATCCATAGAAGTTGAGAACAGCAACTTCCTGCAGCCACATACTCTGATTCTACTGTGGAGATAGCCACACTTGTTTGTTTCTTGCTACTCCATGATATCAGTCTTCCACCTAGGAATTGACAGGTTCCAGTTGTACTTTTCCTATCTTCCTTGCAGCCTGCAAAATCTGCATCTGAATAGCCTGTCAGTTCAAAGTCTCCATTCCTAGTGTACCAAAGGCCTAGATAAGGAGTGCCCTTTAGATATCTCAAAATTCTTTTGACTGCTGTCAAATGAGACTCTTTAGGGCAAGCTTGGTACCTAGCACATACACATGTAGCATACATGATATCTAGTCTACTTGCAGTCAAATACAATAGGGAGCCAACTATCCCTCTATACAAAGTCTCATCTACAGGTTTCCCTGCATCATCTTTGCTAAGATACATACTTGACCCCATAGGAGTTTTCATGGTACTGGATGATTCCATACCATACTTCCTTATTAATTCTATGGTGAACTTAGACTGACATATGGATAAACCATTCTCAGTCTCTCTAACTTAGAGACCCAAGAAGAACTTAAGTTCCCCCATACTGTTCATTTCAAATTGTCCTTGCATAAGTTTTGCAAACGTTCTACAAAGACTATTTTTTGTAGACCCAAATATGATGTCATCTACATATCTTTGGACTAGAATGATCTTGCCTCTGGATTCCTTAAGGAATAGAGTCTTGTCTATTTTCCCCCTTGTGAATTTATTCTCAATGAGGAAACTAGACAGAGTTTCATACCAAGCTCTAGGGGCTTGTTTTAACTCATACAAAGCCTTCCTAAGTCTATAGACATAATTAGGTTGAGTTGAATCAATAAAACCTGATGAGTATTCCACATAGACTTCTTCTTTCAGATTTCCATTTAGAAAAGCTGACTTAACATCCATTTGGTATACTTTAAATCCTTGATAGTTTGCATAGGCCAAGAACATCCTTATTGCCTCCAGTCTGGCTACTGGAGCAAAGGTTTGATCAAAGTCAATACCTTCTTCCTGCCTATATCCTTTTGCAAGCAGTCTTGCTTTGTTCTTTATAATCACTCCATGTTCATCCATCTTGTTCCTGAAGATCCACTTAGTTCCAATTATGTTGTGGTCTTTTGGTTTAGGAACAAGTTCCCAGACTTTGCATCTTTTGAACTGATTCAGCTCCTCTTGCATTGCCTCAATCCAATGAGGGTCTAGGATGGCTTCTTCAAATTTCTTTGGCTCTACTTGGGATAGAAAACTGGAGTAGAGTACTGAACTTAGATTTCTGCTCCTTATTTGTACCCCTTGTCTTAGATCACCAATAATTTGATTGGCTGGATGATCTTTTAAATGTCTATTAGCTGGAGGCAGCCTGGCTTCAGGTTGTGCTCCTTCAGCTTCTGCAACTTACTGCACTCCTTGGTCTTCTTCTGCATCAGGTGCATCTAGTACTCCCCATGGACAACAGCCACTATCATCCACATGCTGACTTGCAGTAGAACCTTCTTCAATAGTGAGCTTGTCCATCTTCTTAGTCACACCTGTGGAGCTGCAAATACTTCTAGACAATTCATTGTTAATGAGTCTAGCTTCATCAAATACTACATGTACTGACTCTTCTACAACTTGAGTAGCCAAGTTGTAGACTATATAAGCCTTACTATTATTACTGTACCCAACAAAGATCCCCTCTTGGGATTTGGCAGCAAACTTGGTCAAGTAAGACTTACCATTGTTAAGTATATAGCATTTACAACCAAAGATCCTGAAATAGGATAGATTTGGTTTTCTGCCTTTCACAATCTCATAGGGGGTCTTATTGTGGCTCTTGGTGATAGTAGCCCTATTAATTACATGGCATGCAGTGTTTACTGCCTCAGCCCAGAAATATTCTGGGAGAGATGTGTCACTTAATAGGGTTCTACCAGCCTCAATCAAGGTTCTATTTTTCCTTTCAGCAATGCCATTTTGCTGAGGTGTTCTTGGTGAAGAAAATTCCTGAAATATCCCAAACTCTTCACATAGCTTTGTCATACTATCATACTAGAATTCAGTACCATGGTCACTTCTTATTTTGACCACTGTACTGTCTAACTCATTCTGAATTTGTTTGACAAAACTATAAAAGATACTAGGTGTTTCAGATTTCTGTCTAAGGAAGAACACCCAGAAAAACCTTGAGTAGTCATCTACAACCACAAATGTGTAGACCTTCCTACCTAGGCTATGAACTGGCATAGGACTAAAGAGATCCATATGCAAGAGTTATAAACACCTCATAGCATCTTTGTTTTCAATGCTATTAAAGGTGGATCTAGTCTGCTTGCCCTTTTGACAAGCTGAGCATATCCCATCTTTAATACACTTAACCTGAGGACCATTCCTCACTAACTCTTTGCTAAAGAGTTGGCCAATTGTCTTGTAGTTAAGATGGGCTAGCCTCTTGTGCCATTTGACACAATGAGAGACTTTCTCATCAGCTACAAGACACACTGGAGAAACATTGTTCTCACACATAATGTCTAGATAATAGACATTTATCTTCCTATAACCTGTCAGAATGATCTCTTGATCATTTGACCTCCTAATATGACAACCATTTTTGATAAATGAGATGTCATATCCTAAATCACTCAGTTGACTTATACTAATAAGGTTGTGTTTCAAACCTTTAACATAAGCCACTTGAGTAATTGTTATAAGGTTGCTAGAAATGTTACCAAAACCTTTGATGATTCCTTTTTCAGAACCACCAAATGTGACTTTAGGACCATTTTGATTGGTGTGTAGTTCTTTAGCAATCCCCTAGTTCCAGTCATGTGCCTGAAACATCCACTGTCCAAGTACCATATTGGGGCATGGCCACTTGGACTCACCTGCAAAACAGATTAGTTAACCTTAGAACCCAAAGAATTCTTGGGTCCTTGGTGCTGGTTAGTTTGCCTCTTAACAAAACTACCTGTAGCTTTTCTAGCAGGCAGATTGCTACTCACTTTGGCACTAGAATTGTGCCAACAGTCTATGGCAAAGTGGCCTACCTTGCCACAGCACTAGCACTCAAATCTGTTGTACCTTTGCTTAGGTACAACCCTGGCTGTAGTATCTACAGTAGGCTTGTTGAGTACTGGGGCTTTGCCCTTAGACTTGGACTGAACAGTCCTAGCAAGTTTTGTAAACCCTAATCCAGTTTTACCCTTTTGATGTACAAATTCATCTATCAAGGGTAGAACAGACTTTGGTTTAGAAAACCTTGCAACTATTTCTCTCTCTTTCTGAAGACTAATCTCCAGATTTCTGATTTGATCATTTTTAAATGTTATAGTCCCCATCTGAATAATAGTAATGTTCTTCAGCCTGTCTATTTCATTTAATTTTTGATCAACTAACTTATCAAAATCAGTTGCAACAACTTTAAGACTGACAATCTCCTTAGCCTGACTCTTGGCCAAGGATTTGCTTTTCTTCAAATCTTGCAACACTACTCTATATTCATCAATCAATTGATGAATATCTCCTTCAGATTCAGATTCACTAACATCACTTATGCTGATGAATCTGATTCTGAACTAGCACTAAAAATTGAACTTGAAGAACAATTTTGTACCTGACTAGGTCCAGGCTGATCCTGGATTTTATCTCCTTCTGATAAGGCCATCAGTCCTTGGCACTGATTGTCCTCTTGCTCATATATTGAGTTCATTAATTGGATGAACTCATCTTCTTATTCTTCAGCAAACAGTCCAATGTAAGCTTCAGCTTCTGAATATGATTCATAAGATGACATATCAGACAGACTTTTGTCCTTCTTTGCAACAAAGGACCTTTCGTTTTCCCTTTGATTTGAGTCTTCTTCTTATCAGTTAACTCTTTCCTCTTCTCTGGACAGTCAGCAACAATATGTCCTTGTTTGTTACAACAATAACAAACTATCTTTTAAGATGTAGTTCTACTTGTCTTGAGATTTCTCCTGTCATACTTTGATGACTTCTGTGAAGTGGATGGCTTAGACCTCCACTGTTTCTTCTTTAGGAACTTCTGAAAATGTCTTGTGAAAGCTGCAAAGTCCTCATCACTCTCACTTCTTTCAGAATTCCTGCTTTCTGACTTATCTGTCTCAGTCTCAGCAACCTTTGGAGGTGGAGATGGAGACTTACTTTTGTATTTCCTGGTGGCTTCTGTCTTGAATGCCACAACTCTTTCTTTATGCTCAACTCTTGTAGTCTTCTCCTCTTCTTTCCTTACCATTAGCTGCATTTCATAGGATAACAGCTTTCCAAATAATGTTGGAGGAGGAATATCTGCTAACTTGGCCATTTCCCGTATGACCCAAATCTTGGTGTCCCAGTCCTTTGTTAGGGACCTCAAGAACTTATCATTCAGATCATAATTGCTGAAATCTCTTCCATAGGACATTAACTCATTAACTATCCTATAGTATTTCTTGTAGCACTCAGTTATGCTATCAGACTTTCCTTGTCTGAAGCTCTCATACTCTTAGTTTAACAAAGACTTCATGTCCTGTCTAACTTCTTCTGAACCCTCCATGTACACTATCAGAGTATCCCACATCTCCCTTGATGTTTTACAGTGTATCAAGTTCTGAAATGTAGCATCATCTATTGTACTTACAATGATATTCTGAGCCCTTTTGTCCATTATGGCCAGAATAATTTCATCTTTTGTCATCTCTGAAAAGTCCTTAGGAGTTCTCTGATTTGCATCCAGGATTGATACTTTCATAGGCACATATGACCCTTCTTTGACTGTGATATAGATTCTAGGGTCAGAGGCTTCCATAAATAGTCTAACCCTTTCTTTCCAGATGCCAAAAATCTCCTTTCTGTAAATTGGCAACTTCATGGATCCAAGTTCTTTATGATTCTCTGTTGAAACCATTTTCTTGATTTTCTTGATTATGCTGAGTCTGCCCTTGATTATACTGAATCTGCCAACAGGATCTTGTACTCAGACAGTTATGTACTTGTTGAGTAACCTCCCTCTGATACCACTTGAAAGAAATTGTACCAAATCACCTAGAGGGGGGGGGGTGAATAGGTGACCTTATCTTTTTAAACTTTTAGGCAAATTATTTCACAGAATTATAAATACGTCTTCACAACAATTCAGCACAGCAATCACAAAATCACAGACACACAGAGTACACACAGTTTTATAGTGGTTCCCCAAGGTTTGGGTACATCCACTTTGCCCCTTCGCCTATCTAGTAGTGTACTAGATTCGGCCAAACTCCTCCACTATTCCTCAGATCCTCAGATCTTACACTCAGAACCCCAACCAGGTTCCTACAGCTCAGAGTGATCCCACTCCTATAACTCAGGCTCAACAACCCTACCACTCAGTCTTCACAAAGACCTGCACTCAGCCACAAGGCCTACACTCAGAGAAATGAATCTCCTACACTCAGGCACACATGCCCTACCACTCAGCCTTTATAATTTCAGGCTTACAACTCAGATCCCTAAGGATCCTACAAAAAATTAAAAATACAATGTATATAACCTCAACTCAGAATAAGAGAGAGGAGTTGACAGGTTTCTTGATGAGTTCTTGAAAGAACTCTGCTGAGATCAAACTCACTTGGCTTTCTTCAAAACTTCTTGAATGTAGAACACAATAGGGTTGAGTCTCTCTGCAGCTGATCTTCAATAACTGCTAACTTAAGAATCAGAACTAAGTCTGAAACTTTCTTCACAGCCTGGTTCCAACAGCTGTCTTCTTGGAAGGAGCTCTCTCTCTCTCCAACTACTTAGATCTTCACTTGAATTGATTCTTCAATGAATTGCTTGATCATCTTCTTCTGTTTACAGAATAAGCCTATATATAGGCCTTATTCATGGTGACCGGCTGATCCGGTTCCTAACAGCTTTCTGACATCTCTGACAGTTGCAGTAGACCGGCTGGAATGGCATCTGTCATGTCATCCAGTCATTTCTTGAATTTTCTGTAACTGTGTGAAAGTGTCGAGACAGTCAGTCTTTAAGTGTCGACACTGATAGACTAAGTGTCGACACAAGTAGACTAAGTGTCGACACTAGCCTTCATGGTGTCGACACAACTCCTTGTGTTGTAGAAATTTCTTCTCGACACTGCTTCTTCAACATGTGTCGACACTGATATTGTGTGTCGACACAACTCCTTGTTCTTTAATACTTAGTTGAATTCTTGTAAGTGTCGACACAACTCCTTTGTGTCGACACATCTTCTTGTGTTGATACTTGCTGAGTGTCGACACATTTTCTTAGTGTGGACACTTGCCTTCTATGTTGATACTTGTTGAGTGTCGACACTTCTCCTTGTGTCGACACATTCTTCTTGTGTTGAGACTTTGGCTGAGTGTCGACACATCTCCTATGTGTCAACACTTGTACTTAGAATTTGTTGAACTTTGCTGAGTGTCGACACAGCCTCCTAGTGTCGACACTTTCTTCATGTGTTGAGAGTTTTGCTGTGAGTCGACACATTCTTCATTGTGTCGACACTTGTACTTAAACTTTGTTGAAGTTTACTGAGTGTCGACACAGCCTCCAAGTGTCGACACTTTCTGATGTCGACAAAGTTCCTCTGGGTGTCGACACTACTTCTAAGTGTCGACACAGCTTCTATGGACATTTCTTCATTGAGTGTCGACACAGCCTCTATGTGTCGACACTTTCCTTCTGGTGTCGACTCTGCATCCCTGGTGTCGACACAATTACTCCAAGTGTCGACACTGCTTCTCTGGGTGTCGACATAAGTCTTCTTAAGTGTCGACACTTTCCTTCTGGGTGTCGACACATGGACTTAGAAACTTTTCAGCTTTCCCTGCAAATACTTATCCTGCACAACTAAACTCAAACCACATCAAATACATTTTGATGTATATCATTGAGTAGGGTGAGGCTTCTTCAAATCAGGTACATTTATTCCAATGTACCCAACAAAGATAGACTTTGGCTTTGAGAATTTAGCAACAAGTTCCTTTTCTCTTTGTAGTCTGACTTCCAGACCCTTGATCTGATCATTTTTG
Source organism: Platanthera guangdongensis (assembly GCA_039583875.1). Lineage (NCBI taxonomy): Eukaryota > Viridiplantae > Streptophyta > Magnoliopsida > Asparagales > Orchidaceae > Platanthera > Platanthera guangdongensis. The sequence continues at coordinate 162,364,371 of CM077153.1, read as the reverse complement.
AATGTAAATGTTCCCATCTGAATAAAAGTTATATTTTTCAGCTTGACAACCTCATTCATCTTCTGATCCAGCAATGTTTCTGAATTACATGCAGCCAACTTAAGAGCAATAATTTCCTTAGCCTAGTTTTTGACAAGGTTTCTGCTTCTCTTAAGTGCATGCAACAGATCACCATACTCATCAATAAGTTGATGTACATCCCCTTCAGATTCAGATCCATTCATATCTCTTGATGCATATGCTTCTGATTCTGATCCAGTAAAATAATCAGAAACTGATGAAAAGTTATTTACCTTACTAGGACCAAGCTGATCCTGACAATGATCTTCCTCGGTTAATGCCATCAGCCCTCTGCAATGATGATCTTGAATCATATTAATAGAGTCCAGCATTTGCAAGAACTCAGATTCTACTGAATGCTCTTCAGTAGAGAACACTCCTATGTAGGCTTCAACATTTGTCTCTTCTCCTGAATCTGATGATGAGAAATCAGTCCAGCTTTTCTGCTTCTTTGCAACCAAGGATCTCTCCTTATTGCCCTTATTTTGTTGCTTCTTTTTATCTTTAGATTCCTTCATTTTATCAGGACAATCAGCTATGACATGCCCTAGCCTATTGCAGCAATAACAAACAACTTTAGAAGAAATTTGTTTCCTGGGATTAGAGCCATACCTGTCATCCTTGGATGCTTTCTTCTTCTTGTAATAGTCATCCTTGGAGTAGGATGAAGATGGCTTTGTTCTCCATTTTTTCTTCTTCATGAACCTTTGAAACTGCCTTGTGATGGCAGCAAAATCTTCATCAGAATTATGACTGTCTGAAGTGTTGATGTTAGTATTTTCTAATTCAATTTCAGTCATTCTATTGGGAGGAGATGGTGAATTTCTCCTACCTTTTTTGTAGCTTCAGCCTTAAAGGCAACTGACTTATCTCTGTATTCAAACTTATTGCTTTTCTCCTCTTCCTTTCTGGCAGTGAGCAACATCTCATAGGATAACGGTTTTCCAAATAAGGTTGGTGGAGGTGTATTTGCAAGCCTGGCCACCTCTCTGATGACACATATTTTAGTATCCCAATCCTTGGTTAGGGATCTAAGAAACTTGTCATTTAATTCATAAGTTCTAAAGACTCTTCCATAGGTCATTCGCTCAATAACAATTCTGAAGAATTTTTTATAGCATTCAGCTATGTTATCTGACTTAGCTTGTCTAAAGCTTTCATATTCTTGATTTAACATGGACTTCCTGTCCTCTCTCACTTTTTCTGCTCCCTCCATGTAGACAATCAAGGTGTCCCACATCTCCTTGGAGGTTTTGCATTGAACTAGATTCTGAAATATAGAGTCATCTATGACACTAATAATTATATTATATGCCCTCTTGTCCAAGGTTGCTAGGATGATCTCTTCCTTAGTCATTTCTGAATAGCTTTTAGGAGTCTTGAGATTAGCATCAAGAATTGATATATTCATAGGAATAAATGGCCCTTCTAGCACTGTGATATAAATTCTTGGATCAGATGCTTCCATTAACAATCTAACCCTCTCTTTCAATATGCCAAAATTTGCTTTCCTACAGATAGGAAGCTTTATGGATCCAAGTTCCTTCTGATTCTCACTTGAACCCATTTTGTCTAACTAATGACTGTCTTATAGATCCACTCAGACCGTTAAGTCTATTCTTTGAGGAACCTCCCTCTGATACCACTTGAAAGAATTGGTTTCAAGATATCCTAATCACCTATAGGGGGGTGAGTAGGTTAAATTTTTTTCTTTAAGGCAGACAATATTTTTACTGCTAGCACAGATAATTCAGTAATTAACACAGCTCAGTATAAACAAAATCACAGCCAATCACAGAGTGCACACAGATTTATAGTGGTTCCTCATGTGATGGGTACATCCACTTTCCACCTTCGCCTATCTAGCAGTATAGTAGATTCGGCCTAACTCCCTTCTTCTTTCTCAGATCTGCAGATCTTACAACTCAGAACCTTGAAAGATCCCTACATCTTAGACTTCAGCATGTCATACAACTCAGATCCTCCCAGAGAATCCTACCTCAGAGTAAGTCCATACTCCTACAACTCAGGCAATTAAGCCCTACCTCTGCCTCTTCCACAAGGCCTACAACCCAGGAACTCCAGCCCTACCTCAGCCTTTTCCCAGGCCTACAACTCAGAGAACTTAATCTCATATCTCAGCACTCAGCCCTACCTCATCCTTTATAAATTTAGGCTTACAACTCAGAGGGATAACCCTCCTACACTCAGATCTGTAAAAGATACTACAGAAAAATTGATAATAAAAAGAGTAGTTCCTTCAGCCAAGTAGAGAGAGAATGGGTAAAAGGTTTCTTGGTCAGTTCTTGATAGATCTGACAACTTTAGAATCAACATGTCTTAGCTTCTTCAAAGCTTCTTGAATCTGAAGAAAGTAAGGTTGATCTTCTTAAAGTTGGAGATGATCCTCAATCCAGCTTCCTTCTTCTATTCAGAATTTAATCTGAATTCTTCTTGCAGACTTGTTCAGGATCTGCCCTTGTTGATTTCTGGATAAAGACTTCTCTTCTTCTTCTTCTTAATTCTTCATTCCTTTGATCTAATGATAGAACATGTCTTTATATAGGCTCCATCCGAGGTTACCGGCTGATCCGGTTCCTAACAGCCTTCTGACAGCTCTGACAGATATAACAGCATTGTCAATTATGACAGCTGTCAAGTCTCCAAAAACTTCATTGTACTTTGACTCAGCAGCAAAGTGTCGAGACAATTCTTTAAATGTGTCGACATAAATAGATCATGTGTCGACACAACTCTTGATGATGTCGACACAGCTTTCATAATGTCGACACAGCTTCTCTTTAACTTCTTGACACAACTTCAGTGGAATGTGTCGACACAAGTCTTGTGTGTCGACACAATAACTCCGTGTCTCGAGAAAGTTGGTGTCGACAGAATTCTGGAGTGTTTCGATACAAGTCGTGTGTGTCGACACAGTTGTTGTCGATAGAATTCTGGAATATGTCGACACAAGTCCTGTATGTTGACCCAAGTGTTGTCGACCGATTTTCTGTGTGTCGACACAAGTCCTTTGTGTCAACACAATCTTGCTCTAGTGTCGACATAGCTCTTCCCAAGTGTCGATACATTTCTTCTCAGGTGTCGACACTTGTACTTAGAAACTTTTTCTACATTTCCATAACCTGCACATTCAAACTCAACACAACATCAAATATACTTTCTTGAATATCATTGAGTTAGGTGATGCTTCTCCAAATCTGATACATATTTTTCAATTTACCCAACACCTGTCCATCAGCTAAAGAAGATCGACTTATCAATCTTCTTAAGGTGGGATATGAGGATCTTAAGGCCAAGGGGAGCCCGAGATGCACCTGAGGTGGAGGAAGGACATGTTCCTGTGTATAAGATTCCTTCTCCAACCCCCAGGGAAACTCCTGAGAGACTGGTTGCAGGAGCTGAGGTGGAGCCAGTTTGAAAGTGGTGGTATGCACTGATACCACCTGTGAGGTTAGACTGTTTAACTCTAGAAGGGGGGGTGGGGGGGTGGGGGGTAGATAGAGTGTTTTAAAATCTTATCAGATTTTTATTGCATAAGTAAAATAATGATACTTATAAGTGTAATCAGAGAGTGCAGAAATAAAAACTAAACTACACAGCAAGCATCATACAATAAAAATGAGAGAGCATCACAGAAGACACAAGAATTTTATAGTTGTTCCCCTAAAACTTGGGTACATCCACTCTTCTAGCACCCTGGTAGGAATCCACTCAGGTTTTTGATCAGGTGCCCTATCACCAATCGAGTTTTTGCTCAGGTGCCTGTCACCACAAGATCTGCTTCAGGTAGATCATGAAACCCTTGGGGCTTTTAATCAGGTGCCTAAAAACCAAATCAAGTCTTTTGATCAGGAGACTTGCAACTAATTGTTTAACTTTTGAAGGGTGCTAGAACCCTGTGTACAGTGGGGTAAAACAAATAAAACTAGTTGTTGTCTTCTCTTTTCATAAAGCAATTGAGAAGACTTGTGGATCCTTGATGGTGTCAAAGCTCTCCCTGAGAAGAAGAACTGTTCAGGAAGAATGAGAGCTTTGCAGGGTGAGTAGGTCTTCTAAAGATTTCTACAGAAAGCTGTATACAGAATGAAGTTGATTGTCTCTTGAAAGCTTGTTGGTGTATGAACAGTTGATGAAGACAGAGCAAAATTTCTTTTCTTGAATGATATCTTGTGTTCTGTCTCTGCTGTTTTGTTCTCTGTGTGCTCTATTCTTCTCTACTACTATCTATCTACTGAAAGAGAAAATTCTTTTATATATCTCAGTCTAATTCTCCTTTGAATTTTGAAATTCTTCTGAATTAAATGCTGATTGCCTGGAGAATGTAATGCGGCTGGAGAGAATATATCATTAATGAATTTCCCAAACTGTCCTATTAAAAATGGCAACTAATATTCCTGATGAAGACCATAATAAATGATGCCACTAACGGCTATATTCAGAGAATATAAGCATTGATTATTCAGGAATTACTGTTATAGAATGAGGACAAAAATAAGGAAAATTCCAAGTCTAGAACTGCACAGCAATGGCCGACCAGAGAATGGATTTCGTCAACCTAAGATCAAAGATCGTTGAGCTGAGAAATCTTGTTCGTCAACCTGGGATTCCTTGTTCGTCGACCTGAGAAACAAGTTCGTCGACCTGAGATCAGCTAACTGCTTTCTATGGAAAACTTCCCATTTCTGCGCTCCAAGTTCGTCGACCTGATAACATAACTTCGTCGACCTGAGTTCAGAGAAAGTATTCTGGACTTAATGTGTTGAAGTTGAACTTCCAGAATTTGTCGACCTAAGCTCGAATATCATCGAGCTCAACTCAGAGAATTGACTCTGAGTTTATCGAGCTGAGCACGACTTTCGTCGAGCTGAGTTCGACGAATGTCGAACTCATTTTTTGAACTGATTTTCTTCTAAGTCTTTGAGTCTTCTGCTATCTTCTATTGGCTAGTACAAGTGTGGTTGAATCTAAGGACTTAGCCTAAACTATAGGACACAAACATAACCCTGGCTATACATCGTGGGTTGATGAACTGTAAATATGCGTATTTTTTATGCACATTAATTTAGTCATTTTCATTTATTTTCGTCGTTTTTACTTATTTTTGTTCAATAAAATGTTCCTATTCTTGTAAATTTTCTCCTAACTTGTTTTATTTTGATTTTCAGAAAAATTCCAAAATCTGCCAAAAATTGGGAAGTACACGCCCGTGACACATGGGTCCCGCCCGTGACCGGGCCGTGACTGCGCATTTCCCGTGAAATCGGAAAATTTCTGAAGTTCAAGCTCGACACGCCTGGCGACACGCCCGTGTCACCCGACACGGGGCGTGACCCAAGCCCGTGTCCGCTCCTCTCGACGAATTCCACTCGACGATCGTCGAGTGTCGACACCAACTGTCACGCCCAGTGTCACGCCCGTGACATGGGGCGTGACCTTTCCAGCTGGCCTGACAAGACGCTGCCGAGGACATTTGACGCAACCCGCGCCCGGTTCTACCTCCCCGACACGCCCTAGGTCAACGCCCGTGACCTGGGGCGTGACTGCTGCGAACTCAGCCCGAAGTCAACTTTGCTGTCCAATCGCCAGCCGCCTTCATGAATAGTACTGTCACGCCCCCATGTCACGCCCGTGACCGAGGGCGTGTACTTAGAAATTTTTTCCTATAAATAGCCCAGTTCTGTAAGGTCCAAGGGTTCAGATTTTTGGGCCAAGTTAGTGTATTTTTGTGGGCTGCATCCGTGATTTTCAAGGCTATGTAAGGAGATTTCTCCCTTTTTTATTTCATTTCTTGTTTTGTTTTAGTTTTAGCACTTGTAATAGCTTGTAATAGTTTCATTTTGATCAAATAAAATGTTAAAATTTCTCTTCATATATGGCTTTGGAATGAACACTTGTGCCCACTTTTCCTTCACCTTTTTATTCTTTGTTCTTCACTTGTTCTTCACTTAGGAAAGGTGTGTGTGTGTATGAGTGTCATGTATTTACTTTCCTTGTTTTTTTTTTCCCTTAACTTATCTTCATGCTTAGGATTTTGATTTCATTCTTATGATTTTTTGAAAGAGATTTAAAAAAGTGAATTTGTTCTTTCTTTTTACTTAGTTTTTTTTTAGGATTGTAAAACCTATTTTGTTCTTTTCATGTTCTTTTTCACTTTTTTTTATCACTTTCATAACATCATAAGAATGAAAATGTTGGTATTTTAATTTTCTAAAAACTTTGATTTTTGATTTACTTTGAAAAACTTTAGTCTTCCAAAAATTGTAATTTTCTCTTTTTATTCATTTTTGGCAAAACCTAAGCATGAAAAAGTTAAAGTTTTAATTTTTGAGCACCTTTGATTTTGACTTTATTTTGTAAAACTTTTTGCTCATATTATTTTTGTTTGTTCTTTTTATGTGTTTTGGGTAAGTTTTAGGAGTAGAAATCTTGTTATTTTCATTTTTAGGTAACTTTAATTTTTCTTTGTTATTAGTGTGTGTGAGTGTATGAGCTTAAATTTCTTTTTGTTCTTCTTAAATTTCCATGTAGAGTGTGTGAGTGTAGGTGTATAATTTTTATGCTTTGATTTAAATTATGTAGAGTGTGTGAGTGTAGGTGTTAAATTTTCATGCTTTGTTTTAATGCTTCCTTTTAATGCTTTGATTCAAATTATGTAGAGTGTGTGAGTGTAGGTGTATAATTTTATTGCTTTCTTGAATTTCATTTGGAGTGTGTGTGTTCGTGTGCATTTATTTCCGCCTACTCGTTAAGAGTTAAATGGCGCATCGTTTTCATTTTCAGTCCTACTCGTTCGAGTAGGACTTGTAATTTTTCTTTCTTTATTTTTCCGCCTACTCACTTGAGTTTAAATGGCCGGACTTTATTTCAGTCCTACTCGTTTGAGTAGGACTTGCAATTTTACTTTCTTTATTTTTTCCGCCTACTCACTTGAGTTAAATGGCCGGACTTTTTAGCCCTGTAATCGCATTTATTTTCTCCTACTCATTTGAGTAGGACTCGCTTTCATTTCAGTCCTACTCGTTTGAGTAGGACTTGCAATTTTCAGCCTTTATTTACCGCCCCCACTCGTTTGAGTGGGACTCGCAAATTGAATTATGCAAATTTTCTTTCATGTGTAACTTAGTTCCTTTTTTATTTATAATTTGGAGTGTGCGTGAGTTCTCGTTTAGTTAACTTTTTAGCTCTCTAAATATTGTTATTTTTCTTTTGTCCCTTTCTTATAATCGTGTAGCATTTAATTTCGAACTCGCGCCTCACTAAATTATAAGCCGTCCCCATACCGATGTGTGGCTAATCGCTATTAGCCTCGGCATCGAAGAGCATTGGGACATTTAAAATGATTTATAATAATTAAAGTTCTTTATTTTCATTTTAATTTAAGCACTTAGGGTTTACCCCGGGTTTACGACGCGTAGGACCACATAATCGATGTGTGGGCCCTATTTCCGTAGTCCATATGCTAGCTAGCCGAGAGGCCGTGCATATGGACCGATCACCCCTGGGTAAATAGAGTTGCGTGCATACCCTCGAGAGAGGACTAGCGTAATTCTACCGGATTGGGTCCCCCACCCAATAGCGGGGTTCTTAGCGTAAAGCGGGCGTTAAGAGGAATCCTTCGTCGGACTAACGTTCGGTCGAATAGTCTTAACGTTTAGGTGAGCGATATCCCTATAGCTAGGTGAGCTCACATTTGTGGAACCTCCACGGCCAAGTTGTCTTATTATTAATTTGAAAACTAAGTCTTTTTATTATTAAAAATTACTTTTAGTCTTAATCCGATTCGATGCCGAGCGTTAACCCTTCATCGAATATTTTCTAAACCGTTTTTTCGCTCCTTTGCTTTTTCGCCTTTTATTAAGTAAAAAAATCCACCTTATTTTCAGTAAAATAATAGTCCTCCCGGAGGAGTAAGAATAGTCAACGCGACCCCGAGAACAATACGACCTCGGTATTCCCCCGAATATCGAGTACTACTTGCGATAGGTGCACTTGCCTACCCGAGCAAGCCCGCGGCGATCGACTCAACGAACCAACCACAGTAAGAGTCTGTTCGCGGGCCCATCAAGTTTTTGGCGCCGTTGCCGGGGACTCTCTTTTCGAGTTGCTATTTCGAATTCCGGAGTCTATTAATTTTACTTATTTTCTAAAAAAACAAAAAAACTAAAAACTTTATTTTAAAAACAAAAAAAAAAGTTTATTTTTGTTTTATTTTTGTTTGGGTGTATGACCCGAGGACAACCCTCAGAGTCTGAAGATTTAGACTTCGACCCTGAGATCGAACGCTCTCTTGCGCGTATCCGATCTCATCGCCGAAATCCTTCTTTAGATCCCGAGGAATCTATCGGAGAACCCACTGTTGTAGTTATGGCCGCCCCTAACCTTCCCCCGGCGGCCGAGCGTACTATGTCTTATTACGCCCGGCCTAACCTGGATGATTCAGGGTCGAGTATTGTTCGCCCTGCGGTGGCCAATAATAATTTTGAAATAAAGTCAAGTGTCATTCAAATGGTCCAAAACGCCGTGCAGTTCGATGGACTGCCGGATGAGGACCCGAATGTCCACTTGTCCAATTTCTTGGAGATATGCGACACCTTCAAGATCAATGGCGTCACTGATGACGCCATTCGTTTGCGCTTATTTCCTTTTTCCCTTAAGTCCAAAGCCAAGGCGTGGTTGAATGCCCTCCCGCGAGGATGTATCACCACGTGGGCTGAGTTGACGGAACGGTTCCTAACGAAGTACTTTCCGCCCGCCAAAACTGCAAAGTTGCGGGCGGACATTTCTTCGTTTGTGCAGAACGATCCCGAGTCTCTATACGAGACTTGGGAACGATTTAAGGAATTCCTCCGCCGTTGCCCGCACCACGCGCTGCCAACGTGGTTGCAAGTTCAAATTTTTTATAATGGGCTGAATTTTCAGACGCGTCAAATGATTGACGCGGCTGCCGGGGGAACGCTTAACAACAAAACCCCCGAGGCCGCCCAGGCTTTATTCGAAGAGATGGCTATGAACGCCTATCAATGGAACGTCCCGCGGGGACGGCCAAAGCCGGCGGCTGGTCTTTTTGAAGTGGATGCCACTGCTCTCTTGACCCTTCAAGTTGAAAGGTTAACAAAGCAGGTGGCGGAGATGTCTGCTGCCTCCTCCACTCCGCCTTGTTTTATTCCCCCTAATGTCTGCGTAGCTGAAGAGTTCGTGGACTTCATGGGAAATTCGGGTCGTCCTCCCTTCAACCCCAACAACAACCCTTATAGTAATAACTATAACCCGGGTTGGAGGAATCACCCCAACTTCTCGTGGAGCAACCCGAATAATGCTCAGCGCCCCCCTATTTCTTATGCGCCCGGATTTCTTCCTCCCCCTCCTCTTCCGAAACCCTCCCCGATGGAGGAAAATTTTTCGAAGTATATTGCGTCCAACGAGTCAAATATCCGGAACATCACCGGATCGCTAAAAACACTCGAACAACAGGTTGGACAGCTGGCGAGGATGATGTCCGAGCGCGCGCTCGGGGCACTGCCGGGAAACACGGAGCCCAATCCGCGGGAAAACGCCAACGCTATAACCCTCCGTAGCGGAAAGGAGGTGGTCGATCCAAAACGGACCGACCCTCAGGTACATATTTCACCTCCGACCCCTCTTCCCCTTTCTTCGCTCACGCCACCTTTACCTATTATAAAAGAAAAAATTATTTTAAACAAGGCTCTCCCGTATCCGCATAAGTTAGAAAACGAGCGTAAGGACGCGCAATATGAAAAATTTATTTTATTATTAAAACAAATTCACATTAATGTTCCTTTTTGCGAGGCTATCTCGCAAATGCCCAAATATGCGAAATTTTTAAAAGAACTACTTTCTAATAAACGCAAATTAGAGGATATTTCGCATGTATCTCTCAACGCTGTCTGCTCGGCGGCCCTTACTAATAAATTGCCCGCAAAACAAAACGACCCGGGACGGTTTTCCATCCCGTGCCTTTTTGGCGATATATTAGTAAAGTACGCCTTAGCTGATTTAGGGGCTAGCATTAATCTGATGCCGTTCTCGCTCTTTTCGCGTTTAGGTTTGGGTACTCCTAGTCCTACGAATATGCGCATCCAATTAGCGGATCGCTCGGTTAAGTTCCCTATCGGGGTAGTGGAGGACGTCCTTGTCCGAGTCGACAAGTTTACCTTCCCGGTAGACTTCGTCATCTTAGATATCGAGGAGGACGCCGAGGTACCAATAATACTCGGTCGCCCTTTTCTCGCCACCTCCCGCGCACTAATAGATGTTAGTAATGGTAGCCTTCTCCTCCGAGTAGGCGATGACCAGGTTACTTTCTCTATTAATCCCTCGATGGACAATTTGTCATCGAGCGACGATTTCTGCTATTCTTTAAATACTTTTTTCGGAGATCGTTCTTCTCCCATTTTCGAGTCCGTATTTTTAAATGACGATATTTATGCGCTCGAAAATTTTAACTGCGATGAGGATACGTCTATAGACTTGCCTTTCGAACCAATTGGTAAGAAAGACATAGGAATTAAAACCTCCCTAGAAGAACCGCCCATCCTAGACCTCAAACCCTTACCCGCCTCGCTCAAGTACGTTTTTTGGGAAAAGGTGATACGCTCCCCGTTATCATTTCTTCGGACTTGAGTGATTCGGAGACTTCCGATTTATTGGAAGTTTTATTTAAACATCGCCACGCAATTGCGTGGCAAATCTCTGACCTAAAGGGGATTAGCCCCTCCTTTTGCACCCATAAGATTTTCCTAAACGATAATTGCCGCAAAACGATACAGCCGCAGCGTCGTCTTAACCCAAACATGAAAGACGTCGTTAAAGCCGAAATCATTAAGTTATTAGATGCGGGGATTATCTACCCTATTTCGGACAGTGCATGGGTTAGTCCCGTGCATGTCGTGCCCAAGAAGGGCGGTCTTACCGTAGTGGCGAATGAGCATAACGAGCTTGTCCCAACTCGTACTGTTACGGGTTGGCGAGTGTGCATCGACTATAGGAAACTTAACGACGCCACCCGCAAGGACCATTTCCCTCTGCCATTTCTAGACCAGATTCTAGAGCGTTTATCCGGTCATCCGTATTATTGTTTTCTTGATGGTTTATCGGGGTTTTTCCAAATCCCCATTTCCCCCGATGATCAAGAGAAAACAACTTTTACTTGCCCGTTCGGCACCTTCGCATATCGAAGAATGCCATTTGGCCTCTGCAACGCGCCAGCTACATTCCAAAGATGTATGCTAGCAATCTTTGGCGAGCTAGTAGAAGACATTATGGAAGTCTTTATGGATGACTTTTCTGTTTTCGGACGCTCTTTTCCCGATTGCCTTCATAATTTAGATCGTGTCCTTCAACGGTGCGAGGACACAAGCCTTGTTCTAAATTGGGAAAAATGCAACTTTATGGTTCGAGGAGGTTTGGTCCTCGGCCATATGATTTCGTCTAAGGGGATAGAGGTGGATAAGGCCAAGATAGAAATTATAGAAAAACTTCCGCATCCAACAAACGTAAAATCTATTAGGAGTTTCTTAGGCCATGCGGGCTTTTATCGACGCTTTATTCAAGATTTTTCAAAAATAACAAAGCCGCTAACTCACCTCTTGGAAAAGGAATCACGCTTCATCTTTAGTAGCGAATGCGAGTCCGCCTTTAATTTAATAAAACAAAAACTTATCTCTTCACCAATATTAGTGGCCCCTAATTGGTCCCTTCCGTTCGAAATAATGTGCGACGCTAGTGATATTGCCTTAGGTGCCGTTCTTGGCCAACGCGTAGAAAAACATTTTCATCCTATTTATTACGCTAGCAAGACGCTCACTTCCGCACAAGTAAATTACACGACAACGGAAAAGGAACTCTTAGCCGTCGTTTTCGCTTTCGATAAGTTTCGCTCGTATATAACGCTATCTAAAGTTATCGTTTTTACCGATCACTCCGCGCTTAAATATTTATTAGCTAAAAATGATGCGAAGCCCCGCCTTCTTCGATGGATTCTCCTCCTACAAGAGTTTGACTTGGAGATCCGAGATAAGCGGGGAGCGGAAAATCTAGCGGCGGACCACCTCTCCCGTTTAGAAAATCCGGGTGCGGAAGCGCTCGTCGAATCTGAAATAAATGACAGATTCCCCGAGGAACGCCTTCTTGCCATTAATAAATCTTCGTCATCTTCGCCTTGGTTCGCAGATTTTGCAAATTTTTTAGTAGCGCGGGTCCTTCCAAAAGAATTTTCCGGTCACCAAAAGAAGAAATTCTTTTCTGACTTGAAAAATTTCTTTTGGGAGGACCCATTTCTTTTTCGTATCTGCGCGGACCAAGCGGTCCGAAGATGCGTTGCGGGTGTGGAGTGCTTGCAAATTCTTAAGCACTGCCACGAGGGTCCAGCCGGTGGGCATTATCAAGCCAACCGGACCGCTCGGAAGGCGCTAGAGGCGGGCTACTTTTGGCCCACTCTCTTCAAAGACGCGCATAATTTTGTGCGCGCATGCGATAGCTGTCAGCGGTCGGGTAACATCTCTCGTCGCGACGAGATGCCCCAAAACATGTTTTTAGAATGCGAAGTCTTCGATTTGTGGGGCATAGATTTTGTTGGCCCCCTACCTCCGTCTTTCAAAAATATGTATATTTTAGTGGCGGTCGACTACGTATCGAGGTGGGCGGAAGCGCAAGCTCTCCCCACCAACGATGCGCGAGTCGTCGTTACATTTCTTAAAAAATTATTTTCTCGCTTCGGCACGCCTCGCGCAATTGTTAGTGATAGGGGAACGCATTTCTGTAACGCTCTTATGGCTAAGACGTTAGCTAAATACGGAGTCACGCACAAGCTTGCCACCCCCTACCACCCGCAAACAAGTGGCCAAGTCGAGGTAGTAAATCGAGAGATTAAGCGAATTTTGGAAAAAACCGTTTCGCTAAATAGGAAAGATTGGTCCGTTAAACTCGACGATGCGTTGTGGGCGTATCGGACGGCATACAAAACCGCTATTGGATGTACGCCGTTCCGGTTAGTCTACGGCAAAGCGTGCCATTTACCCGTAGAATTAGAACATCGCGCACTTTGGGCTTTAAAACTCTTAAACCTCGACTCCAACTTAGCCGCTCAGAATAGAAAACTGCAACTAAACGAGCTCGATGAATGGCGTGCGAACGCTTACGAGAGCAATAAATTCTATAAGGAGCGCTCTAAGTTCTATCACGATCGAAAAATCAAGTCCCAAAAATTATTTTCTCCGGGCGATCTTGTCCTTCTTTACAATTCACGCCTTAGGCTTTTTCCAGGTAAATTAAAATCTAGATGGTCCGGTCCCTTCTTAGTTGAAGAAGTTTTTCCTTATGGAACCGTACTCGTCTCCCACCCGGACAAAGGCTCTTTTAAAGTAAACGGTCATCGGTTAAAGTCTTACATCGCGGGCGACCCAGTGATCGGTTTTAGCGAAACCATAACTTTCCTCCACATTATAAACCCGCCAAAATAGTCAAGCTACACGACTATAAACAAAGCGCTCCTGGGAGGCACCCCTCGCTTATCTTTTTCGCTCTTTCCTTATTATCTTTATTTTTTTTTTCTAATAAACGCAGGGTTTCTGATCGGCCTTCCCCACCGCGTTTCAGGGAAGCTTCTACCCCATTCCTTTTCCTTTCTTTGTACATATTGTCTTTCTTTTCTGTTCCGCATACTTACGATACAACATTGGGGACAATGTTGGACTTAAGTATGGGGGTATTTTCGTGCTTTACTTTCTGCACTTCAATTTTTCTGCATCTCAAAAAAAAAAAAAAAAAAATACATATAACAACAAAACAAAAACAAAAAAATTAAAAAAAAAAACATCTTAAAATGAAACAAAAAATTTTTTTTTAAAATGAAAAAAACAAAAAAATTTTTAAATGAAAAACAAAAAAATTTAAATGAAAAAAAAAACAAAAATCCAAAAAATTTTCTCTTTGTAAATATTTTTTGTTTTTTTCTCTCTCCCCCTTCCTCATTCTTGTACAAATCTTTTTCTTTTTCTCCCTTATTTTTGTACATATTGTGAAAATTCTCTTAAAAAAAATACAAAAAAAAGATAATAGTTCAAAAAATTTTCAAAAAAATTGAGAAAAACAAAAATACAAAAAAAGATAATAAATGAAAAACAAACAAAAAAATGATAACAAAAACTATAAAAAATCAAAAAAACAAAAAAAAAGTTTTGAAATAAATAAATTAAATATTCCATACTTAACTTTTCTGCTATCCAAAAATTCTGTTTTGAGTTTATTTATATGTGAATACTATTAATTCTCTGTTTGCTACCCGTTTATTAATTATTGATTGAAACATTTAAATAGCCGGGGTTAAGTTTTAAAGAATTCTTTATGCTTTGTTAAAACTAGCGGACTCGTTTTAGGCACTACTTCTAATTTTTCATTAATAGGAGCACGTATATTATGTTAGGAAATAACGACTATAGAATTCAATTATACTTACTTTTAGCTTTCTGAAAAAAATTGGAACGTACAAATTATTAAGGTTGCTCTCAAAAATTTTTAGGATTACAATCTAGTTTTCCTTTCTCCCCTCACTTTTCATGACCTACTTGGCATGAAAAAATTTTTATCCTTAAAAGATCTTATGTCAATGGGAACAAGATTTCGTTCCGTAAACATAGGCACCCAATAAGTTTAAAAAGATTATATAGGGAGTAAGAGGATAAAATTCATTACTCCTACAAATATACATTGGGTTAATTTTTTTTTATGAAGTTGAAAAACAAAAATCATATTAGGAAAATAAGATTTCGTTTTCCTAATAATCCAAAAGAAAAAAAAATGGAGGTTCGAGAAAAAACTTACCTCACCTCAAATATCAAAACCCTCTTCATAAACCACACTACCCCCTTAGCCAATTACACGATTCTAGAATTAATTCAAAAATCTTTTTGAGAGCATAATTAGTAAATTGTATTATTTCCGGTAGCACTCGTATAAGCTAGAATTCTTATAATTCCAAACTATTTTCGTTAACCTAACCATTACAAATGTTGCCTTCTATTTGATTACATCAAGAAGTCTTTTGGTCAAAACTTTTGCGCTATTTAAATCATCTACATAATTTTAGGACTTAACTCTTACACCCCGTATATTTATTTTGATCTCTCTTATAATTAATTAAGCGATAGCCAAAACTTAGAGTTTTTTTATTCCTTATAGATTCACCTCAAACTTTTGCTCTGGAATAGCAAAAGCCTAAGTATGGGGGTATTTGATGAACTGTAAATATGCGTATTTTTATGCACATTAATTTAGTCATTTTCATTTATTTTCGTCGTTTTTACTTATTTTTGTTCAATAAAATGTTCCTATTCTTGTAAATTTTCTCCTAACTTGTTTTATTTTGATTTTCAGAAAAATTCCAAAATCTGCCAAAAATTGGGAAGTACACGCCCGTGACACATGGGTCACGCCCGTGACCGGGCCGTGACTGCGCATTTCCCGTGAAATCGGAAAATTTCTGAAGTTCAAGCTCGACACGCCTGGCGACACGCCCGTGTCACCCGACACGGGGCGTGACCCAAGCCCGTGTCCGCTCCTCTCGACGAATTCCACTCGACGATCGTCGAGTGTCGACACCAACTGTCACGCCCAGTGTCACGCCCGTGACATGGGGCGTGACCTTTCCAGCTGGCCCGACAAGACGCTGCCGAGGACATTTGACGCAACCCGCGCCCGGTTCTACCTCTCCGACACGCCCTAGGTCACGCCCGTGACCTGGGGCGTGACTGCTGCGAACTCAGCCCGAAGTCAACTTTGCTGTCCAATCGCCAGCCGCCTTCATGAATAGTACTGTCACGCCCCCATGTCACGCCCGTGACCGAGGGCGTGTACTTAGAAATTTTTTCCTATAAATAGCCCAGTTCTGTAAGGTCCAAGGGTTCAGATTTTTGGGCCAAGTTAGTGTATTTTTGTGGGCTGCATCCGTGATTTTCAAGGCTATGTAAGGAGATTTCTCCCTTTTTTATTTCATTTCTTGTTTTGTTTTAGTTTTAGCACTTGTAATAGCTTGTAATAGTTTCATTTTGATCAAATAAAATGTTAAAATTTCTCTTCATATATGGCTTTGGAATGAACACTTGTGCCCACTTTTCCTTCACCTTTTTATTCTTTGTTCTTCACTTGTTCTTCACTTAGGAAAGGTGTGTGTGTGTATGAGTGTCATGTATTTACTTTCCTTGTTTTTTTTTTCCCTTAACTTATCTTCATGCTTAGGATTTTGATTTCATTCTTATGATTTTTTGAAAGAGATTTAAAAAAGTGAATTTGTTCTTTCTTTTTACTTAGTTTTTTTTAGGATTGTAAAACCTATTTTGTTCTTTTCATGTTCTTTTTCACTTTTTTTATCACTTTCATAACATCATAAGAATGAAAATGTTGGTATTTTAATTTTCTAAAAACTTTGATTTTTGATTTACTTTGAAAAACTTTAGTCTTCCAAAAATTGTAATTTTCTCTTTTTATTCATTTTTGGCAAAACCTAAGCATGAAAAAGTTAAAGTTTTAATTTTTGAGCACCTTTGATTTTGACTTTATTTTGTAAAACTTTTTGCTCATATTATTTTTGTTTGTTCTTTTTATGTGTTTTGGGTAAGTTTTAGGAGTAGAAATCTTGTTATTTTCATTTTTAGGTAACTTTAATTTTTCTTTGTTATTAGTGTGTGTGAGTGTATGAGCTTAAATTTCTTTTTGTTCTTCTTAAATTTCCATGTAGAGTGTGTGAGTGTAGGTGTATAATTTTTATGCTTTGATTTAAATTATGTAGAGTGTGTGAGTGTAGGTGTTAAATTTTCATGCTTTGTTTTAATGCTTCCTTTTAATGCTTTGATTCAAATTATGTAGAGTGTGTGAGTGTAGGTGTATAATTTTATTGCTTTCTTGAATTTCATTTGGAGTGTGTGTGTTCGTGTGCATTTATTTCCGCCTACTCGTTAAGAGTTAAATGGCGCATCGTTTTCATTTTCAGTCCTACTCGTTCGAGTAGGACTTGTAATTTTTCTTTCTTTATTTTTCCGCCTACTCACTTGAGTTTAAATGGCCGGACTTTATTTCAGTCCTACTCGTTTGAGTAGGACTTGCAATTTTACTTTCTTTATTTTTTTCCGCCTACTCACTTGAGTTAAATGGCCGGACTTTTTAGCCCTGTAATCGCATTTATTTTCTCCTACTCATTTGAGTAGGACTCGCTTTCATTTCAGTCCTACTCGTTTGAGTAGGACTTGCAATTTTCAGCCTTTATTTACCGCCCCCACTCGTTTGAGTGGGACTCGCAAAATTGAATTATGCAAATTTTCTTTCATGTGTAACTTAGTTCCTTTTTTATTTATAATTTGGAGTGTGCGTGAGTTCTCGTTTAGTTAACTTTTTAGCTCTCTAAATATTGTTATTTTTCTTTTGTCCCTTTCTTATAATCGTGTAGCATTTAATTTCGAACTCGCGCCTCACTAAATTATAAGCCGTCCCCATACCGATGTGTGGCTAATCGCTATTAGCCTCGGCATCGAAGAGCATTGGGACATTTAAAATGATTTATAATAATTAAAGTTCTTTATTTTCATTTTAATTTAAGCACTTAGGGTTTACCCCGGGTTTACGACGCGTAGGACCACATAATCGATGTGTGGGCCCTATTTCCGTAGTCCATATGCTAGCTAGCCGAGAGGCCGTGCATATGGACCGATCACCCCTGGGTAAATAGAGTTGCGTGCATACCCTCGAGAGAGGACTAGCGTAATTCTACCGGATTGGGTCCCCCACCCAATAGCGGGGTTCTTAGCGTAAAGCGGGCGTTAAGAGGAATCCTTCGTCGGACTAACGTTCGGTCGAATAGTCTTAGCGTTTAGGTGAGCGATATCCCTATAGCTAGGTGAGCTCATATTTGTGGAACCTCCACGGCCAAGTTGTCTTATTATTAATTTGAAAACTAAGTCTTTTTATTATTAAAAATTATTTTAGTCTTAATCCGATTTGATGCCGAGCGTTAACCCTTCATCGAATATTTTCTAAACCGTTTTTTCGCTCCTTTGCTTTTTCGCCTTTTATTAAGTAAAAAAATCCACCTTATTTTCAGTAAAATAATAGTCCTCCCGGAGGAGTAAGAATAGTCAACGCGACCCCGAGAACAATACGACCTCGGTATTCCCCCGAATATCGAGTACTACTTGCGATAGGTGCACTTGCCTACCCGAGCAAGCCCGCGGCGATCGACTCAACGAACCAACCACAGTAAGAGTCTGTTCGCGGGCCCATCAAGGGTCAATTATCTTAGTTAGTGAACCTAGCCCAAATCAAACTAGGGATCCAACAATCTCCCCCTATTTGGGTGAGGTCACTAATAGTCATGAAATAAAAACCGATCACAAAGCAGGAAAATATATATGGTAGAAAAATAGAAATATACACCAGATATTTACAGTAGCTTTGTGACAATACTTAAATAAAGAGTTCAGAAAGACAGAAACTTAAACATAATAAACTCATTTCTTTTTCTTCATTTTCTTCTTTAGCTTGTCATCTTTTTCTTTGTCAGTAGGCTGTGTGAACTCTATGTTGGGATTAGCTGCTTGCTTCTTGGATATTGTCATATCAGCAACTCCAATGATATTGAGAGATGTGGCTCTAGGCACAACAACCTCTGGGTGTACATTCAAATAAGCATCAACATTAAAGAATTTGTTAGCTTTCTCATACATGTTTAATTCTTCTTTCCTGTACTTGGACATTGTTGAATACTGGGAATGATCTTTTCCTTCAGCTTTAGCTTTGTTTATCAATGATAGTCGAACCAGTTCCTGGAACCTAGCCATTCTAGCAGTAGTCTCTATCTCTGGATCCACAAAGGGAATGGGAGGAGACTCTAGCCTTTTGGAATTGTCAGCCTTTTGTGGTTTAGGAGCTTGTTGTTGCTGTTGATGTTGCTGAGGTTGTTGATGTTGTTGCTGATGTTGATGCCTGCTTGAATGGTACCTCTGCTGGCTGCTTCCTTGAGATGATGAGGATCTACCATGTTGTCTATGGTATGTTTGAGTATATGCGGTAGACCTCTGAGATGAGCTACCTGAAGCACCAGCATCAGGTGGAGGAGGAGGTCCTTTCCAATATCTCTGAGGAGTAGGATAATATCTCCTGCTTTTCTTTCTTGCCTTTTGTTCATTTTTAGACAGCCACATCCAGGCTGGAATCCCAGGATAAGGAGTAATTTTCTGAAGAATATAGTAAGGAGTATCATGAGTTGGATTTGGCTTAGGAGCAGCAATTGGAGGGGCCTTCCTTTTCTTAGACACTTTTCTCTTGACAGAAGGGCTATCATCAGAATCATCATTATCATCATCATCATCTTTTTCAGAGGAGGATCCCTGAGTATTATCATATAAATCATCCAAAGCTTTTAGAAGATTTTTGTCAATTGACTTGTCATCCTGAGG
Organism: Platanthera guangdongensis; assembly: GCA_039583875.1. Classification (NCBI taxonomy): domain Eukaryota; kingdom Viridiplantae; phylum Streptophyta; class Magnoliopsida; order Asparagales; family Orchidaceae; genus Platanthera; species Platanthera guangdongensis. The sequence continues at coordinate 162,344,830 of CM077153.1, read as the reverse complement.
CTGAGCTTGAGGTACTGGAGCTAGAGCTGGAGCTAGAGCTAGAGCTGGAGCAACTGTTTGAGGTTCTGGAGCCTGGGGTTGTTCAACAACTGTTTTGTTTTCCTCTTCAATATCTTCCATAATTATTTCATCAAGATCTGGTGATGGACTATCATCCATTTTATAAGTATAAGCAGAGACAGCCTCTGGAGAAGAGATATCTTTGGGAGCAGATATTGTATGAGTCTCTGAAATTGCAAAACTGTCCTTGAGTTATTTACAACTATAGGACTAATAGGTGTTGTATATGGTACAAAAGCCAAGAATGGCTTTAGGCAGACAGAAGGAAGAGAGCTTAAACAAACTATATCAAAAGAATTCAACAAATTGAACAAATCCACTGTGGGATTGACAAAGAAATTACCAACAGTTATTATATTTGTATCCTCTATAACTGTGTCTGTATTTAGAACCATATATGTATCTGTATCTGAATCAGTAACTGTTGCTGCTGCTGAAACTGAAGAAGCTTCTTCATTAAGCATCTCCCCCTTCCTGATTTCAGCAGAAGCTGGAATCAGGCTCCTAGTGGAAGAAGGAGGGATAGAGGAGGCATCAAAGAGAGTAGCAAGAGAAGAAATAGAATTAGCAAGAGTTGTAATTGCCTCTGCTATAAGAGTCCTAATCACTGGAGTGATGTGCTCTTGGATGGTGGACAGGTAAGGTGAAACTGTATCTATAAACTCAGGTGGAGTTTGGGTGGATACAGAGGGATTAATAGAAGGAGTGACATCCGGGAGGATGTCATCCCGAGGAGATGATCTGGGGGATAGTGTTGGACTGGGAATGTCATGGATAGGGGAAGTAGGTGTGGATGGTAAGGAGGTGAGTAGATTGAATGTGGGGGATGTCAAGAATGTGTTAGTGTTGATGTCTTGTAGATGGGATGGAAGAGGAGATTGAGGAGGTGTGATATGTTGTGGAGATGGAGGAAGTGTTGGTAGATGTGTTGATGAAGGAATTGAGAGAGCTGGTTGTTGCAGAGGAGGAACTGAATATGGCTGGGGAGTTGGAGGAGTTATTATTGGATGAGATGCTGTTGAAGGATGTGGTGGAGGAGCTTCTTTAGAGCTAGGGTGGGGAGTCGCTGGATCTGCCCTAGTGCCCTCAAAAGGCCTGGAGGAGGAGGAAGCCTTGGTTGGCTTTGTGATCCCCCTCTCCCATCTGCCAAACAGGGCATAGGTTAGCCTCTTGGAGGCATTTATGAACATTATTGTGGTAACCAGATGTTCAGATGCTTTCTCCTACAGAAAAATACCCAGAACCCAGCCAAAACAGACTTATTTCTTGTTATTCTTCTTCTTAATCAGATCAAACAATAACTTTCCCCAGTTAATTTTTTTCTTATCAACCAAGGCAACCATCACCAAGAACTGGTGTCTGGTGATATAGTCGTGTGCTGTATGCTTGCCTATCAACACCTTCCCTACTACATCAGCTAAGAACTTGTATTCAGCAGACAAGTTCTTTTTCAGTAGCTTATTAGGGTTATCTCCAGAATGACCCATTTTAATCAACATATTAGTATACTCCTCAGAGTCCATTTCTATCTCATCAGCACCATTCAATAGACCAAAAATGTCGGTTAGTATATTTGGAGAGAGGGAAACCTGGTTACCAGAAATAGTTCCTGTCATGTTATCTTCTGCTGTGGAGGAAGTAAAGACCCATTCTTTGATCTCTATCATTGCAATCTTGATTCTCAGTGTCATGAACCACTTCAGATGTTGATCTTCAAACAACTTCAAGATTTCTATAAAGATTGCGTCAGAGAACTCGAAAGAATCGAAATCTATATCAAATCCCATATCGAATTTCATGGTGGAGAGAGCGCTTGCTGGAATCGCCATTAATGCACCTACAAGAGAGAAACAAAGATCAAGTGCGAAGGAACTGAAAGCGCGGGACGGAGGTCGAAGAAAACCTAGATATAGGATTTTCAGAATATGAACCACCAGTCTCCGTTCAACGAAAAAAGAAAAGTTCTTCGATTTGAGTTCGACGAAGTATTTTAATAGAAAATGAGTTCGTCGATCTCAGTCTGAAGAAGATGAATAAATCGTCGATCTTAGTTTGACTAAAAATTTACTGAAGCAAGGATCGTCGATCTCCGTTCGACGAAAACGTTTTCACTAAGAAGTGATCGTCGAACTCCGTTCGACGAACTCTTCACGAGGAGTTCACAGATCGTCGATCTCCGTTCGATGAACTGTCAACAAATCGTCGACCATAGACAAAATTTAAATTAACTCATCTCCATTGATCATTCCTAACTGATTTAAGAAAAATAGATGTTTCTTATCAACCAATGGCTTGGTGAAGATGTTTGCCCTTTATAAATTAGTGGAAATGAAGACAAGATTAATTTTCTTTTTATCTACACAATCTCTAATGAAAAATGTCGTATTTCTATATGTTTGGTCCTACTATGATGCAATGGATTTTGTGCTATGGATATAGCACTGGTACTATCATAATATATAGTTGAATTATTTAAGTTGTATCCATAATCCAGTAATTGGTTTTGTATCCACAAAACCTGTGAGAAACAACTACCAACATCTATATATACTGCTTCTATAGTGGATGTGGACACAGAAGTTTGCTTTTTATAGAACCAGGACACTAGTCTATCACCAAGGAACTGGCATGTTCCTATGGTGCTCGTTCTGTCCACTCTATATCCAGCATAGTCAGCATCTGAAAATCCAGTTAAGTCAAATTATGACTCTGATAGATATAGATGTCCTAGATTTGGGAAACCTTTTATATATCTCAAAATTCTTTTTAGCAAAATATAGTGAGATTCTTTAGGCTTCACTTGGAACCTAGCACAAATGCATGTAGCAGACATTATGTCTGGCCTACTTGCTATGAGATATAATAAGGAACCAACAATGGCCCTATATAACTTCTGATAAACAGGTTTTCCATGCTCATCAGAATCTATCACAACATTTGTAGACATGGGTGTCTTCATTGCTGAGGCATTACACATCCCAAATCTTTTATTAAGCTCCTTAGCACATGTAGATTGAGAGATCAAGATACTATTAGATGATTATTTCACTTGGAGACCAAGGAAATATGAAAGTTCACCCATGCTACTCATCTCAAACTTTGAATGCATAAGGTTAGAGCTCCTTAGCACATCTAGATTGAGCCAAAGATAATATCATCTACATAAATTTATACTAATAATATTTTATATTTATGATGCTTAATAAAAAGAGTCCTATCTACAATACCTCTAGAAAATTTATGCTTTAATAAGAAGCTAGCTAAGGTCTCATACCAAGCTCTTGGAGCTTTCTTTAAACCATATAGAGCTTTATGCAATCTAAAGATATGAGAGGGATAAGTTGGAGAGATAAAACCTGGTGGTTGCTCCACATATACTTCTTCTTTGAGATCTCCATTCAAAAAAGTACTTTTAACATCCATTTGATAAACTTTGAAGTTCTTGAATGCAGCATATGCAAGTAAGATTCTTATAGCCACAAGTCTTACAACAGGAATAAATGTTTGATCATAATTAATGCCTTCCACTTGCTTATAGCCTTGAGCAACTAGCCTAGCCTTATTCCTCATAATGTTGCCTTCTACATCCATTTTTTTTTCTGAAAACCCATTTGGTTCCAATGACTGGGTAGTCTTTGGGTCTAGGAACTAATTCCCAAACTCTACATCTCTCAAATTAATTGAGCTCATCTTACATTGCAATGATCCAATGGGGATCTTGCTCAGCATCTTTGATGGATTGGGCCTCAAGTTGAGAGAGGAAACAAGCAAACATCAAGTCAGGGTTGAGTTGATGCCTTTTTTGCACACCAGCTGAAATGTTTCCAATCACCTGAGATCTGGGGTGACCTATAAGTGTGACAAAATCAGTGGGAGGTGCTGGTTGGGCAACAGCTTGGGGAATAAATTCCTCTTGTGGAATTTCATTAGCTGTTGGAAAGGGTTCAATCACCTCTATTCTTTCTTCTTCACTTTCTTCTTCAACTTGTGGAGATGGATGTATTGGAACATCTTGGGTGAGGCTTAGATCATCCAATCTCTCACACAAGTGAGGTACCTGCAAAGTCCCGTTGGTAGAAATTTCTTTCTCCTTATAAGACATGTTAGCTTCATCAAAAGTTACATGTACAGATTCCTCAATTTTTAAAGTAGATTTATTAAACACCCTATAAGCTTTGTTAACTTGGGAATATCCTAGAAAAAGTCCCTCTACAGCCTTAGCTTCAAACTTTCTAATGTATTTCTTATCATTATTATGAATATAACATATAAAACCAAATATTTTAAAATAGGTGATTTCAGGTTTCTTCCCTTTAAGTAATTCATAGGGAGTCTTAATCTTAAGTTTATGTATTAAACTTCTCTTCAGTACATAGTTTGTTATGCTTACAACCTCTGCCCAAAAGGATAGGGGCATGTAAGCATCTGCAAGTAATATGCCAACAGCTTCAATTATGGTTCTATTCTTCCTTTCAGCTACCCATTTTATTGAGGAGTTCTAGGAGCTGAGAAGCAATGTCTGATACCTTCCTTCTCACAGAACTCATGCAGAAGAAGAGACTCAAACTCAGTACCATGATCACTTCTTATCAATGCAACTTAAGTAGAGTACTCAAGCTGTATGGTCTTGAGAAAATCTATAAGAACCTTGAATGTATCTGACTTAGATCTCAAAAATAACACCCAAGTGAATCTTGAGAAGTCATCTACTATAACTAGAGTATGAAATCCTAGGTGAATCACTTTTTTAACTAATTTAAAACTAGATTTAGTTTGCTTTCCTAATTGACAAGCCCTGTAGAGGCCTTCCTTTTTATAGGGACTAGAAGGAAAACCTCTAATAAGGTTGTTTTTAGATAACCTAGCAATGTTATTCATATTAACATATCCTAATCTTTTATGCCATAAATCATTTTGATTGCTAACAAGATTAAGTAAACATATATTTGATGTTATAGAATGAAAATCAACTACATATATGTTGCCTTGTCTATTTTCAATTAAAACAGTTTGATTTTCTTTAGTAGAAATAATACAAGAGCTGGGGTTAAAATATACCTGATAACCTTCATCACAAAGTTGACTTATGGAGATGAGGTTATGTATTAGTCCACTTACCTATGTAACCTTTTTGAAAGTGACAGCTCCAATCTTAACTTCTCCAAAGCCTTCAGACTGACCACCATTTGAATCACCAAAGATCACCTTTGGTCCCAGCTTGGACTTATAGTTATTTAGGTTGTCCTTGCTGCCAGTCATATGCTTGGAGAATCCACTATCTAGATACCATTGTTGATTTAAAGCTGGATAGCTCTTTACCTGCAAAGAAAACAATTAGGTGTTCTTGACCCAGATTACCTTGGGTCCTTTTTTTCTGATAAGAAAAACTTGCAAAGAAAACAATTAGGTGTTCTTGACCCAGATTACCTTGGGTCCTTTTTTTCTGATAAGAAAAACTTGATATAACTGAAAATTCAGGTTTTGATTTATATCCTAAGGGATGGTATCTCCTAGGTGGAATTTCCCAATTAGCACAAGGATTAAAAGGTTTACTGGATTGATTAAAGTTTCTGTTAAAATTATTATTTTTGTTAAGTCTGACTGGGTTCGATGAAAAGTTGTAAGTTCGTCGATTGGAGTTCAACGAAGTGGGATGAGATCATCGATCTCTGCTCAGAGAATGAATATATTCATTTTCTGTGCCCCAAGTTCGTCGATCTCTGCTAGACGAATCATACAAGATTCGTCGATCGCAGTAAGACAAATTATTATGGCTAATATTTGGGTTCATAGATCGTCGATCGGAGTTCGACGAACTAGCCACATTTTGTCGATCTGAGTTCGACGAAATTTGTTGAACTTTATTTTTATTTGGATTTTTCTTGTTTCTGTTCTTTTGATTTTTAGATTTAAGTAAGTCTTTTGTGGTTTGCTTATTGTTTATTACTTCTTTTTCTTTAGCTGAAACAAATTTTATAGTGGTTGATAATATGTTTTTCATAAGTATGGGAGGTAAGCTTGATGAAGCACCTAAGCCCAGTTTGCCATTTAGTCTGGCATTGACTATACTTGTGATGTCCATTAGCTTAAGACTTCTCCCATTGAGAGATTCCTCAAGTTGCTTTGCCTTACATAGTTCTTTTTTAGAAAAATAATTTGTTCATTTGCTAAAGCTAGATCATCCTTAAGCTTAATGTTTTTAGTAAATATATTATCAAATTCAGCTTGTCTATCTCTTAAAATTTTGATTTATTTTTCAGATTTTATTAGATCATTACATAAATATTTTAACTCCTTTTTAAAATCAGTAGAATTAAAATCAAAGAAGAGATTACCTGATCCTCTTCTATCTCAGATTCCTCTTCTGATTCCTCAGAATGACTTTCTGCTTGATCTTCAGCATCAGGCTTGCTGCATGAGGCATTAATTGCCATGAGGCAAACTTCTCTTACCTTGGCTTCTTCTTCATCTCCACTGGAGCTGGAAGATGAGGTCTCTTCAACAGTGTCACTCCAGGTTTCAGCAATGAAACCTTTTTCCTTTCTTTTATATTTGCTGGAAGAGTGTTTGTTTGAATGCTTGCTGGAGTTCTTCTTGTTCTCTTTCTCTTTTCTCATGTCTCTTTTCTGGGATTCTAGGCATTCAGGAAGAATGTGCCCAGGCTTTCTACATCCAAAGCAGACAATCTCCTTGGTAGGAGTTCTGTCATACTTAGGTTTGTCATCACTCTTGGATGGTCTTCTCCTAAAATCTTTCTTGTCCATTTTGTTGAAGTTTTTGGCCAGCAAGCTCATCAACTCTTCATTGGATGGAAGGGTTTCAGATTCTTTTGTTGCTTTGAAAGCAACATTGTGTTCCTTCCTTGAAGAGGTTGAGGCCTTCAATTCAGCAGCCTCTCTAGTCTTGATTAATTGCTCATAGGATTTGAGCTTTTCCAAGAGATATTCAGTTGATATCTCATTCATGCTTCTGGCTTCCTTGATTGGCCAGATCCTGGCATCTCAAGTGCTGGGGAAGCACATCAGGATCTTATCATTGATCTCAGTTAATGAGATATCTTTGTCCAGGGTATTCATTTCATTGATGATAACAATAAGTCTGTTATAAATCTCAGCCACTGTTTCAGTTTCCTCCTTCTTGAAGCTCTCATATTGAGATATTAGGAGGGATCTTCTATCCTTTCTTTCATCTGTTGAGCCTGCCACCATCTAGTTTAGAGAATCCCAGATTTCTTTTGCAGAGGTGCACTCAGCCACCTTTTGGAAGATATCATCTGACATGGTTTGAGCAAATATATTCATAACTTTTGCATCAGCTATTTTGGCTTTCTTCTGAGCATCAGTCCACTCAGGTGGTGGAACTGCATGAGTGCTAGAAGTTGATATAAATGTAGATATTGTAGGTTGAGGAGGACCTGTCAAAATAGAGTTTAAAATATCGTCATCAATATAATTCATGCATAGCTTGATTCTTGCCTTTCAGATTGCAAATTTGTTTAAGTTGCAGACTAGGGGTCTGGTGCTAGCATAATCTTTATTTTGTGCCATTGTTGTAATAACAGAAAAACTAAAGAAGAGAGAAATAATCTAACAAGGATCTTGGTTCAGATGTGAATCTGTGAAACCAAAGATAACCTGCTTTGATACCAATTGAAAGTGGTGGTATGAACTGATACCACCTATGAGGTTAGACTGTTCAACTCCAAGGGGGTGAATAGAGTGTTTTAAAATCCTATTAGATTTTTTTGCATAAGTAAAATAATGATACTTATAAGTGTAATCAGAGAGTGCAGAAATAAAAACTAAACTACACAACAAGCAGCACACAATAAAAATAAGAGAGCATCACAGACGACACAAGAATTTTATAGTGGTTCCCCTAAAACTTGGGTACATCCACTCTTATACCACTCTGGTAGGAATCCACTCAGGTTTTTGATCAGGTGCCCTGTCACCAATCATGTTTTTGCTCAGGTGCCTGTCACCATAAGATCTGCTTCAGGTAGATCAGGAAACCCTTCAGGCTTTTGATTAGGTGCCTAAAAACCAAATCAAGTCTTTTGATCAGGATACTTGCAACCAAGTGTTTAACTTTTGAAGGGAGCTAGAACCCTGTGTACTGTGGGGTAATACAAATAAAACTAGTTGTTATCTTCTCTTTTCATAATGCAACTGATAAGACTTATGGATCCTTGATGGTGTCAAAGCTCCTCCTGAGAAGAAGATCTGTTCAGGAAGAATGAGAGCTTTGCAGGGTGAGTAGGTCTTCTAAAGATTTCTCCAGAAAGCTGTAGACAAAATGATGTTTATTGTCTCTTGAAAGCTTGCTGAAGTATGAACATTTGATGAAGAAAGAGCAGAATTTCTTTTCTTGAATGATATCTTGTGTTCTGTCTCTGCTGTTGTGTTCTCTGTGTGCTATATTCTTCTCTATGACTATCTATCTATTGAAAGAGAAAATTCTTTTATATATCTCAGTCTAACTCCTTTGAATTTTGAAATTCTTCTGCATTAAATGCTGACTGCCTAGAGAATATAATGCGGTTGGAGAGAATATATCATTAATGAATTTCCCCAACTGTCCTATTAAAAATGGCAAGTAATATTCCTAATGAAGACCATAATCAATGCTGCCACTAAAGAATATATTCAAAGAATATAAGCATTGATTATTCAGGAATTACTTCTATAGAATGAGGACAAAATAAGGAAAATTACAAGTCTGGAACTGCACAGCAATCATCGACCAGAGAACGGATTTCATCAACCTAAGATCAAAGACAGTCGAGCTGAGAAATCTTGTTCGTCAACCTGGGAATCCTTGTTCGTTGACCTAAGAAATAAGTTGGTCGACCTGAGATCATCTAACTGCTTTCTGTGGAAAACTTCCCATTTCTGTGCTCCAAGTTCGTCGAGCTGATAACATAACTTCGTCGACCTGAGTTCAGAGAAAGTATTCTAGACTTAATGTGTTGAAATTGAACTTCCAGAATTCGTTGAACTGAGATCGAATATCATCAAGCTCAATTCAAAGAATTGACTCTGAGTTCGTCGAGCTGAGCATGACTTTCATCGAGCTGAGTTAGACGAACGTCGAACTCATTTTTCTGAACTGCTTTTCTTCTTAGTATTTGATTCTTCTGTTATCTTCTGTTGGCTGGTCCAAGTGCGGTTGATTCTAAGGACATAGCTTAAACTCTAGAACACAAATATGACCCTGGCTATACATGGTGGGTCAATTATCCTAGTTAGTGAACCTAGCCCAAATCAAATAAGGGATCCAACACAGTTGCAGCTTTAGTTGCAAAAAGACCAGTTCCAGTTCCAGTTGCTGAGATTACAGTTCCAGAGACAGGGAATATTCTGATAGAGGTTGCCAAGATTGCTCAGACTGTTGTTGATGAGTTAGTGCCTGATGAGGCCGAGATTTCTGTTGCTGCTGAAGATGATTTGAATGTTGATGACTATGAAATAGATGATGATGAGGAAATGGGTGTTATTTATGAGGCCAAAGTTGTTGATAATGCTAATGATGGTTTTGCAAAGGTGTTAGTGGACAACATGATTATTCCTCTCCCAAAGATTACTCCTGCTACAGCTTCTGATGGGGAGGTGACTCGGTCCTCGATATCAGTTGCTGCTCAGGTTTATAGGTTAATCTGCAACCTTGATAAAAGAGTTACCAAGGTGACAGATACTCCTCCAGTTATTCTAGAGGAGGTAGTAGATGTTTCTGATGAGGAAGGAGATGCAGAGGAGCATCCTCCTGTCCTAACTGCTCATGAGTCGATGATGATGTCTAAAGCTCGGTTATCTCTAATCCGTGAAGATCTGCCCTCTCTCCCATGTATTCCTTCTGAAGATGTTCCTTGTTCCTCTGCTGATAGTTCCATTCTGAAGACCTTAGAAGCTATGTTGGCAAGACAGTAAGAACTTTTTGAAGCCACAACAAGTTCTGAACATGGTCAAGGAAATAGAGAAGGATCTTAACAATAGCCTTACAGATGTTAAAATCCAGATTGACAAGCTTGATGACAAGCTGGATTCATTATTTGTCGAAGGTGGTAAAGCTATCACTCTAAATATGCAAGGGCTCACGTATGCTAGAGAAGTTCTTCCAAATATTGACAAGAACGTTATAACCATGATAGATGCTCACAATAGATCGATGGCTCACTTTGACACGACAATGGAGTCGTATGCCAATGCTATAGTATTGGAAGTTAGAAAGGGGGAGGATGGTATTAAAGCTAAGGTGGAAGCTAGTGGATGCGCTTGATGCTACCATGTTAGCAAACTTTAAAGTAGTCAATGAGTACAACTATGAAAACGTTTTTTTGGATACATAATGAGATCTTTGGTAGGCCAGGCCAAATATGACAAGTACCTGCTGTGCCTACTCATGATGAAGTTCATCCTATTGGGGATTACTCTCAATATTGGAAAAACACACAGGATCTCTCTCAGGACAGATCTGCTGCTGCTGCAGGGTTCCCAGATATTCAAGTTGTCGAAGATATCCCTCCTCAAATGTACAAGAGAAGAAGATATGGTGAAGGTACCTCTGCTGCCAGGTCAGATCCCATCAGGGAAGAGACAGTTAGAGAGATGCCGGAGGTGTGGAGTCCAATATCAAGAGGAATTATCTTAGACTCTTTCTCCTTAGTTGATCTTGGGGAGAAAATAGATGGAACCACTACGACCGAGATGAATGGCAAAAGTATGAATTGGCATGCGCGAAGAGAAGGATCCACTTCACACAATATAGACATGATGATCCAGCTACACATCAAGCCCCTCCAAAATATTATCCAAAGCCAAAGGCTTATTTTGTCAGGCAGTGTCAGAAGAGCCAGGACAGGCAGGGCTGAAGGTTGTTTATTCTATTTTGAATTATTTTGTGTGTAGTTATGGTTACCCCCTCTAAACTAAAAACTCTTATTGATATATATATATTAAATTTGTTGACTGGAATGTGTGTTCTGTTTAAATTTTCTTTAACTCATATATCTTGTCATTTTTCTATTTTATTATTGTTGTGTAATTCACCTTAGCTTATAGGATTCTAATTTTTTCAAATAGGGGGAGATTGTTGGGTATTGTATCCACAATAATCCTGATTTGAAGATGGGTCCAGTTAAGCTAAGATGAATTGTGATTGTATTTGATATTGTGTTTTCAGTTATGTACTTACAGGTTTACATTGTTAAGTACACACCAATATCAGGTTATAGTGGATCAGTAAACACAGGACTATACAATGTAATCCTTCATTGTGTAGGACAATGTGTTGACTCACATGTAATCTCTCTATTGGGGTGTACTTCTATACCAGGTGCATGAGAAGGATCAAATAAGAAGAAGAAGTTGAAATCAGGAGAACATAAATTTTACCTAAGTAAAATCTGTCGAGTATTGTAAGGGAAATTCATCGAATTCGTCGAGTATACTATCCGATACTCGCCGAATTCATCGTATATACCTACCAGCACTCGTCGAATTCATCTTATTTACTTGTGGTAGAATTTCTGAAAAGTTAGAAAAATAGTTAAGTAAAATTCGTCGAGTATCATAAAGTATACTCGTCGAATTCGTCAAATGTGTCTAACGATACTCGCCGAATTCGTCAAATATACATGACGATACAGATCAAATTCGTCGAATCATCTCGACGCTACTTCTCTGGATTTTCTTAAGTCAAAGGCGTCGAATGCGTCGAGTGGTCTAGACGATACTCGTTGAATTCATCGAGTATGCTAGGCGATACTCAATGAATTCGTCGAGTATGTCTTCTGCCTGGCGTCGAGTGGCAAGTTGAAATGAGAAAAATTTCTCCAAATATCTTTTGTTGAATATCACTACTTAGTTTGACGAGTATACTCAGCTATACTCATTGATACTCGACGATACTCGATGAAAATGAATTAGGTTATTTTTTTCTGGTCTTTCAAAATCACGGCTCGGGTTGGATGGTATGCCATGTACAGTAAATGCAGAGGTCCTGACTTGGAAATTCGTCCGATTTGTCTCTATCTCCAGTCAAGGACTTGCGGCATCGGGCCTCGGCCGGACCTACTGCTATATGCTATGCGACGGATAGGGGGTGTTACAATTTGGTATCAGACTACTGGTTTCGGTCGGGCTTAAAATGAATTCGTGGACGAATTCTTTTTAAGTGGTGGTGAGCACATGTGTGTGCGTCATCATTATAAGATCAAAAAAACCCATGAATGTCCACTTAGGAATGAAAATACACGTGTTTGAGGAAACTGCGTGTTCCTATAATTGCTTTTTGTAATTTTGTATGGTCGCCTAACGGTGTTTTGTACAACTATAGGTGACCAGAAGCGGTACTGGGCCATCAGAACGCCGAGTTTCGAAGGCTAGTAGTGCACCAAACGATGATCCTGCAACACCTCCATCGGCTGAAACTATACGATTAGTTGCCGAAGTTGTGTTTGCCATGATCAATGTGCAGCCTGCAATGCAAATATAACATCTCGCTCCTGCAATGGAGCAGGTACCTCTTCAAAGGGATGAGCCGAGAAGAGTGGAGAAGGTAGTGGTGGAGCCTTTGGTGCCGAGGCGAGCAACTGAAAGGCAGCTCAAGCATGTTATGAGCTTTAATCCTACTGTGTTCTCGGGGTTGGGAACCCCATCGCAAGCTGAAGACTTGCTCTCCCGAGTGAAGAGAGTCCTGACAGCTACTGAAACGGAGGTGTGGCAGATGACCACTATAGCTACATTCCTATTGGATGGAGACGCTAGGCTGTGGTGGGAGGGTTTGGAGTTGCATCTCTTGAGAGGAAGGCAACTGATGGACATCTCGATGGAGGAGTTCTCGAGACTGTTCTTGGCAAAGTACCTCCCTTCGGCGCAGAGGATAGCTTTGGAGAATGAGTTCCAAAGGTTGGTGCAAGGAGAGAGTAGCGTGGATGAGTATCTCCACGAGTTTACTCTGTTGGGTCGGTATGTTAGCTCCACATTCACGGATGAGGAGCGTAAGACAAACAGTTTTTATGAAGGTTTGAGAGATGACTTGAGGCTACTACTCTCGGGGCCGATGACGCAGGGCTTCTTGACCCTGGTCAACACGGCCCGGTCTTTGGAGAAGGACTTGAAGAATGTACAAGCAAAGAAAAACTCTGGTGATAAGAAAACTGAGTTCAGGGTGCTGACTACCTCAAAGTCTGGGTACTGTAGGTTCTTTAAGAAGGCTAGGACCTTGGGTCAAGCCCCCTCTTTTGGTGCTACTGGGGCGACTACGGGTCGAACCCCGGGTGCATGTTTTACTTGTGGAAAGCCGGGGCACTTTGCTCGTAAGTTCTGGAGCGGACGTCCCAAGTCCGATAGGAAGCCGGGAGCAACTTATGACGAGAAGGGCAAGGCAGTGGACTCAATCGCATCCCATTATGCTCCGGCTCAACCAAGAGTTTATAATCTTGGCCAACAGGAGGCCATTAAATAAGCGGATATGGTGACAGGTATGGTATAAATTTATAGCAAGTCAAATTGTTTTATACTTGTTATGTGCGTGTTACCTTACCACTGCTTGTTTAGGATTTGTTTTGATTTGTGATAATCCGACGAGATCACTCTTTGATACGGGAGCTTCACACTCCTTCTTGCCCGAAGGGTTAATATCGCACATCGGGGTACCTTCTTCGCTGTCGAAGGACAAACTGGATGTATTATTGTCGAATGGGTGTTCGATGTGCGCAGAGAGAATCTGTGGCATTAAGATTCGTATTGGGAGTCAGGAGTTCCATTTGCTAGCGTCATTACTGTCGTTGGTGGAGTTCGACGTAATATTTGGCATAGACTGGCTCTCCGAGCAGCAAGCTTTTATTGATTGCGGTCTCAAGGAAGTCAAGTTGGGAACAGGTCATGAGATGACTTTTACAGGCTTGAAAGGGTCGAGCAAGACTTTACTGTCTGCACTTCAGGTGGTGAAGGCAATTTGTGCTGGAGTAGAGCTGTTTTTCACGCTAGTGGTGGTTGAAAAGTCTAAGCCTATGTTGGACAGTATTTCAGTGGTATCGGAGTACCCTGATGTGTTCCCTAACGATCTTCCTGGAGCCCCGCCTCAACAGGAGATTGATTTCACAATTGAGCTAGTGCCACGTGCAAAACCTGTGTCACGCTGTCCGTATTGGCTAGAGCCTAAGGAAATGGCGGAGCTGAAGGTTCAACTGCAAGAGTTGTTGGAGCAGGGGTATGTGCGTCCAAGTTCGTCACCTTGAAGCGCACCGGTCCTCTTTGTTAAGAAGAAGGACGGGAGCTTGAGACTTTGTATTGATTATCGGGAGTTGAACAAGCTAACAGAGAAGAACAAGTACCTGATCCCGAAGATTGATGATCTGTTTGATTAGTTGGTCGGGTCAACGGTGTACTCAAAGTTGGATCTTAAGTCTGGATACTATTAGCTGAGGATAAGGGAGAGTGATATCCCCAAAACAGCTATTAGTATGAGATACGGGCATTACGAGTTTACGGTCTTGTCGTTTGGGATGACAAATGCGCTGTCGGTGTTCATGGATTTGATGAACAGGACTTTCAGGGAGTACTTGGACCACTTTGTGATCGTCTTCGTCGACGATATTTTGGTGTACTCGCAGAGTGAGGAGGATCACTTCAAGCATCTGCATTTGGTGTTGGAGACACTGAGGAGAAATTAATTGTACTCCAAGTTCTCCAAGTGCGAGTTTTGGTTGTCTTCAGTGGCGTTCCTTGGTCACATAGTCAGTGGAGAGGGCATTGCAGTGGATCCGGCGAAGATTGTTGCGATACGAGAGTGGCCTGTGCTTGCTACGGTAGCAAAAGTCCGGAGTTTTCTGGGGCTTGCAGGCTATTACAGGCGCTTCATAGAGAAATTCTTGCAGATAGCATTACCCCTCACGACTTTAACGAGGAAGGAGCAGAATTTTGTTTGAACGCCAAAGTGTGCGCGATCTTTTGAGGAGTTAAAGTGTCGGTTGACCACGGCGTCGGTTCTGAGTTCGCCGAGTGGGACCGAAGGCTTTGAAATCTACAACGATGCTTCTGGCAGTGGCTTGGGTTGTGTACTACTGCGGCATGGAAGTGTGATAGAGTATGGCTCGAGACAGCTAAAAGTCCACGAGAGGAATTATCCGGTCCATGACTTGGAGTTAGCGGCCGTGATGTTTGCCTTGAAGCTATGGAGGCGCTACTTGTATGGAGTGAAGGTCGATATCTATACCGACCATAAAAGCCTGAAATATTTGTTGGATCAAAAAGATCTAAACATGCGACAAAGGAGATGGATGGAGTTCCTGGGGGACTACACGTTCAAGATCAATTATGTGCCTGGGAAAGGCAATACGTTTGTGGACGCGTTGAGTCACCGGGCCCCAGCTCAAGCCAATTGGTTGTCGATCCATGACGAGCGGTTGGTTCCAGAGTTGGAGGAGTTGGAGATCTCTTGCGTAGACAGGCAGTCGAGTGCTGAAGCGCCATTGAACTGGACAGAAGTTCAGTATGACCTGGCTAATCGGATTCGGCAGGCTTTAGATGTGGATAGCAGCATGAAGCAGCTCATGATAGAGTCTTTGGATGGGTTAAATTCCCAATATGAGGTTGTGGATAGATTGCTTTGTAAAGACGGTCGTCTGTGCGTCCCAAATGTGGGCACTTTGCGAGTGGAATTGTTGTACGAGGCACATCATACCAAGTACACGATTCACCCAGGGAGCACAAAGATGTACCGCAATGTGAAGAAATTGTTCTGGTGGACAGGACTGAAGAAGGATGTGGCACTATACGTGGCGAAGTGTCAGACATGTGCCTTGGTGAAGGCGGAATGCCAAAAGCCGGGTGGATTCTTGAAGTCCTTGCCTATTCCAGAGTGGAAGTTTGCTGACATTACTATGGACTTTGTGCATGGGCTGCCAAGGTCGCAAAAGGGGAACGACGCCATTTGGGTGGTCGTAGATCGTCTAACAAAGGTGTCGCACTTCATTCCGCATACGAAGGATGATCCCGTGGAGAAACTAGCGAAGTTATATGTGGATAACATAGTACGGCTTCATGGTGTGCCCGCAGCATCGTGAGTGACCGATATGGGAGGTTCACGTCCAATGATTGGAGGCTGGTGCAGTAGATGTTGGGAACAAAGCTGAGATTCAGCACAGCCTTTCATCTGCAAACAGATGGGCAGACCGAGAGGGTCAATAGGATGATGGAAGATATGCTTCGCATGTGCATCCTAGACTTTGGGAAATAGTGGAAAGACTACCTATACTTGGTGAAGTTCGCGTACAACAATAGCTACCAGGCGAGCATACAAATGGCGCCCTTCGAGGC
Source organism: Platanthera guangdongensis (assembly GCA_039583875.1). NCBI lineage: Eukaryota > Viridiplantae > Streptophyta > Magnoliopsida > Asparagales > Orchidaceae > Platanthera > Platanthera guangdongensis. The sequence continues at coordinate 162,328,448 of CM077153.1, read as the reverse complement.
CCTTTATGGTAGAAGATGTCGCACGTCGTTGTCTTGGTTGTAAACGGGCGAATCAAAGTTGTACAAGTGACAAGAGGTGGAAGATGCTACTTCGTTGGTACGAACCATTCGGGAAAGGTTGCTAATCGCTCCGAACCGCAAGGCTAAGTACTATAATGCCAAGCACGGGAACGTGGATTTCGCTGTTGGCGACTGCTGTACTTGAAGATCAAGCCGTTCAAGGGTGTCTTGCTGGTGCGGCGCTTAAAGAAGCTAAGCCCGAGGTACCTTGGACCGTTTGAGATTCTGGAGCGGATTGGTGAAGCAGCTTATCATTTGAAGCTTTAAGTGGAGCTTAGTGGTCTACATGATGTATTCCATATATCGGTGCTATGGAAAGCAGTGCAAGAGCCTTCGTATGTGATTGTGGTGGATCAAGTGCCAGTGGATAATAGGTTGACGATGAAGGTCAAGCCCGTACGAATTGAGGACTCGGAAGTCAAGCGGCTACACAACAAAGAGATCAGGATGGTCAAGGTCCGTTGGGACAATTACGGTCGGGAAGAGATCTCTTGGGAGCGAGAGCAGACCATGCTTGAGGAGTACCCGGAGTTGTTCCACTCAGGTACCGTTTAAGTTTATATGTTTTTCTTTCCTTTATGTAATTTCGAGGACGAAATTCTTTTAAGAAGGATAGAGTTGTAACACCCCGAAACTCAAAAGAGCGACGGGAGGCATTTTCAGCCAAGTTTGGAATTTGGCAGGGGGCACACGACTTGGGAGATGGGCGTGTCCCAGAACGTGTCGTGTTTGGGTCGACAATTTGGCCAAGAGGTCGACGAATTTTGGGTCGACGATCGTTGAGCAGCGAACACGGCCTAAGACACGATCGTGTCCCAGGGCGTGTCGAGCTCGTGTCAATGATCTGGCCGAGAGGTCGATGAATTTTGGGTCGACCATCATCGAGCAGAGAACACGGCCTGGGACACGGGCGTGTCACAGGCCATGTCCTTCTCGGGTTGGTGTTGGTCCTGTGTCGATGGAGTAACATGTCTTAGTACACGACTGTGTTCTGGATGAGACGGGCATGTCAAGTTTGACACGGGTGTGTCGGGTGCCTGTGTTCTTTTCGAGGCGCGTCGATTTGGATGGCGATTGGGGAACACGGCCCTGGACACGGGCGTGTCACAGGCCGTGTTCAGCCCAGATTTTGCATTTCAGCTCCGGATCGTGGTCGTTCGTTTCTTTACTTTGGGATCTGATGGCTGGGGTTTATTCCTGCTGGGATATACCCGGGAATAGGGTTTCAAATCTCTCACTTCTTTCACTTAGTCTCTTTCTAAAGTCTAGAGAGAGGAGAGCAAGGAAGAAGAAAGGAGGCTAGATCTGTTTACCGGCAGAGCTTCGGAGCTCCAAATCGCGAGCCCGTAATCGAGAACGGATATAGGCATGACGTGTTAAGCCTACCCGGACAAGTTGGTCTGGATTGGTGATATTGCACTGCATAAATGGCCGAATAAGACGCTGTGCGGATTATTGTTTTTTGCGGTTTTCTACACGGTAGATTGCAACAGGGAGCCTTGGGGATTAACTCCAAGGTGCTCCCGATAAACTGGGCAGATGCGTGATTCTGCCAGCATGGTGGCCGGGGAGCCCACTTGTATATAACTGGGTTATGTAAAGTGTGTGTCGGATTGGTACTCGGGAACGTTTGACCCGCACATATGGCTTAAATTGTCGTTGCGATGCGAGCAATGGGTTAGGCGTAACCGTACCTGCTCTATGTTATTTGAGAGGAGCCGTTGGCATAGATGGAGGGTCTTAGGTGGTCCATGGCTTAAAATGACATGACCAATGCCGGAAAGACAAAATGCTCGTAAGATTGGCTGTCCTAGTGGGGGTGGTGAGACCGAGACGTCTATGGCTTGAATTGACGTAACGTTGACCGATTCAGCAAGAATGTTCCATGAGAGCACAGGGTGTGAGGCCGTGTGTGCCCATGCCCATGATGAAGTGTTTATTCCCTATACTGCTTGGTTATGCTAACAAAGTGCAGGGAAAGAGCATCGTCGCCCCGAGTTTAGAGGCGGGATCGTTATAATTTGGTCAGCATAGCTGACTGTTGCTTTTGTTTGCCACTGTGCGGTGGATTGTTGCTTGCAGGTCATGCGGAGCCGAGCGGTAAATAGCGAGCTAAAGCCCAAGTTGCTGAGCCGGCCCTCGAAGGCCAAATTTTGAGTGTTTACTTCTTAATTCATGTGTAAGCGGCTTGCGTGCCGTGGTATGGAAGACACATTTTATTTGAGTAAACAAATATAAGGCCTTAAGGCCGTGTACTTGTGTATTGTGCTTCATTCCTGTTGGGCTTGTAGTGGACATTCATGACTTTTGGTCTGGGTTCTTTAATTTGCAACTTTTAATAATTGCTTTCGCTAGAATGACTCTCTGTAGGACGTTGGTTATTAGTTGGATGGTATTTCATTGAGTAACAACCCGATCTGTCTGTGGTATATGGCGTCAGGCCCCGGCCGGACCTACTGATATATGCTATGCGACGGATAGGGGGTGTTACAGAAAGAGTATTTATCGGAAGCTCCATCTATGAACATTTCCCATATTTTACACCCTCGTGACTCTGCACCCTCCACTTTCGTCGTGTAGTCGGCCAGACAATATGCAACCACATGAGCCTTTAGCGCCACCTGAGGGACAAATGAGAGATCAAATTCACTGAGCTCTACTGACCACTTGTGTAATCTCCCTGAATGCTCGAACCCATCCATGACGCTTCGAAGCGGATGATCTCTGACTACCTTGATCGAGTGGGCCTGAAAATAGGGCCTAAGCTTCTAGGCTGAGACGATGAGCGCAAGGGTCAACTTTTCTAGGATGGGATAGCACAGCTCTGCCTCTTTGAGGAACCGACTCATGTAATAAATGTGGAGTTGCTTCTTTCCTTCCTCCCTGACCAAAACTGAGCTCACCACCTTGATTCTGACCCCCAAGTAGAGGTAGAGATCTTCCCCCTCCCTGGGCCCTTGCAGCAGCGGGGCCTGTGTTAACTATTATTTAAACCTTTGGAATGCCTCCTCGCACTCGGTTGTCCACTCGAAGCTCTTGTTGTCGATGTGACACTACAGAGTGCGGAAGAAGGGAAAACACTTATCACTGGCCTTTGATAGGAACCTAGTCAGCCCGACAAGCTGTCCGGTTAAATGTTAGATTTCTTTCGCGTTCCTAGGTTCCATCTCCATGATTGCTTTGGTTTTATACAGGTTTGGTTTCACCCCTTCCGGGTCAGTAGATGTGTTAAAAACTTTCCTTCCCTTGCCCAAAAGATGCATTTTGCGGGATTGAGTCTCATTTTATATTTTTAGAGGTTGGCGAAGGTTTCGACTAAGTCTTTAAGGTGGCCTTCCACATCCTTTCTTTTCACCAAGAGGTCATCTACGTACACCTCAAGGTTCAACACCTTATGTTCCTTGAATCCTCTATTCATCATGCATTGGTGGGTTTCTCCCGCATTCTTAAGTCCTAACAACATCATTCTGTAGCAGTAACATCGTTTGTAATAAAAGAATCATGTTTTATTTTGGGTGGATGCATGCTGATTTTGTGATAACCAGAAAATGCATCTAATAAATTTGAAACTCTTTTCTAGGGGTAGTTAATGTAACACCTCCATCTGTTAATAACATATAATAGAAGGTCCGACGGGGCCCGCACACTATATGCCACAAATAGATGACGAGGTTACAGGTTAATATCAAAAACTACAACACGCATCCTAACTCAGAGCATTCTAGTGGAAGCATTAGGGGTTAAGTTTGAACTCAGCTATCATTAATGTCCACTATATATAAATACCTGCATTTATATATCTACAAGGAATGTTTACAAAATACATAAAATGATAGGCCTTAAGGCCTTACATGTTTCTTCATACATGTGGATTACATACATCGGCATGCAGGTCGTCCACACATGAAAATCACAAAACATTTCATTCTTTGGCCTTTGAGGGCCATCATAGCAGCCGCAGCAACATCAACAAGGACTTCAGCCCACTATTTTTCGCTCAGGTCTCCTGGAGCTGCACGGGAACAATCAACCGCAATAGTGGCAGACAAAGCAACGGTCAGCATTCAGCTGACCAATTTATAATGACCATACCCCTTACCCGGGGCAGTGGTATTCCTTTCCTGCAGGCATAAGCATTTTCACAAGAAGATATATCACAAGAACGTGCACTCACGCACAGTTCAACACATCACAAACCAATGCTTCAGCGGCCAAACATTTCGTACACTCAGGGAACATATTTAGTGTACCGAAGTATCAGGCCCCACCACCATTTCCAACGGAAAATTTGAGCATTGCGCTCCATGGCCTACAGCCGGAGACTTTAGTCTTAATGGCATGCAGGCCTAAGACTCTTATTATGTTCTACAACGAATGCCCAATAACCCGGGAAAATTAAGTTGACAACCATAATGCGGAGACAGGTCAGCCCTACCCATTGCTCAAATCACCAAAAGTGACGCGGGTCGGCTTCTCCCTTATCTGTTTGGCATGAAGCCATTTTAATAGCTCATAGCTCACAATATCCACACTGTCCACTAAGGATTGGCTTCACAATCACAGGTTAGCTAGGATCTATCACAAGCGACACTCACTATCACCCGGTGTTAGCAGCAATAAAACTCTATTTTTGTCCCCAGCCTTAACCATAACTGGACCAACCAGTCAGAAATCTCTGCAACCACCTGCAGTGCAAGAAACACTGGACTTTCATATCATACGTCAAAGGCACTTTGAGGGAATTTTCCTGGAATTCCACTCCAGTACTTCCTGCTGCTCCATTTCACAGGCACAACCCACTGACTCCACAAAATACTCGTTTATACGCGGAGACTTCTCCAGTGCAGAAAATAAAACATCACAAATCCAGACCAACCTGTCCAGATGGGCTTCACACAACATGCCTATTCCGTACTGTTAACCCAGAAATCGGCGATCCTTCCCAAGGTGGCCAGCTGGCTAGTCGCGACCCTTAGATTCTCCCTTTCGATCGCGACAAGTTCCAGCATAGGCGGACAGTTTTCCCTGTCCGCCTAGGTCTCCTAGCAACCATGTGCCCTGCGGGACGGCGGGCTATTCCCATGGCTCACCCTTGCGGGACATGCGGTTAAGTCCGCTAATCGTGCAGTGCTTTTCCTTGCAGGAGTCGGCCAACAGCATCACCGGGAGCGACCTCCTAGTCAGCCCAAGGGGTGGCGGTCTCCTGCCGCCGTCCGCTGAGGCCACCCACCAGGAGCGGCCTCCCTGCTGCCCGAGGGGCGGCGGCCTCCTGTCGCCGTCCGCCGAGGCCACCCACCCGGGGCGGCCTCTGCCCGCCAGCCGGGCGGACTCCTCCCGGAGTCCGCCCAGGCCGCCCGCTAGGGGCGCGGCCCCGGCATCCGCCGGGCGGACTCCTCCCGGAGTCCGCCCTTGCCGCCCGCTAGGTGACGGCCCCGGCATCCGCCGGGCGGACTCCTCCTGAAGTCCGCCCAGGCCGCCCGCTAGGGGGCGGCCTCCGGCCTGCCGGGCGGACTCCACCCGGAGACCGCCGAGGCCGCCCGCTAGGGGGCGGCCTCCGGCCTGCCCGGCGGACTCCTCTCGGAGTCCGCCCAGGCCGCCCGCAAGGGGGCGGCCTCCAGTTCTCTCCAGGGCCTCCTGTAGCTTGCTTCGCTCAACAATGACGGACGCAAAGTTTTAGTCCACGGAGTCCGCGCAGGTCGTCATGCTGATGTCACTGGGCCCCGCTTCTTCAAGAACTTCCCTGGGCCTATAAATACCCCCTAAAGCCTCTCATTCAGGGATCCTGGGGGGGAAGACAAGCCTTGGTAGCAGATCCTGCGGACTCCATTTTCCAGTCCGCGAAGTCTGTCATCACCCTTGCAGCAAGCCCTGTGGACTCTGTTTCCTGTTCGCGTAGTCCTCCACGGCTCTTTAGCAGCTTGCCAGCAGACTCTGCAGACTTAGTTTCCCAGTCCTCCAGTAGCTGGCAGACTCTTTTACTTAGTCTCTGGCAGCTCCTCTTCTCTGATTTCTGGCAATTTCTTCTCTCTTAGCCGCCAGCTTCTCTTTGTACCCCTTTAGTGATTTGCTGCAAAGGTGTACTTGAAAGCTTGTAACCTCTTGCTATTAATCAAAGGAAAGCCCGTCACAAAAGTGGCATTTAGGCCGCGCCGGGCGAAGTGTGTTGTTGCGGCTGCTAGCGGCCACCTCTTCTCTTCTCTGCTCAGCAAGCCTTGCTCCTCTGCTCAGCAAGCCTTACTCCTCTGCTCAGCAAGCCTTGATCCTTTGCGCAGCAAGCCTCGCCCTCAGCTCAGCTCAGCTTTTCTCGGCAACCAACCTACAAGTGCAACTGTCGCGGTTACTGTCTGCTCGACCGCTCCTGGTCTCCCTCTTCTTCCTCTCTTGATCAACACTCTCTGTTGATCAAGGCTCGCCTCTTCTCTCAAGCCTCTCCCCTACCCCCGCAACCTTCTCCTTTCTCCTCACCTAGCCTCTGAGGCCAAACCACCCCCCTCGGTGATAGTTGTGCCCCCGGTGCCATTTCCGTGCATCAATAGTTTTGGTGCGGTGAGCGTGGAAGCCAGCTCACGCGCAAACCTTCAGATCAGAATAGGCAGTGAAAGCAACAGTTAACCATATCAGACCATCAATCAGCCGAGAATCATGCTCCAAGTCCCAGTGAAGATCCTCTCTGGGAAGCCTTTGAGCAGTCGCGCCGAGAGAATGCTCAACAGTTCCAGGCTATCAACAAAGTTCTTGCTACAATCACACAGTGATTGGATGCTCATCCAGCAGCTGCTCCAGCTGCTCCCGTCAACCCAATGCCAACATCAGAGCATCAGCAAGCTTACTCTCAAGCTTGCCCACCGTTATTTCCTCCTTACACTCCAACCTTTCTGCAAGGGCCTGCAGCTCCTTTGCGAACTCAAGATGAAGAGTTTGCTGCTCGCCATAACTTCTTCCGGGAAGCAGCCCAGGGAAGTGCTGCTAGAGTTCTCAATTTTCAGGGAAGTCATCCCTACCCTTCAGCTCCTGCCCCTGCTCCTCCTGGAGCAACTTTTCCTTGTTATCCTCATGCTCCTTTTGCAGTTGCAGCTTATGCTCCTTTCTTTCCTTATGTTGTAGGAGAGCAAGAAGAACCTTCACCATTCGCGGAGAATGTTCGCCATGAGCCAACTCCAGCAAACTTCAGAGAGCCTCGACTACCAATCTACACTGGAGAGACAGATCCAGTAAAGCACCTCCAAGCTTTTGAGTCAGCCGTTGCTCTCAAGACTCTTTCAGATGCAACCAAGTGCAAGCTCCTTGTCACCTCCTTTGATGGGCAAGTGAGGGACTGGTTCTATGGCCTCCGTCCTCACTCCATCACTTCCTTCCTTGATCTTCGAAGGGAGTTTCTTCTCAGATTCTCTACATCAACCAAGAGAAAGGGCGGTCCTAAAGCCCTCTTTGAGATCAAGCAGCGCGGAAATGAGACTTGGTCTCAGTTTGTGGATCGATTCCAAAGAGAAATTTTGGACATCGAAGTTACTGATCAAGAAATGTACAGAGTGGCTCTTATCCACGGTCTTCGTGAAGGGCCTCTCAAATTTGAATCCAATGTCCGTGCTCCAAGGACATATCAAGAGTTAATTGCTCTAGCCAACTCATACATCCGAGGTGAAACGAGCAATCTAGGCTTCGTCTCCAAGCTTTTATCCGAGGAGGATCCCTCTCGCAAGCATCCTCCAAGGTCTCCTCGCAATCACTTCCCAACTCACTCAAAGAAGGAGAGAAGGATTCATCGCCATCGATACTCCTTCCTGAGTCGTGATCATGCTCAAGACCCATTCCTACCGCTAGCTCCGTCTCAGCAAACAGCAGCTATTCAACAGCAGCAGGATGATGACTTGTATGAGTCTTATCTCGACGACGTCGTGCAAGAAGTAATCCAAATCATGAAAGATAGGGCAAGCTACAAGAAGCCCTATCGGCCGACCGATCAGAGGTCTAGAAACTCAGAGCCTTTCTGTGAATTTCACAAAGAGTCAGGCCATCAAACAGTAAACTGCCGAGCATTCCGCCAGCTTGTGCAAAGGATGCTCCGGCAGGGGAAGATGCATGACCTGCTTCCTAAAGAAGAATGCCCTGATCAAGCAACTTCAAGGGGCAAAGAAATTTCAGATGTTCCTTGCTCCTCAAGGGGAGTGAATCACATCGAAGAGCCTCCTCTCCTCGTTGTTAACCCAACCGTCGAATGCTTCGATGCCGACGACGAGGGCGTGCTTGGAAGGCTATTCTAAGCAAGCAATCGACTCCACATTCCTCCAGAGCTCCTTGCAACCTTCAGGGGTTATCTCAACCCTTACTCTCTCTCCCTTTCAAACATTTTCATTACAACACTTCTCAGTGTTCTTTACTTGCTTTCTAGCAAAGCTTTTATTCAGGAATCCCGTACTGACACAGTTCCCTTATTGTGTTGCCATTTCCTCTCTCTCTCTCTCTCTCTCTCTCTATCTCTATCTCTATCTGCGATCGTTACACCAATGAGATATCACCGAGTCTGAAACGTTCCCTCCGTAGTTTGTTCTCGCACAACGGCTACGACCACACATGCGGGAGTATACCCATGTGTGCAGTGGGAGCAGTTCAATCGCGGGAATGGGCTTCAGACTTAGGATCCTAGCCAGCATCTGACACAGAGTGTGTGCTAGGGGAGCCCCATGTGTTAGCTCTGTTGTGCGTCTTATAGGATACATTACGGTTAGGATGATCTTTGCTTGACAAGCAATGGCGATCAAGCGTAGCCTTGTCTCTTTGATCATCCTTTAACTGTGGTGGCCGAGTACTCTCCGGTATCCTCGATCTATGCCTTCTCGTGTTCGCAACACCACTGATCAATACACAGATAAGCTAGGCCTCTTGGCGCAACCCATCTCGTTGATCAGTGATGCTTGTACCCAAGGCGAGAGAGCGTTCCTTCTAGCGGACCTTCTCAGGATCTTTCCCTTGCTTTTCTCTTTTGTGCCCTCCTTGAGGATGCGCGGCCAGCCCGCCTTGAGCAGGACCATACTCGGAATGATTTTCTCAGGCCAGCGATGCATAAGTCCCACGGGGAACACCTGTGGCAGCATTCAACCCACGTTAATCATTCCGGGTGTAGACCTCCTTTTCTCTCTTCCCTCCTTTCACAGGTGAACAAGTTAATCCAACCTACCAAAAGGACTCTGGCATTCATTTTGATCATGTCCATCCATCCATGTCAACAGCTAGCGCTCGATTCATTAATCTGGACTTCGTGATAATGTTCATCGGGCATTTCTTTTGCTACTTGGTCATATCGACCCTATCTCATCAACCTTCATGGGTTATCTCAACATTAATTGAATCATATCAACAGTTTTTGGTATGATTTTGGTGCGGTCATCCTCGCGTCTTGTTTGCTTCTAATCTCTCTCCTCACAGAGGTTAGCAAACCCTTGCAAGCCTTCTCCACAGGTACTTGCAAGCTCCTTTCATATGCATATTGTCTGCTTCTAACTTTTCTCTTTGTAGAGAACAACAGACACATGCAAACCTTGTCCAGGTACTTGCAGTTCAAATCATTATTTTATCTCTGCTGCTCACTCTTCAGTTTGCAGTGGTTAGCAGACATCTGCAAGTCATATTCAGGTACTTGCAGCTTATCTCAACATACAGTATCTGCCTCTAACTCTCTTCTTGCAGAGGTCACCGACACTTGCAAGCTCCATTCAGGTACTTGCAAGTTACTTTCATGCACTATGTGTACTCTTAACTCTTCTCTTGCAGAGACCACCAAAGATTTGCAAGTTCCTTCCCGGTACTTGTAACTCATTTTTTCTGTCCTTGTATACTCTTTTCCCTTCTCTTTTGCAGAGAATAACAGGTGCTTGCAAGTCTCTATCAGGTACTTACAAGTTATTATGCCTTTCGGTTTTCCCTCACTTTTGTTTTGCAGAACTTAACGGAAGACACGGCTTTTTCGTTTTGCAAAAGCAAACTCAGGTACACACTCGATGTACCACCCATACGTGCTTACCCTTAATTTTCCTCTTGCAGGAAAATATGCAGGAAACACCGAGCTTGTAAGGAGAGACTTCAGGTTCTATCTCTCCTTGCCTCTCCTTCCCTTTCCTTTGGGGTGGATCACGATTTTCATGGTTCTCCAACTTTTTCGAAGTTCCCTTCAGAACTTAAAAAAGTGCGGGGATTGTGTTAACCCAGAAATCGGCGATCCTTCCCAAGGTGGCCAGCTGGCTAGTCGCGACCCTTAGATTCTCCCTTTCGATCGCGACAAGTCCCAGCATAGGCGGACAGTTTTCCCTGTCCGCCTAGGTCTCCTAGCAACCGCGTGCCCTGCGGGATGGCGGGATATTCCCATGGCTCACCCTCACGGGACATGCAGTTAAGTCCGCTAATCGTGCAGTGCTTTTCCTTGCAGGAGTCAGCCAACAGCACCACCGGGAGCGACCTCCTAGTCAGCCTAAGGGGCGGCGGTCTCGTGCCGCCGTCCGCCGAGGCCGCCCACCAGGGGCGGCCTCCCTGCTGCCCGAGGGGCGGCGGCCTCCTGCCGCCGTCCGCAGAGGCCGCCCACCCGAGGCGGCCTCTGCCCGCCAGCCGGGCGGACTCCTCCCGGAGTCTGCCCAGGCTGCCCGCTAGGGGGCTACCCCGGCATCCGCCGGGCGGACTTCTCCCGGAGTCCGCCCTGGCCGCCCGCTAGGGGGCGGCCCCGGCATCTGCCGGGCGGACTCCTCCCGGAGTCCGCCCAGGTCGCCCACTAGGGGGCGGCCTCCGGCCTACCGGGCGGACTCCACCCGTAGTCCGCCCAGGTCGCCCGCTAGGGGGCGGCCTCCGGCCTGCAAGGCGGACTCCTCCCGGAGTCCGCCCAGGCCGCACGCAAGGGGGCGGCCTCCAGTTCTCTCCAGGGCCTCTTGCAGCTTGCTTCGCTCAACAATGGCGGACGCAAAGTTCCCTGGGCGGACTTCTCCCGGAGTCCGCCCAGGCCGCCCGCAAGGAGTCCGCGCAGGTCGTCATGCTGATGTCACTAGGCACCGCTTCTTCAAGAACTTACCTGGGCCTATAAATACCCCCTGAAGCTTCTCATTCAGGGATCCTGGGGGGGAGACAAGACTTGGTAGCAGATCCTGCGGACTCCATTTTCCAGTTCGCGCAGTCCGTCATCACCCTTCCAGCAAGCCCTACGGACTCAGTTTCCTGTCCGCGCAGTCCTCCACAGCTCTTCAGCAGCTTGCCAGCAGACTCTGCAGACTCAGTTTCCCAGTCCTCCAGCAGCTGGCAGACTCTTTTACATAGTCTCTGCCAGCTCCTCTTCTCTGCTTTCTGGCAATTTCTTCTCTCTTAGCCGCCAGCTTCTCTTTGTACCCCTTTAGTGATTTGCTGCAAAGGTGTGCTTGTAAGCTTGTAACCTCTCGCTATTAATCAAAGGAAAGCCCGTCGCAGGAGTGGCATTTAGGCCGCGGCGGGCGAAGTGTGTTGTTGCCGCTGCTAGCGGCCTCCTCTTCTCTTCTCTGCTCAGCAAGCCTTGCTCCTCTGCTTAGCAAGCCTTGCTCCTCTGCTCAGCAAGCCTTGCTCCTCTGCGCAGCAAGCCTCGACCTCAGCTCAGCTCAGCGTTTCTTGGCAACCAACCTGCAAGTGCAACCGTCACGGTTACTGTCTGCTCGACCGCTCCTGGTCTCCCTCTTCTTCCTCTCTTGATCAACCCTCTCTGTTGATCAAGGCTCATATCTTCTCTCAAGCCTCTCCCCTACCCCCGCAACCTTCTCCTTTCTCCTCACCTAGCCTGTGAGGCCAAACCACCCCCCTCGGTGATAGCTGTGCCCCCGGTGTCGTTTCCGCGCATCAACACGTACTACACATTTCCGGATCTATATGCAAACTGACTTGGGGATACGAGTATCGACCCAACGGAATCCACTGAACAATTCCACCTTTTGGTGGAGGATTCCATACACATGCAAAATTAGGACTTCACTTGTCCAAGAAGGAAGATTATTACCCTTGAAGATCTCTTCGGAGCCATGACTGTGGTGTATGATCCAGATGGAACTGATTGTCGCAACTTCCTCACCACGGATCTAGTGTCGACTTGTGATTCTAATCACAAGCAAACCTTGGATCAACCGTCACACAAACTCTTGGACGTTCCTACTCTTCCCTCTCTAGAAGTACAATAGAGAAAGGATATGAGAAGATGAAAATAAAATCTCAAGTCCATCCTTATACAAAAGCTATCGCTGTGTGGTAACTACTGCCGCCGCATGGTAATAAGGAGGAAACCGCTTTGACCAGTAGCCGCTGCTATCAGAGCTAATTCCCCACGATAACACTTTAGCGCTTCGCGGTAAACCGTTCGACGTTCGTCAAGAAGTTAGCGCGGTGCGATAACTCCTACCTCCTGGCGCTAACGCGCTCGACGATTGTTCGATAGCGTTGAGTGCTCGAAAGCATTGAGTGGTCAAAAGCGTTGAGTGGTTATCGTGGTGCGCTAGCTTCGCGGTACCCAACCCGAGCACTTTGTCTTTTAAATCACTGAGCTACCACTTACGATAGGACTATCACGATGCGTTATCCCCCAATGACCGCTACTCCTTTTTGGGGTGTTACAATCCTCCCCACCTTACAAAAATTTCGTCCCGAAAATTGCATACGACACCAAGTAGCAACCAGTAACAACTTTGTTACAACAAATAGTTTCTACTCAACAAAACCATATGTTACAACCTTATAGTTAAACAACTGGGGATATTCCATACGCATGGTCTGCTCCAGCTCCCATGTCAGCTCTTCACGGCCACAGTTGTCCAACCAGACCTTGACAATCCTAATTGGCTTGTTCCACTGCTGCTTAACCGTTGTATCCTCGATTCGAATGGGCCTAACCTTTGTCGTTCGCCCGAATTCAACCGGTACGCAATCACTCTCAATCACGTGAGCTAGATCCTTCACGGCTTTCTGAAGCACTGATATGTAAAACACATTATGCAACCCACTCAATTCCTCTAAAAGAGCTAGCCGATAGGCAGCATCTCCAACTTGTTCCACCACCTCAAATGGGCCAAGATACCTTGGACTCAGCTTTTTCAAGCGCAGAATCCTGGATACGCCTTTAAATGGCTTAATTCTCAAATATACCCATTTGCCAACCGTAAACTCTACGTTTAAGTACTTGACATTATAGTACTTTGTCTTTCGGTCTTGGGCTATTAATAGCCTCTCCCGAATAGAGGGTATTGTCGAATTAACTTCTTCGACTTCCTCATGCTTGTACAACTTAGATTCGCCTGTTTCCGCCCAAGCTAATGGTGTGCGATACTTCCTACCATACAAAGCTTCAAAAGGCGCTATATTTAAACTTTCTTGATATTTATTATTGTAGGCGAACTCTACCATACAGAGATGATCTTCCCATCTCTTCCCAAAATCCCAGGCGCACATTCGGAGCATATCTTCCATCGTTCTGTTGGTACTTTCAGTTTGGCCATCCATTTGTGGATGAAAGGTTGTATTAAATGTTAACTTTGTCCCCAATAACTAATGGATTAGTCTCTAATCATTCGAAGTGAAGCGCCCATCTCGATCACTTATGATTCCATGGGGAACTCCGTGCAATCGTACTATTTGTTCAACATAAAGCTTAGCCAAAACTTCCACTGAATCATCCCTCTTATTTTGAATGAAGTGAGCCACTTTGGTCAGCTGGTCCATGATCACCCAAACCAAATCGTTACCGCGTTGATATTTCGGCAAACCGTGCATGAAATCCATTGAAATATCATCAAACTTCCATTCCGGAATAGGTAGCAACTTCAAGAAACCTCCAAGCCTCTGGCATTTCACTTTCACCAAGGCACAAGTCTGACATTTAGCCATGTACAGTGCTATGTATTTCTTCAAACCCGGCCACCAGAAAAACTTCTTCATGTTTTATACATTTTTGTACTCCCTGGGTGAATTGAGTATTTAGTGAAGTGATCTTCATACAACAATTCATCTCTTAACTTACCCATATTCAGGACGCACAAACAACCAACTTTTCGCAAAAGGCCATCATCCCAGGATAATTGGCCATTTGACTCATCCACTGCATAGTGTTGCAAAATTTCATCAAGTTCTGTTGCTTGCCAAACCCTGTCCGCATGGTCATACTGTATCTCTGTCCAGGTCAAGCATGCATTTGCTGTGGAATTCTTGTCAACACAAGAAATCTCTAACACTTCCAACTCCTGGATCAGATGCTCATCATGCATCTGTAACCAAGTTGCCCTTGTCGGAGTCCTACGACTCAAGGCAACTGCCACAACATTTCCCTTCTCGGGAGTATAGTGAATCTGGAAGGTCCAGTCCCCGAGGAACTCCATCCACCTTCATTATCGCATGTTGAGATCCTTCTGATCCAACAAGTACTTTTGGCTCTTATGGTCCGTGAATATATCCACCTTCACGCCATATAAATAATGACACCATAGTTTAAGTGCAAAAATCACCGCTGCCAACTCCAAGTCGTGGACGGGATAGTTCTGCTCATGCACTTTCAAATGGCGTGAGCCATAAGTAGATCTCCTTTCCGAATTGAAGAAGAACGCAACCTAAGCCTCTCCCTAACACATCACTATAGATTTCGAAGCCGTCTGAAACACATGGAGACGTCAAGATTGGCGCCGTGGTCAAGCGTCTCTTCAGCTCTTCAAAAGCTCGCCCGCACTCCGGCGTCCAAACGAACTTATGATCCTTCCTCGTTAGTGTGGTAAGATGCAAAGCAATCCGTGAGAAGTTTTCTACAAAACGTTGATAGTAGCCCGACATTCCAAGGAAACTCCTGACTTCGGCCACCGAAAACAACATTGGCAACTCTCATATGGATTTTATCTTTGATGGATCCACACAATGCCCTATCCACTCACCACATGGCCTAGAAAAGCCACTGATGATAGCCAGAACTCACACTTTGAGAACTTGGCTTAGAGCTTATTTCTCCTCAGGGTGTGCAACACCATCCGTAAATGATTCGCATGATCTTCTTCAGACTGAGAGTACACCAAGATGTCATCAATGAAGACATTCACAAACAAATCCAAGTACTCTCAAAATGTTTGGTGCATTAAGTCCATGAACACCGATGGTGCATTTGTTATCCCAAACGGCATTACCGTGAACTCATAGTGATCGTAGCGTGTCTAAACGCTGTCTTGGGAATGTCACCTTCCTGAATCCTCAACTGGTAGTAACTTGACTTCAACTCCAGTTTCGAACAGACGGTTGATCCCACTAGCTGATCAAACAAGTCATCAATGCGAGGTATTGGATACTCGTTCTTCTCCGTCAGCTCATTCAACTCGCCATAGTCGATGCACAACCGCAAGCTATCGTCCTTCTTTTTTATAAAGATAATAGGTGTGCTCCAAGGTGAAATACTTGGGCGTAGATACCCCTGTTCCAGCAACTCTTGTAGTTGCACTTTTAGTTCCGTCATTTACTATGGCGCTACTCAAGAGGGCAAGCGACCTATATGTTTCATACCTGGCACCACCGCAATAGTGTCGTTGGTATCCTGAGGTGGAATCACCTTTGGATGTCAATACGAAACACATCTATAAAAACTGACATAATAGGAGTTTTACTCGACTGAGCTAAGGCCTAAAGGCCACTATAGGCATGAAGAATTACTTCATGCATAGCCGAACAAGTGACGACGTGGAGAGAAGAAATGCATATCTTGCTTGATCCTCGTAGACAAGCGAACTTAGTCCCTCGTTCGGTGATCTTTCCTAGTGTGACTTTCGTGAAGTTGTAATCTATACGAGCTAGTCCACACCTATGATCACCTCAAACACAACTATTATCAGCACAGACGCTCCTACGTTCTAATCTGATCCCATAACGACATCTTACCATATTATTTTGACTCTTTTCATTACGGCCATGTCATTCCACTTGTATCTGTGGTGCCAAAATAAACACATAAGGCATATATTAAGCCGTAAGCAAACGACTTCTTGATTATTCATCAAACCATGGTTATATCTTGAACACAAGTATTATTGTATACATCGTTCCTTACTAGGAACCGTACAGTACATAATTACAGTTATTTATGTATATACATCAACATTCCCTTCTTGTTTGGTGTTGTCTAAGGGCCACTTTGACATTCTCGAGCTTTATGTCCTTCTTTACCATGCGAGTAGCAAATGTGTTGAGTTCGCCCTGCAACTGCTCCAACCTTAGCTTTGGTTGTCCTTGGCGCATCACCATGACATTCTCAGACACGATGTCCTACCTTACCACATGAAAGGCAAACATATGGACCACACCTTTTCTTTGTTCCCATGATTGTGGAAGAGGTCTATTCAAATATATGTTATTTCTTCTTCCACTTACAAGAGTTTGATTTTGACATATTTGCACAGATCGACACATTGAACCCGTGCCTCACCCTGTACTTATTCAAGTCCATTTCGAATGACCTAGCAGTCATTACCAAGGAATCAAATCCAATTAACTTTGGACCCACCAATAGACATCGTAGTTCCTCACACAACCATCAAAAAATATGTTGGTATTAGTCTCCTCGGTTTCAAACACAAACTCTGCATGTTGTCTCAGCGCAACAAATGCATGAAAGTATTCCTCAACTATGTACACTCCTTGAATCAGACATATATTTAACGGCGGAGCCAATGCTCTTCCCCTTGCCATCTGCTCAAGTACACCAACCAGTATTAAATTCACCACCGGAACAGAGGGTTGTTCATGCCTCTCATGTTGGGCCTTGATCATTGCAAACACCATATTGGCGATCAACCAGATCGTATCTACCGAAGGAGGAGGTGTTGGCACCTCAGGTGGCGTTTTAATCCCCATCAAATGTTGGGGTTCTTGTTAGCCCGCATTCGCTCTAGCTGACTACAATCATGAAACACACAATTAAGCAACTAATATATTGCAAAAAGCAATATCAGGAACGCACAAGTTCCCCAAATATGTGTATTTTCATTCCTAAGTGGATATTCTTGAGTTCATTTATGTTATAACAGGTCGCACATACACGTGCTGGCCACGCCTCAAAAAAATCCGACCACGAATTTGAAGGAGGAAGACCAAGATAAGCTGATACCAAATTGTAACACCTCTATTCGTTAATGACATATAATAAAAGGTCCGGCCGGGAACCCACACTATATGCCACAAACAGACGGCGAGGTTACAGCTTAATATCAAAAACTACAGCACGCATCCTAACTCAGAGCATTCTAGCGAAAACATTAGGGGTTAAGTTTGAACTCAACTATCATGAATGTCCACTATATATAAATAACTGCACTTATATATCTACAAAGAATGTTTACAAAATACATAAAATGTTTGTCCTTAAGGCCTTACAAGTTTCTTCATACGTGTGGATTACATACATCGGCACGCAGGCTAGCCACACATGAAAATCACAAAAAATTTCATTCTTTGGCCTTCGAGGGCCAGCATAGCAGCCGCATCAACAACAAAAGCAAGGACTTCAGCCTACTATTTTCCGCTCGGCTCGCCTGCACCTGCACGGGAACAATCCACCTCAACGGTGGCAAACAGAGCAACGGTCAGCATTCAGCTGACCAATTTATAATGACCATACCCCTTACCCGGGGCAGTGGTATTCCTTCCCTGCAGGCATAGCATTTTCACAACAAGATATATCACAAGAACGTGCACTCACGCACAGTTCAACACATCACAAACGAATGCCTCAGCGACCAAATGTTCCGTGCATTCAGGGCACATATTTGGTATAGCGAAGTATTAGGCCCCACCACCGTTTCCAACGACAAACTTGAGTGTTGCGATCCATGGCCTATAGCCAGAGACTTTAGTCTTAATGGCACGCAAGCCTAAGACTCTCATTATGTGCTACAACGAATTCCTAATAACCTGGGCTACTCAAGTTGACAACCATAACGCAGAGATAGGTCAGCCCTACAAATTGCTCAAATCGCCACAAGTGACGCGGGTCGGCTTCTCCCTTATCCGTTCGGCACGAAGCCTTTTAAGAGCTCATAGCTCACAATAGCCACACTGTCCACCAAGAACTGGCTTCACAATCATAGGTTAGCTAGGAGCTATCATGTAACTCCCCTATTAGTCACATGGCATATAACGGTGGGTCCGGTCGGGGCCCCACGCCATATGCCACAGACAAGTAGTGGAATTACTTGTGGAAATCAAATTCTATTCGCATCCTTAACTCAATCCATTCTAGCGCAGCATTTTTAAGTTAAAGAACTCAGCTCAGAGAATGTCCACCTCTATATAAACTCCACATTTATATAGAAACACCAGAAATGTATACAACGCACACACACTGGCCTTAAGGCCTTACAATTTTATCTTTCCACAATTACATTTTCGTACATCGGCACGCATGCCGGCCACACATAAAATCCAAACACACTTCTTCGCATGGCCTTTAAGGGCCATTAGCAGCAATCCATCCATTCCACTTGTTCATTCTACCTGCAATTTGCCATCCAAGCCAAAACAGAAAACAAAGTAACGGTCAGCTTTCGCTGACCCATTATAACGACCCTACCCCCTACCCGGGGCAGTGGTTCCTTCCCTGTATGCATTGTCATCATCTATCATCAAACATCATCAAGCATCATATATATCATTCTCTTTATCAATCTATCAAGCACATCACATCACAAACGCTGGAATCCACCAGACGCTTCGTGCACTCAGGGTAACTTCTTGGTGTACCAGATCTCCCAGTCGTACACTGCCGATCAGAGGTTTTAACTTGTTGGTTGACTGGACCTAGTCCACCAGTCTCACAAGCTGGAGACATACCGCCCAAACCACTCAGAGGTACAACCTCACAGCATCCATAAACAACCAGAGCAGATCGACCCACCCAATGTGGTATAGCATTTACTACTAATCGACCCCTCACCTATTCCTGATCAACCCACCATTGTGGTGCAGCAAGTCGGGTACTCGCTTCCCGGATCATGCTACCAATCGATCCCTTCTAACCAGATCAACCCACCCTAGTGGTGTAGTCGGCCGGGTACTCGCTTCCCGGGCGCACTATCAATTGATCTCTCTTCAACCAGGAGCTTCACCAAAACCTCCTCACATCTATCATCACATCCATACATTCATCACAATCATAAATCTCTTTGCATATCATCAAATCCACGGAGTCTTCTCCGGTTTACCCATGAACATCACCAATCCAAACTATCCGTCCAAATGGGCTTCACATAGCATGCCTATGTCGTACTCCACACTTCCGGCTCTAGATGCAGACTCAACAAAGGAATCACTTCCGACATCCACCTTTTGGTGGCAGATTCCAAGCACATGCATAAAGAAAGGACTTCGATGTCCAAGAAGGAGATCGTTACCCTCGAAGATCACTTCGGTGCCATGAAGTAACCTGATGGAAGTCACCGCCTCGGCTCTGCCTTCACGAATCCGCTCTCGGATCTTCGCTCCGCACTCCGCAGCTCCTCCAGCTGCTGGCTTTACTTTCCTCCTTCCTTCCTTTGCTCTCTCCTTCTCTTCCTCTCTCTTGAAATGAGAAGAAGAAGAAGAATGGATTAAAACCTCAGATCTCGGCCAGAAATCCACCTGGCTAAAGCCTAACCCTTGGATCCAGAACAGAGAAATCAACGGCCAGAAAAACACTGAAAAATCATGTTTCGGCCCTGACATGCTGTAACACCCCGAAGTCAGTTGGGTCAATTTGAGCCATTTTGGATTCAGGCATGGGTGACACGGCCTGGGACACGGGCGTGTCCCAGGGCGTGTCATGCCTGGGTTGCGTCAAGTCGTGCGTTCGACAAATTTTGCTCGACGATCGTCGAGTGTCGAGTGTCGACTGAGGACACGGCCTGTGATACGGGCGTGTCACAGGGCGTGTCAGTGGTCATCGAACTCAGCTCGACGTCTTGAGCCAGGGCGTGTTTGCGGGACACGGGTGTGTCCAGGTGCACACGGCGAGGAACACGGGCATGTGCCAGGCCGCGTGAAGTCTCAGGTTGTTTTGGGATTATATTCGTTGATGCACACGGCCTCAGACACGGGCGTGCCTGAGGGCGTGTCGTGGACACGGCACGTGACACGGGCGTGTCACACGACCGTGTATTGGCTGGGTTGAGTCGGTTGACTGCCACTTAGGGGGACACGGCCTGTGACACGGGCGTGTCACAGGGCGTGTCAGGCCGTGTTCAAGCTTTTCTGGCCAAATCTGAGCCGCTTGTTTCCCTCTTCCTGGATCTAGTGGTTGGGCTTTGTCCAGGTATTGTGAAGGCCGATAAAAAGGGTATATACTCCTCTTTTCTTCTTCTTCTTCTTCATATTATTCCAAGAAAGGGAGGAAGAAAGGCCTAAGGCAAGAGGGAAGGGAGGAGGCAACCAGCTGCTGTAGGAGCTGCGGAGTGCGGAGCGAAGATCCGAGAACGGATTCGTGAAGGCAGAGCCGAGGCAGTGATTTCCATCCGGCTACTTCATGGCACCGAAGCGTTCTTCAAGGGTAACGATCTCCTTCTTGGACATCGAAGTCCTTCCTTTATACATATGCTTGGAATCCTCCACCAAGAGGTGGATTTGCGGAAGTGATTCCTTTGTTGAGTCTGCATCTAGAGCCGGAAATATGGAGTACGGCGTAGGCATGCTGTGTGAAGCCCATCTGGACCGGTAATCTGGATTGGTGATGTTCATGGGTAAACCAGAGAATACTCCGTGGTTTTGATGAAATGCAAGTGGATTTCTATTGTAATGAATGTATGGCTGTGATGCTGCATGTGAGGAGGCTTTGGTGAAGCTCCTGGTTATGTTATGATCAATTAGTAGCACGCCTGGGGAGCTCGAGATAAACCCGGCCTGTTACACCACTAGGGTGGGTTGATCTAGTTAGGTAGGGATCGATTGGTGACAATGCTAGGGGAGCCGAGTTAAACCCGGCTTGCTGCACCACATGAGTGGGTCGATCGGAATAGGAGGGGATCGATGGGTGGTAATGCTTGGGGAGCTTGGATAAACCCGGCTTACCACACCACATGGTGTGGGTCGATCTACTCTGGTTGTTTATGGATGCTGTGAGGTTGTACCTCTGATTGGTTTGGGCGGGATGTCGCCAGCTTGCGAGACTGGTGGACTAGGTCCGGTCAACCAACAAGTTAAAACCTCTAATCAGCGGTGTATGACTTGTGGATTCTGGTATGCCAAGAATGTGCCCTTAGTGCACGGAGCGTCTGGTGGATTCCAGCGTTTGTGATGTAATGTGTTTGCTAGCGGGATAAAGAAAATGATATATATATGATGTTTGATGATGCTTGATGATAGCTGATGGCACTGTATACAGGGAAGGAACCACTACCCCGGGTAGGGGGTAGGGTCGTTATAATAGGTCATCCAAATGCTGACCGGTACTTTGCTTTCTGTGTTGGCTTGGATGTTTAATTGCAGGTGTTGCGGCTTGACATGAATAAGTGGAATGGCTAGCTTGCTGTTATAGGCCCTTGAAGGCCATGCGAAGAGTTGTGTTTGGATTTCATGTGTGGCCGGCCTGCGTGCCGATGTACGAAATTGTTGATGTGTAAAAGAGGAACCTGTAAGGCCATAAGGCCAGGGTGTGTGGGTTGTATACATTCCTGGTGTTGGTATATATATAAATGTGGTATTTATGTATTGGTGGACATTCTGATTTGAGTTCATGCTAACATAAAAACATGTTGCACTAGAATGAATGAGTTAAGGATACGCATAGATTTTGATTTCCACAAGTAATTCCTTCGCTTGTCTGTGATATATGGCGTGGGGGCCCGGCCGGACCCACCGTTATATGCCATGTGGCGGGTGGGGGCGTTACAAAGTGGTATCAGAGCCACGTTTAGATTGATTGGGAGGAGAGAACATAAATGAACTCATGAATGTACACTAGGAATGTATGTCATGCACATGATGTGCGTGAGTGTGTAGTCAATGTAGCAGTACTGTTATGATTTGAAGTATTAATGGTGTTCTGTACATTGATAGGTGGCGAGGGATGGAGCTGGGCCGTCTGAGCCCCAGCGGTCTGATGAGAGTGCAGCACCCATGGAAGCGCCTATGCCTCCCTCGGCAGAGGCCATACGGGTGGTAACGGAGACAGTGCTTGTAGTGTTACAGGCACAACCAACTGGACAGGAAAGGCCTGGTGCAAGGAAAGATAACGCTGCAGTGGTGGGGGAAGCGCAAGCAAGTGACGACTCATTGACACGTTTTATGCACTTTCATCCACCTACGTTTGGTGGAGCGCTTTCACCAATGCAGCCAGAAGATTGGTTGGCAAGGGTAAAAAGGATTCTAACTGCAATCAGGACGGTAGAGGAGCAGAAAGTGACGTTGGCCACTTTTCTGTTGGAAGGAGATGCGAGATTGTGGTGGGATGAAATTGAAGTGCATCACTTGGCAGGTAGAGGTTTAACGGACGTTTCAATGGATGAATTCTCCCGAATATTTTTAGCCAAGTATGTGCCAGTATCGCAGCGGATTGCAATGGAAAATGAGTTTTTACGTCTGCTGCAGGGTCAGCGGGATATTGATACCTACCTGCATGAGTTTACGAGATTGGGGAGATATGCGGGATCTACCTTTGCGGAGGAAGCGCGAAAGACAAATCGGTTTTATGAAGGATTACGAGATGAATTGAGGTTGGCACTCCCGTGTTCGGTGAGCCAAGGATTCCAAGAGTTGGTCGACACAGCTCATGCATTGGAGAAGGATATGAAGCGGGTACAAGAAATGAAGAGACTGACAGCGGAAAAGCCAAAGTTTAAAGTGCCGCAATCAGATCAATTGGAGTTTAGAAGACGAGAGAAGAAAAGATTTAGGCCTACGGAATCAGCTTCGTCGACTGTTTCTTCGGGGGCAACTTATGGGCCAGGACGTGTTGATACACGTATCTGCTATAAATGTGGGCAGCAAGGACACATCGCAAAATTCTGTTGGAATGCCCCTCCAAGGAATGAGAAAACGACAGGTGCATCATATGAAAAAAAAGGGTAAAGCGGTGGCCGAGTCATCTGCACCCCGGACGCAACCTCGATTTCATGCTATAGAAGTGCAAGAGCCGTAAAGCTCAGTTGGGGAAATTCATCCTCGGGTGTTTAATTTGTCTCTTCATCATGACCTGCAAAATCGGGATGCTGAGCGGAAGTGAAGTGTGATGTGAATCACTTAGATGTTATGACTGAAAGTGTTGTGTATATAAACTATGCTTTCATATATAGGTGTGCTGAATACAAGCTGGTGTACAACATATCTATCAAAGTTTGGTGCACTTGAGAGAGTTTGATCATGATGTCTTCTGTTGATGTATTTTGTGGCTACATATGCACAAGTGGAAGTTAGGGATGTATGTTTGTGTTGTATGTTTGTAGTTTGGTATGAGACAAGCCGTAACGTCAAAGATGGCTCGCAAATATGCGTAATCAAGTGTTTTGTGGCTGATTGCCTGATTGGAGACAAATTTCGAGGACGAAATTATTTGAAGGAGGGGAGGATTGTAACACCCCGAAGTCAGTTGGGTCAATTTGAGCCATTTTGGATTCAGGCATGGGTGACACAGCCTGGGACACGGGCGTGTCCCAAGGCGTATCATACCGGGGTTACGTCGAGTCGTGCGTTCGATGAATTTTGGAAAATTCGTCGAGTGTAGATAGAGATTTTGGAACACGGGCATGTGCTAGGCCGTGTGCACCTGGACACACCCGTGTCCCGCAAACACGCCCTGGCTTAAGACGTCGAGCTGAGTTCGACGACCATTGACACGCCCTGTGACACGCCCGTGTCACAGGCCGTGTCCTCAATCGACACTCGACACTCGACAATCGTCGAGAAAAATTCATCGAATGCACGACTCGATGCAACCTTGGCATGACATGCCCTGGGACACGCTCGTGTCCCAGGCCGTGTCACCTATGCCTCAATCCAAAATGGCTCAAATTGACCCAACTGACTTCGGGGTGTTACACACGCCCTGTGACACGCCCGTGTCATAGGCCATGTCCCCCAAAGCGGTTCCCAAACTGACTTATCCAAACTTATCCACGCCAAGTTGACACATTCATGTCATGCACGTGTCAGCCCAGTCACGCCCGTGTCATAGGGTGTGACACCCATTCGACGATCTTCCCTCGACGATCAGGCAGTGATCGTCAAGCTCGCCAGCGATCGTCGATCTCCGCTTGACAATTCCGCGCTCGACGATCTCCGCTTGACAATCTCCGCTCGACGATCTCCACTCGACAATCTCCGCTCGACGATCTCCGCTCGACGATCTCCGCGCGACGATCTCCACAAAATCGTCGAACTAATGGGACACGCCCCCTGTCACTCCCGTATCACAGGGCGTGACCACCCAAACAGTTCATCGACCGAAAAATCGTCGACCTCGCGCCTCACTACGCAACTCGAGCATGACACGCCCTGGGACACGCCCGTGTCGCAGGCTGTGTCACCCAATTTTTTCCAACTTCCGAATTTGGGCTGTTACAACCCTCCCCTCCTTCAAGAAATTTCGTCCACGAAATTCGTACATAGGCAGGAAAATAGCAATCAAATTATTACAACAACCAAAAGCATAGGTTACAATAACCTTTGTGCCGTCCACTTATGCACATTCAGCCATCAATTCAGCAAATGAAGAAACCTTTTATCCCCTCAAATAGCATAGATCTAGATTATAACACCAAGTATGCACCAACAGTACACATATTGTCCACATGATCAAATATATACAATAAGCCATACACAGATTGTTCAAGTGATACAAATCACGAGTCAATTTCGCTCATCCTCCTTATTTTACAATTCTCGCGAAAGAGCCAAATTAAACACTCGAGGATGAATTTCGCCAATGGAACTCTGCAGCTCTTGCACGTCCAAGTTATGTAATCGAGGTTGCGTCCGGGATGCAGATGACTCGGCCACTGCTTTACCCTTTTCCTCATACGACGCACCTGTATTTTGCTCACTTCCTACGGGAGCATTCCAACAAAATCTCGTTATGTGCCCTTGCTTTCCACACGTATAACAGATACATGTATCAACAAGTCCTTGCCCATAGGTCGCCCCCGAATAAACAGTCGACGAAGCTGAATCATCAGGCCTAAACCTTTTCTTCTCTCGTCTTCTCAACTCCTGCTCCGACTGTGGCACTTTGAACTCTGCCTTCTCCACGGCCAGTTTCTTATTTTCTTGTACCCGCTTCAAATCCTTTTCTAGGGCACGGGCCGTATCTACCAATACTTGGAAGCCTTGGTGTACTGAACTCGGGAGTAATAATCTCAACTCATCCCGCAGTCCCTCATAAAAACGATTTGTCTTTCGAGCTTCCTTCGTGAAGGTAGACCCCGCATAACGACCAAGTCTGGTAAACTCATGTAGGTACGTATCAATATCCATAGCACCCTGCACCAGACGTTGAAATTTGTTCTCCATCGCAATCCGCTACGACACCGACAAATATTTGGCAAGAAATAATCGGGAGAATTCCTCCATTGAAACCTCCGCTAAATCTCAACCTGCCAAATGATGCACTTCTATCTCATCCCACCACAATCTTGCATCGCCTTCCAGCAAAAAAGTGGCTAAGGTCACTTTCTGCTCTTCTGCCGTCCTGATTGCAGTCAGGATCCTCTTCACTCTAGCCAACCAATCTTCCGCCTGCGTTGGGGAAATCGCCCCACCGAATGTAGGTGGATGAAATTCCATAAAGCTTTTCAATGACTCATCGATTGCTTGCGCCTCCACCACAACGGCAGCACGCTCTTGTCTTGTACCAGGCCTTGCCTGTCCAGTAGGCTGTGCCTGTAACACTACAAGCACTGTCTCCGTCACCACCCGTATAGTCTCCTCCGAAGGAGGCGTAGGCGCTTTAATGGGTACTGCACTCTCATCAGACCGCTAGGGCTCAGACTGCCCAGCTCCACTCCTCGCCACCTATAATCAATGTACAAAACACGATTAATCATCCATGGTATAACGGGAATTATACATTGACTATATACACATGTACCGCACGTATATATAATACATTCCTAATGGACATTCGTGAGTTCAATAATGTTCTCTCCCTCCCAAACAATCTCAACCTGGCTCTGATACCACTTTGTAACGCCCTTATTCGTTATATGGCATATAACAGTGGGTCCGGCCGGGGCCCCACGCCATATGTCACACACAAGTAGTGGAATTACTTGTGGAAATCAAATTCTATTCGCATCCTTAACTCAATCCATTCTAGCGCAACATTTTTAAGTTAAAGAACTCAGCTCAGAGAATGTCCATCTCTATATAAACTCCACATTTATATAGCAACACCAGGAATGTATACAATGTACACACACACTGGCCTTAAGTCCTTACAAGTTTCTCTTTCCACAATTACATTTTCGTACATTGGCACGCAGGCCGGCCACACATGAAATCCAAACACACTTCTTCGCATGACCTTCAAGGGCCTTTAACAGCAATCCATCCATTCCCCTTGTTCATTCTACCTGCAATTTGCCATCCAAGCGAAAACAGAAAACAAAGTAACGGTCAGCTTTCGCTAACCAATTATAACAACCCTACCCCCTACCCGGGATAATGGTTCCTTCCCTATATGCATTTCCATCATCTATCATCAAAAGTTATCAAGATCATATATATATCATTCTCTTTATCAATCTATCAAGCACATCACATCACAAACGCTGGAATCCACCAGATGCTCTGTACACTCAGGGCACCTTCTTGGTGTACCGGATCTCCCAGTCGTACACCGCCGATCAGGGGTTTTAACTTGTTGGTTGACCGGACGTAGTCCACCTGTCTCGCAAGCTGGCGACATACCGCCCAAACCACTTAGAGGTACAACCTCACAATATACATAAACAACCAGAGCAGATCGACCCACCCAATGTGGTATAGCATTTACTACCAATCGACCTGTCACCTATTCCTAATCGACCCACCATTGTGGTGCAACAAGTCGGGTGCACGCTTCCCGGATCATGCCACCAATCGATCCCTTCTAACCGGCTCGACCCACCCTAGTGGTGTAGTCGGCCGGGTACTCGCTTCCCGGGCGCACAACCAATTGATCTCTCTTCAACCAGGAGCTTCACAAAAGCCTCCTCACATCTATCATCACATCCATACATTCATCACAATCATAAATCTCTTTGCATATCATCAAATCCACGGATTCTTCTCCGGTTTACCCTTGAACATCACCAATCCAGACTATCTGTCCAGTTGGGCTTCACACAGCATGCCTATGCCGTACTCCATACTTTTGGCTCTAGATGCAGACTCAACAAAGGAATCACTTCCGACATCCACCTTTTGGTGGCGGATTCCAAGCACATGCATAAAGAAAGGACTTCGATGTCCAAGAACGAGATCGTTACCCTCAAAGATCGCTTCGGTGACATCTAGTAACCGGATGGAAGTCACCGCCTCGGCTCTGCCTTCACGAATCCGCTCTCGGATCTTCGCTCCGCACTCCGCAGCTCCTCCAGCAGCTGGCTTTACTTTCCTTCTTCCTTACCTTTGCTCTCTCCTTCTCTTCGTCTCTCTTGAAATGAGATGAAGAAGAAGAAGGGATTAAAAACCTCAGATCTCGGCCAGAAATCCACCTGGCTAAAGCCTAACCCTTGGATCCAGAACAGAGAATTCAATGGCCAGAAAAACACTGAAAAATCATGTTTCAGCCCTGACACGCCCTATGACACGCCCGTGTCATAGGACGTGTCCCCCAAAGAGGTGCCCAAACCGACTTATCCAAACTTATCCATGTTAAGTTGACACGTTCATGTCACGACCGTATCAGCCCAGTCACGCCCGTGTCACAGGGCGTGACACCCACTCGACGATCTTCGCTCGACGATCAGGCAGCGATCGTCGAGCTCGCCAGCGATCATCGATCTCCGCTCAACGATTCCACGCTCGATGATCTCCGCTCGACGATCTCCGCTCGACGATCTCCGCTCGACGATCTCCGCTCGACGATCTCTGCTCGACGATCTCTGCTCGACGATCTCCGCAAAATTGTCGAACCAATGGGACACGCCCCCTGTCACGCCCATGTCACAGGCCGTGTCCACCCAAACAGTTCGTCGACCGAAACATCATCGACCTCGCGCCTCACTACGCAACCCGAGCGTGACATGCCCTGGGACACGCCCGTGTCCCTTGCCGTGTCACCTAATTTTTGCCAATTTCTGAATTTGGCTGTTACATATCGCTAGCGACACTCACTATCACCCGACATTAGCAACAACAAAACTCTCTTTTCATCACCAGCCCTAACCATAGCTGGACCAACCAGTCAGAAATCCCTGCAGCCACCTGCAGTGCCAGAAACACTGGACTTTCATAGCATACGTCACATGCACTTTGAGGGTATTTTCCTGGAATTCCACTCTAGTACTTCCTGCTACTGCATTTCACAGGCACAACCCACTGACTGCACAAAATACTCATTTATACGCGGAGTCTTCTCTGGTGCACAAAATAAAACATCACATATCCAGACCAACCTGTCCAGATAGGCTTCACACAGCATGTGTATTCCATACTGCACATTTCCGGATCTATATGCAAACTGACTTGGGGATACGAGTATTGGCCCAACGAAATCCACTGAACAATTCCACCTTTTCATGGATAATTCCATACACATGCATAATTAGGACTTCACTTGTCTAAGAAGGAAGATCGTTACCCTTGAAGATATCTTTGGAGCCATGACCGTGATATATGATCCGGATGGAATTGATTGCCATAACTTCCTCGCCATAGATCTAACGTCGACTCGCGATTCCAATCACATGCAAACCTTTGATCAACCCTCATACAAGCTCCTGGATGTTCCTCCTCTTCCATCTCTAGAAGTACAGCAAAGAAAGGATATGAGAAGATGAGAATAAAATCTCATGTCCATCCTTATGAAAAAGCTACCGCTGCGCGGTAACTACAACTGCCGCGTGGTAATAAGGTGGTAACCGCTTTGACCAGTCGGTGTCGCTATCAGAGCTAACTCCCCGCGATAACACTTTAGCGCTTGGTGGTAAACCATTCGACATTCGTCGAGCAGTTAGCGTGGCGCAGTAACTCCTACTGCCTGGCATTTGCGCGCTCAACGATTGTTCGATAACGTTGAGTGCTCGAAAGCATTGAGTGGTCAAAAGCATTGAGTGGTCGAAGCGTTGAGTGGCTAACACGGCGTGCTAGCTTTGTGGTACCCAACCCGAGCGCTAGGTATTTTAAATCACTGAGCTACCTCTTGCAATAAGACTATCGCGGCGTGTTATCCCCCAATGGCCGCTACTCCTTTTTGGGGTGTTATAGTTAAACACCTAGCAGGGGTGAATATGTTTATTTTAACTCTTTAGAATCTTTTTAAGGTTAGAGCTAGATGTGTGTTTATGTTTGATGTTAGTTTTCAAGATCACAAAAAACACACAAGATTTATAGTGATTCCCCTATCTAGGGTACATCAACTTTCCCCCTTCACCTATCTACTAGTGTGCTAGATTCGGGTAACTCCTCCTTTATACTCAACTCCTTGAGCTTATACCTCAGATCCCTTAGGATCGTACAACTCAGAGTGAGCACCACTCCTACAGCTCAGATTCTTCCAGTCCTACCTCAGATCCACTATAGGACCCTACAACTCTAAGTTCACCAACTCCTACGACTCAGTGATCCAGGTGATGTCCTACCTCAGATCTTCACCAAGATCCTACCTTAGATCCACTCCAGGAACCTACAACTCAAAGTTCACAAACTCCAATAACTCAGCCTTTATAAATTAGGCTTACAACTCAGATCTCAGAGAGATCCTACAGATTTGAATAATGGTTTGAGTGAAATGACTCCAGAGATAAATCCCGGAGTCCTCTTCCTTGACTGTATTGTAAATAGTCCTTCCTCACACAGCAACAGGAAAATATTTCTTCGGAGTTGAATCAGCTTGTGCTGTGTAGAACTTCTACAGAGCTCTGCTTCTTCTTCAAACTTGAGAAAATTTGATGTTCTGTGTTGCAAGCTTGAAGATGAACAAAAAATGCTTTAGCTCTACTAGCCCACTCTTGAGAGAGTTAGGGTTTGAGAGATTTGAAAAAAGTTATTCGTGAAAAGCTCGCAAAAATTCTTGGTGAAAGAATCGCCGTCTTTCCTTTTTTCTCGGCAACTGTAATAGCTATGTCCTCATTTGGTAAGCGACATGATCTCCTTTAATAGCAGATCCATTTAAGGATATCACTGGCCAAACAATACGGCGGCCTTTGTCTTTTAGCGCAAACAATGTTGAATTTGAATTTGATGATGATGTCGGTAGTCATATCCCAACGCTGATGGACTTAGACACTTCTTCTAGATTGACTACACATGCATTGAGTGATGCATTGTGACTTATTGACTTGAGGCGTTGAGTGTTCCCCTGTATCTCAACACATTTGAACTTTAATTGTTACCTGCAGAAGCGTTGAGTGATAAGCCTTCAATCAACGCGAAAACACTTAACTGAATTCTTACTATCTTTAGAGGTTTTGAGCGAGCCTTCTTCACTCAACATTTTTGTCTTTTGACAGCTTATCTAAGAAGGCATTGATTGAGCGTCCATCACTCAATGTTTTGTACTTAGCAATTATTTTATGATTGATGGAGTTGAGTGAATGTCCTTTACTCAAGGCTTTTGAACTTGGCAGCAATTTTGATGAAGGAGTTAAGTGAGCGTTCATCACTCAATGCTTTTGTACTTAACAGTTATTTTGAAAGGGCGTTGAATGAATGCCCATCACTCAACACTTTTAAACTTAGACAGACTTAACTCTTATGGTGTTAAGTGAATGCCCATCACTTAACGCTTTTGTGCTTAGATGGATTTCACTGCATCTTCACTGTAGCTTTGAGTGACTGGTTACCTGTCGATGCTTTTTGGCCTCAGGTGTTGAGTGAAGTGTACTCACACAATGTTTTTGCACTGAGGCAATATTCTGCCTCTCCTAAGTATTCTCACTTCTGTCCAGCCAATCCTCTAACACATTGAGCCTGTCTAATCACTGAATAATAGATATCCTGTATATATGAACTTAGACAAATATCAAATACATGCTTGTGTATATTACTGACTTATGGGACTTCTTCAAAAATGGGATATTGTGATAAATGGACCCAGCAATCTCCCTCAATTTAAAGAAGTTAGAATCCTAGTCAATGATACACACTAATTCACAAAATAATATTAATTGCACAGATAAAGAACATAAAATGGCAAACACAAACAAATTTTATTACACAAAAAGGATAAACTATAATAGTAATATGCTTACAATAATTGTTCATTTTCTAACAGCCCTAAGGAACCTATTATATATATCATAGTTAGGTTTCAGGTTCCTTAATGACAATGCCCATGCTAGATCTCTTTCCCAATTTTTCTTCAGCCTCTTTCTTCTTTTATCTCTATCTCTCAAAGTAGGTGTAAGGCTTAGGAAAGTATCTGCTTGGCCCTGAAACATCCAACTGAACTGTACTAGCTTTCTTATCTTTTCTGAATTTTCTTCTCACTTTTTCTTGCCTCTCAAACTTGTCCCATTTAATAAACCGATAAGTTTGGCCATGTCAATCATGTTCTCTTTAATTTGATTCCAGACAGATAAAATGATAGTCCTAGATTGAGGACTCCATAGTTCAAAATCTGGTCTAATCTCCATCTCTTCTTTGTGCCTTTTCTTGCTTTGCCTGACCTCCTCTTCCATATCTGCAATAGACTTACCTTTATCCTTGGACAATTGTTGGGTCATGGGACTGAATGTAGGCACAACAGCAGTTGTATCACCAACTGATTCAGCCACATCAATATCTCTGTGAATCTCAGGTTCATCATATATAATAGTTTCAAGGCCTAATGCAACTCTGATAACATTTGAGGTCCAGATAGCATGATCAACACTGGCCTTTATCATTGACCTATCCCCCTTTATGACTTATTCAAAGACATCTTTGTCCAAGGAAGTGGTCTTGTGAGCCAAATGATTAACACCTACAATGACAACATTCTTCGCCTACAACATGTGATCATCTAAGAATTGTGTGCATGCATCCATTCTTCTCTATAGAATGATCTTGTTGGTTTCCATGATGTCCTTGGATACCTCATGAACCATTTTCATGTTTTTAGTTATGATGCATTGATCTTCAATTATGACATTCTTCCTTTGCTCAATGCAAGCAAGTTTTTCTTCAATGTAGGTAACAGCTAGAGCAGCCCTCATGAAGAATTCCATTGTGTTGGCCTTCAGCATATTCACTTCAAATCTAATGGATTTGATTTTAGTAGATAGATTTTGTCTCAGTTCATTAATTGAATCATCTATATATAGCTCAAGCTTCCTCCTCTGCTCACCTAGCATTCCTTTTAATTAAGCCAAAAAGGAGGTGGACATCTCCTCAGTTTGTTGAGTGCTCTCTGGAAAGTTTACTTATTCAGCATCCTTTCTTATGCCTCCACCTATATCTTAATCAACACTTCATATTCTCAGGAATGAATAGGAATGTCGGCAGCATGCTCATCAAGATCAGATAAATCAAACACATTATCAACTTCTTGAGTAGGGAGCTCAAGATGAGTCTCCCCCTCAACCTGAGCAACATTCATATCAACCCGATGTACATCAATATCAGTGTCGGGGGTATCTTCATGTACTTGCCCCCCCCCCCCCCCGAGAGTCCAAGGGGATCTAATCTAGCCTCTCCTATAGATTGACCAGGAAGGAGTAAATTTTTCCTATAAACCATCAGTTGGTAAGCCATGCTCCCCCTCAATAGTAGCATTTATTCTCTGAGTCTCCCCCTGAACAGCATCACAGATTCTTTCCAGAATTCTTGTTGCAACAAGTTCAGAAATTTCCATGGCTATGTCTCCTTCAGCATCAGTAGAAGTCACATTTGTAGGAATAGTCTTTGCAAAAAGCTCTGAGGAGATAGAAACTTGTGCACTTACATCCCGTCTTTCCTCTTTAGTTGATTCGGTTAGATTGGGATCATGTAGTTCAATATCCTTACTATCAGAGGAGTTACTGCTTAAGCTTTCATCAAAATCTGGAACTACCTTCTTTTTCTTTTTCATCTCAAATGGTTGTGGGTGAGGAAACAATACCATATCCCATCTATCAAATATCCTTATATACACCTTCCTCATGTGATGGATTTTTGCTCCTAACCTCAGATTTAACATTCATGGAGTAGAGTTTAGTAAGAACAAAGATAGTATCCCACCCAAATTGTGTTCAGGAATACACTCAACAATCCTATCAAAAATCACCTTCACCTAATTAGTTTTCTTTATAAGAATGACTCTGGTCATCAACTCAAACATCTTCCTTGAAACTTTATCATGAGACCCTATCATACAAATTAGGGCCTTGCCAATTATATCTGCTAGGAATTTCCCTTTCAGGTTCTGTTGGGTATTGTATCCACAATTACCTGGATTTGAGGAAGCCACCTATCAAGCTAAGATGAATTCACAATGTATTTGATGAAACCTCTCAAGTTGTGCTTGCAGTTATTCCACGCTAAGTGCACACCAATTTCAGGGTGCAGTAGGTCAATATACACGGGTCTGCACGACGTAATCCATCGTTGGGCAGATCAGTGTGTTGGCCTACGTGTACTCTCTTTATTGGAGTGCACTTACTTCAAGTATAGGGCCGTGTTTATGCAAGAGCAGACAAGGAGCAAGGATGGGTCAAGGAGCAGCTCTTGGGTGGAAAGACGAAAATTCGTCTAAGTATAATTCGACGAGAATCACTAGTGATTCTCGCCGAATCGTCGAGAATCATTAGTGATTTTCGCCGACTCTATCCGGCTATCTCAAAACGGTGCCAAGTAAGATTCGGCGAGAATCACTAGTGATTCTCGCCGAACCCATCGTCGAAGCAGATCATGGCCAAGTAACATTCGTTGAGAATCAACAAGTGATTCGGTGAGAATCACTAGTGATTCTCGACGAATCGCCGAGAATCACTAACTGATTCTCGCCGATTCGTCGAGAATCACTTTCAATTCTCGCCGATTTTGACTTGGCAATTTCTCTGGAAGCTGCTGGACCGGATTCTGCCGCTGGGACTGTGCTGAACCGGAACTAGGGTTTCCTTCAGGTGGGACCCACAACGGTCATTTACGAGTATACGTGTGTATAAATACACGGGTATTTTTGAACAGTAAAAGCAGCGAAGAAGAAAAGAAATACGCGAGCCGCGACGTGACCTAGATCTCCGTTTCCGCTCCGCCGCCTCCGCCGCTCGCGCCAAGTTGTTCGCCAGTTGATCGTGGTTTCGCCCAGATCCTCCTGCGAAAGAAGCCTAGCTAAGCTCAGCGTCTCACGTGTCTAACAGGAGATCTTTTGTCTCTTGATTTGTAGATCGGGAAAATCTTCCCCATCCGAATCGATCGAGACGATTGATCCTAGTGTGACCGTTGGTAGACCTAGCTAGCTTCGCTACGAAGTTTAGATCTCTAAAGAACAGCAGGCGCACATCGTTGTTGCCACCGATCCCGTGAACCTAGCCGCCGCCCATCTCGCCGCCACGGGTTCCGGGGAGATTCTCTCCAAGAGAGATCTTGGGTAGTGGACTCTTTGTGGACTTCAAAAACTCGTCGTCAACGAAGAGGGACACCTAAGTCTCCAAATGTAGTTTATCTCTCTTGTACATTCTAGTTTTACTTTTGTTGTAAAGGAACGTTTGTTCCGTGTTGTAAGGGTTGGGTGCAACCCGTGTTGTGGGAGTGTTGACTCCTACGTGTGGAAGGGTTCCTTCCGATAGTGCAAGGATTGGATTTCAATCCTGTTGGTGAAGAGACCGAGTCGTCCCTTGTTGGGAGATAGGTCGAAGGGGGAAAGTGGATGTACCCAAATCGGGGAACCACTATAAATAGCTTGTGTATTCTGTGTGCTGTGTTGTTTATTTTTATTGTGCAGGTACAATCTTAAATTCCGCAAAAACGCTGCACGTCACCTATTCCCCCCCCCCCCTAGGTGAACATAGTTGACACTAGGTGGACTTTCAGGTTCATTTCCTTTCTCATGATAGATCCAGTGGTGTGCTTAGACAAGCCATACCATTTCAAAGCTGACTTTACATCCTCTAGAAACAATTCACCTTCCTCATCAGAAGGGCTAACCTTGGTCAGTTTTAAGTCCTTAACTTTCTAGAAGTATGTTTAATCTTATTTCCACTTATAGAGGTTTTTATCTTGGAAGAGGAGGAATCTACTTGAGCATTGGTGTAAAGCTCTAGAACTTCTCTTTTCCAAATAGAGCATGGCTCTGATAATATATATTCTAGGTCTGCGGTGTTAAATTTTCTCAACTTGGTTAGCAAGGTAGCCCAAACGCCAAATTAATATCTTCGGAACTACCCAGTTCTCACGTTGAACCAGCGGAAAACCAAGGAACAAAGGTTAATCCCAACAAACAATGGAAGCACAAGCAGATCTTTTATTCATTCACTTCTTTACAACACGAGGCATACATAGCGAGACATGATTTCGCTAGTATAACAGCTGTAAACAGAAAGCACCCAAAACCAAGCCGGGCGGACAGCACCGGAGTCCGCCGAGATCGCCGAGGTCGTCGAGGTCGTCGAGTCCGCTGAGATCGCCCGAACTAAGCTGCAATCCGTCGAAAAGCCACGGAGTCCGCCGAAGCCGCGAGGCCATGCGGACACACCGTTATTCATCTCCTGCTGAAGCTGAACTGAAGAACACCCCCTACCCGCCTAAAGCCGGCGGACAGGTTATTGAAGCTGGCAAAGTTGAAACAGAGCTGACAAGCCGCAGAGCGACCTCCTGCTGAATCCGCAGAGACCGAACACTTTCAAGTACTTGACCGAAGTCAAAGCCAAACTCCTGGCTCCTTGAAGCTACCCGTGCGACCTGCACACAAAAAACATCAGCACTGAATCAATCCGCGCGGACAGACAAACTGATATCGCAGCTCCTTGCCCAACCCAACTTACTGTTCACTCAAGTTACTGTAGATATGCCAGGGGGGTTCTATTTATAGGGAAGGTGAGGAGTGTGGTCACTGCCCTAGAGATAGAGACACCGCCCCAGCCCGCGCGATAGCAAAACACCGTCCGCCGAGTCCGCAAGGACTTAGCTGGATACCAAGGAAAACCGCCAGGAGCAAGGCAACATTGGCGAACCCTCTCCAGTCTGCCCGAGCTATGCGGACAAGGCAACAGCCCGCAAAGCTTCCGACCACTGCAGGACAGCAACCCCCCTTCAATGGCTGTCCGCACAGACCCGAGGCAGTCTGCAAGACTCACGCCTCAATCTGCCACAAGTCCACGACCAAAGGCAGATAACAACAGTCCGCCCGGTCAACAGCGGACTTGGCGGACACGGCGGACACCATGGTCTTGGCATAGAGTGTGTCCAAGTACAAAAGCCATCAAAGTCCAATGCGAGCATGGCGGACTCAAACTCCCGTCCGCCAAACACCATAGCACAGACCGCCAGCAGTCCACAAGCTCCTCGCACTCCTGCCCAATACAGCAACCATCCCCAGACTCCAAAACCAGTCTGCCAACGACCTCCACAGCAAAGCACCTGCTATACCACCAGAGCTCGACAAGGCCTCAGCCAAGCTCTAAGCCCAGTCCGCAACTGCCCACACCACAGACACGCCAGTCCGCAAGCTTCCCACGAACAAGAGCCAAACCGCCAAACAGCACAAGCTTGCACCACGGCCACTGAGCAATGCACCAGTCCGCAAGCCTCTATCCGCTCAGGCCGCTTCTTGGCTAAACCAAAGCCAACGTCCTATCCGCAGATACCAGGCCGCACAGTCCGCGGACTTCATGCAACAACCCGCTCAGAAGACAGCCGGCTTTCCACTAGACCTTCCACCAGGCCGCACATCACAGTCCGCCCAGTCCGCCTAGTCAGCCGATTCTGTCCGCCCTGGCCGCCCGGCCTGTCCCGTCAACCACTTCCACTTCACAAATTTCAACACTCCCCCTTGAAGTGGGAAGTGGTGACCAAGCCCAGCAGGCTGCGCAAGCGTTCAAAGGGCCCCTTCGACAGTGGCTTCGTGAAGATGTCAGCAAGATTATCTTCACTCCGAACATGCCCGACCAGCAGAGATCCTTCCAACACCTTCTCCCGGATGAAGTGGTGATCAATCTCTATATGCTTGGTCCTGGCGTGACATACTGGATTGTTAACCAGTTTGAGAGCACTCTCATTGTCACCCCGGAGTAAAGTAGGCCCTTGCACTTCTTCATGAACATCCTCTATAAGCCTCCTTAACCAAACGTCTTCCCGAGCAACCAAGGTCGAAGCCTTATACTTCGCCTCCGTGGTTGAAACCGACACCGAGTCTTGCTTCTTGCTACACCACGAGATGCCAGCTGAACCACAAGTGAACACATAACCTGAAGTGGACCTTAGATCATCCGAATCACCGCCATAGTCAGCATCCATGTACCCGAGCAACGCAAACTCCGAGTCCCTTCCATAGAGGAGTCCCATGTCAGAAGTCACCTTGACATACTTCAGAATACCCTTCACCGCCACTAGATGAGATTGCCTTGGTTCAGCCATATACCGACTTACTCGGCCAACAGCAAAAGCAATGTCCGGCCTTGTAATCGTCAGGTAAATCAAGCTCCCAACAAGAGCCCTGAACACCAAGGGATCATAAAGAACCCTTCCCTCATCTCGTCGAAGCTTCAGCCCAGGTTCTAGTAGAGTAGAGCACTTCTTCCCTTCGCCGATGCCGAACCACTTCATAATGAGATCAGCATACCCTTTCTGGCTGATGAGAATCCCGCACTCCTTCCTCTCCACTTCCAGACCGAGAAAGTGATGCAACTCTCCCAAGTCTTTCATCTCGAAGCGTATAGCAAGCTCAGCCCTGAGCCTTGCTACTTCCCCCTCTGAATTCCCTGTGATGATCATGTTATTCACATACAGCAGGACCAAGACTTGTATCTCCCCCTTCTTCTTGACGAACAAGCTTGAATCCGAGTTGGAAGAAAGATATCCACAGAATTGCAAGTACTCTGCAATCTTCCCATACCACGCTCTAGGAGCTTGCTTCAACCCATAGAGAGCCTTCCTGAGTTTGCAGACATAGTTCGGATGCTTTTCAGAGACAAAACCAAGCGGCTGATCCATGAAGATGTCCTTGTCAATCTCTCTGTAAAGAAAGGCATTCTTTACATCGAGTTGCCACAACCTCTATCCCTTGCTAGCAGCCAAGGCGATCACCACTCTTACTGAAGTCATCTTCGCAACAGGACTGAATGTCTCCTCATAGTCTTCTCCATACTGCTGTGAGTATCCTCTAGCGACCAGGCGAGCCTTGAACCTATCAATGCTCCCATCAGCCTTCTTCTTCAACTTATACACCCACTTGCAAGTAACCGGAATAATGCCATCAACCTTGGGCACAAGATCCCAGGTTTCATTCTTCTTCAGAGCATCAATCTCTTATGTCATGGCACCTTCCAACTCCTTCACTCCAGTGGCCTCGTTGAATTTTGCAGGCTCTCGCTCATCCAGAGGACCTACAAAGAAGCAGGAGACAAAGCTCACTGCATTCCCATCACTGTACCGAGCCGGTGGCTTAACCACCCTCTTTGATCTCCGAAGGGTCGGCTCCTTGCTCACTGCTTCCGTTGCTTCTTCGGGCTCAACTCCTACTTGGGGCAAGCATTGAGCAGTGCTCCCCCTGCTTCCTGAGCCAGAAGTCTCAGCCTCGGAGTTAGAAGTAACAGGAGCTGCTGGTGAAACATCAAGCTCCTCTTCCAAGCCTTCAGCAGCCGCCACCAGTGCTCCATCAACCTTGCTACTTCCGGTTAGCTCAACCGAGCCACCTTCATATGACGTCAGCTCGTCAAAGACAATGTCTCTTGACACCACGAACTTCTTCATCACAGGGTCCATACATTTCCATCACTTCTTCTGCTTATCGTAGCCAACAAAGACAAGCTTCCTTGCCTTCGCATCCAGCTTAGTCCGTGAAGAATTCGGGACATCCACGTAGTAAGTTGAACCGAACACCCGAAGGTGTCCCACACTCGGCTTCTCCTTCAGCAACAGCTCAATAGGAGTCTTCATGTTAATAGGCTGAGTGGCATCCGGTTGATGACATAAGCAGCACAAGACATCCCCTCCGCCCAAAAGGACCTTGGGATATCTTTCGCATGAAGCCAGCATTTGCAGGTCTCTGTCATATGACGGATCTTCCACTCTGATACCCCATTTTTTTGTGTAGTGTGAGCACAAGTAAGCTCTCGTTGGATCCCGTGCTTCCTGCAGAAGTTAGAAAACTCGGAGGAGACAAATTCACCCCCGTTATCAGTTCTAAGCTTCTTAATCCGCAAGCCAAGCCGGCCTTCTACCATTCCTTAAACTCCACAAACAAACGGAAGGCTTCCGACTTCTCCTTTAAGAAGTACACCCAAGTATACCTTGAGTAGTCATCAACCAAGACAAGCATGTATCTACTTCCACCAAGGCTGGCAGTAACCGTCGGTCCCATCAGGTCGCCATGAATGCACTCCAATAGTTTCTTGCTCCTTGTTTGTGATTTATCAAACGGAAGGCGATGTGCCTTACTGTATTGACAGCCCGCGCAAACATGCCCATCACCAAAGTTGGACAACTTCAGCAACCCTTTCATCAGACTTCTACTCGCCATCACCTTCAGCTTGTGCATGCCAACATGCCCCAGCCTCTCATGCCAGATAGCAGCGTTATCATTGGCCCTCATACGATCAACATAAGAATTGGTGGCAAGAACAAACAAGTTCTTCACCCTCCTCCCAACATGAGCAACATCAGCCTTTACCGCTGATACGTTGCGAAGGAACCTCACGTCTGTTGGCCCAAACAGAACGTGATAACCAGCATCCACCGTATTGGTCACCGATAAGAGGTTCTTCTTCATGCCCGACACGTGATACACACTCCTTAACGTGAGTGGCCCCTGATCACTACCCAAAGACACGACCCCCTCTTTCTCTACTGCATAAACAGTATTATCAGCAGTGATAATAGCTTCATTACCTGAGTAAGCCTGCATGGAGGTGAACTTCGACATGTCTCCGGTGAGGTGATGACCACACCCGGAGTCCACGATCCACTCGATGTTGAAGTCCTCAGCAGACAAGGCCCGGACACAAGTGCCCATCATGAAAGCTCCGCCCCATTCTGCTTCTTCACTTCTCGAGCAAATTTCCTCCTTTCCCACAGCATGCCCAGGCTGCAGTTTGACCTTGCAGTCCCGCTTGAAGTGCCCTCGATGATGACACCGGTAGCACTTCAAATTCTTCTTCCAGTCCTTAGGAGCATTGCTCCTCTCTGGCTGATATGAAGTTGAAGTCTCCTTCTCACCAACGACCTGCACCTTCTTCTTCTTCTTCCCTTCCCATCCTTTCTTCTTGCCTGAGAAGAGAGCCTCGATGCCTTCCTGATTCAGGTTCACTCCAGCCATCTGCCTTGCCAAGCTCTCCTGCGATGCAAGCAGATTCTCCAGCTCCAGCAAAGACGGCTGAGTAGCCCACCCTTGAACAGATGTGACAAAGGCCACATACTCCTTCCGCAAGCCGCGGATAATGTGCCTTTTCATCTTCGCCTTAGAGATAAGCTCATCAGGATCCAGTACCGACAGCTCAACACACAAGCTCTTCATCTTTA
Source organism: Platanthera guangdongensis (assembly GCA_039583875.1). NCBI lineage: Eukaryota > Viridiplantae > Streptophyta > Magnoliopsida > Asparagales > Orchidaceae > Platanthera > Platanthera guangdongensis. Next base: position 162,287,642 of record CM077153.1, on the reverse strand, counting down.
AGAAGTACTTGGAGATGGAAAGGTCTCCCTGAGTTACCCTGGCCAACTCATTCTCCAGGAACTGAAGCCACGCCACATTCTTCCTATTGAATAACTCATCAATGGTTGTCCAAATATCAGCAGCCGACTCACATCCAACAATGTGATCAAACAGTTCTGGAGACACGGCCCTCTTCAGAATGAACTCCGCCTTAGCATTTGTTCTTCTCTAGAGCCTAACCTGCTCAGCAGTACCGAACGCAACCGTGACTTCCTGTCTGTCATCACCACCGACGACTTCCCACAGCTCCTCGCCAAGAAGATAACTCTTCATGCACGACTTCCACTTCTTGAAGTTAGTCGGCGTTAAGAGTTCAATGCCAAGACCTCTTACAAAGCTCCCTTCCATTGCAACACCTGTTGGCAACCTTTCAAAAGATCCGTGCAACAACACAGGTTGAGCACCACTCAATCACTGAGTAACAACACTAGTTGACTTCCGCTCACGCAACTGAACCTGGCTCTGATACCATGTTAAATTTTCTCAACGTGGTCAGCAAGGTAGCACAAACACCAAATTAATATCTTCGGAACTACCTAGTTCTCACGTTGAATCAGCGGAAAACCAAGGAACAAAGGTTAATCCCAACAAACAATGGAAGCACAAGCAGATCTTTTATTCATTCACTTCTTTACAACACGAGGCATACATAGCGAGACATGATTTCGCTAGTATAACAGCTGTAAATAGAAAGCACCCAAAACCAAGCCGGGCGGACAGCACTGGAGTCCGCCGAGACCGCCGAGGTCGTCGAGGTCGTCGAGTCTGCTGAGATCGCCCGAACTAAGCTGCAATCCGCCGAAAATCCACGGAGTCCGCCGAAGCCGCGAGGCCGCGTGGACACACCGTTATTCGTCTCCTGCTGAAGCTGAACTGAGGAACACCCCCTACCCGCCTGAAGCCGGCGGACAAGTTATTGAAGCGGGCAAAGTTGAAACAGAGCTGATAAGCTGCAGAGCGACCTCCTGCTGAATCCGCAGAGACTGCACACTTCCAAGTACTTGACCGAAGTCAATGCCAAACTCCTGGCTCCTTGAAGCTACCCGCCTGACCTGCACACAGCAAACGTCAGCACTGAATCAATCCGCGTGGACAGACAAACTGAGACCGCAGCTCCTTGCCCAACCCAACTTACTGTGCACTCAAGTTACTGTAGATGTGCCAGGGGGGTTCTATTTATAGGCGAGGTGAGGAGTGTGGTCACCGCCCTAGAGATAGAGACACCGCCCCAGCCCGCGCGATAGCAAAACACCGTCCGCCGAGTCCGCAAGGACTTAGCCAGATACCAAGAAAAACCGCTAGAAGCAAGACAACATTGGCGAACCCTCTCCAGTCTGCCCAAGCTATACGGACAAGGCAACAGCCCATAAAGCTTCCAACCACTGCAGGACAGCAACCCCCCTTCAATGGCTGTCCGCACAGACTCGAGGCAGTCCACAAGACTCACACCTCAATCCACCACAAGTCCACGACCAAAGACAGATAGCAACAGTCCGCCCGGTAAATAGCGGACTTGGCGGACACGGCGGACACCATGGTCTTGGCACAGAGTGTGTCCAAGTCCAAAAGCCATCAAAGGCCAATGCGAGCATGGCGGACTCAAACTCCCGTCCGCCAAACACCGTAGCACAGACCGCCAGCAGTCCGCAAGCTCCTCGCACTCCTGCCCAATGCAGCAACCATCCCCGGACTCCAAAACCAGTCTGCCAACGACCTCCACAGCAAATCACCTGCTGTACAACCAGAGCTCGACAAGGCCTCAGCCAAGCTCTAAGCCCAGTCCGCAACTGCCCACACCGCGGACACGCCAGTCCGCAAGCTTCCCGCGAACATGAGCCAAACCGCCAAACAGCACAAGCTTGCACCACGGCCACTGAGCAATGCACCAGTCCGCAAGCCTCTATCCGCTCAGGCTGCTCCTTGGCTAAACCAAAGCCAACGTCCTATTCGCAGATACCAGGCCGCACAGTCCGCGGACTTCATGCAACAACCCGCTCAGAAGACAGCCGGCTTTCCACTAGTCCTTCCACCAGGCCGCACATCACAGTCCGCCCAGTCCACCTAGTCCGCCGATTATGTCCGCCCAGGCCGCCTGGCCTGTCCCATCAACCACTTCCACTTCACAAATTTCAACATGTGGTATTCAAGAGATGAATAACTAACTGAACTTCCTCAAGTGCATCATTAAATCCATTCCGAACAAGTTTCGAACACTCGAACAAGAAGTCTACTCCTTTTGGAGACATTAAATCAGTGAATCGATGGGGAGAAGATGAATTCGAATCGAGAAAATGAGGGTATTAATGCAGGGAGACAAAAGGGCTAAGAAAATATATATATTATCTTAGGCACACATTTCTATTTATAGTTATCTTATTCGAGAATGTGGAAAGGCGCATACCTGTCGTGATTTCCACTTATGATGAATGGTTGTGATTTAACCACATAGGTTTGAAGCTTGTTTAATCTGTCATAGTATATGCATCGAGTGCACTCGACTCACTTAATGCCTAGAGTTAACTAAGCACTCTCAATGCCTAATCAGTTAAACTTCTTCTTTCTTGTTTTCTTGTAAAAAGTTAACCTCCAAGTGCATATATACATATCATAGAAATTCATTACCATAAAAATGCTACATTAAATTCAACATACCCAAATAAATTTTGAAGGTTTTGAACTTGGCTTTATCAAGAGTCTTAGTAAATATGTCAGCCACTTGTTTGTTAGTAGAGACAAACTCAAGGCCAGTATCTTCATTCTCAACATGCTCTCTTATGAAATGATACCTAATTTGAATATGATTGGTCTTACTCTGTGAAATAGGATTCTTAGCTATTGAAATTGAACTTGAAGAATCACAAAATATAGGAGTTTTACTTGTCTGGAGATTGTAGTCTTGGAGTGGATGTTGAATCCATAGTAGTTGTGCACAGTAACTCCCAACTGATATATACTCTGATTCTGCTATGGAGATGGCTACACTAGTCTGTTTCTTGCTGGTCCAAGACAATAGCCTTCTTCCTAAAAATTGACAAGTACATGATGTACCTTTCATGTCTTCTTTGCAACCTGCAAAATCTACATCTGAAAAACCTATTAGTTCAAAAGCATTATTCCTAAGGTACCATAGACCAAGATCAAGTGTGCCCTTGAGATATCTCAGAATTCTTTTGATAGCAAAGTAGTGAGACTCTTTAGGGCAACTCTGGTACCTAGCACAAACACATCAAACAAATATAATGTCTGGCCTACTAGCAGTCAAATATAGAAGGTAGCCAATTATGCTTTTATAAAAGGTTTCATCAAATGGTTTCCCACTCTTATCCTTGTCTATATACATACTTGATCTCATAGGAGTTTTCATTGTGGAGGCACTCTCAATACCAAATTTATTTATCAACTCCTTTGTGAACGTGGACTGTAAAATGAACAGTCCATCCTCTGATTGTTTAACTTGGAGGCCCAAGAAATACTTGAGTTCACCCATACTGCTCATTTTAAAGTACTCTTGCATAAGTTTAGCAAACTTTTTGCATAAGTCATCAGTAGACCCAAAAATTATGTCATCTATATAAATTTGGACTAGGATTATCTTACCCTTGACTTCTCTTAGGAATAATGTCTTGTCTATCTTTCCCCTTGTGAATTTATTCTCTATGATAAAGCTAAACAAGGATTCATACCAAGCCTTAGGGGCAGGTTTCAACCCATACAAAACTTTTCTTAAATGAAATACATAATCAGGAAAGGATTGGCAAAACCTGTGGTTGATCAACATAGACCTCCTCTTTTAGATCACCATTCAGGAAAGCTAACCTAATATCCATCTATTAGACCTTAAATCCCATGTATGTAGCATATGAAAGTAATAACCTTATGGCTTCAAGTCTAGCAATTGGTGCATAGGTTTGATCAAAATCAATACCTTCCTATTACATATATCCTTTGGCAACCAGTCTAACTTTGTTCTTGATGATAATACCATTTTCATCCAGCTTGTTTCTATATATCCATTTTTCCTATGATGTTATATTCATGAGGTCTAGGAACCAGCTTCCATATATTATATCTTTTGAACTGGTTCAATTCTTCTTGTATAGACACAATCCAAAATAGGTTTATGTTGCCTTCTTCAAACTTTTTGGGTTCAATCTGAGACAGAAAGCTTGAATACATTGCCATGTTATGACTTCTACTCCTTATTACTACACCCTGGCTTGTATTCTCAATGATTAGATTTCTGGGATGATCTCTCAAGTGTTTGACAGCTACTGGCATCCTTTCTTCAGCATCTTGAACTTCAACTTCATGGGCCTAGAGATCATCTTCTATTTCTAATCCCCCTGGACTTCTTCTGGAATGACCATAACCTCATCCTTTTCTTGTTCAATAGGAGGTGTGTCATTAATGCTCTGCTTGTCCATCCTTAAATTTACACATGTAGTTCTAGAAGAGCTAGGCAACTTACTGTGAATCATAGAAGTTTCATCAAACACTATATTAATAGACTCTTCTACAACCTGATTTTTCAAGTTGTAGACCCTATAGGATTTGTTGTGATTGTTATACCCAACAAAATTTCCCTTATAGAAATTTACAGCAAATTTTGTCAGGTAGGGCATCTCGTTATTTGGCACAAAACACATGCTTCCAAAGATTTTGAAATAAGCTAGATTTGGTTTTCTGCCTTTCATAATCTCATAGGGAGTCTTCTGGTGATACTTGTCGATAGTTTCCCTATTCTGGACATAAAAATCAGTGTTCACTACATCAGCCTAGAAATATTCAAGAAGATAAGTGTTAAAAAGCAAAATCCTCTCAGCCTCTATGAGACTCCTATTTTTTCCTCCCAGCAATATCATTTTACTGGGGTGTTCTTGGAGAAGAAAACTCCTGAAATATCCCTTGCTTTTTGTAGAACTCTATCATGCTTTCTGATTGAAATTCTTTGCCATGATCACTTCTAATTTTGACCAAAGTACATCCCTTTCATTCTGAATCAGCTTGACTAAAGTCACAAAGCTACCAAAGGTTTCAAACTTTTTCTTAAAAAAGAACACTGATGAAAATCTGGATAAGTCATCAACTATCACAAAAGTATAAACTTTCTACTGTAACACCCCCTATCCGTCGCATAGCATATAACAGTAGGTCCGGTCGGTGACCGACGCCATATACCACAAACAGACCGGGTGGTTACTCAATGGAAACCATCCAACCAATATCCAATGTCCTACACAAAGTCATTCTAGCGGAAGCAATTTTAATAGTTACAAATACAAGAACCCAGCTACTAACATGAATGTCCACTATAAATCCAACAGGAATGAACGTACAAATACACAAGTACTGGCCTTATGGCCTTACAATAGTTTGCTCAAATATAAATGTTTTCCAAACCTCGGCACGCAGGCTGGACATACTTGAATAGAAGAAAACACTCAAAATTAGGCCTTTGAGTGCCGACTTAGCAACTTGTGCTTTGGCCCACTATTTAGCACTCGGCTCTGCAGCACCTGCAAGCAACAATCCACCGCACGGTGGAAAACAAAAGCAACGGTCAGCTATGCTGACCAAATTATAACGATCCCGCCCCCAAACTCTGGGCGGCGATGCTCCTTCCCTGCACTTTATTAGGATAACCAAGCAGTAATGTAACAACACTACAACACAGGCATAGGCACGCACGGTCACACACCTCGTGCACTCAGGGCACATTCTCGGTGAACCGGTCAATGTCATGTCAATTTAATCCATAGACACCCCGGTCTCACCACCGTCACTTGGACGGCCAATCTTGCGAGCATTTTTGTCTTCCCGGTATGGGTCACGTCAATTTAAGCCATAGACCGTCGAAGACCCTCATATATGCCAACGGCTCCCACCGAACGACATAGAATGGGTATGGTTCCGCCTGACCCATTGCTCACATCGCAACGTCAATTTAAGCCATATGCGCGGGTCAAACCTCCGCGAGTCCCGTTTCCGTCACACACTTCACATAACCCGGTTATGTTCAGGTTAGCTCCCAGCCACCATGTTGGCAGAATCACGCATCTGCCCAGTTTTTCGGGTGCACCTTGGAGTTAATCCCCAAGGATCCCTACTGCAATCTACCGCGTAGAAATCCCGAAAAACAACTAATTTCACGGAGTCTTCTCCGGCCATTTATGCAATGTGACATCACCGATCCAGACCAACTTGTCCAGGAAGGCTTCACATATCATGCCTATATCCATTCTCGATTACGGACTCTACATATACACAACGGGGACTATTCATGTCTACCCGAAGGAACGCCTCAACTCACCACAAACTCGTGAGAGCGGGCTTCCTATGCAAAGGAAAAGAGAGCTTCACATGCTCAAGTAGAGAATCGTTACCCTAGCATTTTTCCTTGGCACCATGGAAATCTATGCAGATGAAAAGCACCGCAATCTCCTTGCCTCTGTAGATTCGAAGTCGGCTCGCGGTTTGGAGCTCCGAAGCTCCGCCGGTAACCGTATTTAGACTCCTTTCTCCTTCCATGCTCTCCCCTCTCTCTAGACTTTAGAAAGAGACTAAGTGAAAGAAATGAGGGATTTGAAACCCTATTCCCGGGTAATCCCAGTAGGAACAACCCCCAGCCGTCGGATCCCAAAGTAAGGAAATGAATGGCCACGATCTGGAGCTGAAAAGTAAAATATTGAACACGGCCTGTGACATGCCTATGTCCAGGGCCGTGTTCCCCATCCACCGTCGAAATCGACGCATCTCAAAAAACACACGGACACCCGACACACCCGTGTTTGACCTGACACGCCTGTGTCATCCAGTACACGCTCGTATTCCCGGGCATGTTCTTCCATCAACACAGGACCAACACCAACCCAAGACTCACACGGGTCTTGGACACGCTCGTGTCCTATTTGACACGCCTATGTCAAACCAGAACATGTCTGGGCTCAAGGACGTGTTCACTGTCTCAATAACTCGTCGAGTACAGTTCATCGACACCCCCGACACGGCCAGGGACATGCCCGTGTCCTAGGCCGTGTTACCTGTCTTGACACTTTGTCGAGAGAAAATGTCAACTTCCTGGGCAGATCATCAACAAGAGCTCGACACGCCCAGAGACACGCCCGTGTCTCAGGCCATGTTCGCTACTCGACGATCGTCGAGTCCAGACTTCATCGAGCTCTCGGCCAAATAGTCGACCCAAACACGACACACCCTGGGACACGCTCGTGTCCCAGGCCGTATGCCCCCTGCCAAATTCCAAACTTGGCTAAAAACGCCTCCCGTCGCTCTTTTGCGTTTCGGGGCGTTACAACTCTTTCTCTCTTAAAAGAATTTCATTATCGAAATTACATAAAGGAAAGAAACATAAAACTTAAACGGTACCTGAGTAAAACAACTCCGGGTACTCCTCAAGCATGGTCTGCTCTCGCTCCCAAGAGAGCTCTTCCCGACCGTAATTGTCCCAACGGACCTTGACCATCCAGATATCTTTATTGCATAGCCGCTTAACTTCTGAGTCCTCAATACGAATGGGCTTGACCTTCATCACCAACCCATTCTCGACCGGCACTTGATCCACCGCGACCACATGTGAAGGCTCTTTTACCGCCTTCCGTAGCACAGATATATGGAATACATCATGTAGACCACTAAGCTTCGCTGATAGCTTCAAGCGATAAGCTGCTTCACCAATCCGCTCCAGAACCTCAAACAGTCCAAGGTACCTCGGGCTTATCTTCTTTAAGCGCCACACCCGCGAGACACCCTTGAACGGCTTGATCTTCAAGTACACCCAGTCGCCAACATCGAACTCCACGTTCCTGTGCTTGGCATTATAGTACTTAGCCTGGCGGTCTTGAGCGATTAGAAACCTCTCCTGAATGGTTCGCACCAATGAAGTAGCATCTTCCACTTCTTGTCGCTTGTACAACTTTGACTCGCCTGTTTCCAACCAAGACAACGACGTGTGACATCTTCTATCATAAAAGGCCTCGAAGGGTGTCATTTCTATGCTTGCCTTTTAGCTATTTTTGTACGCAAACTCCACTAAGTATAGATGGTCTTCCCACTGTTTTCTAAAATCCATGACGCACATGCAAAGCATGTCTTCCATCGTCCTATTGACCCTCTTGGTCTGTCCATCCGTTTGCGGATGAAAGGCTATGCTGAAACTTAGCTTTGTTCCCAACATCTGCTGCACCAGCCTCCAATCATTGGACGTGAACCGCCCATCTCGGTCACTCACGATGCTGCGGGGCACACCGTGAAGCTGTGCTATGTTATCCACATATAACTTTGACAATTTCTCAACCGGATCATCCTTCCCATGCGAAATGAAGTGTGACACCTTCGTTAGACGATCTACGACCAACCAAATGACGTTGTTTCCCTTCTGCGACCTCGGCAACCCGTGCACAAAGTCCATAATAATGACGTCGAACTTCCACTCCAGAATAAGCAAGGACTTCAAGAATCATCCGGGCTTTTGGCATTCTGCCTTCACCAAGGCTCATGTCTGACACTTCGCCAAGTACAGTGCCACATCCTTCTTCAGTGCTGGCCACCACAACAGTTTCTTCACAACGCGGTACATCTTCGTGCTCCCCGGGTGAATCGTGTGCTTGGTATGATGCGCCTCGTACAACAATTCCACCCGCAAAGTGCCCACATTCGGGACGCACAGACGACCGTCTTTCCAAAGCAATCCATCCACAACCTCATATTGGGATTTTGACCCATCCAGAGCCTCTATCATGAGCTCCTTCATGCTGCTATCAACATCCAAAGCATGCCGAATCCGATCAGCCAGGTCATACTGAACTTCCGTCTAGTTCAATAGCGCTTCAGCACTCAACTGCTTGTCTACGCAAGAGATCTCCAACGCCTCCAACTCCTGAACCAAATGCTCGTCATGGACCGATAGCCAATTGGCTTGAGCCGGGGCCCGGCGACTCAACGCGTCCGCAACTGCATTGCCTTTACCAGGCATGTAGTGGATCTTGAATGTATAGTCCCCCAAGAACTCCATCCATCTACGTTGTCGCATGTTCAGATCTTTCTGATCCAACAAATATTTCAGGATCTTATGGTCGGTACAGATATCGACCCTTACCCCATACAAGTAGTGCCTCCACAGCTTCAAGTAAAAAATCATGGCTGCTAACTCCAAGTCATGGACCGGATAATTCCTCTTATGCACTTTCAGCTGTCTCGAGCCATACGCTATAACGCTTCCATGCTGCAGTAGCACGCAACCCAAACCACTGCCCGAAGCATCGCTGTAGATTTCAAAGCATTCGGTCCCACTCGGCGAACTCAGCAAAGGTATCGTGGTCCACCGACACTTCAATTCCTTAAAATCTCGTGCGCACTCCGGCGTCCAAATGAAATTATGCTCCTTCCTCGTCAAATTAGTGAGAGGTAATAATATCCACGAGAAGTTCTCCACGAAGCGCCTGTAATAGCCGGCAAGCCCCAGAAAACTCCGGACTTCCGCTACCGTAGAAAGCACAGGACACTCTCATATCGCAATAATCTTCGTCGGATCCACTGCAATGCCCTCTCCACTGACTATATGACCGAGGAACTCCACTGAGGACAACCAAAACTCGCATCTCGAGAACTTGACGTACAATTGATTCCTCCTCAGTGTCTCTAATACCAAGTGCAGATGCCTGAAATGATCCTCCTCACTCTGTGAGTACACGAAAATGTCGTCGATGAAGACAATCACAAAGTGGTCCAAGTACTCCCTGAAAGTCCTGTTCATCAAATCCATGAACACCGACGGCGCATTCGTCAGCCCAAACGGCATGACCGTAAACTCGTAATGCCCATATCTCATACTGAACGCTGTTTTAGGGATATCACTCTCCCATATTCTCAGCTAATAGTAACCTGACTTGAGATCCAACTTTGAGTACACCGTCGACCCGACTAACTGATCAAATAGATCATCAATCCTTAGGATCGGGTACTTGTTCTTCTCTGTCAACTTGTTAAGTTCTCGGTAATCAATACAAAGTATCAAGCTCCCGTCCTTCTTCTTAACAAAGAGGCTCAGTATGCTCCAAGGCGACGAACATGGATGCACAAAACTTTGCTCCAACAACTCTTAAAGTTGCACCTTCAGCTCCTCCATCTCCTTAGGCACTAGCCGATACAGAGAGCATAACACAGGTTTCGCACCTGGCACTAGCTCAATCCTGAAATCTATCTACCATTAAGGCGGGGCTCCAGGAAGATCGGCAGGGAACACATCAGGGTACTCAGCTACCACTGAAATACTGTCCAATGTAGGCTTAGGCTTTGCAACCTCCACCAGCGTATAGAATAGCTCTGCACCAGCACAAACCTCCTTCACCACCTGAAGAGCAGACATCAACGTCTTGCTCGACCCTTTCAAGCCTGTAAAAATTCGTCTCACGACCTGTTCCCAACTTGACTTCCTTGCGACCGTAATAAATATAAGCTTGCTGCTCCGAGAGCCAGTCCATGCCAAATATTATGTCGAACTCCTCATGTGGCTTTAATGACGCTAGCAAATGGAACTCCTGACTCCCAATATGAATCTGAACGCCATATATTCTCTCTGCGCGCATCAAACACCCATTCGGTAACAACACATCCAGTTTGTCCTTCACCATCGAAGATGGTACTCCGATGCACGATATAAACCCTTCGGACAAAAAGGAGTGTGAAGCTCCAGTATCAAAGAGTGCTCTCGTCAGATACTCGCAAATCATAACAAATTCTAAACAAGCAGTGGTTAGGTAACACGCACTTAACAAGTATTTAAAATTTAACTTGTCATAAATTAAATCATACTTGTCAGCACATCCGCTTGTTTGATGGCCTCCTATTGGCCAAGATTATAAAATCTTGGTTGAGCCGGAGCATAATGGGGCACGGTTGACTCCACCGCCTTGCCCTTCTCTTCATAAGTGGCTCATGGCTTCCTTTCGGACTTAAAACATCCGCTCCAGCAGTCACGGGCAAAGTTTCCCGGCTTCCCACAAGTAAAACATGCACCCGGGGTCCGACCCGTAGTTGCCCCAGAAGCACCGGAAGAAGGAGCTGGACCCGAAGTCCTAGCCTTCTTAAAGAACTTATGGTACCCAGACTTTGAGGTAGTCGGCACCTTGAACTCAGACTTCTTATCACCAAAGCTTTTCTTTGCTTGTACATTCTTCATACCCTTTTCCAAAGAGCGGGCCATGTTGACCAGGGTCAAGAAACCCTGCATCAAAGGCCCCGAGAGTACTAGCCTCAAGTCATCTCTCAGACCTTCGTAGAATCGGTTGGTCTTACGCTCCTCATCAGTGAACGTAGAGCTAGCATACCGACCCAACCGAGTAAACTCGTGGAGATACTCATCCACGCTACTCTCTCCTTGCACCAATTTCAAAAACTCATTCTCCAAAGCAATCCTCTGAGTCGGAGGGTGGTACCTAGCCAAGAACAGTCTCGAGAACTCCTCCATCGAGACGTCTGTAACTTGCCTTCCCCTCAAGAAGTGCAGCTCCAAGCCTTCCCACCACAACCTAGCATCACCGTCCAGAAGGAACATAGCTATAGTGGTCATCTGCCACTCCTCCGTCTCTGTTGCTGTCAAGACTCTCTTCATACGGGAGAGCCAGTCTTAAGCTTGAGATGGTGTTCCCAACCTCGAGAATACCAGAGGGTTAAAGCTCATTACGTGCTTGAACTGCCTTTTAGTTGCTCGCCTCAGCACCAAAGGCTCCACTACTACCTGCTCCACTCTTCTCGGCTCAACCTCTAGAAGAGGTACCTGCTCCATCGTCGGAGTGGGTAGCTGCATTTGCCTTGCAGGTTGGGCATTGATCATGGAAAACATGGCTTCGGTAACCAATCGTATGATTTTAGCCAATGGAGGTGTTGATGGAGCATCATTTGGTACAATACTAGCCTCAGAAACTTGGCGTTCTAACGGCCTAGCACCGCTTCTGGTCACCTATAGTTGTATAAAACACCGTTAAGAGACCAAACAAAATTACAAATAGCAATTATAGGAACACGCAGTTTCCTCAAACACATGTATTTTCATTCCTAAGTGGACATTCATGGATTCTTTTGTTGTTATAATGATGACGCACACACATATGCTCACAACCCCTTAAAAAGAATTCGGCCACTAATTCATTTTAAGCCTGACGAAAACCAGTAGTCTGATACCAAATTGTAATACCCCCTATCCGTCGCATAGCATATAGCAGTAGGTCCGGCTGGGGCCCGACGTCATATACCACACACAGACTGGGTGGTTACTTAATGGACACCATCCAACCAATATCCAACGTCCTACACAGAGTCATTCTAGCGGAAGTAATTTTAATAGTTACAAATAAAAGAACCCAGCTACTAGCATGAATGTCCACTATAAAGCCAACAGGAATGAACGTACAAATACACAAGTACTGGCCTTATGGCCTTACAATAGTTTGCTTAAATATAAATGTTTTCCAAACCTTGGCACGCAGGCCGGCCATACATGAATAACAGAAGACACTCAAAATTAGGCCTTCGAAGGCCGGCTCAGCAATTTGGGCTTTGGCCTGCTAGTTAGCACTCAGCTCCGCAGCACCTGCAAGCAACAATCCACCGCACGGTGGCAAACAAAAGTAACGGTCAGCTATGTTGACCAAATTATAATGATCCCGCCCCCAAACTCGGGGCGGCGATGCTCCTTCCCTGCACTTTATTAGCATAACCAAGCAGTAATGTAACAACACTACTCGACACCCTATTCTCGGGTATATCCCAGTAGGAACAACCTCCAGCCGTCGAATCCCAAAGTAAGGAAACGAACGGCCACAATCTGGAGCTGAAAAGTAAAATCTGGGATGAACACGGCCTGTGACGCACCCGTATCTAGTGTCGTGTTCCCCATCCACCGTCGAAATCGATGTGTATCGAAAAACACACGGGCACCTGACACGCCCGTGTTTGACCTGACAGGCCCGTGTCATCCAGTACACGCCCGTATTCCCGGGCGTGTTCCTCCATCAGCACGGGACCAACACCAACCCAAGACTCACACGAGTCTCGGACACGCCCGTGTCCTATTTGACAAGCCCGTGTCAAACCCGAACATGCCTGGGCTCCAGGTCGTGTTCATTATCTCGACAATTTGTCGAGTACAGTTCATCGACACCCCCGACACGGTCAGGGACACGCCCGTGTCCTAGGATGTGTTCCCTGTCTCGATACTTTGTCGAGCGAAAATGTTGACATCTCGGGCAGATCGTCGACACGAGCTCGACACGCCCTGAGACACGCCTGTGTCTCAGACCATGTTCGCTGCTCGACGATCGTCGACTCCAGAATTCGTCAACCTCTCGGCCAATTCGTCGTCCCAAACACGACACTCCATGGGACACGCCTGTGTCCCAGGCCGTGTGCCCCCTGCCAAATTCCAAACATGGCTCAAAACGCCTCTCGTCGCTCTTTTGAGTTTCGGGGCATTACATCTACCTAGACTATGAATTAGCATAGGACCAAACAAGTTCATATGCAAGAGGTAGAGACACCTCTCAGAATCTTTAGACTTAATGTTTTTAAAGGATGCCTTTGTCTGCTTTCCATTTTGGTATGCAGCATAAATGCCCCCTTTAATGCATTTCAAATTGGGTATATTTCTAACCAATGCTTCACTGAAGAGACTGCTGATAGTCTTGTAGTTCAAGTGAGCAAGCCTCTTGTGTCATTGCACACAATAAGAGTCTTTCTCATTTGCTACTAGGCACACAGGAGAATCTGAATCTATACGTAGGAAATTTAAACAATAAATATTCCCACTCCTAGTGCCTGCCAGAATGATCTCTTGGTCACTTGACCTTTTGATTAGGCACTAATCCTTGTGGAAGACAATGACATAGACAATATCATAGAGTTGGTGAAAGTCCACCTAGTGTCAACTATCTTCACCTATGGGGGGGGGGAATAGGTGACGTGCAGCGTTTTTGCGGAATTTAAAATTGTACCTGCACAAGATAACAAAACAGCACAACAAAGAAAGTACACAAGCAATTTATAGTGATACCCCGATTTGGGTACATCCACTTTCCCCCTTCGACCTATCTCCCAACAAGGGACGACTCGGTCACTTCGCCAACATGATTGAAATCCAATCCTTGCAATATCGGAAGGAACCCTTCCACATGTAGGAGACAACACTCCCACAACACGGGTTGCACCCAACCCTTACAACTAGGAACTTACGTTCCTTTACAACAACAATGAAACTAGAATGTACAAGAAATATAAATTACTTTTGGAGACTAAGATGTGCCTCTTCGTTCGATGACGGTCAACGAAGAGTCCACAACCCTAGATCTCTCTTGGAGAGAATCTCCCCGAAACCGGCGGTGGCAAGAAGGGCGGCGGCTCAGTTCTCGGGATCGGCGGCAACAACAGTGTGCAGCTGCAGTACTTTGGAGATTCAAACTACGTAGCAAAGCCAGCAAGGTCTACCAACGGTCACGCTAGGATCGATCGTCTCGATCGATTCGGAAACGGAAGGTTTTCCCGATCAACGAATCAAGAGACAAAGGATCTCTGGTTAGACGCGTGAGACGCTGTGCTTGGCAGAGCTTCTGTCGCCGGAAGATCTGGAAGAAACCACGATCAAGGTTGGCGAACAACTTGCACGAGCGGCGACGGCGGCGGAGCAGGTATGGCGATTTAGGTCACGTCGGCGGCTCGGCCTCATATATTTTTCTGTGTCTGTCTACTGTTCAAAATACGCGAGTATTTGTACAGTAGTATACCTTTTTATGACCGTTGTGGGTCCCACCAGACGAAAACCTAATATTGGTTCAAAATCAGCGCCTCAACATTTGATCCGGTCCAGCGGGATCCAAAGAATCGTCTAAGGCAAAATCGGCGAGAATCGAAGGTGATTCTCGTCGAATCGGCAAGAATCGAAGGTGATTCTCGTCGATTCGGCGAGAATCAACGGTGATTCTCGCTGAATTTGACTTAATGGCACGCTCCGATAAAGCCGAAAAGAGACGGCGAGAATCAGCCAGTGATTCTCGACGATTCGGCGAGAATCACTTGGTGACTCTCGTCGATTCATACTTAGACGATTTTTCGTCTTTCCACCCATGAGCTGCTCTTTGACCCATCATTGCTCCTTGTCTGCTCTTGCATGATCACGGCCCTGTACTTGAAAATAAGTACACTCCAATAGAGAGACTACACGTAGGCCAACACACTGATCTACTCAACGAGTGATTACGTCGTGCAGACCCGTGTATATTGACCTACTGCACCGTGACATTGGTGTGCACTTAGCGTGGAAATCCTGCAAGCACAACTTGAAATATTTTGTCAAAAACATTGTCTATTTACCTTAGCTTGTTCAGGGGCTTCTTCAAATCAGGTACGTTGTGGATACAATACCCAACAATCTCCCCCTATTTGAAGAAGCCTAAACCCTACAAGCTAAGGTGAATAAAGCGTATGGGAATGAAAATCATTACCTTGAAATTGAGTTGAGAGAGATACTCATTACCAATACCAATTTCTTGAGAGCAAACTTTGGAGCCACCTTAGCCTTAGCCGAGAGGGTAATCTCCCCCTTTTCGGCTTCTGCAAATCTGGGTCTGTAGCATTTGACCCCTTGCTCCCCCTCAGTTCTTGCACCTGTGCTCACACTTGAGTTCCTGGCAGAGGCTCCCCCTAGAGGCATGATCCTGGAGCTTCTGTAGGCTTCATTCCTCATAGTTTAGCATCCCCAACTCAGTTTTGAAAAGACTGAACTTGGCTTCGTCTAAGGCCTTTGTGAATATATCTGCAATCTACTTGTCCGTGGGGACATACCAGAGAGAGATGTCCTTGTTCTCCACATGCTCCCGAATGAAGTGGTAGCGCACTTCAATATGCTTCGTTCTGCTGTGCGATACCGGATTGTTGGCAATTGCAATTGCACTGGAGGAGTCGCAGTACATTGGTACTTCCTTGAACTGAAGGTCGTAGTCGGCTAACTGGTTTCTGATCCATAGGAGTTGTGCGCAACAGCTGCCTGCCGAGATGTACTCAGACTCTGCTGTGGAGGTAGCTACACAATTTTGCTTCTTGCTATTCCATGAAATAAGCCTTCTTCCGAGGAATTGACACATCCCGGAAGTGCTTTTCCTGTCATCCCTAGTCCCTGCAAAATCAGCATCTGAAAAACCTATTAGCTCGACATCATTGTTTCTCGGGTACCAGAAGCCAAGATTGGGAGTACCTTTAAGGTATCTTAGAATTCGCTTTGCAGCGACATAGTGAGATTCCTTAGTGTTCACCTGATATCTGGCACAGACACATGTGGAGAACATGATATCCGGTCTACTGGCAGTAAGGTAGAGCAGGGATCGAATGATGCTTCTGTATTTGGTTTCATCGAAAGGTTTACCTTTCTCATACTTATCCAGAGACATAGTGGATCCCATTGGAGTCCTCATAGAGGTTGCATTCTCCATACCAAATTTCTTAAGGAGTTCATTTGTGAACTTCGTCTGAGAGATGAAGATTCCATCCTCAGACTGTTTCACTTGAAGTCCCAATAAATACTTTAGCTCTCCCATACTGCTCATTTCAAACTTTCCTTGCATAAGTTTGGAAAACTTTTTGCAAAGATTGTTGTCCGTTGAGCAGAATATTATGTCATCGACATAGATTTGCACCAGTAAAATCTTGCCTTTGACTTCCATGAGAAACAATGTCTTATCTATTTTACCTCTAGAGAACTTTTTCTCAAGAAGAAAACTAGATAGAGTCTCATACCAAGCTCGTGGAGCTTGTTTTAAACCATATAGAGCTTTATTAAGAAAATATACATGATTGGGATAAGTAGGATTGACAAAACCTGGGGGTTGAGTGACGTATGCTTCCTCTTTCAGGTCTCCGTTCAAGAATGCTGATTTCATATCCATTTGATAGACTGTGAATCCTTTGTGCGAAGCATACGCCAGGAACAATCTGATTGCCTCGAGCCTTGCCACTGGTGAAAAGGTCTGGTCGAAGTCAATCCCCTCCTCCTGTCTATAACCTTGAGCCACCAGCCTTGCCTTGTTATTTATGTTGACACCATGTTCATCCAGTTTGTTTCTGAAGATCCACTTGGTGCCAATCACATTCTGCTTGTGTGGTCTGGGAACCAGCGTCCAAACGTTGCATCGTTCGAATTGATGTAGTTCATCTTGCATGGCCAAAATCCATGCCGCATCTTTGTTCACCTCGTCAAACTTCATTGGCTCAACCTGTGACAGGAAGCTAAGATGCAAAATCTCGTTAATGGTACCTCTTCGAGTTCTGACACCGTCACGAGGATCTCTGATGATCTGATCTCTAGGATGATCCCTCACGTGCCGGAGCTCAAGAAGTCTGGTGTCTGGAGCTTCGACTACTTCTTGGGCTTCTCCTTCTTCTAAGAGATTTGTTCCATTAGATCTTCAACATTCCCAGTTGACGTTGAGGTGGAAACTTTGACGTACTTAGGAGTTTCATCTTTAGCGGTCTCATCGAGACTCAGCTGTTGAAGTCGTGCACCTGCATCTTCAAGAATACCACTGGAAGAGTTGCTGTTAAGCAAACTTCCTTCATCAAATACAACATTAATTGATTCTTCTACCACTAGGGTTTTCTTATTGAAGACCCTATATGCCCGACTGTGGGAACTATAGCCCATGAATATGCCTTCGAAGCATTTTTCACCAAATTTAGTACGCTGGTACTTCCCATTATTCAGTACATAGCATTTGCAACCAAAGATCCTCAAGTAGGACAGGGTTGGTTTCATGCCTCTCAGAAGCTCATAAGGCGTCTTACGATGATGCTTGTTGATCAATGCTCGGTTTTGTACATGACAAGTTGTATTGACCGCATCTGCCCAGAAGTATTCTGGGAGAGAAGCGTCTTTCAATATTGTCATGCAGGCTTCAATTAGAGTTCTATTTCTCCTCTCCGCAACTCCATTTTGCTGAGGAGTGCGCGGGGAGGAAAACTCATGAAAGATACCTTGTTCTTCACAAAACTCTGTCATAGCAGCAGATTCGAATTCTGTTCCATGGTCACTTCTGATTTTGACCACTGGGCAGTTAAATTCGTTCTGAACCTGCTTGACTAAACTAGTGAAGATGTCAAACGTATCCGACTTTCGTTTTAAGAAGAACACCCATGTAAACCGAGAATGATCATCAACTATCACTAGCGTATAGGACTTGCCTCACAAGCTATGAACTTGCATTGGACCAAACAAGTCCATATGTAGAAGGTAAAGACATCGGGAAGAGTCTTTGTCTGTAATGCTCTTAAAGGTAGCCCGAGTCTGTTTTCCCATCTGGCATGCAGGACAGGGGCTATCTTTGATGCACTTGATAACGGGAGCATCCCTTACTAAGTTTTTAGAAAACAGCATACTAATTGTTTTGAAATTAATATGTGCCAATCTCTTGTGCTATTGTTCACAAAGAGATGCACTGCATGTTGCCACAAGGCATACGGGGGTAGATGAATCTAAACTGAGAAAATTTAAGCAGAAGATATTTCTGCTCCTAATGCCTGTTAATACCGTCTCAGAAGAGGCACATGATATTATCATACATTTATGCTTGCAGAACTTAACGTCATAACCTTTGTCACATAACTGACTTACACTGATCAGGTTATGGTTTAACCCTTCAACATAAGCCACGTCGGTGATAGAGATTATACCGTTGGAAATCATACCGTAACCTCTGGTGACTCCTCGATCTGACCCTCCAAAGATGACTTTGGGTCCATTCTCGACTGGAATATAATCACGCAGCAGGTTTCTTGTCCCAGTCGTATGCCGGGAGCATCCACTGTCCAAGTACCATATTGGCGTTTTGGTGGCCTTTGGACATTCCTGCAAAACAAAATTAATTTCCCTTAGGAACCCAATCGAACTTGGGTCCTAGATTCTTGGTTAGCATACTCCCCCTCGGTTGGTTAACCTTACGAGTGGTCGGCCTCTCAGTGCTAACATAGGGAGTCTCGTTATGCCTCGGATTAAACCAACAATCCACGGCAAAGTGACCGACTTTGCCACAACACCAACAGTCAAATCTGTTGTACCTCTTCCTAAGCTCCTGCTTTACTCTGGGAATGGTGGGTACAGCTGGGGCCTTGGATCTGGAGGTGGAGGCCTCATAGTGATTGCAGTCACATGACTTCTTCACCTTCTATTTCGTCAGTATAACAGGCTTGACTCTTGGTGCCTGCTTCCCATTATGGCCGCTAGAGAATTGACCATAATTTCCCATGGGGATTTCCTCATACGGTGCCTTGAACGCACTCTCACCGAAGTTATGAGGAAAAGTCCAACCATCATATTGGATCTTTGGCTTTGCAACCGAGAGCCGGAAATGATGACCAAAGGTTGATTCAAAATCATGTTGGTTGCAAGGAAAGCTAGGCTTTCTAAACGCAACAGGACTGAGCGGAGCCTTTCCCTTTTCAGCAGCAGAGGCCTTCTTGGCGGCCTTATTCTTCCTCTGGTTCCTTTTTCTCCTGGATGAGGAACCAGATACCCCTACATACCCCAATCCAGCTCCTTTGGCCTGAGCAGAGAAGGTATCAACTACTGGAAGAACTGTTTTTTGGCATAGAGAAGCTCTTAACGATCTTCCTTTCTGCCGCAAGCTATTCTTCCAACTTGTCGACTTCCTCCTGCTTAAGATCAAGGAGCTTAAGAGACTCTTAATGCTTCGAAGTCAGGTCTAGGTGCTCCTGTCGGAGAGAGATCAAACTGGTGATCTCTTCCCTTAGGGAGACACTCTCACCCTTAAGGAATTTTACTTCCTTTTTCTCAGCCTTCAATCTCTTACGGCACTCCTCGAAAGTGTTGAGCAGAAGTTCATACTTCTCGAGGAGCTCCGCTTCACGGGCTGAAAGGATATCCTCAGGGTCATCATCCTGAGACTCAGGATCAGAGTCAGAGTCGGAGAGAGGGGTGTGAGTTTTTACCTTCCCACTAAATGGGGGGCATTCTCCTTCTGAGTCGGAGCGACCCACCAGTCCGAAGTAGGCTTCCTCATCATCACTGGAGTCTGAGGAGTCAGATTCACTCAGTGTCTTTGGCTTTTTGGCGATGTAGCTCCTCTCGTTCTTCTTATCTCTAGAAGACTTGTGCTCCTCTCCCTTCCCTTTTTCTCTCTTACCTTGGTGGCAGTCGGCCACGACGTGTCCTAGCTTATTGCATCCAAAACAAATAATGTCAGAGGAGCGATGTTTGTTCGGTTTAGATGAATACCTGTCAGAAGAATAATTTTTCTTCTGATGCCTGGAGGAGGAGCCATCTCTCTTCCTTTGATTCCTCATCTTGAGGAACTTCTTGAATTCTCGGGTGATGAGGGAGAAATCTTCCTCAGACAACTCTGAGCTGGAGGAACATGGCTCGGAGTCCTCCTCCTCATCCTTTTTCTTGGCACGGTATGAAACCGCACCCTTGCCCTTCCTGGAATGAATGGCTTTTAGGGCCACAGTCTTTTCCTTGGCTGCAGCCTTCTCTGCTTCTTCTTCTGCTTTCCTGGTGTTCAGTTGAAGCTCATAGGACATCAGCTTCCCAAACAGAATTTGTGGGTCTGTTTCAGCTAGTCTGCCAAACTCTCGGATGGCACAGATCTTTGTGTCCCATTCCTTAGTAAGGGACCTAAGGAATTTATCATTAAGTTCACCATCAGTGAACACTCTTCCATATCCTTTGAGGGCATTGACAATCTTGAGGAAGTTCTCGAATGTGACTCCGATCTCTTCCTTAGGCCCTTGTCTGAAGGCCTCATATTTCTGGTTCAGGAGGGATCTCCGATCATCTCTCACTTCATCAGTGCCCTCCATTAGGATAATCAGGCAGTGCCAGATTTCCTTTGCTGTCCTGCAGTTGCAGAAGTTCTGCATCATTGAGTCATCGACCGCGCTGACCAGAATGTTCTGCGCCTTCTTGTCAAGTCCCACCAGCACCATCTCGTCCTTGTCCATTTCAGAAATTTTCTTTGGCACTTTTTTTGGTAGGATTAATGGTAGAGACCTTAGTAGGGACATAGGGTCCCTCCTCCACGATCATGAAGAGTCGAGGATCAACTGCTTCCATGTAGAACCTGATCCTTTCCTTCCAGATAGGAAAGTTGAGCCTGGTGCACACTGGGATCTTGCCTGTGTACTTGAGCCCATCCATAGTAGATGTTTGCCTTCTTCTTGACACTAGCGGCAGAATTCTACTCAAGGTGCGAACTTTTTTGATGAGAAACCTTGCTCTGATACCACTTGAAAGTCCACCTAGTGTCAACTATCTTCACCTATGGGGGGGGGGGAATAGGTGACGTGCAGCGTTTTTGCGAAATTTAAAATTGTACCTGCACAAGATAACAAAACAGCACAGCAAAGAAAGTACACAAGCAATTTATAGTGGTTCCCCGATTTGGGTACATCCACTTTCCCCCTTCGACCTATCTCCCAACAAGGGACGACTCGGTCACTTCGCCAACAGGATTGAAATCCAATCCTTGCACTATCAGAAGGAACCCTTCCACACGTAGGAGACAACACTCCCACAACACGGGTTGCACCCAACCCTTACAATTAGGAACTAACGTTCCTTTACAACAACAATGAAACTAAAATGTACAAGAAATACAAACTACTTTTGGAGACTAAGATGTGCCTCTTCGTTCGATGACAGTCAACGAAGAGTCCACAACCCTAGATCTCTCTTGGAGAGAATCTCCCCGAAACCGGCGGCGGCAAGAAGGGCAGCGGCTCAGTTCTCGGGATCGGCGGCGACAACAGTGTGCGGCTGCAGTACTTTGGAGATTTAAACTACGTAGCAAAGACAGCAAGGTCTACCAACATTCACGCTAGGATCGATCGTCTCGATCGATTCGGAAGGGGAAGGTTTTCCCGATCAACGAATCAAGAGATAAAGGATCTCTGGTTAGACGCGTGAGACGCTGTGCTTGGCAGAGCTTCTGTCTCCGGAAGATCTGGAAGAAACCACGATCAAGGTCGGCGAACAACTTGCACGAGCGGCGACGGCGGCAGAGCAGGTATCGCGATTTAGGTCACGTCGGCGGCTCGGCCTCGTATATTTTTCTGTATCTGTCTACTGTTCAAAATACGCGAGTATTTATACAGTAGTATACCTTTTTATGACCGTTGTGGGTCCCACCAGACGAAACCCTAATATTGGTTCAAAATCAGTGCCTCAACATTTGATCCGGTCCAGCGGGATCCAAAGAATCGTCTAAGGCAAAATCGGCGAGAATCAAAGGTGATTCTCGTCGAATCAGCGAGAATCGAAGGTGATTCTCGTCGATTCGGCGAGAATCAACGGTGATTCTCATCGAATTTGACTTAATGGCACGCTCTGATAAAGCCGGAAAGAGACGGCGAGAATCAGCCAGTGATTCTCGACGATTCGGCGAGAATCACTAGTGATTCTCGCCGAATCGACGAGAATCACTTGGTGATTCTCATTGATTCATACTTAGACGATTTTTCGTCTTTCCACCCATGAGCTGCTCTTTGACCCATCCTTGCTCCTTGTCTGCTCTTGCATGATCACGGCCCTGTACTTGAAAATAAGTACACTCCAATAGAGAGAGTACACGTAGGCCAACACATTGATCTGCTCAACGAGGGATTACGTCGTGCAGACCCGTGTATATTGACCTACTGCACCCTGACATTGGTGTGCACTTAGCGTGGAAAGACTGCAAGCACAACTTGAAATATTTTGTCAAAAACATTGTCTATTTACCTTAGCTTGTTCAGGGGCTTCTTTAAATTAGGTATGTTGTGGATACAATACCCAACAGTTGGCTTATGCTAATTAGATTGTATTACAATCCTTACGCATAAGCTGCATTTGTGATTGAGACTGTGTTGGAACCCCACCTATGTTTATGGTTGATTTGGGCAAGGTTCACTATTAGGATTATTAGATGACCCAACATGTATAGTCTAGGTTCATAGGTTTTTATCAGGGTCAAGGTCAGTCAACAACCTAGATTGATTGGTTCTCACCTTCAGAAGACTTAGAGATAGAAGACCTCCAGATAAAAGCAGTTTTCTAAGAGATAGAAAGTCATTCGAAGATTAGCTGAACAGAGCTTGACTTTCGTCGATCTCAGATCGACGAACTCAGATTTCTTCTCTGAGTTGCGTTCGACGAAAGCCTAGCTGAGATCGACGAACTTGAAGCTCAGTTTGGCAAGTTAATTTTCTGGTCAACGATATTAGAGCTCAGCTCGACGAAGGAGAGGTTTCAATTCGACGAATTTAGATCTCAGGTCGATGATAATTTGCTGATTCCGACTAATTTCTCCCAGTTTCAGTTCGACAAATTTGGATCTCAGATTGACGAGAATTTGTTGAGTTCGACTAATTTCTCCCAGTTTCAATTCGACGAATTTGGATCTCAGGTCGACGAGAATTTGTTGAGTTCGACTAATTTCTCCCAGGTTCAGTTCAACTATTTCTCTGATTGATTTCAGTTCGACTAAGGCAAATGATTTTCAAATTATATTATAATATGTTTGTAATGCTTTAATAATTAATGCACACTATTCTTATGAATATAGTCGTTTAATGGTAGCATTAATTATGGTCTTCACAGAGCTATTACTTGGCACATTTTATTGGGACAGTTTGGGAAACTCATTAAAGACCAATTCCAGCTGTTCAACTCCCAGAATTTCTACAGTCAGCCAAGGAAAGAAATTCAAAATTTAAAGGTTGAAATCTACATGGAATATATAAAAGGATTATTTTTTTAAAGTTAGAAGGAAGTTAGTTAGCTGTGACGAAAAAGAATTTTTATAGAAAACTGAAGGAAGAATAGCTCTTATACAACTCAAGTTCTTCATCAGTTTTTTGCTTCAGGGATTTCAAGAGACAATCCATCAACATCTGTCTAAAAGCTTCCTGAAGATCAACAAGCAATCTGAAGGAATACACCCTGAGCAAAGCTTCCATTCTCCTGAACTATTCTACATCTCAGGGGGAGCTTTGACAATAACAACAATCCACTAGTCTTCTTAGAACATTGAGAAAGAGAAGAAATATCAATTTTATTCTCACTGTGTATAGGGTTTTAACTCCTTTTAAAAGTTATCCCTTTGGTTATTAAGTCTCCTGATCAAAAGACTTAGTTTTGTTTTTGGGCACCTAATCAAAAGCTCAAACGGTTTCAAGATCTCCCTTACAAAATAGATCTTGTGGTGACATGGCACCTGAATAAAAACCTGTGGTGGCAGGGCACGTGGTCAAAAAACAGTAGCGGATTCCTACCAGAGTGGTAGAAGAGTGGATGTACCCAGGTTTATTGGGGAACCAGTACAAATTTCCTAGTGTCGTTTGGTTGTGCTCTATTCTTTATTTTGTTGTGATGTGATATATGTATTTCCTTTTCTTATATATATATATATATAATCTATTTTTAATCCACAGTGTAAAAATAACTCAATGTTTTTAAAACCCTTATTGAAGTTGCAGGGACATTGCTTGTAGATCCTTACTTGCCCTTATCATTTTGGTCAGAGGCTATAAGCACAGCAAATTATGTTCTGAATAGAAGTTTAATACATAAACTTAAGGGTAAGACTCACTATGAATTGCTTAAAGGGAAGCAACCTAAAATAGATTATTTTAGTGTATTTGGTTGTATATATTATATTTATAATAATAACAAGAAACATCTTAGAAAGTTTGAAGCCAAAACTGTAGAGGGAATTTTTCTTAGATATTCCCAAGTCAGCAAGGCTTATAGGGTATTTAACAAATCAACCTTAAAAATGGAAGTCTATACATATAACTTTTGATGAAGCTAATATGTGTTATAAGGAGAAGGATTCTTCTACCAGAGATACATTGCAGGTACCCTTTCCATGTGAGAAATTGGATGACTTAAACCTCACCCAAGAGGTTACATTGCATCTTTCTTCTCAGATTGATGAAGAGAGTGAAGAATAAATTGTTGGAACAGTTGAACCAACAACAACTAACATAATTCCACAAGAGAAATTAATTTCCAAAGCTGTTGATGAACCAACTCCTCCTACTGATCTTGTCACACTTAGAGATCATCCCTATCTCATGTGATTGGAGACATATCAGTTCGTGTGCAAACAAGGCATCAACTCAACCAAAATTTGATGCATGCTTGCTTCATATCTCAGATTGAACCTCAATCCATAAAAGATGTAGAGTAAGATCCCCACTGGATTATTGCAATACAAGAGGAGCTTAATCAATTTGAGAGATGTAGAGTTTGGGATTTAGTTCCAAGACCCAAAGACTATCTAGTCATTGGAACTAAATGGGTTTTCAGGAATAAGTTGCATGCTCAAGGATCAATTATAAGGAACAAAGCATGATTGATAGCTCAAGGCTATTCACAAGAGGAAGGAATTGATTATGACCAGACCTTTGCCTTGTTGCAAGGCTGGAGGCAATCAGTTAATTTCTTGCATATACAGCATAAAAGAAATTCAAAGTCTACTAAATGGATGTCAAGAGTGCATTCCTTAATGGTGAACTCAAAGAGGAAGTTTATGTGGAGCAACCACCAGATTTTATCTCTTCAACTCATCCCTCTTTTGTTTTTAAGTTGCATAGAGCTCTCTATAGTTTAAAGCAAGCTCCAAGAGTTAGTATGAGACCCTAGCTAGCTTTCTTTTAGAGCATAAGTTCACTAGTGGCATTGTAGATAGGAATTTATTTATTAGGCATCATAAAAATAAAATTTTGATAGCACAAATATATGTAGATGACATCATATTTAGCTCTATTGATTCCAAACTATGCAAAAGGTTTTCTGACCTGATGCATTCCAAGTTTGAAATGAGTAGCATGAGTGAGCTTTCTACTTCCTTGGTCTTCAAGTGAAGCAATCCCGTGATGATATTTTCATCTCCCAATCTAAATATGCTAAGGAGCTAATTAAGAGATTTGAGATGTCTAATGCCTTAGTTATGAAAACACTCACGACTTCCAATGTTGTGATTGATTCTGATGAATAGGGCAAGCCAGTTGATTAGAAAACATATAGGGCTATTGATGGGTCCTTGTTGTATCTCACAGCTAGTAGGCCAGATATAATGTTTGTTATATGTAACACCCCAAATTCCAGGATTGGGAAAAGATGGGCGACACGGCCTGGGACACAGGTGTGTCTCAGGGCGTGTCCTGCTCGGGTGAGCAGCCGACGAGTGTTCGACGAAAATCCATTCTAGGGAACACACCCTCTAACATGGGCATGTCAGGGGTCGTGTCCTCCTCTGCTCGACGAACTCAGCTCGATGAAGTTGAGCTGGGGCGTGTCTGGTGTCGTGTATGGGAACACGGCCTGGGACATGGGAGTGTCACAGGCCGTGTCCTTTTCTGGATGTGCCCAAGGCATTGAGGCCGGGTGAATACGGGCACGACACAGGTGTATCATGGAGTACACGGCTTGTGACACGGGCTTGTCACTAGCCGTGTCCCCCTCGGGTTGAAGTTGATTTTGTGTAGCGTGATGTACACGACCACAAACACGGGCGTGTCTGAAGGCGTATCAGGTGACAGGGCCCATGACACGGGCATGTCACAAGGGCATGTACTTGTCTGGATAAGGCAGTTGTGTGCCGCTTAAGGTACACGGCCTAGGATACGGGCGTGCTACAGGTCGTGTCAGGAAAAAAATAGCCTTTTATGGCAAAATCATGGTCGTCCATTTCTTCAGCTGGGATCCAATGGCTGGGAGCCCTCCATGTGTCCTTAAGTCCGGAAATGAGTTGGGAATTCTCCTTTTGATTTGGGCCTTCATCTTTCTAAAATCCTAGAGAGTGAAAGAGAGGAAGAAGGAGGAGGTGAGGAGCTGGCCACCGGTGGAGCTGCGGAGTTCCTGTTAGAGATCCGAGGCTAGCGTTGCGAAGGCAAAGTCATTGCGGTACTGTCGAGCCGGCTAGGAATTCATGGCTCCGAAGCGGTCTTCAAGGGTAATGAGTTTTCTTCCTAGCCATATGAAGGCTTCCTTTTGGCATATGCATATGATTCCCCCACCAGAGGGTGGCTGATTATGGGAGTCTCTTGGGATGATTCATGGAATCCCCATTCATTTGACATATAAATCCGGAAATGGAGTATGGAATAGGTATGCTGTGTGAAGCCAATCTGGATAGGTTGGTCTTAATTGGTGATGTTGCATATACGCACCGGAGAAGACTCTGTGATAAACGTGTAGTTTAGGAGTCGACGGGTTGTACCTGTGAAGGGTAGTAGCAGGAAGTACTGGAGTGGTAGTCCGGGAAAATACCCGTATAATGCTTGTGTTGTTGGGTTATACCTATGAAGGGAAGTAGCAGGAAGTACTGGATTGGAAGTCCAGGAAAGAACCTTTGTAATGCTTGATGTTCATGGGTGGTACCTGTGAAGGGCAGTAGCAGGAAGTAATGGCGTGGTAAGCCGAAAAATACCCTTGATGTTTCGAATGCTTGATGGGTTGTGCCTGTGAAGGGGAGTGGCATGAAGTACTGGCTTGGCAGCCCAGGAAAATGCCCTCAAGTGAATATTGTGAATGCACGGTTAAGCATAGGGATGGAAATTGAGTTCTGTCGCTAACGAGAGGCATGGCTCCTAGGTAACCGATGAATGTGAAGTCAGTGTCGTGAGGATGGTCTGGTTATGTGTGAGCTGAGGAGCTCAAGGAAACAGGAACGGTGAAGCCGACCCGCACCTTTTATTTAGCCGCGAGTACGACGTACTCGGTGATGGCAAGGCGACTTGAGCAACGGGGGGGGGTGGATGATCCGACCTGCGTTATGTCCGTCCGACATGAGACCAGAAAGTGCGGTCTATTGGAGCGCAAATCTTGAGTCTTAGGCTTGCGCCCCATGATACAATGGGGGGCTACGGGCCAATCCCGATTCATTAAGACTAAATCTCTGGTTGCATGCCATAGAGGAAATGCTCAATTGATTTGTCGTTAGGTTACGACCCTGATATGGTGGTGGGACCCTGGTTCGCCGGTACACCAAGAAGTGCCCTGAGTGCACGGATCATCGGGCCGCGTGGCGGACGGTTGTGATGGAATGTTTGTGTGTGAGTGCACAATCTGTGATGAATATAAATATATATATATATATATATATATATATATATATATATATATATATATATATATATATATATATATATATATATATATATATATATATATATATATATATATATGCATGAGATTGCTGATGCTTAAGATCACGACAGTGAACCGGTCGCACAAGTAATATAAAATGGGGGTTTTCCCAAGTATCGATCTCACAAGGAACACAGTAAGGTGGAGTTAATTTCGAGGAGGACTTGAGATTGAAGTCCTTAGGTCAGAGCTAAATAAAGGGGCTTTGATGTTTGCAGAAAAAGAAAATAAAAGGCTAACAACTACTCCTATGCAACGCTGTTATGCGATGCTTCGCCAAGCGGGATGGAAGACTAGTCGGGCCGCTATGCACCAAATCACTAGGCGGATGGACGAGAAGGCTAGCGGATGAGGTGGTTAGAATGGCGGAATGAGGGTCGTGAGCACCTCTTCGCTACGCACGCCACTAGCAATTGCTAGTGCGGCAAGGGTGAATGGTGGTGGATGGAATATGGCGCACCTCAAGCAACTAAAGCGTAAACAAACACAGAATCACATAGACATGAATCTAGTAAAGTTTACATATAATGTGCAATAACATCAATATAAATGAAGTTTTAACACACATATACAACAATAAAGCGAGAACAAGTCAAGAGATCGACCGAATCTGAAGTCTTGCTGACGATTCACGGTTGGAATCATCTGGTTGTCAATCCGTGTCCAAGCTCGGTCCTCAACTGTGTCCGGGGTAGAGAAGGGCTTTCACCACCTTCCAATGGCCCGTCTTCTTCGTCTCACGATAGCGGACGAAAGTTGCAAGCTTCCCTTTACGTGATGGCTATGGCGTTGAAGCTTGAAATGAACTCAAGAGATGATGGAGGAGGCCGAGAGGAAGCTCCGGCTTGGATTTGACGGTGAAAGCTTGCGCGGAGCACCTCCCTAGGGTGGAAGATGAAGGGGAACGACAGAGAAGGCGGAAAATGGTCGAGAAATGTCGAGCTCCGGATCCTCTCTCTAATTAGGGCGAGACCTGCACTATTTATACACAGTAGAAATGAACAATGCGCACGATCACAGGCGTACGACCAATGGTCGTGCGCACTATGTCCCATGCTCGTGCGCACTGGCATGGAAGATCAGGAAGAAGAACTGGGATAACGCGCACGAGTAGTGGCGCACGACCAGTGGTCGTGCGCACTAAGTCCAATGGTCGTGCAATTACCCCAGACAGGACTCCAGAAAAGAGGAATCAATGCACACGATCAGTGGCGCACGACTGGAGGTCGTGCCCATTATGTCCAATGGTCGTGTGCTTACCCCAGGATGATTCTGGAAAATGTAGAGTAGTGCGCATGATCAGGGGCGCACGACCAGTGGTCGTGCGCATTATATCCCATGATCGTGCGCAGTATTCCTGTTTCACAACCATCCCGGAACACGCACACGACCCCTGTACCGATAGGAAAAACAAATCACTAATTTGTGCAGACATTCCAGACAATCACAAAAGGGAATACAAACTATAAAAATAACAAAATACACAACCACAGGCATAAATGTGCACTTCCTATGGAAATAAAGATTAGATGAAATAGGAACGATTAAGAACTAAAAGTGAAGTGCAACCGTGTGAAAACTAGCCCAGATGAGTCCGAAAATAGGTATATAAAGTGGACTCATCACACCCCCAGACTTAACTGTTTGCGCGTCCCGAGCAAACAAAATCTAAGCAGATATGAAAAAATACTAGTTAACAAAGAAATTGCAATACGAAGTACCATGCGAAGTCACATGCTCGCGCGCGTAAAAATATAATAGAAGAAATTTCTAAGTATACAAAATAGTTTATACTTTTCACAATGCGTATCAACATTTTATTATTACTCAAAAATAGAATCACGGTGAATCATCCGGTCATCCATAGGGAGAAAGTAGACTAATCGCTAGGCTAGCATTGTCAAATATCGGGGCTCGGGATAACCTCCAAAGGAATCCACCAATGTCGGTGACCATATGCTTGCCCTTTCGCATTCTCTCCACGGCACTGGTTTGGTCCACACACGAATCAGTAGGACTTGAGGTGAAGAGACGGGGCTTGGGTTTCGGTGAGGTAAACAATGATAAACAGGAAGGCTATGCACCTAACCCAAATGAGCTATCATAAAAAGAATCTCTCTACTAAGCAAAATACACGTGAGTACACCACACCCCCAGACTTAATTTTTCAGATATGATTGTGTGTACCGCCTACTCCAAATACATTCTCATTTCCAAAATGACTTTCAATTAAAACTTTTTCTTTTCACCTTTTTTTTCTTTACAAATATTTTTTTTTTGTTTTCTTTATTCAAATCATCTTTTTATTTTTGCAATTTCAGCAAATATAACATTGGAGCACATCCACATAATCACAAGTAAAATCACCACATCACACCCCAACATTAAAATGTAAACACTAAAGCTCAACTTGGGTGTACGACCAGGATTGGCTATGAGGCTTTGGTAAAATCATGGTGGAGCTGAATCAAAAGGAGGGGTAGGCACAACGGGGCTAGCGAGGATAAGACGTCAGGAACGGTACAAAGCTCAACCGGGCCAAAATGATGGCCTACATCACGCTCATGCATGACTAACCTATACCCATGCTTCAAGAATAGCTTGGGGCAAGTTCTTAGCCAACGAGAAAGACTATCCCTCCTCCCGACTCGAGCAATATGAACCTAACGGCCGTCTACACACATCCCTAAGCTACCGTCGGATTCACACCGGATTCACCAACTTTTGAGTAGAATAAAAAGTATTTACGCAATTAGAAAAATATAAAACTAAAAGCATACAAAAAAATTAAATCTACTCCAATTTCTACATGAGACGAGAGCAGTTGACTAGGAGCACAGCAAAGTCAACATTTTACTCTGTCTCACAATCCTATGTCAGCACCATAATTTTCCCAAATCTAACGAAGAAATGAGTTTAACTCGCAGCACGCAAAAAGCTAAGCACGCGCTCATGTGGGTGCAGTGGTGTGTGATGCAATGAACTAAGCAAAATAAAACAATAAAAGCTTCTAGTATGCACATGAGGTGTGCACGTGCAATAGGTAACAGATCTCTCCCCCAAACTTAAACTAAGCAAAACAGCATATAATAGAGAAATTAAAATCATAAAGAGCTAAGGGAAGAGGTTACCCAATGCTCAGCTAGTGAGCATACCAGAAGACGTGTGGAAACCGAAGCAGGCCCGCCATACGAAGAATCACAAACCCGCCAATGCGATTTGCTATGAATACCCGCCGGGGTGAGCTCCGCAAAAAAGAAAAATAGAAAATACAAAGAAATGGTAAAACTAAAATAGACAAGAAAATAAAAATGCAGGAAATAAAAGATAAGTACCGGGGTTATTGTCATCCCAGCATGACTTATTAAATTCTAAATAGTTCTAGCTAATGGGCCTATGAAATAAAAAATGCACAGGTAACTGTTCCAATATCCGTTTCGGAAACGGGTACCGATACGGTGATAGAGCAGTTACCCCTCTACCTAAATAATAATACCTGCCCAACACAGGTAGAGGAAATAGGAAGTAGGATGAGGAGGAGGCCTCGTCCTCACTCATCTCACCACAAAACAAATCCTTGCCTAGCAAGGTTTCGTCCACCACAAGTTTGCTAGGGGCGAAGGTGACGGCAGGGGCTTCCACTGTGAAGGAGGTAGGAACCTCCTCACACAAGAGGATGCACTCGTCGATAGCCTGAGCGCAAGGCTCAACATCAACCCAACTTACCTGTGGAGATTAAACCTGCACAGGCTCAGATAAAGAAGAAGGATCAAGAAATAAAGGAGAAGAAGAACTAAAATAATCAGAAATAGGGGGAGTGTTCCTGGTCTCACTCCCAGCAGGATCCAAGCATAGATCACTGTCGGTATCATACGAGTCGTACCGAGGGGAATCCGAGAACTCAAGGTCCGTGGTGGTAAGAGGAACAACCTCATCCAATAAGGAGGTGCAAACCTCCGCATCGGAATGGGGATATTCCTCATCCCACAGGGGTGCGTAAAAGTGTTCCGAAGATCCACCTTCTCCGTCGGAGATAGAGGAAACATCATCCCACTTCGGCGCAACCTCGGGCACCGAATCATCAACAAATACGGCATCATCAACCGACTCACACAAAAATGGAGTAGCACAATCCGACAAAAATTGCAGAGGGGTAAGGCTACTCTCAAAATCAAGCACTGAATGAGCAGGCCCCATCGCAAAATCATTCGCTGACGCCACCCCGTCGACGACCGGAACAATCTCATGGTCCCATACAGGAGCGTCCATGAGTTCCTGCTCCTCTTTTTGTTGGCTAACACCAGAGTGATCATCATCACTCAAGGAAAGCTCGTAAAAAGGGATCGAGGGACCCATGAAAGAGCTGTATGCGGCCAGAGATTCTTCAGTAATCTCAACGGGTAAAGAATGAGCAAAGTGCGTTATGTCAGTGTATGGGCCAGGCAACACCTTGGTAGGCCTGTCCACAACAGTCTTTCGCGAACGGGAGGTTGTTGTGCACACACCCTCAGAGGGAGAAGGCTTGCACAAAAGAGGGCAATCCTTCAACATGTGGCCCACACCTTGACATAACAAACACTGAATGCAATGCTCGACATTCATAACAGCAATGGCATCGATGGATCGGCGCAAAGTGTCAAGGATATGGCACTCAGCATCAGGATCCATCACGAACAAAAATAATTGGTGAAAAAGTGCTACACAGCTAAAATGAAAATAGCACGGAACTTCTATCTAAATCAAAAATCAGAAAAGGGCAAAAAGAAATAAGCAAAATAAAAATTATAATAACCAAAGCAAATAAGAAAAAAGAATGATATGCACAAATGGAAAAGGGCTTCAATCTATTATCTCCCTCTCCACAAACTCACACAACTGTGTTTTCCGGCAACGGCGCCAAAAACTTGATGCTTAAGATCACGGCAGTGAACCGGTCACACAAGTAATATAAAATGGGGGTTTTCCCAAGTATCGATCTCACAAGGAACACAGTAAGGTGGAGTTAATTTCGAGGAGTACTTGAGATTGAAGTCCTTAGGTCGGAGCTAACTAAAGGGGCTTTGATGTTTGCGGAAAAAGAAAATAAAAGGGTAACAACTACTCCTATGCAACGCCGCTATGCGATGCTTCGCCAGGCAGGATGGAAGACTAGTCGGGCCGCTATGCACCGAATCACTAGGCGGATGGACGAGAAGGCTAGCGGATGAGGTGGTTAGAACGGCGAAATGAGGGTCGTGAGCACCTCTTCGCTACGCACGCCACTAGCAATTGCTAGTGCGGCAAGGGTGAATGGTGGTGGATGGAATATGGCGCACCTCAAGCAACTAAAGCGTAAACAAACAAAGAATCACATAGACATGAATCTAGTAAAGTTTACATCTAAAGTGCAACAACATCAATATAAATGAAGTTTTAACACACATATACAACAATAAAGCGAGAACAAGTCAAGAGATCGATCGAATCCGAAGTCTTGCTGAGGATTCACGGTTGGAATCGTCGGGTTGTCAATCCGCGTCCAAGCTCGGTCCTCAACTGCGTCCGGGGTAGAGAAGGGCTGTCACCACCTTCCAATGGCCCATCTTCTTCGTCTCATGATAGCGGACGAACGTTTCAAGCTTCCCTTTGCTTGATGGCTATGGCGTTGAAGCTTGGAATGAACTCAAGAGATGATGGAGGAGGCCGAGAGGAAGCTCCGGCTTGGATTTGACAGTGAAAACTTGCCCGGAGCACCTCCCTATGGTGGAATATGAAGGGGAATGGTGGAGAAGGCAGAAAACGGCCGAGAAATGTCGAGCTCCAGATCCTCTCTCTAATTAGGGCGAGACCTGCACTATTTATACACAGCAGAAATGAATAATGTGCACGATCACAGGCGCACGACCAGTGGTCGTGCGCAGTATGTCCTGTGCTCGTGCGCATTGGCATGGAATATCAGGAAGAAGAACTGGGATAACGCGCACGAGTAGTGGCGCACGACTAGTGGTCGTGCGCACTAAGTCTAATGGTCGTGCGATTACCCCAGACAGGACTCCAGAAAAGAGGAATCAATGCATACGATCAGTGGCGCACGACCGGAGGTCGTGCGCATTATTTCCTGTGGTCGTGCGCTTACCTCAGGCTGATTTTGGAAAACGTAGAGTAGTGTGCACGATCAGGGGCGCACGACCAGTGGTCGTGCGCATTATATCCCATGATCGTGCGCAGTATTCTTATTTCACAACCATCCTGGAACGTGCACACGACCCCTGTACCGATAGGAAAAACAAATCACTAATCTGTGCAGACATTCCAGACAATCATAAAAGGGAGTACAAACTATAAAAATAACAAAATACACAACCACGGGCTTAAATATGCACTTCCTATGGAAATAAAGATTAGATGAAATAGGAACGATAAAGAACTAAAAGTGAAGTGCAACCGTGTGAAAACTAGCCCAGATGAGTCCGAAAATAGGTATATAAAGTGGACTCATCAATTGTTATGCTTGCCGGGAAGAAATACCACTACCCCGGGAAAAGGGGTAGGGTCGTTATAATTTGGTCAGCTGAATGCTGACCGTTGCCTTGTTTGCCACCGTTGGGTGGGCTGTCCTGGTGCAGGTGCTGGAGAACCAAGCGGGATGCATAAAGGCTGAAGGCCCTGCTGCTGCTATTGCAGCAACCACTGCTAGACCTTGAAGGCTAAGCTAAAAAATGCTATGTTTGTTTATATGTGGCAGGCCTGCGGCCAATGTGTGATGCCACTGTTTTGTAAAGCCTTGTAAGGCTATAAGGCCAGCTAACTTTGTATTTGGACACTCCTGTTTTATATAAATATAGAGCTTTTATATGGTGGATATTCATATGTGTGAGTTCAGCGTCATGTTATAGGCTTCTGCTAGAATGCAATGAGTTAGGATGTGCAACTCTGATATCACTTCGTGACTTCCCCGCCTGTTTTATGGCATATATTGTGGGGCCCCTGTCGGACCTTCTAGTATATACATGTGAATGGATGGAGTTGTTATATTTTTGGCATCTGTTGTCTCGGTATTTCCCTTTCTAATTCGTGGTCGAATTCTTTTGTGGGGTACCGAGCACGTGTCCGTGCGAACCGCGTTAACGTTAATGAACTCGTGAATGTCCACTTTAGGAATGCCAATACATGTGTTTGAGGAACCTGTGTGTTCATATTTTGTTGTGATTGCTTGTGTGCGGTCGCTAATGTGCGTGTCTTGTTCACCTATAGGTGACGCGAAGTGGTGCTGGGCAGTCAGAGCCCCAGCATTCTGATGAGAGTACGACACCTGCTGAGGTGCCTACACCTCCGCCTTCTGCGGAAACTGTTTGACGAGTTGTTGAGGCCATGTTTGCGATGTTTCAAGCACAACCGATTGGTCAGACGCAAGGGCAGGTGCAGCCGGCATTGAGGCTTGAACAGGTTGCGGCGGGTCCAGAACCTGTAGTGGTTGTGGATCCTCAAGCAGCTGAGAAGTAGTTGAAGTAGTTCATAAGTTTCAACCCACCTACGTTTTCGGGAGTGGGATCTCCTACACAGGCTGAGGACTGGTTGTCACGTGTCAAGCGGATAACGACGGCGATTGCGATGGAGGAAAATCAGAAGGTCACCTTAGCCACCTTCTTACTGGAAGGAGAGGCTCATTTATGGTGGGATGAGATGGAAGTACACCACTTAGCGGGGAGGCCGTTAACACAAGTGTTGATCGAGGAATTTTCTCGAATGTTACTGGCAAAGCACCTCCCGGCGGCACAACTTATTGCCATGGAAAATGAGTTCCAAAGGCTAACGTAAGGAGAATGTAGTGTTGAAGATTACCTGCATGAGTTCACGAGGTTGGGACGGTATGCGGGTTCGATCTTCGCAGACGAGCAGCGGAAAATGAATCGGTTCTATGAAGGATTGCGGGACGAGTTGCGGTTCCTGCTTTCAAGTTCAGTGAACTAAGGATTCCAAGCATTAGTGGACACTGCGTGCGCGCTGGAAAAGGACATGAAAAGGGTGCAAGGAAAGCGGGCCTTGGCTGTAACAAAGCTGGAATTCTAAGTACCCCAACCTGGGAAATCATACTATAAGAAGAAGTGGGGCAAGAGGTCCAAATCAGTTGGACAAGCTCCTTCTTCGGTTGAATCGGGAGCAACGTCGGGGGCCACGTCGAGGCCGGAGACTCATACATGCTTTACTTGTGGACGAGTGGGGCATATAGCCCGTGATTGTCGGGTGGTACCGCTAAAGAGTGAAAAGAAGGCGAGAGCGTCGTATGATGAGATAGGAAAGGCGGTGGTGGAGTCCTCTGCCTCCCAGGTGCAGCCCCGAGTCTACAATCTTGTCCTGCAAGAGGCTATTAAGCAGAGTGACGT
Source organism: Platanthera guangdongensis (assembly GCA_039583875.1). NCBI lineage: Eukaryota > Viridiplantae > Streptophyta > Magnoliopsida > Asparagales > Orchidaceae > Platanthera > Platanthera guangdongensis. The sequence continues at coordinate 162,251,038 of CM077153.1, read as the reverse complement.
CTTCATAGGTATGAGTTAAGATATTGATTGCTTTGTTGATTGTATGCTTTGTTTCTTGCATATTGTAGGCGGCTTGTGTGTGTGACATGATTGTCACAGGCTTTGTGATGATTCGGGACATGCTAGCACGAGCACTATTTGATACGGGTGCTTCGCATTCTTTTCTATCTAAAGAGTTCATAGCGCGGCTTGGGATACCTAGTCGTGTGAAGACAGATAGCGTCAGGGTGGTGTTGCCGAATGGTTGTTTGACGCTCGCTGATCGAGCTTGCGATGTGGCGGTCCAAATATGAAGTCGGGATTTCTGTTTGACTGCATCTGTCTTGCCTATATCGGAATTCGACGTGATCTTTGGTATGGATTGTCTTGCAGATCAGCATGCCTTGATTGATTGCAATGCCAAAGAAATCACGTTGGGCCAGAATACCGAGCAGGAGATGAAGTTCGCGGGTATGCGAGGAGTGGGCGGGCCGTTGATGTCTGTACGCCAAGTCGTCAAGGCTGTTCGGAAGGGAGCGGAGGTCTACTTCACGCTGATTCAGGCTGTTGAGCCAAAGGCCGGTGTGAGTGATGTTCCAATTGTATCAGAATTTGCAGATGTGTTTCCCAAGGATCTCCCTGTGCTACCACCCCAGCGAGAGATTGACTTCACGATCGAGTTGGTGCCAGGTGTGAAACCTTTGGCCCGCTCGCCATATCATGTCGCACCAAAAGAAATGGCAGATTTGAAAGTCCAACTGCAAGAGTTACTGGAGAACGGTTACATACGCCCAAGTATGTCACCTTGGAGCGCGCCTATTCTGTTTGTGAAAAAGAAAGACGGTGGTTTGCGATTATGTGTTGACTACCGTGAACTGAACAAGTTGACCGAAAAGAATAAGTGTCTGATTCCACGTATTGATGAGTTGTTCGATCAGCTAGTGGGATCAACCGACTACTGCAAGTTGGATTTGAAGTCTGGTTATTACCAGTTGAGGATTCGGGAAGGTGACATTCCCAAGACCACATTTGGGACACGTTACGGGCATTATGAGTTTACGGCCATGTCGTTTGGGCTGTGTAATGCACCATCGGTGTTTATGGACCTGATGCACCGAAAGTTCCGAGAGTATCTGGACTTGTTTGTGATTGTGTTTATTGACGATATCCTGGTGTATTCGAAATCTATGCCTGATCACGAAAACCACTTGCGGTTGGTGTTGCATACTTTGAGGAAGAATAAGCTCTATTCCAAGTTCTCGAAGTGCGGGTTTTGGCTCTCGTAAGTGGCTTTCCTAGGCCATATGGTAAGCGGAGAGGGCATAGCGGTAGATCCGACAAAGATCAAGGCCATACAGGATTGGCCAGTGTTGTCTTCTGTGGCTGAAGTCAGGAGCTTCCTTGGACTAGCGGACTACTACAGACGATTTGTTGAAAACTTCTCGTGTATTGCTTTGCCTCTGACCACACTGACGAGAAAGAATCAGAAGTTCGTTTGGACACCGAAGTGCATGCGAGCTTTTGAAGAGCTGAAGTGTCGGTTGACCACGACGCCTGTGTTGACATCGCCATATGGTACTGATGGATTCGGAATCTACAGTGATGATTCAGGGAGCGACTTAGGTTGCATTCTTTTGCAAACTGGGAAAGTGATTGCTTATGGCTCTCGCCAACTGAAGGTGCATGAGCGAAATTATCCCGTTCATGACTTAGAATTGGCGGCGGTGATCTTTACACTGAATCTATGGAGGCATTATCTGTATGGCGTGCAAGTGTAAAGTGGAAATCTATACAGACCATAAGAGCCTAAAGTATTTGTTGGAACAGAAGGACCTGAATATGCGACAACGAAGGTGGTTGGAGTTCTTTGGGGACTACACCTTTGTGATCCATTATACTCTCTGGAAGGGAAATGTGGTTGCAGATGCCTTGAGTCAGAGAGCGTCGGCAAGGGCAAGTTGGTTGCAGAGGCATGATGAACGTCTAATCCAGGAGCTGGAAGCGTTAGAGATTTCTTGTGTTGACAAGAATACGACATCCAATGCATGTTTGAACTGGACGGAGGTGCAGTGTGACCTTCCGGAAAGGGTTCGATGAGCAACAGAGCTGGATGAGAGTCTCCAATGCTATGCCAAAGACCAGCCAGAGAGCAAATTCTCCTGGGATGACAGCCTTTTGCGGAAAGAAGGCCGTTTGTGCATCCCGAGTTTGGGCTAGCTACGAGAAGAGTTGATGTACGAAGCCCACTATACAAAGTTCTCAATTCACCCTAGGAGCACGAAGATGTTCAGAGACATGAAGAAACTATTCTGGTGGCCAGGACTGAAGAAATATATTGCTCATTATGTAGCCAAATGCCAGACTTGTGCTTCGGTGAAGGCAGAATGCCAGAAGCCTGGTTGTTTTCTGAAGTCATTGTCGATTCCGAAATGGAAGTTCGATGATATTTCTATGGATTTCATCCACGGGTTGCCGAGATCTCAGCATGGGAACGATTCAATCTGGGTGATTGTAGACCGGCTGACAAAGGTGGCACACTTCCTTCCAAATAAACGGGACGATTCTGTGGAAAGTTTGGCAAAGCGTTATGTTGAGCAGATTGTATGGCTATACGGTGTTCCTAAGAGCATCGTAAGTGATCGTGATGGGCGGTTCACATCGAGGGATTGGAGGCTAATCCATCAGCTGTTGGGTATGAAATTGACGTTCAGTACGGCCTTTCATCCCCAAATAGATGGCCAAACTGAAAGAACCAACAGAACGATGGAGGATATGCTCAGAATATGCGCCCTGGACTTTGGGAAGAGATGGGAAGATCATCTCTATCTAGTGGAGTTTGCCTACAATAATAACTACCAAGCTAGCATCGGTATGGCACCATTTGAAGCTCTGTATGGTCGGAAGTGCCATACAAGGTTGGCTTGGGCAGAAACAGGCGAATCCAAAGTGTATAAGCGTAACAAAGTCGAGGAAGCGAACTCGACAATACGCACTATTTGAGAAAGGCTACTGATAGCCCAGGATCATCAAGTGAAATACTACTACGCTAAGCACCGGAACATGGAGTTCGCGGTGGGTGACTGGGTCTATTTGAAGATCAAACCCTTCAAAGGCGTGTCCAGGATTCAGCGACTGAAAAGGTTGAGCTAGACTTATCTTGGTCTGTTTGAAGTGGTGGAGCACATTGGGGAAGCTGCATATCGACTAGCTCTTTCGGCAGACTTGGGTGTAATATATGATGTGTTTCATATCTCGGTGCTTCGGAAAGCCGTCAAAGATCCAGCTCAAGTGATCGGGACTGATCGTATGCCGGTGGAGTATGAGCTAACGACGAAGGTTAGGCCCATTCGGATCGAGGATTGTGCCGATAAATAGTTGCGGAACAAGACGATCAGGATGGTCAAAGTCCGGTGGGATAATTTCGGGCATGAGGAGATAATATGGGAGTAAGAGCAGACTATGTGAGCTGAATTTCCCGAGCTCTTTGTGTAACTGTTATGCAGTGACTGTGGAATAAAACCTCTTCTGTTGAGTTCCTTACTTTATGCAAATTTTGGGGATGAAATTTTTGTAAGGAGGGGAGGGTTGTAACACCCCAAAATCCAGGATTGGGAAAAGTTGGGTGACACGACCTGGGACACGGGCATGTCCGAGGGCGTGTCCTGCTCGGGTGAGTAGCCGACGAGTGTTCGACGAAAATCCATTCTAGGGAACACGCTCTCTGACACGAGCGTGTCAGGGGCCGTGTCCTCCTCTACTCGACGAACTCAGCTTGACGAAGTGGAGCTGGGGCATGTCTTTTGCCGTGTATGGGCACATGGCCTGGGATACGAGCGTATCACAGGCCGTGTCCTTTTCTAGATGTGCCTAAGACATTGAGGTCGGGTGAACACGAGCATGACACGGGTGTGTCATGTGGTACACAGCTTGTGACACGGGCATGTCACTAGCCGTGTCCCGCTCGGATTGAAGTTGACTTTGTGCAGCCTGATGTACACGGCCACAGACACGGGCGTGTCTGAAGGCATGTCAGGTGACACGGTCCATGACACGGGCGCGTCACATGGGCGTGTACTATTCTGGATAAGGCGGTTGTGTGCTGCTTAAGGTACACAGCATGCGACACAGGCGTGTCATAGGCCGTGTCAGGCAAAAAAATAGTCGTTTATGGCAAAATCGTGGTCGTCCATTTCTTTAGCTAGGATCCAATGGCTGAGAGCCATCCCTGTGTCCTTAAAGACAAAAATGAGTTGGGAATTCTCCTTTTGATTTGGGCCTTCATCTTTCTAAAATCCATGAGAGAGGAAGAAGGAGGAGGAAGAAGAGGAGCTGGCCACCGGTGGACCTGCGGAGTTTCGGTTAGAGATGCGATGCTAGCGTTGCAAAGGCAAAGCCGTTGTGGTACTGTCGAGACGGCTAGGAATTCATGGCTCCAAAGCGGTCTTCAAGGGTAACGACTTTTCTTCCTGGCCATGTGAAGGCTTCCTTTTGGCATATAGATATGATTCCCCCACCAGAGGGTGGCTGATAATGGGAGTCTCTTGGGACGATTCATGGAATCCCCATTCATTTGGCATATAGATCCGAAAATGGAGTACGGAATAGGCATGTTGTGTGAAGCCCATCTGGACAGGTTGGTCTGGATTGGTGATTTTGCATATACGCACCAGAGAAGACTCCATGATAAACGTGTTGTTTAGGAGTCGAGGGGTTGTACCTGTGAAGGGTAGTAACATGAAGTACAGGAGTGGTAGTCCAGAAAAATACCTGTATAATTCTTGTGCTGTTGGGTTATACCTGTGAAGGGCAGTAGCAGGAAGTACTGGATTTGAAGTCTAGGAAAGACCCTTTGTAATGCTTGATGTTCATGGTTGGTACCTGTAAAGGGTAGTAGCAGGAAGTACTGGCGTGGTAAGTCAGGAAAATACCCTTAATGTTTGGAATGCTTGATGGGTTGTGCCTGTGAAGGGGAGTAGCATGAAGTACTGGCTTGGTAGCCCAGGAAAATGCCCTCAAGTGAATGTTGTGAATGCATGGTTAAGCCTAGGGATGGAATTTGAGTTCTGTCGCTAATGCGAGGCGTGGCTCCTAGGTAACCGATGAATGTGAAGTCAGCGTCGTGAGGATGGTCTGGTTATGTGTGAGCTAAGGAGCTCAAGGAAACAGGAATGGTGAAACCGACCCGCGCCTTTTATTTAGCTGCGAGTACGTCGTAGTCGGTGATGGTAAGGTGACTTGATCAACAGGGGGTGGATGATCTGACTTGCATTATGTCCATCCGACGTGAGACCAAAAAGTGCGGTCTGTAGGAGCACATAGCAAGAGTCTTAGGCATGCACGCCATGATACAATGGGGGGCTACGGGCCAATCCCGGTTCATTAAGACTAAATCTATGGCTGCATGCCATGGAGGAAATGCTCAATTGATTTGCTGTTGGGTTGCGACCCTGATACGGTGGTGGGACCCTGGCTCGCCGGTAAACCAAGAATGTGCCCTGAGTGTACAGATCGTCGGGCTGTGTGGCTGACGGTTGTGATGGAATGTTTGTGCTTGAGTGCACAATCTGTGATGAATATATATATATGCATGAGATTGCTATACCTGCAGGGTAGAAATACCACTGCCCCGGGAAAAGGGGTTGGGTTGTTATAATTTGGTCAGTTGAATGTTGACCATTGCCTTGTTTGCCACCGTTGGGTGGGCTGTCCCGGTGCAGGTGCTGGAAAACCAAGTGGGATGCATAAATGCTGAAGGCCCTGCTACTGCTGTTGCTGCTGCCGCTGCTAGCCCTTAAAGGCTAAGCTAAAAAATGCTATGTTTGTTTATACGTGGTCGGCCTGTGCGCCAATGTGTGAGTCCACTGTTGTGTAAAGCCTTGTAAGGCCATAAGGCCAGCTAACTTTATATTTGGACATTCCTGTTTTATATAAATGTGGAGCTTTTATATGGTGGACATTCATGTGTGTGAGTTTAGCTTCGTGTTATAAGATTCCGCTAGAATTCAATGAGTTAGGATACGCAACTCTGATATCACTTTGTGACTTCCCCGCCTGTTTTATGACATATGTTGTGGTGCCCCGGCCGGACCTTCTAGTATATACCTATGAACGGATGGAGTCGTTACACTACATGGCTTTGTGCTAGGTTCCAAGTGAACCCAAAAGAATCTCATCTTATTTTACTTAAAAGAATTTTGAGATATATAAAGTGTTATCCAAATCTAGGACTCTGGTATCCAACTGAGTCAGAATTTAAATTAACTGGATTCTCAGATGCTGACTTTGCTGGATGTAGAGTTGACAGGAAAAGCACATCAAGAATATGTCAGTTCCTTGGTGATAGGATTGTGTCTTGGTTTTGTAAGAAACAGACATCTGTGTCAACTTCAACCGCTGAAGCTGAATATATAGCACCTGACAGTTGTTTTTCACAAATTTTGTGGATTCAAAACCAACTCCTTGAATTTTGGTTCCAATCTAAATAATTCAACTGTATTTTGTGATAGTACCAGTATAATTTCCATTGCACAAAATCCAGTACATCATAGTAGGACCAAGCATATAGAAATTAGACGTCATTTCATTAGAGATTGTGTGGACAAAAATAAAACTAACCTTGTCTTTATCTCTACTGATTTACAAAGAGCGGACATCTTCACTAAGCCTTTAGATGAGAATAAACATCTATTTTTCCTAAATCAGCTAGGCATGATAAATGAGGACGGCATAATTTAATTTTTATTCTGAGTTCAACAATTAGGACACAGTTCGTTGAACGGAGATCGACGATCTGTGAACTCTTCGTGAAGAGTTCGTCGAACTGAGATCGACGAACTTTTCTTTGTGAAACTGTTCGCCGGATGGAGATCGACAAATTTGTTTCAGAAAATATTTCATCGCACGGAGAACGACGATATATTTTCGCTTCTTCCGGCTTAGATCGACGATATTATTTTCTATTTTAAGAATTTCGTCGAACTGAGCTCGGATTTTGTGTTTCTCGTTGGACGGAGTTCGACTTTTCGCCTTCTCAAAACTTATATCTAAGTTTTCATCGAACTCAATCCTGCGCTTTCTTGATCCTTTGCACTTGATCTTTCTCTCATTTTTGCAGGAAAACAATGGCGATCTCCGCGACGGTACTCTCCAACATGAAGTTTGATGTCGGTTTTGATATAGACATTGATTCATTCGCTCACTCCGACCAAATCTTCACTGATATTCTGAGATTATTTGAGGAGCAGCAACTAAGGAAGTTCGTGACGACTCATATCAAGCTTTCAGTCACAGAGATTAAAGAATGGGTCTATACATCCTCCTCACCAGATGCAACAACCCTCATCGACATAATATCTGGAGAACAGGTTCCCCTGACGCCTGTAATTTTATCTGAAATTTTTGATCTTGTTAATGGAAATGATGATATAGAGATGGATAGTTCTGAGTATAATGATATGTTGATTAAGATGGGTCACTCTGAAGGAAACCCTAGCAAGCTGTTGAAGAAAAACTTGTCAGTGGAGTATAAGTTTTTGGCTGACATAGTTGGGAAAGTAATCCTGGGTAAACATACTACCCACGATTACATTATAAGGCATCAGTTTCTACTGATGAGTGCCTTGGTGAACAAAAAGTCTGTGAACTGGGGTTGTATCTTATTTGATTCCATCAAGAAGAAGAACACCAAGAAGGATGTTTGTTATAGGAGGATTATGGGCTTATTTCTACAAGACAGATGCCACAGCTGTTGGTCTCTAAAACCATCTTCATAAATGCTTCCAAGAGGCTGACCTCAGCCCTCTTTGGCAAGTGGGAGAGAGTAATCTCAAAGCCCTCCAGGGTCTCTTCCTCCAGAGTTTTAGAGGACATGAGGACAATTGATATCACTCCTCCAAACCCTGCAAAAGTTCTTGCTTCTCCTCCACCACCATCTTCTAGACTACCTTCACCTCCTCCACAACAATAAGAATATATCATTGTTACTGAAGAAACCCGATCCACTGCCATCCCTCCAGCTTCACACATACCATCTCCACCTCCTCCATCTCCTCTACCACACCACCTAAAGACTATCCCATCCACCTCTACAATTCCAACACAAACATCTCCATCATTTAGTCTGACATCATCATCTCCAAACCTCTCTCCACATCATTCCCCTATTCAGGAAGATATTGTACTCCCTGATGTCACAACCTCCACAATTCTAGCATACATTCTAACATCATTCATCCCACAAGCATTCTGTCTAACATGCTCCATGACATTCTCTTCTATATCAACCCACATTCTTGATCTTATTACTCCTACCCTCAAGAAGCTGATAGAAGAAGCAATTGCTCCACTTGCTGTTACCATCTCTACACTCTCTTCACAGCTTGCTTTCTTCTCCACTGTCCCTTCTTCTGGGGGCCTGGGTTCAGGACTCTCTGAAACCAGGCAGGGGGAGATGTTCAATGAAGAAGCTCCAGTTTTTCATGAAGAACCTCCAGTAGCAACAACAGTAGTAGCAATTCTAGTAGCAGAAATAGTTGAAATTCTTGATGATGATACTGAAATGATTTATTTTGAAGAAGAGTCAGTTGACACTGAAATAATCACTGTTGGTGATTTCATTATCAATCCCACAGTTGACATTCATTCTTTACTTCATTCCTTTGATTCAGTTTATAGTTGCACTTTACTAGTTTTTGATACAGTTGATACAGTTTCTGATTACTCTAAAGCAATAGTCTGTTATTCTGCTCCAGTTGATTCTTCAGTTTTAGAAGAAATTAGAAATAGTTTTTGTAATACTTCTTCCAGTATTTCTATTCTAGTGCCAAAGGCCCTTTCTCCACCAACCTATGCTTCGGCTGAATCCCAAATTCCATACATAGATAAGATTATGCTTGAAGATATAGACAATGCAGATATTGATGTACATTTTAGTGCAGAACATATAGTTCCACAGCCTTAGGATGAAGAAGAGTATGTAGCTGAACAGCCACAGGATGAAATAATGGACACAAACATACAACCACAGGCTCATCCTGTACTTTCTGAGGCAGTGCTTAAACAGATCAATGTTATGTATGATAACCCTACTGATGAATCTGATGATGATGATGATGATGATGAGTCAGATGACTCTGAAGATTCCAATTCTAAAAAGAGAAAACTTAAGAAGAAGGATCCAATAAAGGTTGCACCAAAACCAAACCCTACCGCTGGCACTCCCAACTATATTTTGTATAACATTACTCTCACTCCAGACACTCCTTACTGAATGAGGTATTCTAAGAATGAGATGAAAGCTAGGAAGAAGAGCAGGAGATACTCTCCACCACCATAGCATAGGAGAGGTCCTCCTCCTCCTGCAGCTAGATCAGCAAGCAACATTTCTCAAGTACAAAAGTCTACTACTTCCTATCAATCCATACCATCTTACAGCAGCAGCAAAGAGCATGACAGTTCTCAAAGTAGTAAACAACAATACAAGAAGCAAAGCAGTCAACAACAGAAATCAGAAGAAAATCAGAAAGAAGATTCCAGTCCAGAGAGACCTCCCTCTCCAACATATGATCCTGAAATGGATCCTAATTCTAGAATGGCTAGATTCAAAGAAATTATAGCTCTTTCACAGGTCAGAAAAGCCAAGAAAGAAGGCCAAAAAAACTTCTCAATATTCAACTATGTCTTCTTATAGAAGGAAAGAACTTGATAAAAATCAGGTATAAAAACTTTTCAATGTTGATTCTTATATGATTTTACATCCTGAAGCAGTTGTGCCAAGAGCTGCTTCTGTGAAAGTTCTTGGAGCATAAGACATGAAGATGACTATAAGAGAAGCAATTGATCCCAAGAGAGAGATAATCTTCACTAAACCATCTTCTGAAACTTCACAGGATGCTACAAAGAAAGTTTGACAGATTTTCCACTTCTGTTTTTTTAACTTAATTATTATTTGTTGTAAATATTTCACAAGACACCTTGCTTATATATCTGCTGAAACATTATAATTCTACCATATGTTATTTTATGCTTTGTGATTTTTTTCTTTTATGTTGTTCATAGTGACCTCACCCAAATAGGGGGAGATTGTTGGAACCCCACCTATATTTAGGGTTGATTTGGGCTAGGTTCACTATTAGGATTATTAGATGACCCAACATGTATAGTCTAGGGTCATAGGTTTTTATCAGGGTCAAGGCCAGTCAACAACCTAGATTGATTGGTTCTCACCTTCAGAAGACTTAGAGATAGAAGACCTTCAGAGAAAAGCACTTTTTTAAGAGACAAAAAGTCGTTCGAAGATTAGCTGAATAGAGCTCGACTTTCGTCGATCTCAGATCGAAGAACTCAAATTTATTCTCTAAGTTGAGTTCGACGAAAGCCTAGTTGTGATCGACGAACTCCGATCTCACCTCATTAGTTCAGCTCGACGAAAGACTATCTCTGTTCGACGAACTTGGAACTCAGTTTGGCAAGTTAATTTTCTGTTCAACGATCTTGGAGCTCAGCTCGACCAAGGAGAGGTTTCAGTTTGACGAATTTAGATCTCAGGTCGACGAGAATTTGCTCTGTCCGACTATTTTCTCCCAGTTTCAGTTCGATAAATTTAGATCTCAGGTCGACGAGAATTTATTGAGTTCGACTAATTTCTACCAGTTTCAGTTCGACGAATTTGTATCTCAGGTCGATGAGAATTTGTTGAGTTCGACTAATTTCTCCCATGTTTAGTTTGACTATTTCTCTAATTGATTTTAGTTGGACTATTGCAGATGATTTTCAGATTATATTATAATATGTCTGTAATTCTCTAATAATTAATGCATAATATTCTTATGAATATAGTCGTTCCATGACAGCATTAATTATGGTCTTCACAGAGTTATTACTTGGCTTATTTTATTCGGATAGTTGGGGAAACTCATTAAAGACAAATTCTAGTCGTTCAACTCCCAGAATTTCTATAATCAGTCAAGGAAAGAAATTCAAAATTCAAAGGCTGAAATTTGCATGGAATATATATAAGGATTATTTTTTAAAAAGATAGAATGAAGTCAGTTAGCTGTGATGAAAAAGAATTCTTTACAGAAAACTGAAAGAAGAATAGCTCTTATACAACGCAAGTTCTTCATCAGTTTTTACTTCAGGGCTTTCAAGAGACAATCCATCAACATCTGTCTAAAAACTTCCTGAAGATCAACAAGCAATCTAAAGGCATGCACCCGCTTCCATTCTCCTGAACTATTCTACATCTCAGGGGCGAGCTTTGACACAATAGCAATCCATTAGTCTTCTTAGAACATTGAGAAAGAGAAGGCAATATCAATTTTATTTTCTCACTGTGTATAGGGCTTTAACTCCCTTCAAAAGTTATCTCTTTGGTTGTTAAGTCTTCTGATCAAAAGACATAGTTTGGTTTTTGGGCACCTGATCAAAAGCTCAAAGGGTTGCTATATCTCTCTTAGAAAATAGATCTTGTGGTGACAGGGCACCTGAGCAAAAATCTACGGTGGCAGGGCAACTGATCAAAAACCTATAGGGCATTCCTACTAGGGTGGTAGATGAGTGGATGTACCCAGGTTTATTGGGGAACTACTATAAATTTCCTTATGTCGTCTGGTTATGCTCTATTCTTTATTTTTTGTGCTGTAATATATATATTTCCTTTTCTTATATATATATATATATATATGCCATCTATTTTTAATCTGCTGTGTAAAAATAACTCAAAGTTTTTAAAACTCTATTCACCCCCCCCCCCCCCTCTAGAGTAAAGATAAGATCTATCCCTCACTTTCACTATATCATTAGTTATCATATCATAGCCTTTAGTAACTCCTCTATCTGAACCACAAAATATGACTTTGGGTCCATTCCTTATAGGACTGAGTATTTCAAATGACACCTTGTTTCGGTCATGTGCCTGGAACATCCACTTTCCAAGTACCATATAGGTATTTGATGGGTACTTGGACTAACCTGCAATCATAGATTTAGTTTACCTTAGGTACCCAAAAGTATTTGGGTCCTTGGTCCTTGTTAGCATAAATTTGAACATTTTTCCGTACAGTAGCCCTGACAGGAAGACATCTCTTTGTACTAGGCACACTAGGGTTGTGCCAACAATTAATGTCAAAGTGTCCCACTGTGTCATAGCACCAGCACTCATGAATATTATATCTCCTCTTCTAAACAACCCTAGATGTGTGTGATACATCTGACTTTTTTTGTTCAGAGGGGAGTGCAACAACCCTCTTCCTATTTCTTTCAGCTAGAACTTGGCTGGAAGTTAGCCCGCCAGTAGGTTCTCTTGGTTTATTCTAACTGATAGTTACAAGTGTCTGCTTTGCAACTGATAAGGTGTTAATGACATCAAAATTGGCCAAGTATAGCTTACTTGCAGTCTTGCTCATAGCCTTATTCTTTGATGAAAGACCTTCGGTGAAGGTCACTGCCTTACTCTTGAATGTGGGTGCTGGAGTGTAACGCCCCGAAAATTCTATTTGAGTTGGTCGCGTAAAAATGGATTTTGGTGCCTGTATAGGGGTACACGGGCTAGGACACTGGCGTGTCCAAGGCCGTGTCTGGCTGGTGTTTTGGCTATTTTCATCCCAAGAAGGACACGGCAAGGAACACGGCTTAATGACACGGGAGTGTCATTTGACACGGGCGTGTGCCTACATGTGTCAGTACCCATGTTCAGCAGGGTCGTGTCGGTTTGTGTGGCGGTTATATGTGACATGCTCCTGAGCATGGGTGTGTCGAGGAACCCGACACGGGCGTGTCGAGTGGGACACGGGCGTGTCTGAGCCCGTGTGAGTCTCTGTGTTCGACGATCGTACCTGGATCAAGGCACACGGCCTAGGACACGGTCGTGTGCCAAGCCGTGTTCGGCCCAAGTCTGTTGATTTTTGAGCGGATCAGAGCCGTTCAATTTCATTATTTTAGATCCAACGGCCCAGGTGGTTTCCTGCTCTGTTAAGGCCGTGAATGGGAGTTGAATACTTCATTTCTCTCCAAAGCTTTCTCTTTCCAAGGAGTTAGAGCATGGAGGAAGGAGGAGGAGGATTCCGGCCGCCAACGGAGCATCGGAGCACCGTTTTGAGATCTGAGAGCGGATCTGTGGAGGAAAGATTGTTGCGAAGATTTCCATCCGTGCAGTTTTTCCATGGCGCCAAAGCGTACTATAAGGGTAACGATTCTCCACTTGAGCATGTGAAGCTCTTCCTTTCTGCATAGGGAATCCCGCTCCCGCGAGTGTGCGGTAAGTATGTGGTGTTCCTTGTGGTTGATGTGAATAGTCCCCCTTGTGTTGCATATAGAGTCCGGAATCTAAGTACGGGCATAGGAATTATGTGTGAAGCCTACCCGGACATGTAGGTCTGGATCGGTGATGTTGCATTTGTTATGATTTGCCGGAGAAGACTCCGTGCTTTGCATTTGCGGGTTTCTACGCGGTAGATTGCAGTAAGGATCCTTGGAGGTTAGCTCCAAGGCGCACCCGAAAAACTGAGTGGAATCATTGTTCTGCTAACTTGGCGGTCTAGGAACCGGCCTTGAACATAACTGGGTTATGTGATTGTTTGGAAATGGCAGGATCCGAGAGAAACTTGGTATGTGCGTACGTCTTAAGTTAAACTACGCAGTTGTGAGCAACAGGCAAGTGGAATTGGACCTGGGCTATGTGGTTCGGTGAGAGAGACCCAAAAAGGGGACTGGCCGTTTGCATAGTCGGGAGCCTTAGACAGTGTTCAGAAAGGCTAAATGCTCACGTGGTTTCCATCTTGGTGGTGGTGGTGGTGAAGATGCTGAAGTGTCAGGATTCACCGTTAATGTGCCCTGATTGCACGGGGTGTTTGGCCATGCGAGCCTACATCTGTGGCGAAATGTAATTGCACTTTATTGTTTAGCTGGGCTAATGATATGCAAGGAAGGAGCACCGTCGTCCTGAGAAAGGGATGGGGTCGTTATAATTTGGTCGGCTTTAGCTGACTGTTGCCTGTTTGCCACCATGCGGTGGAATGTTACTTGCAGGTGTTGTGGAGCCGAGTGCAAAATAGCGGCCTGGAGCCCATGTTGCTGTGCTGGCCCATGAATGTCGTATAGAATAGTTGTTTTTATTTTGTCATGTGTGGTCGGCCTGCGAGCCGATGTATGTAAGACACTATTTGTTAAGTGAACTATTGTAAGGCCATAAGGTCGTGTTTCCCCTTTCAGTGTATTTGGTTTTCATTCCTGTTGTGTGGATGTGGACATTCATGATTATGGATTTAAGTTTTGGGTTCTTTCAACTATTTAAAAGCTTCTGCTAGAATGCTCTGTGTAGGACGAGTAGTCTTAATTAGATAGTTCGGATATTCTTATGTAACCCTTCCGGCTATCTGTGGTATATGGCATCGGGTTCCAACTGGGCCTTCTGTTATATGCCATGTGATGGATGGGGGTGTTATAATTTGGTATCAGACTTCAGGTTACGGTCAGGCTTAAATGAATTCGTGGATGAATTCTTTTAAGGGGTGTTGAGCACATGTGTGCGTCATCGTAATAACATTAAAAAGAACCCATGAATGTACACTTAGGAATGAAAAATACAAGTGTTTGAGGAACCTGCGTGTTCCTATAATTGCTTTTTGCAATTCCGTTAGGTCACTTATTGGTGTTTTGTATGACTATAGGTGACCGGGAGTGGCGCAGAGACGACAAAACATCTAGTTTCTGAGGATTATAGTGCACCCAGCGACGTGCTTGAGATCCCTCCATCGTTTGAAACCATAAGAAGGATTATAGAAGTGGTGCTCGCTGTGACTAGTGCACAACAGGGAAGCAATGTACAACCCTTTGCCCTGAGATGACTTCAATGCCAGGTGGTGTATTGGATGAATTGACATTTAGAAGGCCATCAGGTCAGCCATTGAACATGTGCTTAGTGCAGGGTACGCACTCGGTTGAGGAGTATTTGCCGGCGTTTCTTTTTATAAGCCGCTACCCATGCTTTGGGTTGGAGAACAAGCACTCTATAGTTGATAGATTCTATAATGGTCTGCATGACGAACTGCGCATTCTACTGCTAGGAGCAAAACTATTGGGATTCTGAGCCTTGGTGGAGTCGGCTAGATCTTTGGAAGTAGATATGGGGAAAATTCACCAGATACCAGTGAGTAGGGTATCGAACTCTGCAAGTCCCATGAGGGCTGCATCTCGCAGAACGCTGAAAAAGAGGGTTAGATCATCGACTGGCAAGGTTACTTACAACTGTCATACTTGTGGCAAGAAAGGGAACTTTGCCCGAGATTATCGTAATGGCGCATAGAAGATAAAGAAAGCTAAGACAGCAGCAGCCATTGGGAGGAAGGCAGTTATATGTTTTAACTGTGCGAAGCCAGGACATTTTGCCCAAAACTGTTGGCACGGACGACGGAAGTCCGAGAAGAAATCTGGAGATATCTACGAGGAGAAGGGCAAGGGGTCGGAGGCAACCGCATCGAACTATGCCCCAACCTAGCCAAAAGTGTACAACCTTAGCCAGTACGAAGACACAAAGCAGTTTGACGTGGTGACGGGTATGTATAGCAGGTTAGCTTTAAACATTTGTTTCCCTATGCATTTTAGACTATGACTGATTGTGTTAGGCTTGTTTAGATTGTCGATTGTCCGGCGAGAGCACTGTTCGGTGCGGACGTTTCACATCCTTTCTGTCTGAAGAGTTTCTATCGTGCATCGTAGTACTTCCTTCGATGGCAAAGATCAAATTGGATGGGTTGCTGCCTACAGGTGCCCTATGCGTGCGGACAGAGCTTGTGGCGTTAGGGTAAGGAATGGGAGTCACGTCGATGACTTGCGAGCGTCGCTACTGCTGATAGTTGCCTACGATGTGATCTTTGCTATGGGCTGGCTCTCGGAGCAGCAAGCATGCATTAATTGTAGTTACAAGGAGGTCGGTTGGGAGCTAGTCGTGAGATGGCATTTGCGGGCATGAAAGGGGTCGAGCAAGACGTTGACGTCTTCCCCTCAGGTGTTTAAGGCAGTTTGGTCTGGGTCAGAGCGGTTTGTCACTCTAGTGCAGACTTCGATGCCTAAGCCAAGTCTGGTCAGTATCACAGTTGTGTCCGGGTATCCTGATGTGTTCCCGGATGATCTCCTAGGCGCTCCTCCTCAGCAGGAGATAGACTTTACTATTGAGCTGGTACCGGGTGCCAAACCGGTGTCACGCTCCCCCTATCGGATAACTCCAAAAGAGATGGCAGAGTTGAAGGTGTAACTACAAGAGTTGTTAGAGCAAGGTTATGTGCGCCCAAGTTCATCACCTTGGAGCGCACCGGTCCTCTTCGTCAAGAAGAATGATGGGAGTTTGCAACTTTGCATTGACTATCGGGAATTGATCAAGCTTACAGAAAGGAATAAGTATCCTATTCTGAGGATTGACGATCTATTTAATCAGTTGGTTGGGTCAACGGTATATTCGAAGTTGGATCTGAAGTCCGGTTATTACCAATTGAGAATAAGGGAGAGCAACATCCCAAAGACATCATTCAGTATGCGGTTTGGGCATTACGAGTTCACGGTCATGCCATTTGGTTTGACCAATACGCCATTCGTGTTTATGGATCTGATGAACAGGACGTTCAGAGAGTACCTGGACCGTTTCGTAATAGTATTTATCGAAGATATCCTGGTGTTGGAGACGTTGAGGAGAAACCAGTTGTATGTTAAGTTCTCCAAGTGTGAGTTCTGGTTATCCTTGATAGCGTTGCTAGGTCATGTTGTTAGTGGAGAAGGGGTAGCTGTGGATCCGGCGAAGATAGTGGAGATACGGGAGTGGCCTGCTTTGACTACAGTGGCAGAGGTCCGGAGATTTTTGGGGCTTGCTGGCTGCTACAGGCGCTTCATAGAGAACTTCTCACGGATAGCACTACCACTCACGATGTTGACAAGGAAGGATCAGAAGTTTGTGTGGTCTCCAGAGTGTGAACAGGCTTTTGAAGAGTTGAAGAGGTGGTTGACCACAGTGCCTATTTTATGTTCCCCAAGTGGAACCGAAGGGTTAAAAATCTATAGTGATGCTTTGGCAGTGGTTTGGGCTGAGTTCTGCTACAGCATGGGAGTGTGATAGCCTACGGTTCACGACAATTGAAGGCTCACAAGAGATATTATCCGGTCCATGACTTGGAGTTAGCGGCCGTGATATTTGTTTTAAAGCTGTGGAGGCACTATCTGTACGGTGTGAAAGTCGATATATACACCGATCATAAGAGCTTGAAGTACCTGTTAGATCAAAAGGATCTGAACATGAGGCAGCGGAGGTGGATGGAGTTCCTAGGGGACTACTCCTTCAAGATACATTATGTGCCAGGGAAAGGTAATATAGTGGCGGATGCACAGGCCAACTAGTTATCGGTACATAATGAGAGATTGGTCCGTGAGTTGGAGGCTTTGGATATATCTTGCATCGACAAGCAGTCTAGTACTGAGGCAAAATTATTTTGGACCGAGGTGTAGTGTGACCTAGCTGATAGAGTCTGGCGAGCTTTGATTAAGGATAACAGCATGAAGCATATCTTGGATGAATCATTGGATCGGTCGAATTCCCAGTTTGCTGTTGAGGATGGGTTGCTAAGAAAGGATGGTCGCTTATACGTTCCTAGTGTGGATAATCTTTAGGAGGAGTTGATGTACGAGGCTCATCATACCAAGTACTCAATCCACCTAGGAAGCACGAAGATGTATAAAAACATGAAGAAATTATTTTGGTGGCCAGGATTGAAGAAAGATGTAGCACTTTATGTGGTGAAGTGCCAAACTTGTGCCTTGGTTAAGGCAGAGTGCCAGAAGCCCGGAGGTTTCATAAAGTCCTTGCCTATCCCGGAATAAAAATTTGATGACATATCTTTGGATTTTGTGCATTGTTTGCCGAGGTCGCAGAAGGGAAACGATGCCATCTGGGTGGTCGTAGATAGGTTGACTAGGGTGTCATACTTCATCCCGATCAGGAAGGAAGATCCGGTGGAAAGGTTGGCCAAACCCTATGTGGAGAATATTGTTTGGTTGCATGGTGTGCCCTGCAGTATTATTAGTGATTGAGATGGACGCTTCACGTCAAATGACTGGAGGTTGGTGCATAGTCTGTTGGGTACTAAGCTAAAGTTCAGCACAACCTTTCACCCGCAGACGGATGACCAAACCGAGAGGTTCCACCGGATGATGGAGGACATGCTTTGCATGTGCATCCTAGACTTTGGAAAGCAGTGGGAAGATCAC
Source organism: Platanthera guangdongensis (assembly GCA_039583875.1). Taxonomy (NCBI): domain Eukaryota; kingdom Viridiplantae; phylum Streptophyta; class Magnoliopsida; order Asparagales; family Orchidaceae; genus Platanthera; species Platanthera guangdongensis. The sequence goes on along the minus strand of CM077153.1, from coordinate 162,232,813 downwards.
CTGTACATGGTGGAGTTTGCGTATAACAACAGCTTTCAGGCGAGTATTGGAATGGCGCCTTTCGAGGCCTTGTAAGGGAGAAAGTGTCGCACGCCATTGTCTTGGTTGGAGATGGGCGAGTCAAAGCTTTACAAACGTCAAGCGGTGGAAGATTCCACTTCAGTGATACGGACAATTCAGGAACGGTTGAAAATCGCTCAGGACAGACAGTCGAAGTACTATAACGCCAAACATAGGAACGTGGAGTTCAGTGTTTGCGACTGGGTGTACTTGAAAATCAAGCTGTTCAAGGGTGTCTCGTGGGTTCGATGCTTGAAAAAGCTGAGTCCGAGATACCTTGGACCATTTGAGATCCTGGAGCATGTTGGCGAAGCAGCGTATAGAGTGAAGCTGTCGGTGGAGTTGAGTGGGCTACACGATGTGTTCCACGTATCGGTGTTGCGTAAGGCGGTGCAAGAGCCTTTGCAGATAATTGTGGTTGATCAAGTGCCAGTTGATTATGAGTTGACGACAAAGGTCAAGCCTATACGTATAGAAGACGTTGAAGTCAAGAGACTCCGCAATAAGGATATCCGAATGGTAAAAGTCTGTTGGGATAATTGTGGACGTTAGGAGCTTTCTTGGGAGCGAGAGCAAACTATGTTGGAAGAATACCCCGAGTTATTCCATACAGGTAGCTTGTAATTTTTGTGTACCTTTACTTAATTTCGGGATGAAATTCCTTAAGTGGGGGAGATTTGTAACGCCCTGAAAATTATATTTGAGTTGGTCGCGTAAAAAGGGATTTTGGTGCCTGTATAGGGGTACACGGCCTAGGACATGGGCGTGTCCAAGGCCGTGTCTGGCTGGTGTTTTGGCCGTTTTCATCTTGAGAAGGACACGACAAGGAACACGGCTTAATTACATGGGCGTGTCATTTGACACGGGCGTGTGCCTACCCGTGTCAGTACCCGTGTTCAGCAGGGTCGTGTCGGTTGGCATAGCGGTTATATGTGACACGCCCCCGAACACGGGCGTGTCGAGGAACCCGACACGGGCGTGTCGAGTGGGACACGGGCGTGTTTGAGCCCGTGTGAGTCTCTGTGTTCGACGATCGTTCCTGGATCGAGGCACACGGTCTGGGACACGGCTGTGTGCCGAGCCGTGTTCATCTCAGGTCTGTTGATTTTTGAGCGGATCAGAGCCGTTCGATTTCTTTATTTTAGATCCAACGACCCAGGTGGTTTCCTGCTCTGTTAAGGCCGTGAATGGGAGTTGAATCCTTCATTTCTCTCCAAAGCTTTCTCTTTCCAATGAGTTAGAGTAAGGAGGAAGAAGGAGGAGGATTCCGGCTGCCAGCGGAGCATTGGAGCAACGTTTTGAGATCTGAGAGTGGATCCCTGGAGGAAAGATCGTTGAGAAGATTTCCATCCGTGTAGTTTTTCCATGCCGCCAAAGCGTACTACAAGGGTAACGATTCTCCACTTGAGCATGTGAAGCTCTTCCTTTCTGCATAGGTAATCCCGCTCCCGCGAGTGTGCGGTGAGTGTGTGGTGTTCCTTGGGGTTGATGTGAATAGTCCCTCTTGTATTTCATATAGAGTCCGGAATCGAAGTACGGGCATAGGCATTGTGTGTGAAGCCTACCCGGACATGTTGGTCTGGATCGGTGATGTTGCATTTATTATTATTTGCATGCGAAGACTCCGTGCTTTGGATTTTCCGATTTCTACGCGGTAGATTGTATCAAGGATCCTTGGAGGTTAGCTCCAAGGCGCACCCGGAAAACTGAGTGGAATCGTTGTTCTGTTAACTTGGCGCTCTAGGAACCGGCCTTGAATATAACTGGGTTATGTGATTGTTTGGAAATGGCAGGATCCGAGAGAAGCTTGGCCCGTGCGTACGTCTTAAGGTGAACTACGCAGTTGTGAGCAATTGGCAAGTGGAATCGGACCTGGGCTATATGGTTCGGTGCGAGAGACCCGAAAAGGGGACTGGACGTTGGCATAGTCGGGAGCCTTAGACAGTGGTCAGAAAGGCTAAATGCTCACCTGTTTGCCAGCTTGGTGGTGGTGGTGAAGACGCTGAAGTGTCAGGATTCACCGTTAATATACCATGAGTGCACGGGGTGTTGTGTCATGCGAGCCTATATCTGTGGCGAAATGTAATTGCACTTTATTGTTTAGCTGGGCTAATAATATGCAGGAAAGGAGCACCGCCGTCCTAAGAAAGGGATGGGGTCGTTATAATTTGGTCGGCTTTAGCTGACCGTTGCCTGTTTGCCACCATGCTGTGGAATGTTGCTTGCAAGTGCTGCGGAGCCGAGTGCAAAATAGCGGGCTAGAGCCCATGTTGCTGTGCTGGCCCATGAAGGCCGTATAGAATAGTTGTTTTTATTTTGTCATGTGTGGCCGGCCTGCGAGCCGATATATATAAGACACTATTTGTTAAGTGAACTATTGTAAGGCCATAAGGCCGTGTTTCCCCTTTCAGTGTATTTGGTTTTCGTTCCTGTTGTGTGGATGTGGACATTCATGATTATGGATTTAAGTTTTGGGTTCTTCCAATTATTTAAAAGCTTCCGCTAGAATGCTCTGTGTAGGGCGAGTAGTCTTAATTAGATAGTTCGGATATTCTTATGTAACCCTTCCGACTGTCTGTAGTATATGGCGTCGGGTTTCAGCTGGACCTTCTGTTATATGACATGTGACGGATGGGGGTTTTATATGGAGCACTAAACACAAATGGTCCATGGTGGGCCATTTGGATTTCTTCATGGGGAGACTTTGGTGCGCTCAACCCCATGCCCTTTCTTCTTCCATTGTAAGATGCATTAATGCTCTTACAAGAAGAACCCCCATTCTTCTAGTGACCATACATGTTGTCATGGTCATACCTGTTAGAAGGGAGAACTACCTTATGAAAGGTGGTTTGAGGCACTACTGGAGCCTTGTCTTCCCCTTTGGAATGGGAAGCTCTAACATTCCACCTGAACCCCAATCCCTTTTTTATTATTTTGAGAGGTAAATGAGTCAATCAGTGCATATACAGTCTTTGGCTTGGAAAACTCAGCCACTAGTATGCTCTCTTTGATGAGCTTCTCTTCAAGATCCCTAATAATCTTGCTTTTCTGGCTTATGGTGTTTATTTAGATTATAGTCATAGACCTCAGCTGACTAATTTCTCTGCTCATCTGAGCTAGCAATGAAGTCAAATTAGATTGTATTGATTTAGTCTGTTGTAAAGAGACAATCTCTTCAGTCTTCCTTTTGACAAGTTCTTGCTCTTCTTCAGATCTTTCAGGAGTTCACCATAACTGTCAATCAATTAATTGACAGCCTCAGAATCTAGGCCAATCTCATAATCTGAAAGAGAGATTGGGTGAAAGATTACCATATTAGGATCAGTTTTATCCTAATTTTCCTCAGTCATGGCCATGAGGCTGAACTCTTAATCATCTTCAAATTCATTGTTAATAGAGGAAGTGGTTCCATTATGCCCATTATGGCAGCAGAAAGACCAGCATCCTCTTTTATAGATAATATAGGACTCTTCTTATTCTGATTATGAAGACTCGGAATCACTATCTGTCAAGCAAGACTTCTTCTTGGCTAAGAAGCTCTTGTCTTCCATCTTGTCCTTATGATGCTTTTTATCATCAGACTTTTTATTTTCTTTTTTCTTGATAAGACAGTCAGCAATGACTTGTCCTAACCTATTACATCAGTAGCAAACCACATTAATCTTAAAGTATTTATTTTATTTAGAATCACACCTGTGTTGGTGCAACCATAGTGATCTGGAAGTGATCAAGCATGTAGCATCACTGCCAACTCAGTATGAGCTTATCAGGGTCGCACATAAGATTGTGGAGAAATTGAGAGTTTGGATCTGTATGGTGTAGTTCATATGATGAGCATAAGGGGACTGAAATTTTCTAAGGCCAAAAGGCATTAAAAGCATCGAGTTAACTCAACGCCTTGGCATACTAGTCGAACTCAGTTCGACGAATTTGGCCTCTGGCACAGATTCGTCGAACTTCGTTCTACGAATTGGCCTTTAGCGCAGATTCGTCAAACTCTGTTCGACGAATTGGCCTTTGGCGCAGATTCGTCGAAATACGTTCGACGAATTGACCATTAGTGCTTATTTGTCGAACTCCATTCGATGAATTGGCCTTTGGTGCTGATTCGTCGAACTCCATCCGACGAATTTGGACTTTGGCGCTTATTCATCAAACGTCATAGGAGGCATTGACGGCGTTAAGTCAATTCAATGCCTTCGTCGATTCAAGTGTTGATTCGGCTGGAGGTTTGCGTTGAGTTCATCATATATGTGCTATAAGATACTTAATGATTCGACGAGTATAAATTGATACTCGACAATTCGTCGTATATCCTGTAGATATTCGACGATTTGTCTAGACAAACTGTTTTCTGGCCAAAGGTCTGTTTTGTCTAAGTCCTGGGTTTGTGATTAGCGGCGAGTTGCTTTGTTTATTCCCTTTGTGTATAAATAGGAAGTTCTAGCATCCTGTGTTTGTTCATCATTCTTCTGTCTTTGTATAAGACTGTGCTAAAGACTGATAACCCTAAAAGCCTGACAAAAATTGTTCCGTCTTCGCCTTTCGCCGATCCCAATCCCGATCCCGGTGAGTGTCGCCACCGCCTCTCCTACAACAGATCTAACAGTCTGTGGAGATGCTTTGTGTCCTCTCCCGACCTAAAACTTGTGCGACAAGTTGCTACGGGTTCTCCTGATCGTGTGGATTACTGTAAAGGTGTGGATATACTTTTTGTACTCAAGACTCTAGCCGCTGAATGATCGGCTCGATTCTTCTGGAGCATCTAGGTTAAGCTGAGACTCAATCCCTCAAAGGTAATTTTTATTACAACATTCTTTACTTCTTGATTCATGAATATTGTCAGATCTGAACTCGTTTGGGTTTTTCTTATTCTTATTTATGTTGCGTGCATAAGTTTTGTGTCATCCCAAAAAACCCAACAGTGGTATCAGAGTCGGGTTGCCGACAATATTCATTGTTTCAGAAGTTGCTAAGTCCATGGGGTGTAGATTTGGAGATTTAGAAGTATTCTAAATGCCCAAATCTAGTCTTGGATCTTCCCAAGATTGCATGAGATTTCTTTGAATTTTACTCCTTAGCAGTTGTCACAACCCGCATTTTTCACCGCCAAATAAGAATATCAGAGTAAGGGAAAAATGCACGTCATGATGCCACGTCAGCAGGGGATAACTGCGGACGCTCAAGCAAAACTCCTACTTAACCATGAAGAAAGGTTCTTTAAGTTATTTAGAGTTAAAATCAATTTAAGTATAGTAGATAGATGTATACCTCGGCTTAGTGGCTCATCTAGTCCACAAGAAAAGTAGTTAAATGCTTCGAAAAAATACTTCTTTTATCGGATTAGGCATCCTACAAGATCTTAGAGGTTCCCAAAGGACACCTCAAGATATGCAAGTTCTAAGTTTATAATAGTAATAAAAGTAGATTTGTACGATCGTTAAATATAGTGACTTAACATTCTAAAAGTGTGCAATGCATGAGACAATAATAATAGTTTTATTTTATACTTGAAAATACCTACCATGCATTCCTAGCATAAAACATCGCAGAGAACAAGTATTTCAAACACGCAAAAAGGAAGCTAAGCAGCTAGCAAGTATCCAAAAAAAACATAACAATCCTGTGGGAGTCAACAAACTGACACGAACCCACAAAGTAAAGTATGTCTAAAATAGTGAATAAACAAAAATAACAAACTGCCTCACTACGGCGAGGCAAAGAAGACAGTCAACACTACTGCTCAGAAACTCTAAAACCAGCACGGCTACCAGCTACAGCTCTGAACCTGAGGCATTCCAAAGACAGAACATCTCAGCAAGAATGTACAAGTAATGGTGGAAAGTAAGCAAAAAGTAAACAAAGTCGAGGGGTACCAACCCAAAACCAATGAAAAATACTTAATTAAAGTACAGCGGAAATGTACAAAAAAGCCAAAAGGAAACACTTACGTGAAGTGTCACGTACCACAAAAGCACCCCAAATGAACAAGACTATAAGGGGAAAAAGGCCATGATTAAATCATCCGGAAAAGAAACAAACCACTACTAGCCTCTTGTGGTCAACTCCACCAAACAATCGAATACAGGCAGGGTGGTCAACTCAGCAGGACACAACCCTAAAGACAATTTTCCGTCTAAATTCGTGGGAGATTAAACACTTCACCATTCACCGCAAATGAACCAAACACCCGATAAAGTTGCACGAGGTACCAATAAAGGAAACAAACACTGCGGAGATGGTTTCGTCCACTAACTCCCGCAATCAAGAAAACCCAACAAAAAATATATCTCAGGACTTGGCACATCGGATTCTACTAGACATTTCTAGATTAAGAAGCGGTTGATCAACCCCAGGAAAGCTTTCACAGTCCTAAACAACTCTTAGCACATCCTACATAATAGTTAGGAACGATTAAAGACAACAATTAAACATTTCCATCAAATCACTACAACGCTACAAGATTTAATCATCATGAAAAAAACTAATAACACAAGTGGATTCAAAGGAAAATTTTAATTTATCTACAAATTGAAATGACAACAGTACAGAAAGATTAAATAAAATGAGGTTAACAACATATCATCAAGATTTGGAAGAAGAGTGAAAGGGAAAAAAAGAGTAAAATCACCACTTGCATCGGTTTTACCGGAAAAATTCTCTAAACCACTCCACGTCGCAGATCAGGGCAAAAGAAGACGGAAGGAGTGAAAATCTGAACAAGAATGACCGAAATAAAGGTTTGGGACAAAAACCCTAACGAGAAAACTCAAGAAATGGGGAAAGTCTTACCTCAATGGCGTAGCTCTCGACGAGAGCTTTCCAGATCTATATTCGGTTGAAGATTTCGAGTACCGGAGCTCCGTCGCCGGCCACCGGAAGATTCACGAATGGGAGGGAGTCGCCGCTCTGGTTTCGGTTCGGTCCGAACGTAAGTAAGAAGATGATGTTTTCTTTTCTAATTATCCTTAAGTATCATAGTATTAAAATATATATATATATATATATATAGACACGTGTCTATAAATTATTTTGTCTAAACAGAAAGAAAAACGGACCATTTAGGTGCGGGCACGCGGAAAATGCAAATCAAGGTTTAAGATTGCTTCAAATTGAAAAGTGCTTACCATGAAAGTTATAGATCACGTCGAGACGAACAAATTTCATGTTAACCGTTTTTTTATATGACACTGCTTTGACACTCAAAATGGAACCCGAACGTAGACTCGAATAGAATTCTTGAGAACACACTTAGAGTTCTCGAGAAGGACCTACAGTAGTCGAGAACAAAAAACGGAATACTCGAGAAGAAGAAAAGAGGTACACGAGAATAAGAAGAAAATTACCCGAGAACTACAGCAACAATACTCGAGTAAAATCTAGTGACACTCGAGAATTAACGTATAGCACTAAAGTACAGTACGGCCACCACCCGAGAACAACCAGAAAATTTGCATTAACTGTTGTTTTTTTTTACAAATATATTCAAAAAATTAAACTATAGAGATGAATAGTAAATGATATTTTGAAGAGTGTTTTAATATTAAATAATCATATTTATATTTTTTTGAACAAGAAAACACGAGTTCAAAACGGAGGCTCAAACGCGCGCCGAATTAAACGAAACTCGCACCGTAGGCGAACACTGCCGCTACGAACCCAACGACGAAGTCAAAACCAAAATCTGATGAGTCATTCCTAAGATATTAATTTTCAAAGTCTACGACGAACATAAATTCTACAAAACTTCGGAAAATTGCCGAGGCCCGAATATCTCTCGGATCATGACAAAACTTGTCAGGCAAGTCCAAAATTATTTAACTAAATTTCCAAATGTAAAATTTTCCAATTACCACAAGAATTCAAGAATTTGGCCGACTCGACCGAACAGACGCGAAAATGCCTCAACGACGTCACGCCGTCAACTCGGCGTTAAAAAGTAACGCCCTGACGTCATAACTATGATATTACCTCATCAAATAATTATCAAAATTAGGGGGCGTTACAGTCACTCCCCCTAAAAAGTAATTTCGTCCCGAAACTTAACACAACTCCAAAACCAAACTAAAATGAGAAAATCAAACACCACCAAAAATATAGAGACATACCAGAACTAAGAAAAGAGGTGTGAATGAGATTCTCTCATCGCTGACTCCAATTCCCAAGTCGCTCTCTCGACGTCTTGATTTCGCCACAAAACTTTAACCATTGGTATGTTTTTTCTCCGCAACACTAGATCTTGAGAATCCAAAATACGAACGGACATCTCAACATAGGAATGATTTGGCTCCAACTGTGGCACAACATCAAGAATTTGCCGGTCGCTGAGCACACATTTTCGCAACTGGCTCACATGAAACACGTCATGCACACCAGGAAAATTTGCGGGCAAATCCAGCCTATAAGCTGATACACCAATACGCTCGACAACCTTAAAAGATCTCAAATATCGCGGGTCCAACTTATGATTTTTCCAAACCTTTTAACTCCAGACGTCGGGGAAACTTTGAGAAACACCATGTCCTCTACAGCAAACTCTAAATCAGTCTTACCCCGATTGGCATTCTTCTCATATTATGCATGCGCTATCTGAAGCTTTTGCCGAATAATTTTCACGGAAACGTCCATTTCTTCTAACGCTTCAGGACCCAGCAACGGTTTCTCACCGACCTCAGCCCAAAATAAGGGAGTTCTGCATCGCCTCCCATACAAGGCCTCAAACGGAGACATCTGCAAACTTTCTTGATAACTATTATTGTATTCAAACTCCATCAATCTGAGTCGTTCATCTCACGCTCCTCCGTGGTCCAAAATATAACATCTGATTATATCCTCCACGATCTGGTTCACTCTTTCCGTTTGACCATTTGTCTGGGGATGATAGACTGTGGAATACCGTAGATCAGTACTCAAACCTTCCTGTAAACTATTCCAAAAGAGAGACGTAAACCTGGATTCTCGATCAGATACAATACTAATTGGTATTCCATGTAATCTAATGACTTCATTTAAATATAGCTAAGCTATCTTCTTCATGGGGTAATCAATCTTAAAAGTCACAAAGTGAGCACACTTCATTAGTCTATCAACAATGACCCAGACTGAATCGTGTCCTCGGGGAGATCTCGGTAACCTAGTAATGAAATCCATTGAGATACTCTCCCACTTCCAACTCAGAATTTTTAAGGGCATTAGCTTACCACCAGGTCTGCCATGTAACATCCCTCAAACAGCTAGACCCCTAAGAGTGGTTTTGTCATGACTAGGTCATGACAAAACCATAAGAAGCTCAAAGGACCAAGTGAACAAGGTCCAAGGTGAAAATAACATTGGTCTGCTTATAACATAGCCTCACCACCACACTTAGGGTTTGACTTTAGGGTCCCAACTTTACCCCATAACCCTACCACAACACCCTAAACACCCTTGGGTGGTCCATAGGGTCACTAAGGACCCAATGGGGACAGGCAAATTGGCCAAGTTGGCTTAAGTCCACCCTAACCCTAAATGGGTCAAATTGGCCTACTTAGGGTCAGTTGACCCTTCCTTAGCCAAGTGGACCCCACACATGCCCTCCTAACACTAAAATGAGGTCAATGGGTCACCAGGGACCCATTGGGGTCAACACAAAAGGCTAAGTTGACCCAAGTCAACCTTATCCCTAAAATGGTCAAAGTGCCTTAACTAAGGGGCATGTGACCTACAAGGTACCAAAAAAACCCTACCCAACCCTAACTAGACCCTATGGGAGGCTAATGGGTCACAAAGGACCCATTGGGGTCCACCCAAAAGGTCATTTGGACCAAGGTCAACTCCACCGTTGAAATGGGTCAAACTAGCCTGAATGGCTAGCTCAAGCACAATCTACTTGGGCTAAGCCATTGCTTTATAGGTGCTAAAAAATATCGGATTAGCCATCTAATTCCTGTAAATGCTGACTAGGAGAGAGAAGCTTCATTTTCCCTTTAATGGAGGAGAGAGAAAGTGGGGAAGAAGGTCATTCGTGGCTTGGGAGGCCAAAGGCCCTCTTTTATTGTTGGAATTATCTCCCTTGGCCAGCTAGGAGAAGGCCAATGGTTTTCCTGTCCATGGCAGTGCCTAGGGGAGGAGTATTTCCATGGTCGAGCCAAGCTTTCAATGGCCATTGATGGCTTGACCTCTCCCCTCCCCAACTGATGTTTTAAACACCATCAATGGCATGAGAGGAGTCCTTCCCACCATTTACCTGAAGATTTCGAGCCACTTGACTGTACTGTTGCAGAACTCTAGCGACACCTCCACCGCAAATGGCAACCTGTCGATCGACTCGACTCCAGATCACCAATAAGGTCCTCCTCTACTCCTTCCATGGGTAGATCATAGGACTAATTAGGGACAAGGATCAAGCTCAATTGAGCCTGATCAAGTGATCGTTTTTCCTATTTTTTTTAGAAAAATGAGATTGGCGGGATCGGCAGAACAGGCCTCTCCGATGGCTGTGCCGCCGCATGGCGATAGCCACCACCTCGACGGAGGTGGTTGTGGCGGTGGCCGGTCGGGGAGATGGCTGGGTGGCCGGCAGCAACACTTAGAAACAGCTCCAGGAAGAATGAATCCTGGCCGCTGGCGCGCTGGAGAAGACGACCGGATGCCGTCCTTTTTGCCACAAGATTTGTGCTGCTTTAATTTTAATCTTAGGTTAAATATTTTATTTCATGTGTTATTCTGTCACATATTATATGGCTAATGTCTTTATTTATTAAAAATACTTAGAGGCTTGTACAGAGAAAGTGGTCTACATGAAGTTTGTAGGTATGGATGTTTTGTTTATTTTAAAATTTATTTGAGTCAATTTGAAGTCCAGGTTTGATCACAACACTCATTTTGGTGAGATCTATACCTAGGGCTAGTCAGAGAATTAAATGTGTGCCCCCACTTCACCACAAGTCCAAATGACCTGAAATTTGGACAGGGGGTCATTATAAACTATTCCTAGGTCATGCCTAAAAATGGGAATTTTTGGAGATACTTATTCTATAGTTTTTGAAATTATTTAATATTTCTAAGGTAATTTAATTAGGGGATCTAAAACCTTCAAACCCTCCCAAATTTTGGTGAGTGGTCCTTGGGGTCATCATAAGGCTCTGTATAAATTTTCATCCCATTTGGTGATGATTTAGTTTGGAAACAAGCAAACCCTAGCCTTGCCCTAAAAGGGGTATTTAGATCAAAAGTGCTCCTTGTGGGTTGAGTGGTCAAATCACCTCAACAGAGGCTGAAACTTAGGCCACTGGTTTTATATGATGTTAGACACCCTCACATGGAATTTGGGGTAGATTGCGGTAGATTTGCCCTAGGACCCAAATTCAAACCCTAAGGTTGACCTTTGGGGATTGTGAAGGGCATGGGATGAAATGCCCTTGTATGGACTTGGTGTTTAGACCATGAGATCCTTGGGTGGTGGAAAGCCCTAGGGAGAGATATGGTGGGATTTGGACAGATGCACACCACATAAATCACTGGATAAGTTTTGGGGTCCATACACCTTAGGGAATGTCTAGTGGCTCATATGACTTTGGAATTGCATGACATGTTGGTAGAGGTCATTTTATTAATCATATTAACCACTGAAATATACCACATATTGTTGGGATGAGTTTACTAGTGGGTTCCTTTGAAAAGTGCACTATCATGAGTTATCTTAAAGAATTTTATTATGTGACTTCCTGACCTTGAGTTGGGATGCTATTTAGTCAAGCTATGTTTTAGGACTATAGCAAGCACTATAAAGTTTTAACATGAATTTTAGATCATTATATGGGGTACTTCATTCACAACTCATCAAGTTGGATCTTCTATTTAGAAATTTCTTATGAACAAACTATTCAATGGAAACTTATGAAATTTGGGAAGAATACATTTACTGACATTTTAAATCTCTGTGAATTTTTATGGAATTTTTGGAAGTCTATCTGTAGGGGTTGGTTCACAAGGTGTTGTTTTCTAAGTAAAAGTATGTGAATTTATTTTGATACTTAATAAGCTTGATAAAATGTGATTTTGGTTGGAGGCCCTTTCTGGTCATCCTTGAGATTCAGTAATTTTTCTATAATTTTCTGATGACTAACTTTAGCACTTTCTTCTTTACCCATACCTAATGGCTTACTCTTGGATTAATTAGATAGAGGCCAAAATATTTATGCAAATCATGAAACTAGGTATTTACTGTTATTCCTTTGTTATCTAGTGTTCATAATTTTTGAGAGGCCATTATTTGATAAAATATTATACTTCATGTTCAAATTACCCATGGCCTAACTTTGGAGAAAATAATTAAATACCAAATTAATTAGGAAAATTATGAATTTCTGGAGATGCCTAGTCATGTCATGATAGACCTCCATTAAATATCTTAAGGCTTGTGGATTAAAATTTAGAGTACCCAATATCATGTATATCATATAGCCTAGGTTGGTCTGCAATTAGTAAAACTGCCGAAATTGTGATGACATGGGATATGGTTATAGGTAGTAGGGAGAAATGCATGCTGATTTGGTGAGATGAAAGAGAGCTTCATTAGGAACCATGAGGAGGAGAATGTTGGGTTGGCTAGGGTTACGAGGTGCTCGGGATCGACGAAAGATCACCTTTCCTATGGAGAGAGAGAAAGAGAGAGAGAGTCAAAGCACACTAGGGTTAGATCCAGAGTAATATTAAAAAGGGATCGGGAACTGGTTATTAACCAATAACAGTAAGTGCCTTGCGAAAGGGATTCTTGGGCTTCAGCCCATCGTAGTTCCTAGTTCCCTCGAGAGCCCTTCACGGGGAGTACCTTGGGCAGTCCTGGGCTAACCTAAACCATAAGAAAAATCAATGTTTAAGAGAAATTAGTATAACTAGGGTTCCACTTTCACACACCCCGGTGTCTCGGGAGATTAGGATAGGTCTCACGAGTGGTAGGCTCGGTGGTGGTTTTTGGTGATGGGTGGGTTAGCCCGGCGAGCCGATGGCTCGGGTGGTTTTGTAACGGACGAGATAGTCTGAGTAGTCGGTGGCTCGGAAGGATTTGGATACATAAATAAGGTGGCGGGTCTTTGGTATTGGACGATCGTTCACACCGACGTCGATACATTGACTCAGTGGGTGTGGTTGACACTTAGCCAAAGAAAGTCTAGTGGATATGGCCAGCACTAGTACATGTTGACTCTAGGTTGTGTCCTTCTAGAGGCGTACGTAAGGGTTAGGCCTGGTAGTGTGGATACCCACCTAGGAGTGGGGGGCCCGACCCACTATCTCTGTTTGCCACTACGGAGGTTCCTGGGAGTGAAGCTAGCTGCCCAAATGGGGGGAACTAAAGGTGTGTGTGCATAGAGTCGTGTGTGTGAGTTGCGCTTGCATGAATCATGGCATAACATAGCTCTACACTCATACTTGTATTTAAACCTGACACCCCATCGTATAAATCGGTATGAGACTTTTTATATGATGGAAGACTTGCAGAAGACCCCTTAATTTATAAGTTTGTATGAGCATTAATATAAGTTAAGCTTACTTACTTCTTAGTTTGTCTTTCTTACATATGCAGCTTATTCTACTTGTTTACCTTACTGCTTGCTATTATAGAACTGCGAACTTGCACCTTCCTCCCTTAGCTGTGTATACATCATAAATAACTGCTAGATTAGTTCCATTATCAACTGCTTGTTTTATTCTCCACCTTCATAGCTTCCTTTTCCTCCTCCCCGCTCGGTGCCTAGGAGCCATGAGGGAGGGGTAGGGGATAATAGGACTTAGTCTTTTGACTAACAATTTTCGGACCTCAACATTCCAGGGACTCCGGATGGGAGACAGGGAGCTGCAGCAGGGGATACAGCACCAGCGGAGTACAATGCACGTGGAGGTGGGCCAGTCTAGCACAGGAGCACTAGCTACTAGCTCCGTGAGTGATTAGTTTACTTAGCTTCCGCGAGAGTTTGTAGTGAGGATTGATGTACTGAGCTTGAGCCCATTTATGTTTCTTTGTACTATTTTATTACAGTACATTTATCATATGTGGACTTGATGTGATTTCCTTTAAATATATTACATGTGATTGTGGACTTAGTTTTATCAATACTATGTGTATACTTCTCTTTCTCTTTGGTGATCGTAAAGACCGGCAGGATCAACATTTTGTGTGGCATGCTTCCCAATGTTGATGCGTGAAAACGAAGGGGGAGAAGGCTGTCACGGGCACCAGCAGCTAACGAGGTGTGTTCGGTCTCATGGGCAAGGTGAAGAGGTTGATGGTTGCGGGGACTAAGGAGATTAGAAAGCTTCTAAGTGCTCGAGAGTGGAGCAAGCGCTTGTTCAAGGGTTACGGGATAGTGGAAAGAATGGGAAGCTTTTTAGTGCTCGAGAGTGGAGCAAATGCTTGTTCAGGAGTTGCGGGGATAGAGGAGAGAAGGATGGTTGATCCGAGTGCGGAGCTGGTCGGAATGGTTGATCAGGAGCTGTCGAGCAGACGGTAATTTTGACGGTTGTGCTTGCAGGTTGATGCTGAGAGAACTGAGCTGAACAAAGAAAAGAGAAGGGCCGCTAGCAGCGCCAACAGCAGACTTCGCCCGCCGCGGCTTAAATACCACTCTTGCGACATGCTTTCCTTTGATTAATATTGACTGTTACAGATTGTATTACACCTTTATAAGAAAGCAAATAAAGGGTACATTGGGGGAAGCTGGCGGCTAAGGAAAGGAAAATGCCAGAAGGGAGGCCACGTGGACTGAAGAGCAAGGTCAGCAGGTCGCACGACTAAGGAAAAGAAAACGAGTGTGGACTAGGAAATTGAGTCCACAGGGGTTGATGGCTTGAACATGTCGTCGGCTATCCTCGAGCATGAGGGTGATCAGTCTGCCCCTAAATGAGAGGCACAAGGGTCTATTTATATGCCCGAGGAGGTAACGGCTTGCGGTGACGTTACCCCCGGTGAGACGGTAACTAGAGCGAGTAGAGAACGGAGTCCGCTGAGTCCACAACAGGCCACGCTGACAGGGACTGCCTTCTGGAACTAGTTCTGCTGATGGCGGACTTGGAGGAGTCCACCCCTGCTGTTGGCGGACTGAGTGGAGTCTGCCCGAAGTGCTGAACGAGCCTGCGCCAAGATTGTGCGGGCTGAGGGACTACACGCTTGCTGCTGGGAAGTGGGTGCTGGAAGCTGAGTGGCGGACTGCGCAATGACTCCGCCCCTACTGAGTTGAGCGCGCACGCGCTAAGGCGAGCTGAGGGATATCCACCCGCTGCTGGGAAGAAGCTGATCGGGAGCTGATGTTGACTGGCGGTCTGCACATCAAAGCCGCTGAGTGCGCAACAGGTAGCCCGAGTCTGCCTCTGCTGCTGAGAAGCTGGGGTTCATTGATGTCCGCAGGCTAAGAAGCGAGACTGCCCAGCCCTCAGCGAAGGTGTTGGAAATCACGCGCTACCCGAGGTGTTGGTCGACTGGGCAACCTGGCGTACTGAAGAAGCAGGATGCGCCTTCTACTGAAGTCTGCCGTCTGTTGAATATAACGTCTTGCCATCATTGTTGGGTGGCCTAGGCTTGGCGATCTAGCAGGCTGCATAGGCTTGGCGAAGTGGAGGCAGGCGTCGCGAGCCGGTTGCCTGGGTGCAAGTCGCCACTCTTGTCTGGCGGCCTAAAAATAGGTCGCCACTCTTGATTGATGATGAGCTGGAGTTGTCGTTGAAGATGGTGGGCGGCCTGGAGGCAGGCCGCTTGTTAATGTGGCTGTCTGGGCTGACTGGAATTCGAGACTGCCAAGGTTGGTCATCTGTTTGAGAGCTTGGGGCGGTTAGCTGAACAAAGAGCGCGGTCTGCAGGGGCGGACTGAGAAAACAGTCTGCGAGCCCTGTAGAGCGAAAGAAAGCCGGGCGACCTGGGATGTCAAACCGCTAAGGCCGCCCAAGCCGAGCAGACTGAGCGATCAAAGAAGCCTGTCCTCCCATCCTAAGATATCGCGACCTCAACTAAGAACCCGAAACAGGCCGCGACCAGCAAGCTGGCTACCTCGGGAAGGATCGCTGATTTCTGTGTTAACACAATCCTCGCACTTTTTAAGTTCCAAAGGAAACTTCGAAAAAGTTGGAGACCCACGAAAATCGTGATCCACCCCAAAGGAAAAGAAGAGGGCTAAAAGAGATAGAACTTGATGTCTCTCCTAAGGAGTTTGCTAATGTCTTCTTCTTGCAAAGGAAATGTTAGTGTAGGTATGTATGGAAGGTACACGTCTGTACTTGAGTTTGCCTTTGCAAAAATGAAGGAGATGTGTCTTTCACTAAGTTCTACAAAACGAATATGAGAGGAAAACATAGAAGAATAATAATCTTGTAAGTACCTGATGGAGGCTTGCAAGAACCTGTTATCCTCTACAAAAAGAAGGGTAAGCAGCATGTGTGAAGAGAAAAATAAATTGCAAGTACCTGAAGGGGACTTGCAAGTGTTTGCTGGTTTCTGCAAAAGAGAAGTTAGCAGAAGATATGAAAGTAAAGTAGGTCGTAAGTACCTGGAGGGAACTTGCAGGAATCTGCTAATCTCTGCAAAAAATGAGTTAGAAGAAAACATGATATATGAAAATAGGCTGCAAGTACCTGAAAGAAAACTTGCTGATATCTGATGATCTCTGCAAGAGAAGAGTTAAAAGCAGATGTGATATATGACAGTAGGTTGCAAGTACCTGGATGGTACCTGCAGATGCCTGCTAATCATTGCAAAGAGAAGAGTGAGCAGCAGACCTAAATATAATGAACTAAGCTGCAAGAACCTGGGCGGGGCTTGCGAATGCTAACTGGTTAATGAACTCTGCTAATACTCAAATGATGATAAAACCAGAATAGTGATCTTCTTGCTATATTAGAGACATCCTTAATATGAAGTCCAGATCAATAAGTCGAGTGTTGACTGTTGATATGATAGGAAGGATAAATAAGAAAAGATCATTTTAATTAGACTCTGCTTGCATGGATTGTTAATGAAGGAAATCCAGATTCTTTGATTAATGATTGATGCCATTAGCATTTAATAAGAGTAATGAAGAGCTTGTAAGTCATCATCTGATAGAGCTTTGAGCAAGCTGTTGAAGTTGGTGACCGGGCGGTCTGTCTTGGCGGGTTGAAGACCGCGCGGTCTGGCGGTTTGTCTCAGCCGACTTGGAGACCGGGCAGTCTAGCAGTCTACCCTGGTAATCTCTCTTTCTCTCTGGTGGTAGCCGTGCGGTTAGCCCTTCTGTCTAACCGCGCGGCTTGTGCGGTTTGTTCTGTATAGTCCGCTTAGTCCTGTAAATTTTTAGTCCCACATCTCTTATTTGTATTCTCTCATCTCTCCTCCATTATATATAAGGGAGGGCATACCTTTGTAATAGATATCTTTTTGGATAATAAAACTTTCAATTATTCAAAACTCCGACTTGTTTTTGGTCGTTTGTTCGCTACTTTAACATGGTATCAGAGGACTCGATTTTCTCCTCCTGATTCTGTGCATTGTCTCTGACCTCGCGACCTGTCCTCGCGACCTGTCCGCGGCTTGCTTCTTCTTCTCGCGGCCTATCCCCGCGGCTTGTTTCTTCCGCCTGCTTGCGCCCTGTTCGCGCGGCTTCTTCTCTCCTTGTCATTGCCCTTTGTGTGCGCGACCTCTTTGTTTGCCTCCCAGCAGACTTTTCACTGTTCGCGTGGTGTCTCTTTCTTCTGTTCGCACGGGCTGATTTCTAGCCGCTCGACTTCTTTCCCTCTGCTTGCTTCTGCAGCTAGGTCATGGCCCTTCTTGCCGCTGGTGTGCTATCACCAAGACCGCTACAGATCCCTTTCTCCTAACCGCTGCACTTTCTCTCTGTTCGTGCGGGTTCTTCCGTGTTTCGGCGGCCTCTCTACCCTTCTTCCTTTAGCCGCTCCTGCTTGTTAGTCGCCGCGACCTCCTGTACAGTCGCGCGGCTTGTGCTTCCCTCTTCTTCCCCTTTGCTTTGCTCTGCACCTTGGTCGTGGCCCTTCTTGTCGCTGGTGTGTTGTCACCGAGCCCACTGCAGTTTTTATTCCTCCCTTCATGGCTTTCATATACTCATCCAAGCCGTTCGCCTCGGTAGTCACGTCTTCTGGTCGTGCCCACGTTGTTACTCAAGGAAAATGGCTGATCGACACCGGTGCTACGAATCATATGACCGGCAATCTCCAGTGTTTTTCTCTCCTAGAAACACATGATCGGTTGCCCCCGGTTATTCTCGCTGACGGCTCTTCATCATCAGTCTATGGGACGGGGATAGTTCATGTCACTCTATCTCTTCACTTGGCGGATACTCTATATGTGCCCCAGTTCCCATGCAACTTATTATCTGTTCCCTCTCTATGCAAGCAATTACAGTGTTCCGTCACATTTACTTCTACTGCTTGCTCTTTTCAGGATCCGGACTCCCAACGGACGATTGCTACTGGGACTGAGAGTGGCGGCCTATACTTCCTGGACAACATTTCTGCTTTTTCCACCTTCTCCTCCACCTCCACAGATATTCTCCAATGGCATATCCATCTTGGTCATGCTCCTCCACGTCTTCTTCGTCAACTTCTGCCCCACCTCCCTCCACAAAGTCCTCTGCTCAACTGTGAGGTCTGTCATCTTGGCAAGCATCACCGCTCCTCCTTCCCTCCAAAGCACGTTCGTGGCTCTACCCGTCCGTTTGATCTCATCCACTCTGATATTTGGGGTCCTTATCCTACTCTTACCATTGGTCAGGGTAGTTCATATTTTGTCACGTTCATTGATGATTTCTCTCGCTGTACGTGGGTGTATCTACTAAAAGATCACTCCGAATTATTCTCTATATGGACGTCCTTCTATCTCATGATCAAAACTCAGTTTAATGTTTCTTTCAAAGTTTTTCGATCTGATAATGCCAAAGAATATATCAGTCATGACTTTTCTACATTCTGCATGCAAAATGGGATTATTCATCAAACTAGTTGTGTCTATACTTCACAACAAAATGGTGTGGCCGAACGCAAAAACCGTCACCTCCTCGATGTCGCTCGCACCTTGATGACCTTGATGCATGTTCCTCGCTCCTATTGGGGCTATGCTGTTCTCCTTTCCTGCTACCTTATCAATCGTATTCCCTCCACGGTTCTCCACGGAAAAACCCCATTCTCCATTCTGTATCCAGGCAAGGAGCCGTTTCCTCTACCTCTCCAAATCTTTGGATACACTGCCTTTGTACATACCCCTTCTGCCACCAGTGATAAGCTCTCCCCTCGCTACACCAAATGTGTCTTTCAGGGGTACTCCACCACTCAGAAAGGCTATTGTTGCTTTGATCCCGTCCTTCGTAAATAGTTTGTCTCTGCTGACGTCACCTTCTTCGAGAATACCTCCTACTTCTCGGATGACTCCTCTCCTTTTCTCCCAGCTTCTGGTTCTCTTGTCGTTCCCTTCGTTCCCTCACCTCCTACTATGATCTCCACCCCTACACCGTCTCCATCCACCCCTCTCCATCCACCTCTCTCTCTCCCTTCTCCTCCACCCTCTCCCTCATCTCCGCCGTCGTCGCTCTCTACTCCCGGGCCAGCTTTCTCTACCATGGATGCTCCGGATGCCGCGGGACCCGCTGACCTGGATCTTCCTATAGCTCTTCGCAAAGGGGTGTGAACGTGTACCCTACACCCCCTTGCTGCTGTTGTTTCCTATGATCGTCTTACTCCTTCTCACAGGGCATTTGCACTGGCTATCTCTGCCACTGCAACACCCCGCTCCTACCAGGAGGCCCTTGCTATTCCTCATTGCAAGATGGTCATGGATGAGGAAATGGCGACCCTAACTGAGCGGGGTACCTGGACTCTTGTTCCTCCTCCCTTCGGCATTGATGTTGTTGGCTGTCGCTGGGTCTTTGTGGTCAAATTTGGCCCCGACGGCATTGTGGATCGTTATAAGGCTCGCCTTGTTGCTAAGGGCTTTACTCAGACCTATGGGGTTGATTACTTTGACACCTTCTCCCCCGTGGCTCGTCTCAGCACTATCCGGGTCCTTCTCTCTGTGGCGGTAAATAGGGATTGGCCGATTTCCCAGCTGGATGTCAAGAATGCCTTCCTTTATGGTGATCTTCACGAGGCCATTTACATGGAGCAACCTCCTGGGTATGTTGCTCAGGGGGAGACACGAGTATGTCGGCTGAAGAAGGCAATCTATGGCCTCAAGCAGAGCCCTCGAGCTTGGTTTGACAAGTTTTGCGGCATTGTGGCTGCCGTTGGTTTTGCGCGAAGCTCTGCCGATCACCCTCTATTTATTCGCAAAACTCCTTCGGGGATGGTTGTTCTTGTTGTGTACGTCGATGATATTCTTCTCACTGGCGATGACCAGGAAGGGGTAGCCCTGACAAAGCGACATCTTCGCCAACATCTGATCACGAAAGATATGGGCTCTCCAAAGTACTTTCTGTGGATCGAAATCTCTCGGAATCCCGACTCCTTAGTTCTCTCTTAGCGTAAGTATGCCCTTGATCTTTTAAAAGAGGAAGGATTGACTGGAGTGAAACCTGCCCGATGCCCCATTCAACTGGAGAAGACAAAACCGGGACAGATGATTCGCCTCCTCTTTCACATAGTTCGCGGTACAAGCATCCGGTTGGTAAGCTCATATATCTCACAGTGACCAGGCCCGACATTTCTTATGCTGTGGGCAAGGTGAGTCAATTCATGCAAGCACCTAGGGAGTGCCATCTACAGTCAGCCTTGCAGATCTTGGAGTATGTCAAAGCAGCGCCTAGGAAAGGATTACTTTTTCAGAAGAATGGTCATCTGAGGATTGAAGCATACTCAGATGCAAGTTATGCTGATGACAAAGGGGATCGCAAGTCAACCTCAGGTTTTTGCACCTTTGTTGGGGGAAATCTGGTGAGCTGGAAGAGCAAGAAGCAGTCTGTTGTCTCCAGGTCCACTGCAGAAGCTGAGTATCGCAGTATGGCATCGACCAGTTGTGAGTTAAAATGGATGCGGGCTCTCATGCTGGATTTAGGAGAGGTCTACAACAACCCTCTACCTATGTTCTGTGATAACAAGGCCGCCATATACATCTCCAAAAATCTGGTCTTCCATGAAAGAACAAAGCACATTGAGGTCGACTGTCATTTCATTCGTGAAGAGATCTTAAAGGAACAAATTTGCACTCCCTTTGTCACTTCTGATAAAGAGCTAGCTGACATCTTCACCAAGCCAGTTTCTGCCTCATTTCTTCATGTTTGTGACAAGCTGGGCATGATCGATATATATGCTCCAGCTTGAGGGGGAGTGTTGAAGTTGGTGACCGGGCAGTCTGTCTTGGCGGGTTGAAGACCGCGCAGTCTGGCGGTTTGTCTCAGCCAGCTTGGAGACCGGGCGGTCTAGCGGTCTACCCTGTCAATTTCTCTTTCTCTCTGGTGGTAGCCGTGCGGATAGCCCTTCTGTCTAACTGCGCGGCATGTGCGGTTTGTTCTGTATAGTCCGCTTAGTCCTGTAAATTTTTAGTCTCATATCTCTTATTTGTATTCTCTCATCTCTCCTCCATTCTATATAAGGGAGGGCATACCTTTGTAATAGATATCTTTTTGGATAATAAAACTTTCAATTATTCAAAACTCTGGCTTGTTTTTGGTCATTTGTTCGCTACTTTAACACAAGCGATGCATATAAGATGAGAGTAAACAAAGTGAATGTCGTGAATCCTCTTGATAGGTCGGATTTAACCTGTTCACCTGTGAAAGAGGCAGTTGATAAAAAAGAGGTTTATACTCGGTGATGACCAAGAAATATTGGATGCTGCTACAGGAGATCACTCGTGGGCCTTATGCATCACTTGTCCAAGAAAGGTCATCAGGAGTATAGCCCTACTAAGAGCGGGTTGGCTGCGCATCCTTTAGAAGGCACAAAAGAGAAAAGCACGGGAAATCCTGAGAAGGATCGCTAGATACACTGCTCTCATGCCTCGAGTTATAACATCACTGATCAATGAGACTAGTTGCGCCAAAGTGGCCTAAAGCATTGCTTGTTTGTGGAAAGATCAGTGGAGTTGTGGGCCCCACAAAAGCACGAATTGAGAGTACCATATAGTATTCGGCCATCACAATTGTGAGATGATCGAAGAGACAAGGCTACTCTTGATCGTCATTGCTTGTCCAGCAAAGATCATCGTAACTGTGATGTATCCTTAACGAAGCACAGCAGAGCTAACACATGGGCCTTCCTGACGCACACTTTTTGTCAGATGCTGGCTAGGATCCGAAGTCCCGTATTCCTCCACATGAAAGTTGGATAGCTCCCACTACACATATGCGAACACTCCCCGCGATATGTGGTCATTGTGGTCTTACGCCGGAATCCAATCTCGAGGGGACCTATAGCAAGACTCGGTGATATCTCAGTGGTTCAGTGATCTCTTTGGCAAAGAGAAAATAGAGGAAGAAGCACTCCAAAAAGGGAAATGTGTCAATACAGGATCCCTGAAGTAAATTTTATTGAAATGCAAGAAGGAACACTTAGAAGTGCTTTGCAAAGAGAATGTTGGAAACATGTAAAGTAGAGATAACCGTCAATGGTTGCGAGGAGCTTTAAGGAGCGGTGATGTCCTTTTTCGGTTCAAAATAGTCTTCCAAGCCTGCCCTCGTCATCGATATCAAAGGTTTCAACAGTATTGTTAACAACAAGGAGAGGGTGTTCGTCGATTAGGCTCACTCCTCTTGAGCAACAAGGAATGCCCGCAACTTCTTTGCCCTTTGAGGTTGCTGGATCAGGGCAATCATCTTTGGGAAGCAGGTCACGCATTTTACCCTGCCGCAGCATCTTTTGAACTGGATGGCGGAGTGCTCGGCAGTTCTCAGTTAGGTTCCCTGGCTCTTCGTGGAATTCGCAATATGGATCTGAGTCTTTAGATCTTTGATCAGCTGGTCGATAAGGCCTTTTGTAGTTAGCCCTATCCTTCATGACTTGGCTTACTTCTAGCATGGCCTCTTTGAGTTCACGCTCTTGCAAGTCATCATCCTGTTGTTGATGAACTGCAACTATTTGTGAAGAGGTAGCTGGTAATGACAGCAATTGACCTCGAGTTCGATCGTGGTCCTGGAAGGGATATCGATGACGCTGAAAACTTCTTCCCTTCCTTGAGTGAATGGGAAATGTTTGTGAGGAGACCTCGGAGGCTGCTTGTGAGAAGGATCTTTCTCTAATATAAGCCTGGAGATGAAGTCTGGGTTGCTCTTTTCGCCTCGGATGTATGAGTAGGCTAAGGCAATCAACTCTTGGTACGTTCTTGGTGCTCGGACATTGGCTTCATACTTGAGCGGCCTTTCACGAAGACCGTGGATAAGAGACACTCAGTACATTTTCTGACCAACAATCTCGATGTCCAAGATTTCTCTCTGGAATCGATCAACGAACTGAGACCAAGTTTCATTCTGATGTTTCCTGAACTCAAAGAGGGCTTCTGGTCCGCTCTTTCTCTTTGTTGAAGTGGAGAATCTGAGCAAGAACTCCCTTCACAGATCAGCAAAGGAAGTGATGGAGTGAGGGCGAAGACCGTAGAACCAATCCCTCACTTGCCCATCAAAAGTTGTCACAAGTAGCTTGCACTTGGTAGCATCTGAGAGAGTTTTGAGAGCAACGACTGACTCAAAAGCTTGAAGATACTTCATTGGATCAGTCTCTCCAGTGCAGATTGGTAGTCATGGCTCTCTGAAATTAGTTGGAGTTGGTTCATGCCGAACATTCTCTAAAAATGGTGACGGCTCTTCCTGTTCCCCTACAGCATAAGGATAAAAGGGAGCATAAGTTGTAGCTGTAAAAGGAGGATAGAAAGGAAAAGCTGTTGTAGGAGGAGCAAAGGTAGGAGCTGATGGATAAGGATGGCTTCCCTGAAAGTTGAGAAATCTTGCAGGACTTCCCTTGGCTGCTTCCCGGAAGAAGTTTTGACGAGCTGCAAACTCTTCATCTTGAGTTCACAAAGGGGCTGCAAGCCCTTGCGAAAAGGTTGTTGTATAAGGTGGAGGATAGACCGATGGGCAAGTTTAAGGATAGGTCTTTTGATTCTCCAATGTTGGCATTGGATTGACCGGAGCAGCTAGAGCAACTTCAGCTACTGCAGGTTGTGCGTCTAATCGCTGCGTGATTACAACAAGAATTTGGTTGATTACTTGGAACTGCTGGGCATTTTCACGGCGCGATTGCTCGAAGGCCTCCCAGAGAGGATCATCTCTGGGACTTGATTGAGTAAAGTTCTCGGCTGAATGATGATCTGACATGTCTACCTGTCTATTTTTACCATCTGTTCGAATCTGAAGGTCGTGTGTTAACTATTGATGCGTGAAAACATAGTGGGAGAAGGATGTCGCGGGCACCAGCAGCTAACGAGGTGTGTTTGGTCTCACAGGCAAGGTGAAGAGGTTGATGGTTACAGGGACTGAGGAGAGGAGAAAGCTTCTGAGTGCTCGAGAGTGGAGCAAGCGCTTGTTTAAGGGTTGCGAGGATAGAGGAGAGAAGGGGAAGCTTCTGAGTGCTCGAGAGTGGAGCAAACGCTTGTTCAGGAGTTGCGGGGATAGAGGAGAGAAGGATGGTTGATCCGAGTGAGGAGCTGGTCGGGAAGGTTGATCAGGAGCTGTCGAGCAGACGGTTACTTTGATGGTTGTGCTTGCAGGTTGATGCTGAGAGAACTGATCTGAACTAAGAAAAGAGAAGGATCTCTAGTAGCGGAAATAGCAGACTTCGCCGACCGCGACTTAAATATCACTCTTGCGACGGGCTTTCCTTTGATTAATATTGAGAGTTACAGCTTGTATTACACCTTTACAAGAAAGCAAATAAAGGGTACATTGGGGTAAGCTGGCGGCTAAGGAAAGGAAAATGCCAGAAGGGAGGCCGCGCAGACTGAAGAGCAAGGTTGGCAGGCCGCGCGACTAAGGAAAAGAAAAAGAGTGTGGACTGGGAAATTGAGTCCACAGGGGTTGATGGTTGAACTTGTCGTCGTCTGTCCTCGAGCGTGAGGGTGATCAGCTTGCCCCTAAATGAGAGGCATGGGGGTCTATTTATAGGCCCGAGGAGGTAACGGCTTGCGGTGATGTTACCCCCGGTGAGACGGTAACTGGCACAAGTAAAGAACGGAGCCCGCCGAGTCCGCAACAGGCCGCGCGGACAGGGACTGCCTTCTGGAACTAGTTCTGCTGATGGAGGACTTGGAGGTGTCCACCACTGCTGCTGGCGGATAGAGAGGAGTCCGCCCGAAGTGATGAACGAGCCCATGCCAAGATTGTGTGGGCTGAGGGACTACCCTCCTGTTGCTGGGAAGCGGGTGTTGGAAGCTGAGTGGTGTACTCTGCAATGAGTCCACCCCTGCTGAGTTGAGTGTGCACGCGCCAAGTGTGGGAGCTGAGGGATATCCGCCCACTGCTGGGAAGAAGCGGGTCGGGAGCTGATGTTGACTGGCAGTCTGCACATCAAAGTTGCTGAGTCTGCAACAGGTATTCCAAGTCCGCCTCTACTGCTGAGAAGTTGGGGTTCATCAATGTCCGTGGACTAAGAAGTGAGTCCGCCCAGCCCTCAGCAGAGGTGTTGGAAACCGTGAGCTGCCCGAGGTGTTGGTCGACTGGGCGACGTGGCGGACTGAAGAAGCAGGAAGTGCCTTCTGCTGAAGTTCGTCGTCTATTGAATAGAACGTCTTGCCGCCCCTACTGGGCGGCCTGGGATTGGCGACCTAGCAGGTCGCCCATGCTTGGTGAAGTGGAGGCAGGCGTTGCTAGCCGGAGGCCTAGGGGTAAGTCGCCACTCTTGTCTGACGGCCTGAAAACAGGTCGCCACTCTTGATTGATGATGAGCTGGAGTTGTCGTTGAAGATGGTGGGCGGCCTAGATGCAGGCCACTTGTTAATATGGCGGTCTGGGCGGACTGCAATCCGAGACCGCCAAGGTTGTTCATCTGTTGGAGAGCTTGGCGCGGTTAGTTGAACAGAGAGCGCGGTCTATAGGGGCGGACTGAGGAAACAGTCCGCGAGCCCTGCAGAGCGAAAGAAAGTCGGGCGACCTGGGCGGTCAGACCACTGAGGCCGCCCAAGCCGAGTGGACTGAGCAGTCAGGGAAGCCTGTCCGCGCATCCTAAGATGTCGTGACCTCCAGGGAGAACCTGAAACAGGCCGCGACCAGCGAGCTGGATACCTCGGGAAAGATCGCCGATTTCTGGGTTAACACCCGAGTGTCGGTGTCCCCGCAAAATGGCGGTTCTGTGCATAAGACCCTGGTGGTTTTAAAAGGAAAAAAGGGGTCTTACATGCCATGATCGACCTTTACTCGCTTGCACGCAAAACATTCTGAAACGAACTTCGCTATATCATCTTTCATTCCGAACCACCAGGCTATCTGCCTCAAATCTTGGTACATCTTGGTTGAACCTGGGTGGTAGGCAATGCTGGAACCATGAGCCTCACTGCACAACTTAACTCGAATATCTTCAACATTGGGGATGCCAAATCTATCACGATACTTCAAGGAACCTGCGTCATCGATCGAAAAATCTGGCAACTCTCTCTCCTCAGTTCTCTTGTAAAGGTGCAGCAACTCAAGGTCTTCCATGTGATGCAATCTTGTGAGTGCAATCCATGAAGGCTCAGATACCTCCAAACTACTTGACAAATTATACCTCCCAACAAAAATATTCAACAAGAGAAATTCTTCTACCAGCAAACCCACAGAAAGATTAAAAATTGTCCCCATCTTTCTACTCAGGGCATCGGCTACCACATTATCTTTGTCCGGATGGTACTGGATCTCAACATCATAATCAGCAACATACTCTAACCAACTTCGTTGGTGCAGATTCAACTCTCTTTGAGTGAAAACGTACTTTAAGCTTTTATGATTGGTATAAGTCTTGCATATTGCGCCATACAGCAAGTGCCTCCACAACTTTACGGCATAAATCACTGCTGCGAACTCTAGATCATGGGTAGGGCATTTCTTTTCATGTACCTTTAACTATCTCGACCCATACGCAATTACCTTTCCTTTCAGCATAGACACACAACCCAGACCAACATGCGATGCGTCTACATACACTGCATATTCTAACCCTTCAGAAGGCAGAGACAAAACTGGGGTAGTTCACAGTCTCCTCTTCAATTCCAGAAATGCTTCCTCGCACTTATCGCTCCAATTGAAAGCTGCATTCTTCTGCGTCAGTTTAGTCAAAGGCACAGATAACGTAGAGAAACTCTCTACAAACCACCTATAGTAGCCAGCCAACCCTAGGAGTCTCCTTATCTCCTTGGGGGTGGTGGGCCTATTCTAATCCATAACAGCAGTCACCTTCTCAGGGTCAACCGAAATTCCATCTTTATTTACCACATGACCCAAGAAGGATACCTGAGGCAACCAGAACTCACACTTACTTAGCTTGGCATATAGCTTATGCTCCCTTAAAGTAGACAAAACTAAACGCAAGTGCTGGACAAGCTCATCAACACTGCGAGAATACATCAAAACGTCATCTATAAACAAGACCACGAAATGGTCCAGAAAATCATTGAACACACTGTTCATCATATCCATAAAGGAAGAGGGAGCATTGGTCAAACCAAAGGACATTACCAGAAACTTAAAATGCCCATACCGCGAACGGAAGGCAGTCCGTGGAATATCTACCTCACGAATCCTCAACTGGTGGTAGCCTGAATGAAGATCGATCCTTAAAAACACAGAGCTTCCGCGCAACTGATCAAACAGATCATCAATCCTATGCATGGAATATCTACTCTTAATGGTGACTTATTCAACTCTTTATAGTCAATACACAGCCTCATTGATCCGTCCTTTTTCTTTACGTACAAGACGGGAGCACCCCAAGGCGAAGAACTCGGCCTAATAAAACCACTCAGGAGCAACTCATCCAACTGAGTATACAGCTCCTCTGACTCATGCGGGGCCATCCAGTACGGCACCTTTGCAATAAGACGGGTACCCGGCTCCAGATCTATGATAAACTCCACGTCCCTCTCAGGTGGGAGACCAGGAAGATTAGCCGGAAAAATATCCGGAAACTCACGTACCACCGGAATATCCTCTATACACGGCAAGCTAACAACTGTCTCCAAAACTGAAACCAAATAAGCAAAACATTCAGAATTTACCAGCTTTCGAGCACATACCGCAGATATAATTAGAGAAACTTGGTGCAGAAAACCATAAACACTCCTGAGTTGACCGTTGTCCATCTTGAAGTCCAAGTGCTTAACCTTGCACTGGATAACCGCATCATATTTGGACAACTAGTCCATGCCCAAGATCACATCAAAATCTTCCAAGTCTATCATCTTCAAATCAGCAACTGCTAGAAAGTCACCTAATAAAATCAGACAACTTCGGATACCCTGGTT
This sequence comes from Platanthera guangdongensis, assembly GCA_039583875.1. Taxonomy (NCBI): domain Eukaryota; kingdom Viridiplantae; phylum Streptophyta; class Magnoliopsida; order Asparagales; family Orchidaceae; genus Platanthera; species Platanthera guangdongensis. The sequence continues at coordinate 162,204,387 of CM077153.1, read as the reverse complement.
CGACAACACCGAGTCACCAGAAGGAAACTTGACTTGAAACGCATCGCCGAATTGATCGAGAGTCAAACGATGACGCTCAACAAAGACCCTAACCACAAATGAGTGTGTAGTACCGGAATCAAAGAGAACATGTGCCCAATGGTTCTTTACTTTAAATTTCCCTATAAAAATGCTTACATAACTAATCGAACTACATCGAAACTACAGCTACAAGCTAAAACAGAAACAAAACTAGGTTAGAAACTAACCTGAAATCACTTGGGGAGAAGTCTGGGCCTCCTCCTGAGACAGCACGTTCTGCTTTCCCTTCCCTTTGTATACAGGTTGCAGCGATGGCAAGGCCCGAAGCAGAATTGGCTGCAGCGCAGGCTGAGACTGCGGGCACTTTGACTCTATGTAACCTTTCTATCCACACTGAAAGCAGACTCGAATCTTATCCCAACAGTGGGCAGCATTAGGCACCTTTCGTTTGCACGAAGTATAAACCAAATCTCCCTTAGGAGCACCCTGGATCGCATGGACCTGCTCCTGTTTTTGAGCTCCTAGCCTCTGGAAACATTTCTCAAATGGGTGGCCTGGCCGGCCACAGAAACTGCAAATTTCCTTGCTTCTCTTCCGCGAAGCAGCACCGGATTCCTTAAAATTTTTACGCTCGCCAGTCTTCCTCTTATCCCTTCTCATTTATTTTCCTCGGTTCTTGGCATTATCAATTTCCTCAACCTTAAGAGCTACTTCGACTGCTTTGGCATAACTCTCTGATTTATAAGCACTCGCCAACTGCTGGATGTCACTCTTCAGACCACCCAGAAAATGCTTAACTCTGCTATCTTCAGAAACTACTAAATCTGGGGCGAACCATCTCAGCTTGCTAAACTCCACCTCATACTCACTCACTGTGAGCTTCCTCTGCTTTAAGCGCGGGAAATCATTTAACAAACGGTCCCGCTCGACCGACGGCAGAAAATTCTTCATCAAACGCTCCTTGAAGACTTCCCAAGAACATCCATCCTTCAAGTTTTCCTTCTCCCTTAGCCACCAACTCTTTGCCAAACCCGTGAGCTGGTAGGCAGCGACCATTACTCTCTGGTCCACTGAAACTCTGCAGTAAGAGAACATCTCCTTGATGGCTATAATCCAGTCATCCAAAGCCATAAAGTCTGCCCTACCATCATAGGTAGGGGGTCCCAATTACTGGAAGTGCGAGATGAAGTTCATCTCTAGTGTCAGCACACCTGTGGGCACTAGAGGAGCAGGATGAACTGGAATGCCTTGACCCACGGTCGGATCCTGAACTCTAAGCGGCAGCCCTGCAACGACAGACAACAAGGTTTGGATCTGCAACTGCATCTCCAACATTTTCCTAGACAAAGCTTCATTGCTCTTTCACAATCCTTCAATCACAGCCTCATTCTGATCACCAGACGACTCGCCCTCTGATAGGGGAGTCGACCTCATCGTAGGACGTCTCGACATTCTAGAAAAGGTAACGAACGACTCGTCAAAAATAATCATAGTCCACAACTAGGCCACACAACTAGTTCAGACCATACTTAGACACTTGCTTGTGTTGCATCTTGCTCTAGGATTTTATTATGATGTTATGTCCTACTTAGGATGATATCCTCCCATCCTATTTACTCATGTTCCTATGATATGAATGCATGAGTTCTTTATTCTCCTTTAAAATCATGTGTGTGCATGTGTGATCATGTAAACATTAACTTAACACGCATGCTTATGCGATGATATGCTATGTATGCCATGCTATGCATTCTAAAAAGGGCCTTAATGCATGCATGAACGGCGTACGCATGAAATATTATGCATCTCATACTACATAACATCACATGTAACGAGAAAAGAAAACGTGCTAATGGGCACCCATGTGATGATGGTTATGCATCTCATACTACAAAACTGTCACATGTTGCATCTCATACTACATAATATGCCTCGTATACTTCTTATCATGCTATGAGTGTAGTGTTGATGCTTTGGTTAAGGCGTACTGATGACACATCAGTGTGTGTATGCAAATGAAGGAAGGAAACAAACTAAACGAGATTGGTTGGTTTGACCAACTTGTCAAACCAACCTCCCTCTGCTACCAACTGTCACAACCCGCATTTTTCACCGCCAAATAAGTATATCAGAGTAAGGGAAAAATGCGCGTCATGATGCCACATCAGCAGGGGATAACTGCGGATGCTCAAGCAAAACTCCTACTTAACCATGAAGAAAGGTTCTGTAAGTTATTTAGAGTTAAAATCAATTTGAGTATAGTAGATAGTCATATACCTCAGCTTATTGGATCATCTAGTCCACAAGAAAAGTAGTTAAACGCTATGGAAAAATACTTCTTTTATCAGATTAGGCATCCTACAAGAGCTTAAAGGTTCCCAAAGGACACCTCAAGGTATGCAAGTTCTAAGTTTATAATAGCAATAAAGTAGATTTGTACGATGGTTAAATATAGTGACTTAACATTCTAAAAGCATGCAATGCATGAGGCAATAATAGTAGTTTTATTTTATACTTGAAAATACCTACCATACATTCTGTTGACGCAAGAAATGTGCCCTCAAGTTAACGAGTTGTTCGATCTCACAAGCTAAGGTGAAGAAGAGGAAGGGCTGCGGGGATAGAGGAGAGGTCTGCTGAGAGCAGCCAGGAAGGTTGCTGATCAACAGAGAAGCCTGCCTAATCAGCAAGGTAGAAGCTTGCTAGAGCAGAGAAGAAGCTTGCTTGAGCGGAGGAGGAGCTTGCTCAAGTAGAGAAGAGGCTTGCTTGAGCGGAGAAGAAGCTTGGTAAGGGACTATCGAGCAGACAGCTACTTGGGAGGTTAGCTTTGCAGGTTGATGCCGAGAGAGGAGAGAAGAAGAGAGGAGGGGCCGCTAGCAGCGGCAACAACAGAATTCACCTGCCTCGGCTTGAATGTCACTCTTGCGACGGGCTTTTCCTTTAATCAAGAAGCGGAATTACAACTTGCCATTACACTTTTACAAGAGAAAGCAATAAAGGGTACAGTGGGGGAAGTTGGCTGTTAGGGAAGGAGTTGCCAGAGACTAAGTAAAAAAGACTGCCAGTAGTTGTGGAGGACTGGGAGGACTGGGAAACTGAGTCCGTAGACCTTGCTTGATCAACTGTGGAAGACTGGGAGGAATGAGAAATTGGAGTGCGCAGACCATGCTTGATCAACTGTGGAGGACTGAGAAACTGAGTCTGCAAACCTTGATCAAGCTGGCAGTTCTCCTCTCGCCCCCGTGCCACCCCCCAAAATGAGAGGCATTGGGGGCTATTTATAGTCCCGGGGCGGTAATGGTCTTGGTAACGTCACCACCGGTAAGGCGGTGAGTTATGCGAGTACAAATGTTGAGTCCGCGGAGTCCGCGATAGGTCGCACGGTCTGGGACTTGCTACTTGAACTGGCTGCTGCTTGGACTGGGCAGAGCAAATCGCCGACCTGGGCGGACTGGAGGCAGGCAGACTACATGCTTTACATGGGTTGGCAGCTAGGAGAGGCAGGCTGCCTGAAACAAGCAGAGGGGCATCCTGAGGAACAGGCCGCCGCTTGGGCAGGTAGATGGGGCGGCCTGAGGAGCAAGCCAGCCACCAGGATGGAGGCCTAGAGCAGGCCGCCCACTAGGGGCGGCAGCCTGGGTAGGCCGCCCACTAGGGGCAGCGGCCTGGGAAGGCCGCCCACTAGGGGCGGCAGCCTGCTCAGGCCGCCCACTACGGGCGGCGGCCTGCTCAGGCCGCCCACTAGGGCGGCGGCATAGGCAGGCCGCCCACTAGGGGTGGCGGCCTGCTCACGCCGCCCACTAGGGGCGGCGGCCTGCTCAGGCCGCCCACTAGGGGCAGCGGCCTGCTCAGGCCACCCACTAGGGACGACGGCCTAGGCAGGCCACCCACTAAGGGTGGCGGCTTACTCAGGCCGCCCATTAGGGGCGGCGGCCTGGGCAGCAGGCCGCCCTCCTGGGCCGGCATAAAACCTGAGCCGGAGAGAGTAGCTGAGCCCGCAACTATTGCGTTGGTCGCGTTGACGCTGGCGGTGCGACCTAGCGGTCTGAAGGAGTAGATCGCACAGATCGCCCCCTGATGGTGTAGGTTGCCTCCTGCAAGGAAGAATGTTGCACGGTCAGCATCCCTAACCGTGTGGCCTACGAGGGTGAGCCATGTGAGCAGCCCGCCGTCCCACAGGGCACGTGGTGTTGGATCATACGGCGCCCTTAGAGGGGGGGGTGAATAAGGGTTCTTCTAAATTTTCTTAAACAATTTGAGCAACCTTTACACAATGAATAACAACAAAATAATAGAAGAGAGCAAATGAACACAAGCTAGAAACAACAATGATATATTTTAAAAGAGTTACAATGTATACAATGTGTCTCTATAGAGCTAGAGACAAAGGCTCATAAAATAAATAATTTGCTAGTGTATTCGCCGGTTCTTCTACCAAGAACCGGCAGGCTAAAGCATATCTCTCCCTAGATCTTGCTACTATCCTCCCCTAGATTTAACCCCGATCTAGACGCTGCACACAAGGCAACGATTTCTCCCTAATCCACACAAAGACTTGGACGCCACTCACAAGGCAGCGATTTTCCCCTAAGCCACAAGAGGACCTAGACGCCACGCACAAGGCGGCGATTTCCCTTCCGATTATAATGAGAAACTAAATGAAAAATAACAAAAATTAATTGAGCACTTTAGACTAGACACTCCCTTCAAACAAAGCGGTGATGATGCTGATGAATCCTTGCAAGAGATGCTTTGAATGCTTCGCACGTGCCGTCAATCTTCCGCGCTATTTGGCCTTCTTAGGTGTTTGGAGTATCTCTGAGTTCTGGAGCTCTCTGGAACGTCTATGAAGTTAAGTGCACTCCAGGTAATGAAATTCGTAACTTTCTCAAAAAAATGAGACTTTTATATTCTGGTGCTATCGTCAGGCGATACTGGGTAGCGCCATCTGGCGATAGCGGTAACCGCTGCCACGTGTCTCACGAACTCCTCATTTTCGCATCGCATGAATGTTGAGCGCCGAATCGTGCACTATCGCCGCGCGATACCAGATATCGCCATCTGGCGATAGTGAAATAACGATGGCCATGATTTCGTCGAGCATCGAACGGGAATTCGTCAAGTGGCATTATCGCCTGGTGGCGATACCCACAATCGCCTAGCGATATCACCCGAGGTCAATTCTAATCCGATTCAACATCAAAAATATATGAGATATTAACATGTGTTACCTGCACACCAATAACATCTAAATATCAAATACAAATAAGATTTGTTATTAGCAAACCAGGAAGCGTGGAATGCATGCTCCAACAATCTCCCCCTTTTGATAATAACAAATCCATTAAGAAAGAAATCATGAATGTTAAAAAGGGCCACCCAATTTGAGTATCAAGACGAAACAAGTGTATGTGCACAAATTGCTCTTGGATGAAACACTCCCCCTAAATTTGATCTCCCCCTAAATGGAAGCATATTGGAAATTCGTGTATTTTGAATTAAAGATGTGAAAAATAATTGAAATAAATAATGTGTCTTCTAAGTGTGCACAAAGATAAAAACAAATAATGTGTCATCCAAGTGTGCACAAAGATATAAGAACAGACTTCGTTGAATGATTGCTTTTGGAAAGTTTCTCCCCCTTTGATATTGTCAAAAGAGATCCAAGAGTACGGCGGAAGCGAAAGAAGGAAAAACCATAAAAGAGAGACTCAGAGAGGGTAGGTGAGCAATGTAGTATAAATAAAATGAGTAAATAGTAACTATGGCAATGTTCAACAAACTATATCATAAACACATGGTCTAGTGAAAAGGTGTTGGTGAAACAGTTTTCAGTCCAATTCTCATAATAAGAACGTTTAGAGATGATAATATTGTGTACATGTGAGGTGGGTGGCGAAACTGATGCTTAGTCTTACAAAGAAAACATGAACATGTGAATGTTAAAAAACAACATAACATAGTTGTTACATGCGGAGCTATACTTGTACCCAAGAGGTCAGCACACATAAGAAAGAAATTATTCATGTAAAATTCGCACAAGACACTTTACAATTCTTGCCAAGGTGCTCAACCTCACAATGCTCATGAAGACTTATCAGGAGGGTAAGTAATGCTTGTTGGAGGTTCCTTGTCAGCTCTTTATTATTTGAGTGGTTTTTTTTGTTTTTTGTGTGTAACTATCACCAAAGGTTTATACTTTTGGGATGATACACCTTTACACTCATATATATATACATGTTTTTTATTTTTTGTGCTGAACAGAGGAGTCCGAATTCACTTGTGAGAGCATACAGAATAATTTAATATGATGGTGCACGATACTAAACTCGGATAAAGTAGAAGCCGAAAACATGCATCATAATTGGTTATGGTAAAAACATGCATAATTCACATTTTGTAAGATGGAGGCATACGAAGATTTGCACAACCGTGAGTGAAATAACATTATTATAACTAAAGGATTTCTCATAGTTAGAGGCATGAGAAAACAATGTCACGAGGTTAAGAACACTAGTACTGAAATATGTATAATAGATATAAGAGTGGTGAACTAAAGAACCAAGTTAGTATAAAACTCAAAAAAACTACATTACACCTGGCCTGAAACTAAGTCAGCAAGACAATGTGATGAAACAAGAAAATGGCACTATCGCCAGGCGATACCGGGTATCACCGGTCGGAGATAGTGGAAAATTGTTTAAAACTGGCGCATTCAGTCAAAGCCATCAAAGTGAACCATTGTTCCTGAAGTCTGAGTGAGTAACGCGAAGGAGAAGGCGGCAAAACCCTAAACCTAGGTATGAAAACTTGAATTTTTTTTCTTTGAATCTGTTGGAACACCCTATTACTGATTTTGGCGAGGATCACTATGTCTCTTAGGAAACCTGTTTTGACCTCATTATATAGATCTAAAGGTCAATTAGAATTGAGTCTAAGGGTTAGTACTTAGGTTTGGAAGCTGCCATCAAGACCAGGTTTTTCAGTTTTAGAGACCAAGTCATTTCGTCGAGCTCAGTACGACGAATCGTCGAACTCCATTCGACGATCGTTGAGCTCACTTCGACGGATCGTCGAACTCCATTCGACGATCTCTGAGCTCAACTTCAACAAGTCGTCGAACTCCATTCGACGATCTTCGAGCTCAGATCGATGATCTTGACTCCAGTTTGATTCTCTATCTCTGAGCTCAGTTCGACGATCTTTGAGCTCAGATCGACGATCTCTGTTTCTGTCTAAGTCCAAATCTCTGAGCTCAGTTCAACGATAGTGGAGCTCAGTTCGACGTTTTCTCTGAAGAGTTCAACATTTTTCAAGATTCAAATTTGGACAGCTGTTGAATTATTGTCAGCATTGAATTCAGAGATCTTGTAGCCGCTTTTCATTTAATCTGGAGCAAGTTTCAAGGAATTTTCAAGGAATGTTTTGTTGGACTTTCCTCCAGAAGACAAATGCATTTAAGGAAGTCATTTATTGACAGGCTAACGGCTATCTTGGACAGTGGATCATTTCTATTCAAAAAAAGGAATAAAAGATCAAATTTTTCATTCCTGTTGTAGAAGAATAAGAAGTCAGACACATATTCTCTACAACAACAACTCTTACAACACAACAATCACACAAGAGAAAGAAAGAGAGTTGCAGACATTCTTAGTCTCAAGTTCATACAAGAACACACATCACAAAATGAGATCAACCAACCGAAATTTTCAGATATCTTTTGATTCAAGTGTTCAAAGGTCATCATCATTCAAGACTCCAGACACCTCACATTTCAGTTGCTGCTGAAATCATCTACTGCTGGAGATCAAATCATTTGAAGGCCTATCACCCTACTGCAAAGCTTCACTTCCTGAACAACTCAAGATCTCAGGGGGAGCTTTGACAACATCCACTATCTTCTCTCTGACTATTGACAGAGAAGATCTTCTCATCTCTCTCTCTCTGCTGTAAAGGATTTTTCAAACTCCCTTCAAAAGTTTGTGATTGGTTTTTGAGACCTTATCAAAACTCAGTGGTGGCAAGACACCTGATCAATAAATCTGGTTTTGTTTTTGAGCACCTCATCAAAAGCTCATTGGTGCCCAGGACACCTGATCAACTCATCATGCAGTGGATTCCTACCTACGGTGGTAGAAGAGTGGATGTACCCAGGTTGATTAGGGAACCACTATAGCTCCTTGTGTCATCTGGTTGCTTGTCTTTCTTTTTATTTCTGTCTGTGATTTGTGGTTGCTTTTTGTTTAGATAGTTGTTGTGTTTATTTAATTATTTGCTTCCCTGTTCACTTAGGAATACAACAACTATTGTAAAAAGTTTTTAGCAAGCACCATACTCTATTCACCCCCCCCCCCTCTAGAGTATATCAGATCTAACTTGCACTTTCAATTGGTATCAAAGCAAGGTTGGTTAAAAATACCACATCTCAGTGGTTGCACAGGCTAACACCTGAACCCAAAGATCCCTATAGTTAGATCTGCTAGTTTTGATTTCGTTATTAAGATTATTTCTTCACAAAACATGGCCCAAAACAAAGATTATGCTAGCACCAGACCTCCAGTATGCAATCTGTCTAAGTTTGCACTTTGGAAGGCAAGGATTAGGCTGTACATGAATTCTATTGATGAGGACATTTTCAATTCTGTTTCGAAAGTGTGTCCAAGACCTCCAGAGAACACAAGTACAAGTGTTGTTCCACCTCCATTAGGAACAGATGTAGAGATAAAGAAATGGAAAGTTGCAGATGCAAAAGCTATGAACATTCTAGCCCAGACCATGTCTGATGAGATATTCCAAAAGGTAGCTAAATACAACTCAGCAAAGGAGATCTGGGATAAGGTATCTGAAATAGTCTCAGAATCAGCTGATGAGAGAAAAGATAGAAGATCTCACCTCATAACCCAATATGAGAACTTCAAAAAGGAGAAGCTGAGTCAGTAGCAGAAAAGTATAATAGACTCAGCCTGATAGTCAATGAACTGAAGACTTTGGACAAAGAGATCTCATTAACTGAGCTAAATGACAAAATCCTAATGTGCTTCCCAAGCACTTGGGACTCAAGGATCTGGCCAATCAAGGATGCCAGAAGTCTCAATGAGATCACAACAGAAGCTCTCTTGGGCAAGCTCAAATCTTATGAGCTGCTCATTAAGAATAGAGAAGAAGAGCAGAAGGCTGTGTTGGAACACCCTATTACTAATTTGGGTCAGGATCACTATGTCTCTAGGAATTTATGCTTGACCTCCTGTATAGCTTAATAGGTCAATTAGAATTGAGTCTAAGGGTTAGAAGTCTAGATTTGGAAGCTGCCCTGGAGACCAATATTTTCTGTTTGGAGACTAAGTCATATCGTCGAGCTCAGCACGACGATTCGTCGAACTCCGATCGACGATCGTATAGCTCAACTTCGACAGATCGTCGAACTCCATTCAACGATCGCTGAGCTCAACTTCATTATATCGTCGAACTCAGTTCGACGATCAGTGAGCTCAGGTCGACGATTTTGACTTTACTTTGGATCTTTATCTCTAAGCTCAGTTCGACGATCTTTGAGCTCAGATCGACGATATTTTGCTGTTGTATATTTCCAGATCGCTGAGCTCAGCTCGACGATAGCAGAGCTCAGTTCGACGATTTCAGATAACTTCAAGGTTGTTTCTAGATTCAAATTCAAATCAGTTAAGGCATTATTCTGCAATTAATTCAGAGATTTCCTAGCCGTTTTCATTCATTTCTAGACCAAGTTTCAAGGGATTTCTCAAGGAATATTTCTGTGGACTTTCCTCCAGAAGAGATTGTGCAATTAAGGATGCAATTAATGCAGGCCAACGGCTATACTTGGAAGAGAATGTTATTCTATTCTATATCAGAGAATAACAGAGGAGAATTCTTTTTTGAATCATCAGTAGAGATACACAGATAACAGAGATACATTCAAAAATATTCTGTCTCAAGGAATTCTCAAGAACACTCATCCAAAGAGATCAATCTTTTCAGAAATCTTCAGATCTCTTTAGTTTCAAAGTGTTCAAGGCCAATATTTCTCAAGACTCCAGACATTCAACATTTCAGCTATTGCTAAAATCATCTATTGCTGGAGTTCAATCTTTGAAGGCCTATCACCCTCAGCAAAGCTTTTCATCCTGAAGATCTCAAGGATTAAGGGGTAGCTTTAACACCATCAATCCACATAGTCTTCTTAGCTGATCTGAGAAAGAGAAGACTGCCATCACTCTCTCACCCCCTCTCTGTAAAGGGTTTCTCAAACTCCCTTCAAAAGTTTGAGCTTGGTTTTTGAGCACCTTGTCAAAAGCTCATTGGTGGCAAGACACCTGATCAAAAAATTTGCTTTGGTTTTTGAGCACCTTATCAAAAGCTCATTGGTGCCCAGGACACCTGATCAACTCATCCTGCAGTGGATTCCTACCTAGGGTGGTAGAAGAGTGGATGTACCCAAGTTTAGGGGAACCACTATATTTCCTTGTGTCTTCTGGTTTTGCTTGTCTTTATTTTTGTTTCTGGCCTTGATTATTTTGTGATTAGCTTTTGTTTAACTTAGTGCTGTGATTTTTTTTATTACTTCTTCCCTGCTCACACATATTATAACAACTGTTGTAAAAAGTTTCAAAGCAACATATACTCTATTCACCCCTCTCTAGAGTATATCAGATCTAGCTGCACTTTCAATTGGTATCGGAGGGAGGTTGGTTAAACATACCATACCTAAGTGGTTGTACAGGCTAACACCTGAACCCAAAGATCCCAAGTTAGATCTGCTTTCTTTTGTATTTTATCATTAGATTTTGTTTTCACAAATCATGGCCCAAAATAAAGATTATGCTAGCACCAGACCTCCAGTGTGCAATCTATCCAAGTTTGCACTTTGGAAAGCAAGGATCAGACTGTACATGAATTCTATTGACGAAGATATTTTTAATTCTGTTTTGACAGTGTGTCCAAGACCCCCAGAGAACACAAGTACAAATGCTGTTCCACCTCCATCAGGAACAGATGCTGATATCAAGAGATGGAAGGTAGCTGATGTCAAGGCTATGAACATCTTGGCCCAGACAATGTCTGATGACATATTTCAAAAGGTGACTGAATGCAATTCAGCAAAGGAAATCTGGGACAAACTCTCAGAAATAGTCTCAGGATCAGCTGATGAGAGAAAGGATAGGAGATCCCATCTTATCTCTCAATATGAGAATTTCAAAAAGGGAGAAACTGAGTCAGTGGGAGACATGTACAACAGGCTAAGTCTAATTGTTAGTGAACTCAGGACATTAGACAAAGAGATCTCTCTAACTGAACTCAATGACAAGATCCTAATATGCTTCCCTAGCACTTGGGATTCACGAATCTGGCCAATTAAAGATGCCAGAAGTCTGAATGAGATCACCACTGAAGCTCTATTGGGTAAGCTCAAATCTTATGAGCTACTCATCAAAAATAGAGAAGAAGAACAGAAGGCTGCCTCACCAGCCACAAGAAAAGAGAAGACCATATCCTTAAAGGCAACTGAAGATCTGCCTGAAGATAAAGCCACAGGCAATGATGAACTACTCAGTCTGCTGGCCAAAAGATTTTACAAAATGGCCAGAAAGGATTTCAGAAGGAGATCATACAAGGAGCGGGATAAGCCAAGGTATGACAAGTCCATTAATAATAACAATAAAGACATTATTTGCTTTGGTTGCAGGAAACCAGGGCACATAGTTCCTGACTGTCCAGAGAACAAGAACAAGGATAGAAGGGACAGGAAAGAAAGAAGAAAGGAGAAAGACTCTAAGAGGAATGGCAATGGCAAACCCTCATCATGCAAAAACAAACATACAAGAAAGGGGTTTGTTGTTGAATCCTAGAGTGAGACTGAAGAAGAGTCAGAAGCCTCATCCAGCTCCAGTGATGATGAGGATGATGTAGAAGAAAAGGAGTTCTGCATGATGGCAATCAATGCCTCACAGCATAATTCAGAAGAAGAGGAGTCATAGTCAGACTCAGAGACTCAACCTGAAGAAGATCAGGTAATTGGTTCTTTTGATTTTAGTTCAGAGGATTTTAAATCTGAATTTAAAGCACTGTGTTTAGACCTGCTAAAGTCTGAGAAAGAAATTATCTCTCTCAGAAATCAATTATCTAAACACAATACTTTAAAGTCAGAAAACCTCAAACTCTCTCAGGAGTTGGAGTGTTGTAGGGAACAGATAGCTTCACTGAAAAGTGAGCTCTCTGAGGCCAAAAAGCTTGAAGAATCCCTTAATGGGAGAAGCATCAAGCTGATGGACATCACAAGCACAGTGAACTCCAGATTTAACAGTACACTGGGCTTGGGTGCTTCATCCAGCCAACCTATAGTTCTGACAACTCCAATCAAATTCATTTCTGACAAAGGAAAGGGAGTTGTAGAGGTTGCTAGGAAAAATTCTGATCTGCCTTAGAAAACTAAGTCCCAGCAGAAATCGTCGAACGGAGCTCGACGATCACCAAACGGAGATCGACGATCGCCAAATGCAGCTCGACGATCTCAGGCAACATCGTCGAACGCAGATCGACGATCTCAGCCAAAGTCGTCGAACGCAGGTCGACGATCTCAAATACCTGACCTCAGCCATAGTCGACCGTCGAACGGAGCTCGACGATCTGACCCAAGATCGTCGAACGCAGCTCCAAGATCGTCGAACAGAGGTCAGAGCTCTGGAAAATTTTTCAAAGGCAAATCAAAATTGAATCCTAAGGGTCCTTCATCCCAAATCTTTAACCCTTATACTGAATGGATTATACCTCCAAGGAGATATCATCCTGAAGGATATAAGAGTCAACTTGGGATGTCTTTCATTTCAGAATTTAAAGGTTATCAACCTAGGCCCAAGGTAAACTGGGTCAAAAACAAATAAATTGTCTTATGTGCAGGTGAAGACCTATCCAACATCTAACCAGCAATGGTATTTGGATAGTGGGTGCTCTAAGCACATGACAGGGAACAAGGACAACCTCACTTCCTTTAGAGCCAAGCTTGGACCCAAAGTTATCTTTGGTGATTCAAACTTTGGACAGACTAAAGGATATGGTGCAGTCCAGATTGGATCAGTAACTTTCAAGAAGGTAGCTTATGTGGAAGGACTGAAGCATAATTTAATAAGCATCAGTCAGCTGTGTGATGAAGGCTACCAGGTGACCTTCAGCAAAGCCTTATGCAAAATCAATTCAGAGGACAACACAACTGTGTTGACAGGTAAAAGGAAAGGTAACATCTATCTAGTAGATTTTCTTTCAACTAATGTAGATATTTTCCTGTTCAATTCTGTCTGTAGACCAAATATTTTATGGCATAAGAGACTAGGACACCTAAACCTTAGAACTATTGCTAGGCTATCCAAGGACAACCTTGTTAGAGGACTACCTTCTGGCCCCTACAAGAAGGAAGGACTCTGCAGGGCTTGTCAGTTAGGCAAGCAAACTAAAAACAGCTTTAAGTCACTTAATAAGAGTGATTCACCTAGGATATTGTATCTGTTACACATGGATCTTTTTGGACCCATCACAGTACAAAGACTAGGAGGGAAATCCTACACTTTAGTAGTTGTAGATGACTTCTCTAGATTCACTTGGGTGTTCTTTCTAAGGAAGAAGTCTGATAACTTTAAGTGTCTGACAGAGTTTCTCAAATGTATACAAATTGAGTTCAATACTCACATTGCCCTGATCAGAAGTGATCATGGGACAGAGTTTGATTCTCTTCTTATGCAAGAGTTCTATCAGAGTGAAGGGATCAGGCATACTTTCTCAGCTCCTAGAACTCCTCAACAAAATGGGGTAGCTGAAAGGAAAAATAGAACCCTTATTGAATCTGCCACTACATTGTTGTCAGATGCTTATCTACCTCTATCCTTTTGGGCAGAGGCAGTGAACACCTCCAACTGTGTGCTGAATAGAAGTCTGATACATAAACTAAAGGGAAAGACTCCATATGAATTACTCAAAGGGAAGAAACCTAAAGTTGATTATTTTAGAGTCTTTGGTTGTATTTGCTACATTCACAACAATGACAAGAAATATTTAGCAAAATTTCATGCCAAAGCTGATGAAGGAGTGTTTCTGGGATACTCCATGATCAGCAAGGCTTATAGGGTCTATAATAAATCAACTTTAAGAATTGAGGAATCTGTTCACATTTCATTTGATGAAACTAATATGTCTTTCAAGGAGAAGACTTCTTCTACCATAAAACCTTTGCAGGAACATTCTCTAGTTGAAGACTTGAACAAGTTACAGGTTACTCAAGAGGATGAAAGCAGTGGAGATGAAAAAAATGCTCAACACATTGAAGAACAACTTGAAGAGCCAGTTGTTGTACCACAAGAGGAAACAACAACACAGGTTGGTGAACAATCAACACCCCCTGTTGATTTAGTAACATCAAGAGACCATCCAATTTCCCAAATAATTGGAGAAATCTCAGCTGGTGTGCAAACCAGAAATCAGGTCAACCAAAACCTGTTGCACACCTGCTTTCTATCTCAAATTGAACCTCAGTCCATTCAAGATGCAGAGCAAGATCCACACTGGATAATTGCAATGCAAGAGGAGTTGCATCAATTTGAGAGAAACAAAGTATGGGAACTAGTGCCAAAGCCTAAGGATCATTCCATTGTTGGAACAAAATGGGTATTCAGAAACAAATTGGATGATCAAAGAGTAATTATAAGGAACAAGGCAAGGCTAGTTGCTCAGGGATATTCTCAAGAAGAAGGGATAGACTACGACCAGACCTTTGCACCAGTTGCAAGATTAGAAGCCATCAGAATATTTCTAGCCTATGCAGCTCACAAAGGCTTCAAGGTATATCAGATGGATGTCAAACGTGCATTTCTAAATGGAGACATCAAAGAGGAAGTTTATGTCAGACAACCTCCAGGTTTTATCTCTCCTACTTGTCCTGATTATGTTTTTAGACTGAATAAAGCATTATATGGTCTCAAGCAAGCTCCTAGAGCATGGTATGAGACCCTAGCATGCTTTCTTTTGGAAAATGGTTTTATAAGGGGTAGAGTAGACCAAACTCTTTTCATTAGAACCCATAAGTCTCATACCCTACTAGTACAGATTTATGTAGACGATATCATTTTTGGTTCTACTAACTCCAAATTGTGCAGAATGTTTTCTAACCTGATGCATTCTAAATTTGAGATGAGTAGCATGGGTGAGCTATCCTTCTTCCTAGGATTGCAAGTCAAACAACATGCTGAAGGCATCTTTATTTCTCAAACCAAATATGCAAATGAACTGGTTAAGAAATTTGGCATGTCTGAAGCATCTTGTATGAAAACACCCATGCCTACTAATGCTGTATTGGATGCTGATGAACATGGGAAACCTGTTGATCAGACAACATATAGAGCAATGATTGGCTCTTTATTGTACCTTACAGCTAGTAGACCAGATATAATATTTGCTACATGTATATGTGCTAGGTTCCAAATAAGCCCTAGAGAGTCACACCTAACACTAGTAAAGAGGATTCTCAGGTATGTTAAAAGTTGTCCAAATCTAGGTCTCTGGTATCCAAAAGATTCAGCATTTGATTTAACTGGATTCTCTGATGCTGATTATGCTGGATGCAGAATTGACAGGAAAAGCACCAGTGTAACTTGTCAGTTCCTTGGTGACATACTTGTCTCTTGGTTTTGTAAGAAACAAACATTCGTGTCAACTTCAACTGCTGAAGCTGAATATATGGTTGCAGGCAGTTGTTGTTCACAGATCTTGTGGATTCAAAATCAACTCCTAGACTATGGCTACAACTTAGAGAAGTCTAAAATCTTTTGTGATAACACTAGTGCTATCTCTATAGCTCAAAATCCAGTCCTCCATAGTAGGACAAAACACATAGAGATTAGGCATCATTTCTTAAGGGATAATGTTGAAAAGAATATAATTGAACTACAATATCACAACAGATTTACAAAGGGGAGATATTTTCACCAAGCCTTTGGATAAAAAGAAACACACCTTCTTCCTAAATCAGTTAGGAATGTTAGATGGAGGAAGTCTTAAATAATATCCAAGATTTTCAAAGCTTAAAATTGACCAAGACTAGGCAAACATTCTGATTTTTCTTTGTGTCTAGAATTTTTCTGATCTCTGAACTGCGCTCGACGATTTGCCCCAAGATCGTCGAACGGAGATTGATGATTTCCAAAATTGTCGAACTGAGTTCAACGTCTCTCAGATAGTATGAACTATCTCTTCCGGTCAACGGTCGTCGAACGGCGCTCGATGATTTTGTTCCCTAAACGATCGTCGAACGGAGCTCGACGCTCTCCAATATCGTCGAACGGAGATCGACGATGTTGAACACTCTTCAGATTCCTTTAGAAGCCTCGATCGTCGAACTGAGTTCAACGATCTTTCCAATTCTGTGTCGAACCCTAATATAAAACTCATTTTTCTCCGTCGTTCTCCTTTGCGCTTTCGATTTCTCTGCACGAATTTTCTTTCCCTCCAAACAGTTCTACACTTGGTCGTTTTGTTTGTTGAATTTTTGCAGGTACTCATGGCCGTGTCTATTGCTGTTCTTTCTGCAATGAAGTTTGATGCTGGTTTTGATATTGACATGAAATCATTCAGCACAACTGACCAGATTTTTCCGGATATTTTGGGATTGTTCAAAGACCAGAATCTGACAGCAATAATGACCACCAGGATCAAGCTGGCTTCTGATGAGATAAAGGAATGGGTTTATACTGCCCACAATCAAGATAACTCCACCATTGTTGGGTCTATATCTGGAACCCAGGTACCCTTAACCCCAACAATTCTATCAGAAGTTTTTGAAATGAGGAATGGAGAAGATACTGCTGACTTATCTGGAGATGAGTATTCTGAACTGCTTGCCAGAATGGGTCATTCAGAGGGCAACCCTAGCAAGCTCTTCAAAAGGAACCTGTCTGTAGAATACAGATTTATGTAGATGTTGTTGGGAAAGTGCTACTGGCTAAGCACTCTGCCCATGATACAATTTCAAGGTATCAGCTCTGCCTCATGGGAGCTCTTGTGGACAAGAAGAATCTGAATTGGGGAGAAGTTTTCTTTGACCTCATCAAAAAGAAAATCAACAAAAGTTTTGTTAACTTTGGGAGAATCATTGGAGTGTTTCTGCAATACAGGTGCCCTGCCTTGCTGGTCTCCTTTGGAATTCATATAAATGCTTCCAAGAGACTGTCTTGTGCTCTCTTTGGAAAGTGGGACAGACAAATCAGCAAGCCCAGCAGGCCCTCCTCCAGCACTACTTCATGCACAAGGACTCTAAGAGTCACTCCTCCACAGGTCTCTGCCCCTGCAGATGACCTGGCTGCTATTGTTGCCTCTCCTCTTCCTCCTCCAATTCCATCCCTTCCCCTACCCTCTACCACTCCAGCTCCATCCACCATCATCATATCCAGCCCCTCTCCAACATCCACAACATCTCCAGTCCCTACTCTACCACCACCAGAAGAACATTTCCACTCATTATTCTCCTACCCTCCACCAGATGTCACTTCATCACCCTCCATTCCATCCTTCACCCTAATTGATGATTCCTTTATGGATGATTCCCCATCATCTCCTCCTGAGTTACCCTCCTCCTTCACTTCATACCAAGACCTTCTACAGGAAATCATAGACCAACCAACATTCACCCCATCTATCTCCACTCCCCTGTCCTCCATATCCACATTACCAACACCTCAGCCATCCCTTCCACCATTCTCCAGCTCTCCTCTACCAAAACCATCAACTGCTCCTATATCTTCTACCTCTGCTCCAGCCCTTGAGCAAGTAGACCTCCCAGCCCTTGCTGATAGGCTGTATGAGTTGCTTGCCCCCGGGCTCTCTCTGCTGTTGGAGACCTCCTTGGCTCCACTACACCTGTCAGTGGCAGCTCTCTCTGCCAGGCTCTCTTCCCTCTTCCCTCAGGCAGCTCCTATAGCAGTCTGCCTTGATCCAGACTTGTCTGAATCTAGGCAGGGGGAGATGCCATATGAAGTGAGTCTTCATGCTACTATTGTTGCTGCTGCTGCTTCTGTGACTGCTTCTGTGAGCCTATCTGTTGCTGCTGCTGTTATTGCTGCTTCTTCAGCTCCTCCTCTTGCTGCTATTGATGTGCCTCAAGCACAAAGCCCTCCTGCTGCAATCCTTGCAATAGACCTCAGGTCTTTGCTATCAGATTTTGATCAGTTTTACTTCAGCTGTTTGCCAGAGGTCAATGCTGTCCAGCCTCCAGAAGATTTATCCAAGGCACTTGTGCCATTTTCTTGCTGTGACCCAAGCATTATCACCTCCTTTGTCAATTAAGTGTTTGCTACTGCTGAAAATGTTGATGTTGCTGCTTCTTCTGAATAACGTATTATTGTTGCTTCTTATATTATTGCGTTGATTGCTGCTGAAGTTTCTGCTATTTCTGATGAACCAATTTCCAAGGAAATTCTGATGTCAGAGGCACCTGAATTTGAACCTTCTGCAGTTTCTGATGATTTCTCTGCTGCTGTTTCTGTTGTTGTTAGTGAATCTATTATTACTGTTGTTGTCAATTCTCCAGTATTTATTGCTGCTGTTGTTTCTGCTTCTACTCCTAGTGCAACACCTTCAACATCTGCTGTTGTTATTTCTGCTATTACTACTTCAACACCTGCTGCTACAACCTCTGCCTCATCTGCCTCTGCACAACTCAAGAAGGATCTGATGAAGAAAATAGATGCCATTTATGATGACCAGAGTTTTGAGAGTGATGAATTTAGAACAGACTCTGATGACTCTTCTGCTACCATTGCCAAGAAAAGGAAGGCAAGGAGCAAGGCTATAAAGAGAGTACCTCCTGCCAAAGTTAAGGATAACAATGATATCCCATATTACATTCTACATGACTGCCCTATTACTGAGCACTGGATGCAGTACTCCAAGAATCAGCTGAAGGCAATGAAAAAGAAGAGAAAATATGAGAAGGGCTCCTCCCAATTTCAACACTCTCATCCTCCTCCACCACCTCCTCCTGATGCAGGTGTAGGTGGAAGCTCTGCAGCTCAACCCCCAGCTAAAAGTCAGTCCCCCTATCAGCCTCATGCTAGATCTTACAATAGGGGAAGCCAATCCAGGGGATCTCAATCAAGGAGAGGAGGATACAGAGGAAATCAAAGAGATCTTCAAGTCTACTCCAAAGGGTACTCAAGGCAACACCCATATTCTAGGGGAGGACAAATTTCTTCTGATACAACATCTGGTCCTTTCCCTTATAAGCTGAAATAAACTGTGTCTGCCAGGCCTTCTCAAGACAATCCCTCTAATATATATGAGCCATCTGTACCTTTTGAGGATCCTGAAAATAATCCAGCTGCTTGGACTGCCAGATTAAAGGAACTAGCTGCACTGGATCAGATTAAAAAGGCTAGAGAGCAAGGAATAGATTCATCCAACATCTCAACTATGTCTGAACAGAGATAGAAAGAGCTAGAGAGATATGCTTCAAGTAAATTCTTTGATTCTGACAGGTATATGGAATTACACCCTGAAGTTGTAGTTCCTAGGCCTAAAAAGCAAACATATTTGGGTGCAGCAGATAATACCAGGTCAAACAAAGAAGCTCTCAATCCTAACAGAGAGATTAAACTTGTTAAAGGCAAAGAAAAGAAGTGATAATGTAAGGTGACATTCTCTGTGATTTCTGATTATCTGGATGATATATATCTCTATGGTTCTGCTATGTCTAGCTTGTTGTTTTTCTGTTTTACTGATTGTATGTTGTTATTTAAATTTTTTCCAAAGTTTGTAAATAGTAATCCTAACCCAAATAGGGGGAGATTGTTGGAACACCCTATTACTAATTTGGGTCAGGATCACTATGTCTCTAGGAATCTATGCTTGACCTCCTGTATAGCTTAATAGGTCAATTAGAATTGAGTCTAAGGGTTAGAAGTCTAGATTTGGAAGCTGCCGTGGAGACCAAGATTTTCTGTTTGGAGACTAAGTCATATCGTCGAGCTTAGCACGACGATTCGTCGAACTCCGATCGACGATTGTATTGCTCAACTTCGACAGTTCGTCGAACTCCATTCGACGATCGCTGAGCTCAACTTCATTATATCGTCGAACTCAGTTCGACGATCGGTGAGCTCAGGTCGACGATTTTGACTCTGCTTTGGATCTTTATCTTTGAGCTCAGTTCGACGATCTTTGAGCTCAGATCGACGATATTTTGCTGCTGTATATTTCCAGATCGCTGAGCTCAGCTCGACGATAGCAGAGCTCAGTTCGATGATTTCAGATAACTTCAAGGATGTTTCTAGACTCAAATTCAAATCAGTTAAGACATTATTCTGCAATTAATTCAGAGACTTCCTAGCCGTTTTCATTCAATTCTGGAGCAAGTTTCAAGGGATTTCTCAAGGAATATTTCTGTGGACTTTCCTCCAGAAGAGATTGTGCAATTAAAGATGCAATTAATGCAGGTCAACGGCTATACTTGGAAGAGAATGTTATTCTATTCTGTATCAGAGAATAACAGAGGAGAATTCTTTTTTGAATCATCAGTAGAGATACACAGATAACAGAGATACATTCAAAAATATTCTGTCTCAAGGATTTCTCAAGAACACTCATCCAAAGAGATCAATCATTTCAGAAATCTTCAGATCTCTTTAGTTTCAAAGTGTTCAAGGCCAACATTTCTCAAGACTCCAGACATTCAACATTTCAGCTATTGCTGAAATCATCTATTGCTGGAGTTCAATCTTTGAAGGCCTATCACCCTCAGCAAAGCTTTTCTTCCTGAAGATCTCAAGGATTCAGGGGGAGCTTTGACACCATCAATCCACATAGTCTTCTCAGCTGATCTGAGAAAGAGAAGACTGCCATCACTCTCTCACCCCCTCTCTGTAAATGGTTTCTCAAACTCCCTTCAAAAGTTTGAGCTTGGTTTTTGAGCACCTTGTCAAAGCTCATTGGTGGCAAGACACCTGATCAAAAAATCTGCTTTGGTTTTTGAGCACCTTATCAAAAGCTCATTGGTGCCCAGTACACCTGATCAACTCATCCTGCAGTGGATTCCTACGTAGGGTGGTAGAAGAGTGGATGTACCCAAGTTTAGGGGAACCACTATATTTCCTTGTGTCTCCTGGTTTTGTTTGTCTTTATTTTTATTTCTGGCCTTGATTATTCTGTGATTAGCTTTTGTTTAACTTAGTGTTGTGATTAGTTTTATTACTGCTTCCCTGCTCACACATATTACAACAACTGTTGTAAAAAGTTTCAAAGCACCATATACTCTATTCACCCCCCTCTAGAGTATATCAGATCTAGCTGCACTTTCAGGCTGCCTCACTAGCCACAAGAAAGGAGAAATTAATAGCTTTCAAAGCCACTGAATATCAGCCTTAAGACAAGGTCACAGGCAATGATGAGCTTCTTAGTCTACTGGCCAAACGATTTTACAAAATGGCTAGAAAGTACTTCAGGAAAAGATCATTCAAAGAGCATGATAAGCCAAGGTATGATAAATCAAATAACAAAGAAATTATCTGTTTTGGTTGCAGGAAACCAGACCACATTGTGCCTGACTGTCCAAAAAACAAAAACAAGGACAGAAAGGATAAGAGAGAAAGAAGAAAAGACAAGGACTTCAAGAAGAATAGCAATGGCAAACCCTCCTCCAGCAAGAACAAACATACAAGGAAGGGATTTGTTGCTGAAACTTGGAGTGAGACAGAAGAAGAATTAGAAACTTCTTCTAGCTCAAGTGATGATGAGGATGATGCTGAAGAGAAGAAATTCTGCATGACGGCTATCAATGTCTCACAACACAATTCTGATGCAGAAGAGTCTGAATCTAAATTAGAGACTCAACCTGAAGAAGACCAGGTAATAGACTCATTTGATTTTAACTCTGAGGACTTTAAGTATGAGTTTAAAGCACTATGTTTAGACTTATTAAAATCTAAGATGGAAATCTTTTCTCTCAGAAATCAATTGTCTGAACACAGTACCTTAAAGTCAGAAAACCTCAAACTCTCTGAGGATTTGGAGTGTTGTAGGGAGCAGATAGCTTCACTGAAAGGTGAGCTATCAGAGGCCAAGAAGCTTGAAGAATCCCTTAATGGGAGAAGCATCAAGCTAATGGACATCACAAGCACAGTGAACTCTAGATTCAATAGTACACTAGGCTTGGGTGCTTCATCCAGCCAACCTATAGTTCTAACAACCCCAATTAAATTTATCTCTGATAAAGGGAAGGGAGTTGTAGAGGTAGCTAGGAAAAATTCTGACTTACCCAAGAAAACCAAGGTTCAACAGAAATCGTCGAACGGAGCTAGACGATCGTCGAATGGAGATCAACGATCTCAGGAAAAATCGTCGAACTCAGGTCGACGATCTCTAAACCCTGAACTCTGCCATAGTCGATCGTCGAACGGAGCTCGACGATCTGACCCAAGATCGTCGAACTCAGCTCCACGATCGTCGAGCAGAGATCAGAGCTTTGAAAATTTTTTCATGGGTAAATCAAAATCCAAACCTAGGGGTCCTTCATCCCAAAGCTTTAACCCTTATACTGAATGGATAATACCTCCAAGGAGATATCATCCTGAAGGCTATAAGAGTCAACCAGGGATGTCATTTATTTCTGAATTTAAAGGTTATCAACCTAGGCCTAAGGTAAACTGGGTCAAGAACAAGTAAATTTCTTTATGTGCAGGTGAAGACCTATCCAACATCAAACCAGCAATGGTATTTGGATAGTGGGTGCTCCAAGCACATGACAGGAAGCAAGGACAACTTCACATCCTTTAAAGCCAAGCTTGGACCAAAAGTCATATTTGGTGATTCAAACTTTGGACTAACAAAAGGATATGGTGCAGTTCAGATTGGCACAGTCACATTCAAGAAAGTAGCCTTTGTGGAAGGACTGAAGCATAACTTGATCAGCATCAGTCAGTTATGTGATGAAGGATACCAGGTGACTTTCAGCAAATCCTTATGCAAGATCAAATCAGAGGACAACACAACTATGTTGACAGGTAAAAGGAAAGGTAACATCTACTTAGTAGACTTTCTTTCAACAGAAGTAGATATTTGCATGTTTAATTCTATTAGTAGACCTAATGAGCTATGGCATAAGAGACTAGGGCATATAAACCTTAGAACCATTGCTAGGCTATCCAAGGACAACCTTGTTAGAGGACTACCTTCTGGCCCATACAAGAAGGAAGGACTCTGCAGGGCTTGTCAATTTGGCAAGCAAACCAAAAATAGTTTCAAGTCACTTAATAAGAGTGATTCACCTAGGATTTTGTATCTGTTACACATGGATCTTTTTGGACCCATTACAGTACAAAGCTTAGGAGGGAAATCATACACTTTAGTGGTTGTAGATGACTTCTCCAGATTCACATGGGTGTTCTTTCTGAGGAAGAAGTCTGATAACTTTAAGTGTTTGATAGAGTTTATCAAATGTATACAGACTGAGTTCAATACTCACATTGCCCTGATCAGAAGTGATCATGGGACAGAGTTTGATTCTCTTCTTATGCAAGAGTTCTGTCAGAGTGAAGGGATCAGACACACTTTCTCAGCTCCTAGAACTCCTCAACAAAATGGGGTAGCTGAAAGGAAAAATAGAACCCTTATTGAATCTGCCACTACATTGTTGTCAGATGCCCACCTTCCTCTATCCTTTTGGGCAGAGGCAGTGAACACCTCCAACTATGTGCTGAACAGAAGTTTAAGACATAAACTGAAGGGCAATACTCCCTATGAATTACTCAAAGGGAATAAACATAAAGTAGATTATTTTAAAAATTTTTGTTGTGTCTGCTATATTCATAATAATGACAAGAAATATTTAGCAAAATTTCAAGCTAAAGCTGATGAAGGAGTGTTCCTGGGATACTCCATTATCAGTAAGGCTTATAGGGTATATAATAAATCAACTCATAAAATTGAAGAATCTGTTCATATATCTTTTGATGAAACTAACATGTCTTTCAAGGAGAAGAATACTTCTACCATAGAACCTTTGCAGGTACATTCTCTTGCTGAAGACTTGAACAGATTACAAATCATTCAAAAAGAGGAAAGCAGTGAAGATGAAAAAGACATTCAACATCTTGAAGAGAAACTTCTTGAACAGCCAATTGTTGTACCACCAGAGGAAACAACAATACAGGTTGGTGAACAATCAACACCTCCTGTTGATTTAATAACATCAAGAGACCATCCAATTTCTCAAGTAATTGGAGACATCTCAGCTGGTGTGCAAACCGTAAATCAGGTCAACCAAAACCTGATGCATACTTGCTTCCTTTCTCAAATTGAACCTCAATCCATTCAAGATGCTGAGCAAGATCCACACTGGATCATTGCAATGCAAGAAGAGTTGCATCAATTTGAAAGGAACAAAGTTTGGGAACTAGTACCAAGGCCTAAGGATCACTCCATTGTTGGAACAAAATGGGTATTCAGAAACAAATTGGATGATCAAGGAGTAATTGTAAGGAATAAGGCAAGGCTAGTTGCTCAAGGATACTCTCAAGAAGAAGGGATAGATTATGACCAGACTTTTGCACCAGTTGCAAGGTTGGAGGTCATAAGAATCTTCTTAGCATATGCAGCACACAAAGGTTTCAAAGTATACCAGATGGATGTAAAGAGTGCTTTTCTAAATGGAGATATCAAAGAAGAAGTCTATGTCAGACAACCTCCAGGTTTTATCTCTTCAACTCATTCTGATTATGTTTTCAAGTTGCATAAAGCATTATTTGGTCTAAAGCAAGCTCCTAGAGCATGGTATGAGACTCTAACATGCTTTCTTCTGAAAAATGAGTTTATAAGGGGCAGTGTAGACCAAACTCTTTTTGTTAGAACCCATAAGTCCAATACCCTACTAGTACAAATTTATGTAGATGATATTATTTTTGGTTCTACTGATTCAAATTTGTGCAGAAGGTTCTCCAATCTAATGCATTCCAAATTTGAAATGAGTAGCATGGGTGAGCTATCCTTCTTTCTTGGATTGCAAATCAAGCAACATGCTGAAGGCATATTTATTTCTCAAACCAAGTATGCAAAAGAATTGGTTAAGAAATTTGGTATGTCTGAAGCATCATGTATGAAAACACCTATGTCTACTAATGCTGTATTAGATGTTGATGAACATGAGAAACTTGTTGATCAGACAACATATAGAGCAATGATTGGCTCCTTATTGTACCTTACAGCTAGTAGACCAGACATAATGTTTGCTACATGCATATGTGCTAGATTCCAAGTGAGCCCTAGAGAGTCACACCTAACATTAGTAAAAAGGATTCTCAGGTATGTAAAAAGTTGTCCAAATCTAGGTCTCTGGTATCCAAAAGATTCAGCATTTGACTTAACTGGATTTTCTGATGCTGATTATGCTGGATGCAGAATAGACAGGAAAAGCACCAGTGGAACTTGTCAGTTTCTTGGTGACAGACTTGTCTCCTGGTTTTGCAAGAAACAAACATTTGTGTCAACTTCAACTGCTGAAGCTGAATATATGGCTGCAGGTAGTTGTTGTTCACAAATCTTGTGGATTCAAAACCAACTCCTAGAATATGGCTACAACTTAGAGAAGTTAAAAATATTTTGTGATAATACCAGTGCTATTTCTATAGCTCAAAATCCAGTCCTCCATAGTAGGACAAAACACATAGAAATTAGGCATCACTTTCTAAGGGATAATGTTCAGAAAAATAAAATTGAACTTCAATATATCCCAACTGATTTGCAAAGCGGAGATATTTTCACCAAACCCTTGGATGAAAAGAAACACACCTTCTTCCTGAATCAGTTTGGAATGTTAGATGGAGGAAGTCTAAAATAATATCCAAGATTTCACAACTCTAAAAATTTACCAAGACTAGGCAAACATTTTAATTTTTCTAGTGTATAGAGTGTTTCTGGTCTCTGAACTGCGCTCGACGATTTTCCCCCGATCGTCAAACGGAGATCGACGCTTTCCGAAATCGTCGACCAGAGTTCAGCGCTTCTCTGATAGTGCTAAACTATCTCTCCAGGTCAGCGATCGTCGAACGGCGCTCGACGGTTTTGTTTTCTGAACTATCGTCGAACGGAGCTCGACGCTCTCCAATATCGTCGAACGGAGATCGACGCTATTGATGACCTTTCAGTTTCCTTTAGATTCCCAGATCGTCGAACAGAGTTCAACAATCTTTCCTTTTCCGCATCGAACCCTAATATAAAACTCTTTTTTCGGCCATCGTTCTCCCTTGCGCTTTCATACTTTCTGCAAATTTTCTCTTTCCCTCCAAACTACTCTACACTTGGTCATTTGTTTGTTGATTTTTGCAGGAATCAATGGTCGTCTCAGTTGCAGTCCTAGCTGCCATGAAATTTGATGCGGGATTTGACATTGACATGGATTCATTCAACAACAGTGATCAAATTTTCCAAGATATTCTGAACCTTTTCAAGGAATAAAAGCTAGTTACTATCATGACTACCAGGATCAAGTTAGCTGCCGATGAAATCAAGAAATGATTGTATACTGCCCACACTCAGGATCAGAATATAGTTGTTGGGACAATTTCAGGAACCCAGGTATATCTAACACTTGCTGCCCTGATAGAGATTTTTCAATTAAATTCTGGAGAAGACTCTGCTGAACTGTCTGGAGAAGAATTTTCTGATATGCTTAATAGAATGGGTCATTCAGATGCAAACCCTAGCAAACTCTTGAAGAAAAATCTATCTGTGGAGTACAGATTTTTGGCTGATGTTGTAGGAAAGGTGTTATTGGCCAAACACTCAGCCCATGATACCATCTCCAGGTATCAGCTATGTTTGATGGGTGCTCTTATAGATAAGAAACAATTGAACTGGGGAGAAGTTTTCTTTGACTTTATTAAGAAGAAGATCAACAAAAATTTTGTTAATTTTGGAAGAATATTAGGGCTGTTTCTTCAAAACAGATGCCCTGCCCTGCTAGTTTCAAATGGGATGCACATCAATGCCTCCAAGAGGCTCACCTGTGCCCTGTTTGGCAAATGGGATAGGCAAATAGTGAAGCCCAGCAGGCCCTCTGCATCTACTACTTCAGGCACAAGGACTGCTGCAGTCACTTCCCCTCAAGTCTCTGCCCCTGCAGAAGACTTGCCTGTTTCTTCTCCTCCTCCTCTACCTCCTGTTTCATCTACACCAATCACATCCACCATTACAGTTTCCCCCACCATCATAATTTCAACCCCATCTCCAACTTCTATCCATTCTCCAACTCTTCCACTAACTGAAGAAGTCTTCCATCCTCTACATCAATACCCACATCTAGATATTGACTCATCATCCCACATTCCATCCTTCGATCTTATAGATGATTCCTTTATGGATGATTCTCCCTCATCCCCATTTGAGCCACCATCTTCATCCACATCTTATCAACAACTACTATAAGATATCATTGCACAACCATCTTTCACACCAGCCATTTCCATTACATTATCTTCTATTTCCACAATTCCCATCTCTCAACCTTCATTTCCACCATCCACCAGCTCTCCACCCACATCTCCAGCTGCTCCACCTTCAGTCCCTACCTCTGCTCAAGTCCCTCTTGAGCATGTAGATCTTCCAGCTTTAGCAGACAGACTCTATGAGCTGATAGCTCCCAGGCTATCACTCTTGTTAGAGACCTCCTTGGCTCCACTTCTCAAGTCAGTTGCAGACCTGTCTGCCAGGCTCTCCTCTCTCATTCCTCCTAAGGCAATCCCTTTATTTGGGTGCCTTGATCCAATCTTGACTGAATCTAAGCAGGGGGAGATGCCTCATGAAGTGGAAAGATTGCCTGCTGCTGCTGTTACTTCAGTTCAAGCTCAAGCCTCAACATCTCAAGTTACAGTTTTCTCAATGGACCTCGGGTCACTATTATCAGATTTTGATTCTATTTATTTCAGCTGTCTTCGAGAGCACACTGCAGTCCAGCCATCTGAAGATCTCTCTAAGGCCATTGTGCCTATTTCAAGCTGTGACACTAGTATAATACATTCTTTTGTAAAGTCCCTTTCTGCTGCTGCTACTTCAGTTTATGTTGAAAGTACTGATATTGTTGATATTGCTGTTAATTCTGATGTTCTAATATCTGAGGATATACATATGACAGAGGCATTTGACTTTGAGCCTGCTGTTACTACTAATGTTATTTCTGTTACTAAAATTACTATATCTGAATCTGCTGCCCCAGCTACTGTTGTATCTACTGCTGCTGCCATGACCTCTTCTGCCAGTGTTATTTCTACTTCTCTTCCTACTGTTGCTATTACTATTGCTGTCACTACTGTTACTTCTGCTCAATCTCAACAACAGATAGACTATCTCAAAAGGATTGATGCACTATATGATGATCAAAGCTCAGTAAGTGATCAGTATAGGACCGATTCAGATGACTCCTCTGCTACTATTGCAAGAAAAAGAAAAGCCAGAAGCAAAGCAATGAAAAGGGTTCCTCCAGCCAAAGTGAAAGACACAAATGATATTCCTTACTACATTCTGCATAACTGTCCTATCACAGAACATTGGATGCAATACTCCAAAAATCAACTGAAGGCTATGAAGAAGAAGAGGAAATATGACAAAGGATCAACCCAGTTCAATCATCCTCCTCCTCCATCACCAGGTGCAGGTGCAAGTGGTAGTTCTGCATCTCAACCCTCTGCCAGAAGCCAATCCTCCTATCAACCTCAAGGTAGATCCCAATACAGAGGAAGCCAATCTAGAGGCTATCAGTCAAGGAGAGAAAATTACAGAGGAAACCAAAGAGAATTTCAAGTCTATTCCAAAGGCTATTCCAGGCAACATCCATACTCAAGGGAAGGACAAGGTTCATCTGATACAACCTTTGGTCCACTTTCTTACAAGCTGAAAGATCTAGTCTCCTCCAGAGCTCCTCCAGACAATCCCTCCAATAGATATGAGCCTCCAGTTCCTTTTGAGGATCCAGAAAATAGTCCTACTTCATGGACAGCTAGGATGAAAGAGTTACCTGCTTTGGATCAGATTAAGAAAGCTAGAGAACAAGGCAAAGACACTTCCAATATAACCACCTTATCAGATCAAAGAAAAAAGGAACTTGAAAGATATTCATCCAACAAGTTTTTTGATTCAGAAAGTTACATGAAGCTGCACCCTGAAGTTGTAGTGCCCAGGCCAAAGCAACAAACTTCTCTAGGTGCAGCTGATGACAGGAGATCTAAGAAAGAAGCTCTCAATCCAAACAGAGAAATAGTACTTATAAAGAGCAAAGAAAAAGAGTAATTCTGTAAGGTGACGGTTATTTTGATTTCTGATCTATCTGAGATTATGTCTGTAATTCTGCAATGTCTTGTTTGTTATATTGTTGCTTTGTATATGTCTTTAATTTTTCAATATCTGTAAATAGTAATCCTAACCCAAATAGGGGGAGATTGTTGGAAAACCCTATTACTGATTTGGGCAAGGATCACTATGTCTCTTAGGAAACCTGTTTTGACCTCATTGTATAGATCTAAAGGTCAATTAGAATTGAGTGTAAGGGTTAGTACTTAGGTTTGGAAGCTGCCCTCAAGACCAGGTTTTTCAGTTTTGGAGACCAAGTCATTTCATCGAGCTCAGTACGACGAATCGTCGAACTCCATTCGACGATCATTGAGCTCACTTCGACGGATCGTCGAACTCCATTCGACGATCTCTGAGCTCAACTTCAATAAGTCGTCGAACTCCATTCGACGATCTTCGAGCTCAGATCGACGATCTTGACTCTAGTTTGATTCTCTATATCTGAGCTCAGTTCGATGATCTTTGAGCTCAGATCAACGATCTCTGTTTCTGTTTAAGTCTAAGCCTCTGAGCTCAGTTCAATGATAGTGGAGCTCAGTTCGACGTTTTCTCTGAAGAGTTCAACGTTTTTCAAGATTCAAATTTGGACAGCTGTTGAATTATTATCAGCATTGAATTCAGAGATCTTGTAGCCGCTTTTCATTTAATCTGGAGCAAGTTTCAAGGAATTTTCAAGGAATGTTTTGTTGGAATTTCCTCCATAAGACAAATGCATTTAAGGAAGTCATTTATTGACAGGATAACGGCTATCTTGGACAGTGGATCATTTCTATTCAAAAAAAGGAATAAAAGATCAGATTTTTCATTCCTGCTGTAGAAGAACAAGAAGTCAGACACATATTCTCTGAAACAACAACTCTTACAACACAACAATCACACAAGAGAAAGAAAGAGAGTTGCAGACATTCTTAGTCTCAAATTCATACAAGAACACACATCACAAAAGGAGATCAACCAACTGAAATTTTCAGATCTCTTTTGATTCAAGTGTTCAAAGGCCATCATCATTCAAGACTCCAGACACCTCACATTTCAGTTGCTGCTGAAATCATCTATTGCTGGAGATCAAATCATTTGAAGGCCTATCACCCTACTGCAAAGCTTCACTTCCTAAACAACTCAAGATCTCAGGGGGAGTTTTGACAACATCCACTATCTTCTCTCTGACTGTTGATAGAGAAGATCTTCTCATCTCTCTCTCTCTCTCTCTCTCTCTCTCTCTCTCTCTCTCTCTCTCTCTGCTGTAAATGGTTTTTCAAACTCCCTTCAAAAGTTTGTGATTGGTTTCTGAGACATTATCAAAACTCAGTGGTGGCAAGACACCTGATCAAAAAATCTGGTTTGGTTTTTGAGCACCTTATCAAAATCTCATTGGTGCCCAGGACACCTGATCAACTCATCCTGCAGTGGATTCCTACCTAGGGTGGTAGAAGAGTGGATGTACCCAGGTTGATTGGGGAACCACAATAGCTCCCTGTGTCATCTGGTTGCTTGTCTTTCTTTTTGTTTCTGGCTGTGATTTGTGGTTGCTTTTTGTTTAGATAGTTGCTGTGTTTATTTAATTATTTGCTTCCCTGTTCACTTAGGAATACAACAACTGTTGTAAAACATTTTTAGCAAGCACCATACTCTATTCACCCCCCCTCTAGAGTATATCAGATCTAACTTGCACTTTCAGAATCTTTCATTTTTTTATGGATCTAATTGGAAGAATAGTGGAGTATGTTAGTTTAGAGCAGAAATTTCCAGGTTTTCAAGTGTTAAAATTTGGTTTGGGGATCTTGATTTACTATGGTGGTATGAGTGAAATTGGTGAAGATTTCCTTGAATTTAAGTTGAGAAAAACTAATTTGAAGAACACAAACGTGCAGATCTGGTGTTTTGTATGAAGGGGGAAACCAGATCTGAAGTCGGAAATGAAGAAAAATGATTTCCCCTATCGCCCGGCGATAATGGGTGTCGCCGGATGGCGATAGCCAAAAAAAACCTTTTCTGTTTCTGAAACAAAAATATTTTATACACAGAAATGGCTTCCAGTTCCAAAGCACGAAGAAGCACGGGGAGTGACTCATACGCATCATATCAAACATTCCCTGTAATAGAGAACGCTAACATAGGAATCGGACGGGTGATTGAATTCGACCCGGCCAGGCATGCACATATTCATGACTTGTTAGCAATGGCTGGAATAATGTTAATTATTATTCCAGACACATTCTCCTCCGTGCTCATCCGAGAATTTTACAATTATCTCAAAGATCCACATTTCACGGAATTGAAGGGCGGAGTTCGATCGAAAATTCAAGGACAGACGGTAGAAATAACACACTATGACTTGAGAGATGAATTTGGACTAATAGAGCATGACACCACTCTAGACGTCGTAGAGAACTATCGGAAGGAAAGGGATTGGACATTATTGAATATGGTTTTGTATGGAAATTCCATCAAAACTCTAATCCAATCAACGACCACCTTGACGGAGGATGCACGGCTAGTGCAAGAGATTCTAAGGCATATCGTCCTATTGAAATCCGGAGATACACGAACAATAATGGCTCAACTTAGTTATGTGACGTATATGATTTTGGAGGGAGAGTCATTTGATGTGGCAGATTTTGTCCTCTCGATAGTACGATACTCATTTAGATTGAAAAGTCCTAATTGGAAGAAGTTGAACACCCTTCCACTTGGATCCATCATCCAACGGATCTTACATAAGAAATATACGTGGATTGACCCCGAATTGTACTTCATTGATTGTATCCCAATGATATATTTGACGAGTGGAACACCTTCCATCGGCCGATCAACACGAGGAGGGTCATCAAGGAGGAGTGAACCGGTGTCCACTATCCGAAACCCACCAATTCCTAGAGGTGGATCGTTGCGAGAAGGGTTAGATGACTTGCGAGAGTCGTTCGAAGAACATAAGAGGGATGTAAAGAAAAACTTCTTGGGAATTCAAAAATTCTTTAAATTTCTGACCAAAAGTTTGAAGTCGAAGCCCACTCCAGCCGAAGCAGTAGAATGTGAAGATCCGGTCATGGAGCCTCCTCTTACATCGACCCGCCGAGAACGTCGGATGCGAAGCAGCAAGTATAGTTCGGTAGATGATCAATGAGAGACCAGTGGAGGTGACAACAGAAATTTTTGAAGATTTCTGGAAGGCTGGACATTTTTCCACTATCGCCGGGCAATAGTCACTATCGCCAGCGACAGTGAAATTTCGTTAATTTCATTTGACTTTGATTTCATGCTATAATATTATCTATGCTGTAATGGTATGTGATATGTTTTCTGGAAGAATGTAAGACTTAGTATGGAATGTGAAAATTGTGGTGTTTCCACTTATGATTCATGGAATTCTTATTTTGGTTTAATGTTCATGATGTTAACAATGGAATTAAGTTGATTTTTTGTGTGGCTTGCGATGGTAATTTATTAATTTGACAAGTCTAGAATTCCTAGTTCTAATCATAAAAATGAAACACGGGAATCTGGAAGTGGTTTAGTGAAAATATCTGCAAGCTGTGAATCGGTGCTTATAAAATTGACTTTGATCGTATTTTGTTTTATGTGATCTCTTATGAAATGATGACGTACATCAATGTTTTTGGATTTAGAATGATGAACTGGATTATACGTTAAGTCAATTGCACTTTTATTATCACATTTTAATTCAATGGTTTCATGAACTATACCAAAATTTTATAATGTTTGCTTCACCCATAAAGCTTGTGCGCAACAACTACCTAGTGTTATATACTCGGCCTTAGTGGTAGATAAGGCAACAGAATTCTGTTTCCTACTCGGCCAAGAGATAAGTGAAGGGACAAGAAAATGACAGGTGTCACTAGTGCTTTTACGATCTAATGAACATCCAGCATAATCAGAATCAGAGAAGTCATGTAATATAAATGTATCGTTATGTGGATACCATAATCCTAATTTAGATGTGTCAATAAGATATCTAAAAATGCGTTTAACTGCTTTTAAATGAGACTCTTTGGGATTAGCTTGAAATCTAGCACATAAACATAGAGCGAACATAATATCAGGCCTAGAGGCAGTCAAATATAATAGTGATCATATCATTCCTCTATAAAGTGTTTGATCTATGGATATTCCACTCTCATCTTTTCCTAACTTTAATGAGACACTCATGGGGGTATTTGCTTGTTTTAGATTTTCAAATCCAAATCTTTTTAAAACATCATGAATATATTTAGATTGGCAAACAAAACTTTCATCATGCTTTTGAGTGATTTGAAAACCAAGAAAATAA
This sequence comes from Platanthera guangdongensis, assembly GCA_039583875.1. Classification (NCBI taxonomy): domain Eukaryota; kingdom Viridiplantae; phylum Streptophyta; class Magnoliopsida; order Asparagales; family Orchidaceae; genus Platanthera; species Platanthera guangdongensis. Next base: position 162,170,699 of record CM077153.1, on the reverse strand, counting down.
GTGAGTTCGCCTACCATGCTCATTTCAAATTCATTCTTCATAATTTCAATAATACTATCACATAATTTTTCATTTGTGGATCCAAAAATAATATCATCAACATATATTTGTAAAATGATAAGATCATCATGAATATGTTTAACAAATAAAGTACAATCAGCACTGCCCATTTTATAATCATTCTTTAATAAATAAATAGCCAATCTATCATACCATGCTTGGGGTGCTTGTTTCAAACCATACAATGCTTTTTCTAATTTATAAACATGATCAGGAAATCTAACATCAACAAAGCCTGGAGTTTGTTCTACATAAACCTCCTCCTTAATATACCCGTTAAGAAAAGCAGTTTTAACATCCATTTGAAATAATTTAAACTTCTTAAAACTAACAAATGCAAGAAATATCCTAACTGCTTCTAAACGTGCTACGGGTTCAAAAGTTTCATCAAAATCTATTCCTTCTATGTGTGAATATCCTTTTGCTACGAGTCTAACTTTGTTCCTACTGACCCTAGATTCACTATCAAGTTTATTTTTAAAAATCCATTTAACCCCTACAACAGGATGATTAGACGGTCTTTCTACTAACTTCCAAACTTTATTACATTCAAATTGATTAAGCTCGTCATTCATAGATAAAAACCAAGAATTATCATTTAAAGCAGCTTCAACGCTTTTAGGTTCTATATCAGAAATAAAGCACATATTTGAAAATAATTCACGTACGGATGAATGAGTACTTACCCCTCTTGATGGTTCTCCAATAACCAAATCTTGAGGATGATCTTTTGAAAATATTAGTTCACTTGGAGGCACATATCCTTGCTCTTCTTCTTGTTGTTGTTCAATTCCTTTTTCTTCATCTTTGTCTCTAAAGTTGTCATCGTCATCCACCCTTTGTAGAGGGAAGAGCTCTTCATTTTCACCTGTAGTATTAGCTTCTACACAAGGATAAAACTCGTCAAATCTAATATGTATTGATTCTTCAACTACTTTTGTCCTCTTATTGTAAACTCTATAAGCTTTACTTGTAGAAGAATAACCAATAAAAATGCCATCATCACACTTCTCATCAAATTTGCCTAAATTATCCTTAGTGTTCAAAACAAAGCATTTACATCCAAAAATTTGAAAATAAGACACATTTGGTTTCTTTTGAAAATATAACTCATAAGGTGTTAATTTTAAGATGGGTCGAAGCATAACACGATTAATAACATAACAAGAAGTACTAACAGCTTCAGCCCAAAATGATCGAGGTAATTTGTATTCAGATAACATAGTGCGAGCTAGTTCTTGCAAAGTTCTATTTTTCATTTCCACTACACCATTTTGTTGTGGTGTACAAGGAGCAGAAAATTTATGTTAATTCCTAACTCATTGCAAAAAGAAACAAATTTCTCATTGTCAAATTCACCTCCATGATCTGAACGAATGCATTTTATTTTTAATTCTATTTCATTTTGAACACGTAAACATAATTTGGAAAATTCTAAAAATGCATCAGATTTAGACGATAAGAAAATTGTCCAACTAAAACGAGAGAAATCATCAATCAAAACAAAAGTATACTTTCGACCTCCTAGGCTTAGTGTATTAATAGGACCAAACAAATCCATATATATCAATTCTAAAGGCCTAGTGGTGGAAACGATATTTTTGCTTTTAAAAGAAGACTTTGTAAATTTTTCTTTTTGACATGGTGAACATAAAGATCATAAATTTTCATGCAAAGAAGGTAAACCTTTAACAAGTTTATTTTGAGACAATTTTATGATAAGTTTTGAACTTGAATGTCCAAGACGTCTATGCCACAAATCTAATTCCTCATTTTTAGAAATAAAACATTTTAACGAACAATGTGATAAATCATTAAATCTAATCATGTAAACATTTTGAAATCTAGGAGCGGTAATAACAATATCATTTGTTTTAGAGTTGATAATTTTGCATAGGTTTGAAGATGAATCAAACAAGACATTTAATCCAATATCACATAGTTGACTTATTGAAATTAAATTATGCTTCAAACCTTTAACATATAAAACATTTGAGATAGAAAATAATTTGTTACCTACTACTCCAATGCCGATGATTTTACCTTTTTCGTTGTCACCAAAAGTAACTACTCCTCCTTTCTTCATCTTCAGGCTAAGGAACTTTGATTTATTGCCTGTCATGTGCTTGGAACACCATGAGTCCAAGTACCACACGTCTTCTTTGTCCTTAGCCTGCCAACACACCTAGAAAGAGGATGAGAGTAAAGATCTGGCTACTTAAGTGGTTCCTCCCATAGAATAGGTGGAAGCCTTAGGCACCCAGATTTGTTTGACTGAACAGTATCTTATCTTCTTACATGTATGAGTTGTGTGACCAAACTTATAACATTTGGCACACTTGATGAAAGAAGTCGACGGGTTTTTTAAAGTAAACTTTGACCCTTTGCTAGAAGATACAGGGACATGTGATTTATTGTTTTTAACCTGAAAATTAACTTTCCTGGAATTTTTCTTATCGCTGGCGACAGTGGATGTCGCCGTGCGATATCATTCAGGAGAGTATCCAAGTCCGAATTTTCCAGAACCATAATACTGGTTTCCCAAAATCATATTTAGAGATTTTTGGCCCACTCCAAATTTGTTAGTGGCCATTTCTAAATTTCGGACTTGTCCCCTTAATACATCATTTTCGGCAACTATGGTGCCGCAACGATTAGCGAAGGACTTCCTGCTGCCTTCCACTTGAGATTGAGAGAATTTTAGAGATCTCTCTAAGGCCTCTTTCTCTTTTATAAGAGTCTCAACTCGGGTCTGAGTCTTAGAGAGATCTTTCTCAAGTTCCACTATCTTTGTCAAAGAGGGACAATCCTCTTGACAGGATGCTTTCTCTTTTCCAAGAACTTTTATTTCATTTTTCAGTTTTTTATTTTCTTAAATTAAAACTTTATTTTCAGATTTGATCAACTTAATTTCATGCAATGTTTTATCCAAATTCTCACAAGTACTCAAAAATTCTGAAAATAAATTATCATAGGTTTCAGGAGTTACCTTAGTGTCGCTCTGGACACTACCTCCTGCATCATAAGATGAAGAGCCCTTTCCCATCAAGCACATGTTGGCCTCCTCCACAGTTTCTGACCCTGAACTGCTCGACTCCTCAGAAATGGCTTCATCCCATGTTTCAGCCTTTAGAACCTTCTTCCTATCTTTATTTTCGTGCCTCTTCGCCTTCAGCTCTTTCAGATACTTTGGGCACTTGCACTTTATGTGACCAATCTTCCTGCAATGATAGCATTCAGGTGGTGGTCTATCTTCATCATCTTCTTCTTCAGCTTGGGATTTTCCTTTCCTATTCCCATATTCTTTCTTTTTGAAAAATCACTTGAAAGAATTTCTTCTTTCAGGATTTCTCATAAATCTCCTAAACTTCTTAACAAACAAACTCTCTTTATATTCATCATCAATTTCATCAGACTCGCTTTCCTTCTGCTTCTTAGACTTCAACGCCAAAGCTTTCTTTCTTGGCTCCAAGCTATACTCTTGTTGTTGAATCCTCAACTCTACTTCATGAGTTATTAAGTTTCCTATGAGATTCTCAATTTGGAGAGACTTTAGATCGTGTGACTCCGAGATGGCAGTCACTTTAGGATTAAACTTCGGTGGAAGTGATCTAAGTATTTTCCTCACCAAATCTCCATTTGAGAAATTCTTCCCTAGAATTCTCGAGTCATTTACTATCTTGCTAAACCTTGTGTACATGGAGTCTATATCTTCATCAACCTCCATCTTGAACTTCTCAAACTCCGATTCTAGCTGGAAAAGCTTCGAGTCCTTTAGCTGAGATGTACCTTCATGAGTAACTTCAAGAAGATTCCAAATATCATATGCAGTATCACATGCACAAACATGGTTAAATTCAGTCCTATCTAACGTACAAAATAAAGCGTTCATTGCCTTAGCGTTATTTTTACATCGAAGCTTATCAGCTTCATCCCATTTGTCCTTGGGTTTCTCCATAGAGACACTTCCTACAACAGTAATGGGGCCAGTGTAGCATGTTTCTACCATGCCACAAACATCAATATCTAGTGTTATTAGAAAACATCGCATTCGAGCTTTCCAATAGTTGTAGTCTGTGCCCGTGAATAAGGGAGGTCTACTAATACCTTGCCCCTCAGAAAACGTGTACGTGTTTTGCGCCATTACTCCCAGTGGTGAAACCATTTTTGGAGTAACCTAGCTCTAATACAAAGTGTTGGATCTTACGACGCCCTTAGAGGGGGGTGAATAAGGGTTCTTCTAAATTTTCTTAAACAATTTGAGCAACATTTACACAATGAATAACAACAAAATAATAGAAGAGAGCAAATGAACAGAAGCTAGAAACAATAGTGATATATTTCAAAAGAGTTACAATGTATACAATGTCTCTCTATAGAGCTAGAGACAAAGGCTCATGAAATAAATAATTTGCTAGTGTATTCGCCGGTACTTCAACCAAGAACCAGCAGGCTAAAGCGTATCTCTCCCTAGACCTTGCTACTAGCCTCCCATAGATCTAACCCATGATCTAGACGCTGCACACAAGGCAACGATTTCTCCCTAAGCCACACAAGGTCTTGGACGCCACTCACAAGGCAGTGATTTTCCCCTAAGCCATACAAGGACCTAGACGCCACGCACAAGGCAGCGATTTCCCTTCTGATTACAATGAGAAAATAAATGAAAAATAACAAAAATAAATTGAGCACTTTAGACTAGAAACTCCCTTCAAACAAAGCACTGAAGATGCCGATGAATCCTTGCAAGAGATGCTTTGAATGCTTCGCACGTGCCGTCAATCTTCCGCGCTATTTGGCCTTCTTAGGTGTATGGAGTATCTCTGAGTTCTTGAGCTCTCTGGAATGTCTATGAAGGTAAGTGCACTCCAGGTAATGAAATTCGTAACTTTCTCAAAACAATCAGAGACTTTTATATTCTAGCGCTATCGCCGGGCGATACTAGGTGGCGTCATCTGGCGATAGCGGTAACCACTGCCACGTGTCCCACGAAATCCTCATTTTTGCATCGCATGAACGTTGAGCGCCGAATCGTGCACTATCGCCGTGCGATATCGGATATCGACATCTTGCGATAGTGAAATAATGGTGGCAACGATTTCTTCAAGCGTCAAACGGGAATTCGTCGAGTGGCGCTATCGTCTGTTGGTGATACCCACTATCGCCTGAGGTCAATTCTAATCCGATTCAACATCAAAAAGATATGAGATATTAACGTTTGTTACCTGCACACCAATAACATCCAAATATCAAATACAAACAAGCTTTGTTATTAGCAAACCAGGAAGCGTGGAATGCATGCTCCAACACATGGTAGCTATGCGATCGAGGCGGTTAGACCCGGGAAACCGTCCTAAACGCACGGCCTGGGCGAATAGGAGGAAGAAGTTCGCTTGGCCAAAAAAAGGAGGGTCGAGGCAGATCGCGACCCTTGGGGGGTACCCCTATGTGGGCCACGACTTGCGAGCTAGAGACCTTGGGGGGATCGTCGATTTTGGGGTTAACATAATCCCCGCACTTTTTAAGTTCCGAAGGGAACTTCGAAAAAGTAGGAAACCCACAAAAATCGTGATCCTCCCCTCGGAAATTAGAAGAGAAAAACTAGAGACTAGGTGAGATAGAACTTGATATCTCTCCTCAAAAAAATCTGTCAATGTCTATCTTTTACCCGCGAAGAAAAAGTCAATGCAGGCAAAAGGAGGTACATCTTATGTGTACCTGAGTTGTTTTGGAAAATGAGGAAGACGGGTAACTGTCTTGCACAAAGCTCTGCAAAAGTAGAGTTACCAAGCAGATATGAAGGAACATTAAGCTGCAAGTACCTAAAGGGGACTTGCTAATTTCTGCTAGTCTCTGCAAAAGTAGAGTGAGCAAGCAGATATGAAGGAAGATTAAGTTGCAAGTACCTGAAGGGGACTTGCTAATATCTGCTAGTCTCTGCAAAAGTAGAGTGAGCAAGCAGATATGAAAGAAGATTAAGTTGCAAGTACCTGAAGGGGACTTGCTAATATCTTCTAGTCTCTGCAAAAGTAGAGTGAGCAAGCAGATATGAAAGAAGATTAAGTTGCAAGTACCTGAAGGGGACTTGCTAATATCTGCTAGTTTCTGCAAAAGTAGAGTGAGCAAGCAGATATGAAAGAAAATTAAGCTGTAAGTACCTGAAGGGGACTTGCTAATATCTGCTAGTTTCTGCAAAAGAAGAGTAAGCAAGCATATATGAAAGAAGATTAAGCTGCAAGTACCTGAAGGGGACTTGCTAATATCTGCTAGTTTCTGCAAAAGAAGAGTAAGAAAGCAGATATGCTAGAAGTTTAAACTGCAAGTACCTGAAGTGGACTTGCTAATATCTGCTAGTCTCTGCAAAAGTAGAGTGAGCAAGCAGATATGAAAGAAGATTAAACTACAAGTACCTGAAGGAGACTTGCAAATATCTGCTAGTCTATGCAAAAGTAGAGTGAGCAAGAAGATATGAAAGAAGATTAATTCGTAAGTGCCGGGAGGGAGCCTGCAAAAGTTGATTGTTGATAGGATAAGATATGATAGAAGAGATATCCGACAAACTTTGCTATTAACTGAATAGTGATCAAAGCATGATAATGATCACCTCGCGTGATCAGATATAATATCAACATGAAATCCAGATCAGCAAGTCATCTAAATTTAGACTTATGATGGCATGGCTTGTCAATTAAGAACCATATACTCTGAATAAATGATTTGTGCCAGAAATATCCGATAAGAGTAGTAGATAATTTATAGATCATCATCCGATAGAGCTTCACGTAAGCAATGCATATAAAACGATCATAAGAAAAATAGATATTGCGGATCCTTAGAACAGGTTGGATTCAACCTGTTAACCTATAAGAAGGTAAAAAGAGAAAAGAGGCCTACACCCCGAGGATGAGCTAAGAAAGGTTGAATGCTGCCACAGGAGAGCACCCATGGGCCTTATGCATCACTTGCCAAAAACTCATCCAGGGTGTAGTCCTACCCAAAGAGGGTTGGTCGCGCACCCTCTAGAAGGGCATAGAAGATAAAGAAGCACAAGCAAGGAAATTCCTGTGGAGGAATCAGCTGATACACTACTCTCTTGCCTCGGGTTACAAGCATCGCTGATCAATTAGACTAGTTACGCCAAGTGGCCTATTGCTTGCCTACAGATTAATCAGCGGAGTTGTGGGTCCCGCGAAGGAACGGATTGAGAGTACCATAGAGTGTTCGGCCATCACAGTTGTGAGTTGATCGAAGAGATAAGGCTACAATTGATCGTCATTGCTTGTCAAGCAAAGATCATCGTAACTGTAATGTATCCCTTGCAAAGCACAGCAGAGCTGACACATGGGGCTCCCCTAGCTCACACTCTGTGTCAGATGCCGGCTAGGATCCGAAGTATCATAATCCTCCGCATGAGAGTTGTATATCCCACACTACACACATGTGAAAACACCCAGTTATGTGTAGTCATTGTGGCCTTACGCCGGAATCCAATCCCGAGGGGGCCTATAGCGAGACTCGGCGATATCTCAATGGTTCAGTGATCTCTTTGGCAAAGAGAAAAATGGAGGAAGAAGCATTACAAAAAGGGAACTGTGTCAGTACGGGATCTCTGACGTAAACTTTATTGTGATGAAACAAAAGAACACTTAGGAGTGTTGAAAAGAGTGTTTGAAAATATTCAAAATATAGTAAGAGTAACTGTTATTGGTTGCGAGGGGCTTTCAGGACTGTCATGTCCTTTTTGCTTTAGAATAGGTCTCCAAGGGTGCCCACGTCATCGGCATCGAGGGTCTCGCCTATATCGAGGCCATGACACATGCTGATTTGATTTACTCCCTTTGAGGTGCAAAGAATGTTTGCCACTTCTTTGTCTTCTGAAGTTGATGGATCAGAGTGGTCATCCTTCGGGAATAGCTCGCGCATCTTACCCTGCCTCAACAATTTTTGCACCAGTTGACGAAGCGCTCGATAGTTTTCAGTCAAATGTCCGCTTTCTTTATGGAACTCGCGGAATGGATCTGAATCTTTTGATTTTTGATTTGTCGGTTGGTAAGGCTTTTTGGAATTTGCCCTATCCTTCATGATTTGGCATACTTCTTGCATGGCTTCATCAAGTCTAGAGTATGACAAGTCATCATCTTGTGGCTGATGAACCAAAGCTGTTTGCGGAGGTGGGTCTGGTGGTAGCAATCATTCTTGGACGTGATCCTGGCCCGGGAAGAGGTGTTGATAACGATGCTGGGATCTTTTTGTCTTTCTTGAGTGGGATGAAAAGTCTTTCCGAGGAGATCTCGGAGGCTGCTTGTAAGAAGAAGGATCTTTCTCTGACACAAGCCTGGAGACAAAGCTGGGGTTGCTCTTCTCACCGCGGATATATGAGTTGGCTAGGGCAACTAGCTCTTGATATGTCTTTGGTGCTCGGACATTGGCCTCAAACTTGAGAGGTCCTTCACACAAACCATTAATGAGAGCCACTCGATACATCTCCTAGTCGACGATCTCAATGTCTAATATTTCTCTCTGAAAATGATCCACAAAATGAGACCAAGTCTCATTCTCTCGCTGCCTAATTTCAAAGAGGACTTCTAGACCGCCCTTCCTCTTTGAAGAGGTGGAAAATCTAAGCAAAAACTCTCTTCGCAACTCAGCGAAGGAAGAGATGGACTGAGAATGTAGTCCATAGAACCAATCCCTCACTTGCCCATCGAAGGATGTCACAAAGAGCTTGCACTTAATTGCATCTAAGAGGGTCCTTAGAGCTATGGTTTATTCGAAGGCTTGAAGATGTTTGACTAGATTAGTCTCTCCAGTATAGATGGGTAACCGAGGCTCTCTGAAATTGACTGGAGTTGGTTCATACCGAACATTCTCTATAAATGACGATGGCTCTCCTTGCTCTAATGTATAAGGAAGATAAGGAGCATGAGCAGTAGCTGCAAAATAAGTAGGAGGATAGAAAGGAAAATTTGTTGCGGGAGGTGCAAAGGCAGGAGCTGAAGAGAAGGGATGACTTCCCTGAAAATTCAGAAATCTAGCTGGACTTCCCCGGGCAGCTTCCCGGAAGAAGTTTTGACGAGCTGCAAACTCATCATCCTGAGATCGAAAAGGAGCTGCAGGCCCTTGCGGAAAGGTTGGGGTGTAAAGAGGAGGATAGACCGACAAATAAGCCGGTGGATAGACTAGAGGAGTCTCAGATGCTGGTGCTAGATTGATTGGAGGAGCTGGCGCTGCTGAAGATTGAGCGGTCAGTTGCTGCGTGATAGCTGCTAGGGTACGGTTGATAGCTTGAAACTGTTGAGCAGTTTCTCTGCGAGATTGCTTTAAGGCCTCCCAAATAGAATCATCACTGGTACTTGGAGCAAGGTTCTCGGCTGGTTGATGGTATGACATGAGTAACCACTGCTTTCACTGCCTGATCGAAATCTGAAGGTCGCGTGTTAACTATTGACGCAAGAAATGCTCACTCAAGTTAACGGGTTGTTCGATCTCACAAGCTAAGGTGAAGAAGAGGAAGGGATGTGGGGATAGAGGAGAGGTCTGCTGAGAGTAGCCGGGAAGGTTGCTGATCAATAGAGAAGCTTGCCTAATCAGCAAGGAAGAAGCTTGCTAGAGCAGAGAAGAAGCATTCTTGAGCGGAGGAGGAGCTTGCTAAAGTAGAGAAGAGGCTTTCTTGAGCGGAGAAGAAGCATGGTCAGGGACTGTCGAGCAGTCAGTTACTTGGGCGGTTAGCTTTGCAGGTTGATGCCGAGAGAGGAGAGAAGAAGAGAGGATGGGCCGCTAGCAGCGGCAACAACAGACTTCGCCTCCCGCGGCTTGAATGTCACTCTTGTGACGGGCTTTTCCTTTAATCAAGAAGAAGAATTACAACTTGTCATTACACTTTTACAAGAGAAAGCAATAAAGGGTACAATGGGGGAAGTTGTGTAACACCCCCTATCCGTCGCATAGCATATAGCAGTAGGTCCGGCCGGGGCCCGACGCCATATACCACAGACAGACCGGGTGGTTACTTATGGAAACCATCCAACCAATCTCAACGTCCTACACAGAGCATTCTAGCGGAAGAAGTTTATAAAAGTTGCAAAATAAGAACCCAGCAATAAGCATGAATGTCCACTAACAAGATAACAGGAATGTCATTACAAAATACTCAAAAGTCGGCCTTAAGGCCTTACAAAAAGTTTCACTTGTCTTTTACATGATTTACAAACCTCGGCACGCAGGCCGGCCATACATGAATAAAACTAGAAAACATAGCACTTGGGCCTTCGAGGGCCAGCTTCGCAAAAAGGGCTTTAGCCCGCTATTGACCGCTTGGTCCAGCTGCACCTGCAAGCAAACAAACCACCGCATGGTGGCAAACAGAGCAACGGTCAGCAATGCTGACCAAATTATAACGATCCCGCCCCCAACTCGGGGCAGCGATGCTCCTTTCCTGCATTTCATTAGCACAAGCGAGCAATGCATATTATCATAGCCATTTCATCACAGACGTTGGCTCATACGGCCACACGTCCCGTGCACTCAGGGCACATTCTCGGCGAACCGGTCGATGTCACGTCAATTAAAGCCATTAACATTCCGGACTCACCACCGCCACTTAGACGGCCATTCCTATGAGCAATTTGTCTTCATGGTATTGGTCACGTCAATTTAAGCCATTGACCACCGAAGACCCCCATTTATGCCAACGGCGAGTGCCATGTAACTTTAGGTCTCTCTAACCCGAACGACATAAAGCGGGTACGGCTCCATCTAACCCGTGCTCACATCGCAACGGCAATTTAAGCCATTTGCGCGGGTCAAACTTTCACCGATTCCCATTCTACCGCAAGACACATAACCCCGTTATGTTCATGTTGGCACTCAGGCCACAAAGTTGGCAAGACCTCGTGTCCGCCCAGTTTTCCGGGTGCACCTTTGGGTTAGTCCCCAAGGCTCCCTGCTGCAATCTACCGCGTAGAAAACCCGAAAACACCAAATGGCACGGAGTCTTCTCCGGCCTTATGCAATGCAACATCACCGATCCGAACTACATGTCCGGGTAGGCTTCAACCAAAATGCCTATGTCTGTTCTCGCATACGGACTCTAAACAACGGGGACTTCACATATCTACCCGAAGGAACGCCTCCAACTCTCCGCAAACTCGCGAGAGCGGGCTTCCTATGCAAAGAAAAGAGCGACTCATGCTCAAGATGAGGATCGTTACCCTTGCGGTCCTCTTTGGCGCCATCGAAAAGTAATCGGATGGAAATCACCGCACTTGCGTTGCCTCCGTGGATCCGGAGTCGGCTTGCGATTCGGAGCTCCGAAGCTCCTCCAATGGCGGATCTAGCTCCTCTTCTTCTTGCCTTAGCTTTTCTTTCTCCAAGGGTTTGGAGAGATAACAAGTGGAAAAAGTGAGGGTTTTCTAAGTCAAAACCCGGGTATATCCCTTCAGGAACAACCCCCAGCCATTGGATCCTCAGTCAAAGAAATGAACGGCTTCGATTCGGGACTGAAATGCCCAATCTGGGCCGAACACGGCCTGGCACACGCCCGTGTCCAGGGCCGTGTGCCTCATTCGCCGTCAAAATCGAATCACCTAGAACCTCACACGGGCATCGAACACGCCCGTGTTCGATCTGACACGCCCGTGTTCCAACTGACACGGCCGTGTAGCTGGCCGTGTACCCCATGATTTTCTCCCGTTTCAACCCGAGCGCTGACACGGGTTCGGACACGCCCGTGTCCTTGCCCGTGTCACCTTGACACGCCTGGGCTCCAGGCCGTGTACAAGGTCTCGGCACTTCACGGCTAAGTGTCGACACGGGTCGACACGCCCTGCGACACGCCCGTGTCGCAGGCCGTGTGCCATGTCTCGACACACTGTCGACACCAAAGTGTCGACTTCGCGGGACGAGTGTCGACACGGGTTGACACGCCCTGCGACACGCCCGTGTCGCAGGCCGTGTGCCGTGTCTCGACACAACGTCGAAGCATTGTGTCGACTTCACGGCTAAGTGTCGACACGGGTCGACACGCCCTGCAACACGCCCGTGTCGCAGGCCGTGTGCCCAGTCTCGACACAATGTCGAGACCAAAGTGTCGACTTCACGCCTTAGTGTCGACACAGGCTTGACACGCCCTGGGACACGCCCGTGTCCCAGGCCGTGTGCCTGCAGCCAGAACTCAAACTGGCCCAAATTATTCCCCTTTGCTCCTTTGAGTTTCGGGGCGTTACAACTCTACCCCTCTTAAAAGAATTTCGCCCACGAAATTACATAAAGGAAAAAAAAAACATGTACAAGACTAAAATTTGTACCTGAGCGGAACAATTCCGGATATTCGTCAAGCATCGTCTGCTCTCGCTCCCAAGAGAGCTCCTCACGACCGCAATTGTCCCATCGGACTTTGACCATCCTGATCTCTTTATTGCGTAGCCGCTTGACCTCCGAGTCCTCAATCCGCACGGGCTTGACTTTTGTCGTTAGCCCACTATCCACCGGCACTTGATTGGCCGCGATCACTTGCGTAGGCTCTTGAACCGCCTTCCGAAGCACCGAAATATGGAATACATCATGTAAACCACTTAGCTCCACTGAAAGCTTCAGCCGATAGGCCGCTTCTCCTACTCGCTCCAGAACCTCGAACGGTCCAAGGTACCTCGGGCTTAGCTTTTTCAACCGTCGCACCCGCGAGACACCCTTGAACGGCTTGATCTTTAGGTACACATAATCACCCACAGCGAACTCCACGTTCCTGTGCTTGGCATTATAGTACTTTGCTTGCCGGTCCTGAGCGATAAGCAACCTCTCCCGAATTGTTCTTACCAAAGAAGTAGCATCCTCCACCTCCGAGCGCTTATACAACTTTGACTCGCCCGTTTCTAACCAAGACAACGGCGTGCGACATCTTCTACCATATAGGGCCTCGAAAGGCGCCATCTGAATACTTGCTTGGTAGCTGTTGTTGTATGCGAACTCCACCAAATAAAGGTGGTCCTCCCATTGCTTTCCAAAGTCCAAAACACACATGCGAAGCATGTCTTCCATGGTCCTATTGACCCTCTCGGTCTGCCCATCCGTTTGCGGATGGAAGGCTGTGCTAAACTTCAGCTTGGTTCCCAACATTTGCTGCACCAGCCTCCAATCATTGGACGTGAACCGCCCATCTCGGTCACTCACGATGCTGCGGGGCACACCATGAAGCCGCACTATGTTATCCACATAAAGCTTCGCCAGCTTCTCCACCGGATCATCCTTCCTATGCGGAATAAAATGCGACACCTTCGTTAATCGATCGACCACCACCCAAATGGCGTCGTTCCCCTTCTGCGACCTTGGCAAACCATGCACAAAGTCCATAGAGATGTCGTCGAATTTCCACTCCGGAATAGGCAAGGACTTAAGAAATCCTCCCGGCTTTTGGCACTCCGCCTTTACCAAGGCGCAGGCTTGGCACTTCGCTACATATAGCGCCACATCCTTTTTCAAGCCCGGCCACCAAAACAGTTTCTTTATATCGCGGTACATCTTCGTGCTCCCCGGGTGAATCGAGTACTTGGTGTGGTGCGCCTCGTACAACAACTCCACCCGTAAATTGCCCACACTTGGGACGCACAAACGACCGTCTTTCCACAGCAATCCGTCCTCCACAACGAATTGGGAATTTGACCCATCCAGAGCCTCTATCATGAACTGCTTCATATGAGCATCCATATCCAAAGCCTGCCGAATCCGATCAGCCAGGTCATATTGGACTTCAGTCCAATTCAGCACTGCTTCAGCACTAGATTGTCTATCCACACAAGCAATCTCCAACGCCTCCAGCTCCTGCACCAACCGCTCATCATGCACTGATAGCCAATTCGCTTGAGCTGGGGCTCGGCGGCTCAACGCGTCCGCAACCGCATTCCCTTTGCCAGGCACGTAGTGGATCTTGAAAGTATAGTCCCCCAGGAACTCCATCCACCTACGCTGCCGCATATTCAGATCTTTCTGATCAATCAGGTACTTTAGGCTCTTGTGATCGGTGTAGATGTCAATCTTCACACCGTACAAATAGTGTCTCCACAGCTTCAAGGCAAAAATCACGGCCGCCAACTCCAAGTCGTGGACCGGATAATTCCTCTCGTGCACTTTTAGCTGTCTCGAGCCATAAGCTATCACGCTGCCGTGCTGCAATAGCACGCAACCCAAACCGCTGCCCGAAGCATCGCTATATATCTCATAGCCTTCGGTTCCAACCGGCGAACTCAGCACAGGCGCCGTGGTCAACCGACACTTCAATTCCTCAAAAGCTCGCGCGCACTCCGGCGTCCAAACGAACTTATGCTCCTTCCTCGTCAAAGTAGTGAGAGGTAGCGCTATCCGCGAGAAGTTCTCTACGAAGCGCCTATAATAACCGGCAAGCCCCAAAAAGCTCCGGACTTCTGCTACCGTAGCAAGCTCAGGCCACTCCCGTATCGCAACAATCTTCGCCGGATCTACAGCAATACCCTCTCCACTCACTATATGCCCGAGGAACGCCACTGAGGATAGCCAAAACTCGCACTTCGAGAACTTGGCATACAACTGGTTTCTCCTGAGTGTCTCCAACACCAAATGGAGATGCTTGAAGTGATCCTCCTCACTTTGCGAGTACACCAAAATATCGTCGATGAAGACGATCACGAAATGGTCTAGGTACTCCCTGAACGTCCTGTTCATCAAATCCATAAATACTGACGGCGCATTAGTCAGCCCAAACGGCATGACCGTAAACTCATAATGCCCGTATCTTGTACTAAACGCTGTCTTCGGGATATCACTCTCCCTTATCCGCAGCTGATAGTACCCAGACTTGAGATCTAACTTCGAGTACACCGTCGACCCGACTAACTGATCAAAGAGATCATCAATCCGGGGGATCGGGTACTTGTTCTTCTCAGTCAGCTTGTTTAGCTCCCGATAATCAATACACAACCTCAAGCTTCTGTCCTTCTTCTTAACAAAGAGGACTGGTGCGCTCCAAGGCGAAGAACTCGGGCGCACATACCCTTGCTCCAACAACTCTTGCAACTGTACTTTCAGCTCCGCCATTTCCTTAGGCGCTAGCCGATACGGAGATCGTGACACAGGCTTTGCACCTGACACTAGCTCGATAGTAAAATCTATCTCCCGTTGAGGCGAGGCTCCAGGAAGATCTGCGGGGAACACATCAGGGTATTCCGATACCACTGAAATACAATCCATCGCGGGCTTTGGCTTTGCAACCTCCACTAGTGTAAAGAACAGTTCTGCTCCGGCACGAACCGCCTTCACCACCTGAAGAGCAGACATCAACGTCTTGCTCTACCCCTTTAAGCCCGTAAAAGTCGTCTCACGACTTGCTCCCAGCTTTACTTCCTTGCTACCGCAATCTATATGGGCCTGCTGCTCCGAGAGCCAGTCCATACCAAATATGACGTCGAACTCCACCAACGGAAGTAAGGACGCCCGCAGGTCAAACTCCTGCTCTCCAATACGAACTTTAACTTCGCAGATCCTAACCGCTCGCATCGAACACCCATTGGGCAACAACACATCCAACTTGTCCTTCGCCATCGAAGAAGGGACTCCGATGCGTGATATAAATCCTTCGTACAAGAAGGAGTGTGAAGCTCCCGTATCAAAAAGTGCTCGTGCCGGGTTTTCACAAATCAACACAAATCCTAAACAAGTAGTGGTAAGGTAACATATGAATAACAAGCATATAAAGGAATTGACTTGCTATAAATTAAACCGTACCTGTCACCACGTCAGCTTGTTTAATGGCCTCCTGTTGGCCAAGATTGTAAACTCTTGGTTGGGCCGGAGCATAGTGGGATGCGGTCGACTCCACCGCCTTTCCCTTCTCTTCATAAGTGGCTCCCGGCCTCCTCTCGGACTTAGGACGTCCGCTCCAACAATCACGGGCGAAATGCCCCGTCTTGCCACAAGTAAAGCACGCGCCCGGGGTCCGACTCGTAGTCGCCCCAGAAGCACCAGAAGAAGCTGGACCCGAAGTCCTATGTTTCTTAAACGTCCTCCGATAGCCTGACTTTGAAGTAGTCGGCACTCTGAACTCAGATTTTCTATCAACCAAGCCTTTCTTCGCTTGCACACTCTTCATGTCCTTTTCCAAGGACCGGGCCGTATTGACCAAGGTTAAGAAACCCTGCGTCATTGGCCCCGACAGTAACAATCTCAGCTCATCCCTCAAGCCTTCATAAAAACGATTAGTCTTGCGCTCCTCATCCATGATGGTGGAGCTAGCATAACGACTCAACCGCGTAAACTCGTGGAGATATTCATCCACGTTCCTCTCACCCTGCACCAACTTCAGGAATTCATTCTCCATCGAGATCCTCTGAGTAGAAGGGAGGTATCTTGCCAAGAACAATCCCGAGAACTCTTCCATCGGAACGTCTATCAGTTGTCTACCTCGCAGATGATGCAGCTCCAAACCTTCCCACCACATCCTTGCTTCACCGTCCAGCAGGAACGTAGCAATGGTGGTCATCTGCCACTCCTCCGTCTCCGTCGCTGTCATGACTCTCTTCACCCTAGAGAGCCAGTCTTCAGCCTGAGATGGGGTTCCCAACCCCGAGAATAACGGAGGGTTAAAGCTCATTACATGCTTCAACTGCCTCTCAGTCGCCCTCCTTGGCACTATTGGTTCTACAACCACTTGCTCCATCCTCCTCGGCTCGGCCTCTTGAAGAGGTACTTGCTCCATCACAGGAGCGGGCTGCTGCGCTTGCCTCCCAGGCTGCGCATTTATCACGGCCAACACCGCTTCAGCAACCAATCGTATATTTTCCGCCGACAAAGGTGTTGCGGGAGCAACTTCTGGTGCACTACTAGCCTCAGAACCTCGGCGTTCTGACGGCCCAACACCACTTCGGGTCACCTATAGTGGTACAAAACACCGTTAAGCGACCAAATAAATTGCAAACAGCAATTATAGGAACACGCAGGTTCCTCAAACACGAGTATTTTCATTCCTAAGTGGACATTCATGGGTTCTTTTTACTGTTATTACGATGACGCACACAATGTGCTCACCACCCCTTAAAAAGAATTCGCCCACGAATTCACTTTAAGCCCGACCAAAACCAGTAGTCTGATACCAAATTGTAACACCCCCTATCCGTCGCATAGCATATAGCAGTAGGTCCGGCCGGGGCCCGACGCCATATACCACAGACAGACCGGGTGGTTACTTATGGAAACCATCCAACCAATCTCAACGTCCTACACAGAGCATTCTAGCGGAAGCAGTTTATAAAAGTTGCAAAATAAGAACCCAGCAATAAGCATGAATGTCCACTAACAAGATAACAGGAATGTCATTACAAAATACTCAAAAGTCGGCCTTAAGGCCTTACAAAAAGTTTCACTTGTCTTTTACATGATTTACAAACCTCGGCACGCAGGCCGGCCATACATGAATAAAACTAGAAAACATAGCACTTGGGCCTTCGAGGGCCAGCTTCGCAAAAAGGGCTTTAGCCCGCTATTGACCGCTTGGTCCAGCTGCACCTGCAAGCAAACAAACCACCGCACGGTGGCAAACAGAGCAACGGTCAGCAATGCTGACCAAATTATAACGATCCCGCCCCCAACTCGGGGCGGCGATGCTCCTTTCCTGCATTTCATTAGCACAAGCGAGCAATGCATATTATCATAGCCATTTCATCACAGACGTTGGCTCATACGGCCACACGTCCCGTGCACTCAGGGCACATTCTCGGCGAACCGGTCGATGTCACGTCAATTAAAGCCATTAACATTCCGGACTCACCACCGCCACTTAGACGGCCATTCCTATGAGCAATTTGTCTTCATGGTATTGGTCACGTCAATTTAAGCCATTGACCACCGAAGACCCCCATTTATGCCAACGGCGAGTGCCATGTAACTTTAGGTCTCTCTAACCCGAACGACATAAAGCGGGTACGGCTCCATCTAACCCGTGCTCACATCGCAACGGCAATTTAAGCCATTTGCGCGGGTCAAACTTTCACTGATTCCCATTCTACCGCAAGACACATAACCCCGTTATGTTCATGTTGGCACTCAGGCCACCAAGTTGGCAAGACCTCGTGTCCGCCCAGTTTTCCGGGTGCACCTTTGGGTTAGTCCCCAAGGCTCCCTGCTGCAATCTACCGCGTAGAAAACCCGAAAACACCAAATGGCACGGAGTCTTCTCCGGCCTTATGCAATGCAACATCACCGATCCGAACTACATGTCCGGGTAGGCTTCAACCAAAATGCCTATGTCCGTTCTCGCATACGGACTCTAAACAACGGGGACTTCACATATCTACCCGAAGGAACGCCTCCAACTCTCCGCAAACTCGCGAGAGCGGGCTTCCTATGCAAAGAAAAGAGCGACTCATGCTCAAGATGAGGATCGTTACCCTTGCGGTCCTCTTTGGCGCCATCGAAAAGTAATCGGATGGAAATCACCGCACTTGCGTTGCCTCCGTGGATCCGGAGTCGGCTTGCGATTCGGAGCTCCGAAGCTCCTCCAATGGCGGATCTAGCTCCTCTTCTTCTTGCCTTAGCTTTTCTTTCTCCAAGGGTTTGGAGAGATAACAAGTGGAAAACGTGAGGGTTTTCTAAGTCAAAACCCGGGTATATCCCTTCAGGAACAACCCCCAGCCATTGGATCCTCAGTCAAAGAAATGAACGGCTTCGATTCGGGACTGAAATGCCCAATCTGGGCCGAACACGGCCTGGTACACGCCCGTGTCCAGGGCCGTGTGCCTCATTCGCCGTCAAAATCGAATCACCTGGAACTTCACACGGGCATCGAACACGCCCGTGTTCGATCTGACACGCCCGTGTTCCAACTGACACGGCCGTGTAGCTGGCCGTGTACCCCATGATTTTCTCCCGTTTCAACCCGAGCGCTAACACGAGTTCGGACACGCCCGTGTCCTTGCCCGTGTCACCTTGACACGCCTGGGCTCCAGGCCGTGTACAAGGTCTCGGCACTTCACGGCTAAGTGTCGACACGGGTCGACACGCCCTGCGACACGCCCGTGTCGCAGGCCGTGTGCCATGTCTCGACACACTGTCGACACCAAAGTGTCGACTTCGCGGGACGAGTGTCGACACGGGTTGACACGCCCTGCGACACGCCCGTGTCGCAGGCCGTGTGCCGTGTCTCGACACAACGTCGAAGCACTGTGTCGACTTCACGGCTAAGTGTCGACACGGGTCGACACGCCCTACGACACGCCCGTGTCGCAGGCCGTGTGCCCAGTCTCGACACAATGTCGAGACCAAAGTGTCGACTTCACGCCTTAGTGTCGACACAGGCTTGACACGCCCTGGGACACGCCCGTGTCCCAGGCCGTGTGCCTGCAGCCAGAACTCAAACTGGCCCAAATTATTCCCCTTTGCTCCTTTGAGTTTCGGGGCGTTACAAGTTGGAGGCTAGGGAAGGAGTTGTCAGAGACTAAGTAAAAAAGATTGCCAGCAGCTGTGGAGGACTGGGAGGACTGGGAAACTGAGTCCGCAGACCTTGCTTGATCAACTGTGGAGGACTGGGAGGACTGGGAGGACTGAGAAATTGGAGTCCGCAGACCTTGCTTGATCAACTGTGGAGGACTGGGAGGACTGAGAAACTGAGTCTGTAGACCTTGATCAAGCTGGCAGTTCTCCTCTCGCCCTCATGCCACCCCCCAAAATGAGAGGCATTGGGGGCTATTTATAGGCTCGGGGTTGTAACGGTCTTGGTAACGTCAGCACCGGTGAGGCGATGAGTTATGCGAGTACAAATGTTGAGTCTGTGGAGTCCGCGGAGTCCGCGATAGGCCGCACGGTCTGGGGCTTGCTGCTTGAACTGGCTGCTGCTTGGACTGGGAAGAGCAAGTTGTCGACCTGGGCGGACTCGGCAGACTGGAGTCAGGCAGACTGCAGGCTTTGCTTGGGTTGGCAGCTAGTAGAGGCAGGCTGCCTGAGACAAGCAGAGGGGGTGGCCTGAGGAACAGGCCGCTGCTTGGGCAGGCAGATGGGGCGGCCTGAGGAGCAGGCCACCCACCAGGCTGGCGGCCTGGAGCAGGCCTCCCACTAGGGGGCAGCCTGCTCAGGGCGCCCACTAGGACGGCGACGTAGGCAGGTCGTCCACTAGGGGCGGCGGCCTTTTCAGGCCGTCCACTAGGGGCGGCGGCCTGCTCAGGCCGCCCACTAGGGGCGGCGGCCTGGGCAGACCGCCCATTATGGGCGGCAGCCTGCTCAGGCCGCCCACTAGGGTGGCGGCCAACTCAGGCCGCCCACTAGGGGCGGCGGCCTGCTCAGGCCTCCCACTAGGGGCGGCGGCCTTGGTGGGCCGCCCACTAGGGCGGCGGCTTGGGCGGGCCGCCCACTAGGGGCGGCGGCCTGGGCAGGCCTCCCACTACGTGCGGCGGCCTGCTCAGGCCGCCCACTAGGGCGGCGGCCTGGGCAGGCCGCCCACTACGGGCGGCGACCTGCTCAGGTCGCCCACTAGGGCGGCGGCCTGGGCAGGCCGCCCACTAGGGGCCCGACCTGCTCAGGCCGCCCACTAGGGGCGTCGGGCTAGGCAGGCCGCCCACTAGGTGCGGCGGCCTGGGCAGCAGGCCGCCCTCCTAGGCCGGCAGAAAACCTGAGCCAGAGAGAGTAGCCGAGCCCGCGACTGTTGCGTTGGTCACGTTGATGTTGGCGATGCGACCTAGTGGTCTTAAGGAGTAGATCGCACAGATCGCCCCCTAATGTTGTAGGTTGCCTCCTGTAAGGAAGAATGTTGCACGGTTAACAGGCCTAACCGCGTGGCCTGCGATGGTGAGCTATGTGAGCATCCTGCCGTCCCGCAGTGCACTTGGTAGCTATGCGACCGGGGCGGTTAGACTGGGGAAACCGTCCTAACCGCACGGCCCGAGCAAATAAGAGGAAGAAGTCCGCTTGGCCCAAAAAAGGAGGGCTGAGGCAGATTGCGACCCTTGGGGGGTACCTCTGAGTGGGTCGCGACTTGCGAGCTAGAGACCTTGGGGGATCGTCGATTTTGTGGTTAACACATTCCTAGCATAAAACATCCCAGAGAGCAAGTATTCTAAACACGCAAAAAGGAAGCTAAGCAGCTAGCAAGTATCCAAAAAAACATAACAATCTTGTGGGCGTCAACAAATTGACACGAACCCACAAAGTAAAGTATGTCTGAACTAGTGAATAAACAAAAACAACAAACTACCTCACTACGGCGAGGCAAAGAAGACAACCAACACTGCTGCTCAGAAACTCCAAAACCAGCACAGCTACCAGCTACAGCTCTGAACCTGAGGCATTCCAAAGACAGAACACCTCAGCAAGAATGTACAAATAATGGAGGAAAGTAAGCCAAAAGTAAACAAAGTTGAGGGGTACCAACACAAGACCAAAGGAAAATACTTAATTAAAGTACAGCAGAAATGTACAAAAAAGCCAAAAGGAAACACTTACGTGAAGCGTCACGTACCACAAAAGCACCCATAATGCACAAGACTATAAGGGAAAAAGGTCATGATTAAATCATCCAGAAAAGAAACAAACCCCTACTAGCCTCTTGTGGTCAACACCACCAAACAATCCAAAACAGGCAGGGTGGTCAACTAAGCTGGACACAACCCCAAAGATAATTATCCATCTAAATACGGGGGAGACTAAACACTCCACCATTCACCGTAAATGTCCCAAACACCTAGTAGAGTTCCACGAGGTACCAATAAAGGAAACAAACACTATGGAGGTTGTTTCATCCACTAACTCCCGCAATCAAGAAAACCCAACAAAAAATATATCTCAAGGTTTGGCACATCAGATTCTACTAGACATTTCTAGATTAAGAAGCGGTTGATCAACCCTAGGAAAGATTTCACAGCCCTAAACAACTCTTAGCACATCCTACATAATAGTTAGGAACGATTAGAGCCAACGATTAAACTTTTCGATCAAATCACTACAACGCTATAAGATTTAATCGTCATGAAAAAAACTAATAACACAAGTGGATTCAAAGGAAAAATTTAATATATCTACAAATTGAAATGACAATAGTATAAAAAGATTAAATAAAATGAGGTTAATAGCATATCATCAAGATTACGAAGAAGAGAGAAAGGAAAAAAAGGAGTAAAACCACCACTTGCCTTGGTCTTACCGGAAAAATTCTCTAAACCACTCCACGACGCAGATATGGACAAAAGAAGACGGAAGGAGTCAAAATCTGAACAATAATGGCCGAAATAGAGGTTAGGGCCTAAAACCCTAACAAGAAAACTCAAGAAATGGGGAAAGTTTTACCACGATGTCCTAGCTCTCGAAGCGAGCTTTCCAGATCACGATACCGTTTTGACACTCAAAACGGCGCCCGAACGTAAACTCGAACGGAATTCTCGAGAACACACTTAGAGTTCTCGAGAAGGACCTACAGTAGTTGAGAACAAAAAACGGAATACTCGAGAAGAAGAAAACAGGTACACGAGAATAAGAAGAAAATTACCCGAGAACTACAGCAGCATTACTCGAGTAAAATCCAGTGACACGCGAGAATTAACGTATAGCACTAGAGTACAGTACGGCCACCACCCGAGAACAACCAAAAAATTTGCATGAACAGTTGTTTTTTTAGAAATATATCCAAAGAATTAAACTATAGAGATGAATAGTAAATGATATTTTGAAGAGTGTTTTAATATTAAAATAATCATATTTATATTTTTTTGAACAAGGAAACACGAGTTCAAAATGGAGGCCCAAACGCTCGCTGAATTAAACGAAACTCGCACCGTAGGCGAACACTACCGCTACGAACCCAACGGCGAAGTCAAAACCAAAATCCGGCGAGACATTCCTAATGTACAACCCCGTGTCCGGCGAGCAAGGTCACCAAGGGGCGAGCAGATCAGACTGGGAGCAGCAGGCGAGCTCGGCAGCGGCAGGGGCGAGGCTGAGCTCGGCATCCGTCGGTCAGAGATCGTCGATCGGCGACCCCGAGCTCGGCATTCGCCGAGCGGGCTGAGGCTCGCGCCCTCGCAGTGGAGCTCGGCAGCAGCGGGCGAGCAAAGCACGCCGAGGTGGCCAGAGCTCCCAGCTCGCCTGGGGGTCAGAGGTACTTTTTACTGTTTTACCCCTGCTGGTCTGCCCATAGCCCTTCAAAACAGCGGAGTTTGGCTGTTGGCAGACCCAGCCGAGGGTTTTCTGGTAATTTCAGGTCAGTTATTTTGGTTATTGGCAGTCCGGGTTTCAAAAACTATAAATAGGACCCAAGGGGTACCCCAGAAAGCAGGTTCTTCCTGTGCTCTTCTCCCCAAAATCTCTTAAGTGCTTTCTGAGGGTACCTTAGCTCGGCTTCAGGCTAAGGAGGGGAAGCGCTCTGAGATCTTCCGGGTTTGTGGTGGGACCTCCCCGCCGAGCCCTTGGGTATGTTTCTCCTTGTCTTGTTGTTTTTTCTTGCAGGAGCGAAGTAGGTGCGAGACCACCCCTTTCCCCAAGGGCGAGCTCCACAGGAAGCCGGGTTCCGGTTTCAACATTTTGGTGCGGTGAGCGTGGATAGTGGTCAGCGCAGAAAAGTTTCCGCGAGCTCGATGGCGGGACAAGGATCCGACAGGCCGAGCTCGCCGACCCCCCCCCCCCCCCCCGCTTCTCGCAACGGTGGGAATGTTCGAAGACTTCAGAAACGAGGTGCTGAATCTGGTCAAGTTCGCACTCGGCACGCGGGCCGAGTGCTCGACTCCGGCAAACCAGATCGCGGCCGCCCCCTCATTGGGCGAGGATGCTCCCGGCAGGCGAGCTGGGAAGGAAGTGGCCGAGGAAGGCCGAGGGTGCGAGCTCCCCGGGCGCGAGCTCTTCCCCGGCTCGGCAGGCCGAGGTCGCTTCGGCGAGCTGGGCTCGTGAGACTCGCCAGCTCGCCCAGTGGGGGGAGGGAGCCCTTTCAGCGAGCTGGTCTCTTCAGCTCCAGTTCCAGATGGGTTCAGGGAGCCCGAGATGTCCTATTACACTGGGAAGGGAGACCCGGTACAGCATGTCCAATGGTTCGAGGACGTGGTCTCCATCCGTCAGATGTCGGACGGATTCAAGTGTCGGCTCTTCGCCATCACCCTCCGGGAAAAAGCGAGAGAATGGTTCCACCAGCTACCGGCCAGCTCCATCTATTGCTTCGAGGACTTGCGCCGAGGATTCATGCTGAGATTCACCACTTCGAAGAAGAGGAAGAAGGAGTCCGAGTCCCTGTTTCACATTAAGCAGGGGGTGAACGAGACGTTGGGAAGCTATGTGGACCGATTCCAGGAGGAAGTTACTCAAGTCCAGGAGATGCCGGGCCATAGTCTGATGATGGCCTTTACCCTGGGCCTGCAGCAGGGATTCTTCCGAATGGAGCTGAAGAGAGTTCCCCCCCCCTCTCCTATGAGGAGTTGATGGAAAGGGCGGCGAGAGAGGTTGACGGGGAGGCGTCAAACCCGGAGTTTGCAAGGAAGTTGGCCAGGTGGGCCACAGAGGAGGAGAGGGAGTCGAAGGGAGGAAGAGGTCAGGAGGAGAGAAGAGGGGAGCCCAGGCAGAGGGAGCAGAGGCAGCTCCAAGGGCCGCAGCGGCCGGGGTGGGGGCGTCAAGAGCCCGACCGTCGGCTAGGCTGGAGGCCAGAGTGGCAGGGGCAGGGGCCACAGAGGGGGAACTTCGGAAGGGGTCACTTTCAAGGGAGGCAAGACCAATTCCACCCCCAGGGCTGGAGGCAGGGCCAGAGGCCCCGGCTCCCCGATCAAGAGGAGGCCATGGCCATAGCCTTGGGGGCCAGAAGAGGAGTGTGGAGGAGAAGAAGGAGGGAGGTTAGGGTGGAGCTTCCCTATTGCGATTTCCATCAGGAAGAGGGGCACGCAACAGTCACGTGCCCGGAATTCTTGGAGATGAGAGGGAACAGGGAGCGGCAGCAGCAGCAGCAGCAGGAGGCGCGACATGAAGTAAGGATTGAGGAGGTCCTGCCTCGGGTGGAGGAGGATCGGTGTGAAGACCGGGTGGATGTGGGGACCCGAGGGGGAATCGGGATGATCCACGGGGGAGCAGGGATCGAGGCCTCCCGCCAGGCCAGTCTCCACACCATGTACCGGCGGAGCGTCACCTCTACATCCCAAACCCCACCTCCGGAGGAGAGGATCACCTCACCAGGAGTGATATGCCAGACCACGAGGATCCGTTCTGCGATGCGCTGGTCATCAAGACGGCCATCGAGAACTTCACCGTCTCTCAGATTCTCGTGGATAATGGGAGTTCCGTCAACGTCGTCTTCAAAAAGGCGTTTGACGCAATGAAGGTGGAGGCAAGAAGGGTGCTGGCCTCGGATGGCCCCCTGTTCAGGTTTTCAGGAGAGAGGAAGGAAGTAGAAGGAGGAGTTGGACTCCACGTCACCTTGGGGGGGCAGTCCCGAAACTGCAAGTTCGTCATTGTGGACGCCCCCAGCAGCTACAGCGCCATCTTTGGGAGGCCCCTGATCAGCGTCTTCCGCTGCGTCCCCTCATCTTTTCATCAATGCTTGAAGTTCAACGCCGAGGGGGTCCAAGTCATGGTTAGGGGAGATCCAAAGGTGGTGCGGGAGTGTTATGTCACTGCGGTGAACACCATCTCTTGGCAGGAGGGAGCCGAGGAGATGGGGTGAAGGATGGAGGAGGTCGAAGAGGAAGCAGAGAGGGAGGAGCTGGGAGAGAAGGGCTGCGCAGAGGAGGCGGTAGGAGGAAGTCTGGAGGAGGTGACCGAGGTGAGGGTCGAGAAGGAGGCGATGGAGGTAGAGGTCCCCGTTCCGGAGGAAAGGGACACCGAAGGATGGGCAGAGCAATCCAGGCTGGAGGCAGCAGAGGAGGTGGTGGAGCTGGAGGTGCTCACCCGAGGAGGAAGGATGGAGAATATCCGCGTCAGCGGGGGGCTGACCACGGAGGACCAAGGCAGGATGCTGGAGTGCATCCAGAAGAACGTGGACATCTTCGCCTGGAACGCCGCGAAGATGCCGGGGGTTGACGCCGACGTGGCTTGCCACCGACTCAACCTGGACCCGGGAACACGCCCCGTTCAGCAGAAGAAAAGGTCCACCGCGGACAAGCTGGCGGAGCCCATCCGGGAGGAGGTGGCGAAACTCCTCAAGGCAGGCTTCGTGTCTGAGATTCAGTACCCCGGCTGGGTCTCCAACGAGGTTATGGTTAAAAAAGGGGATGGCCGATGGAGGATGTGTATCGACTTTTCCTTACTTAATAAAGCTTGTCCTAAGGATTGTTACCCCTTGCCTCGGATCGACGCGCTGGTTGACTCAGCCGTCGGTTTTTCTGTAATGAGTTTTTTGGATGCTTTTTCAGGTTACCATCAGATCAGGATGCACCCCCCAGACGTCAAGGATGTCTCATTCATCACCGGGGATGGATGCTACTGCTACAAGATGATGCCCTTTGGGCTGAAAAATGCTGGGGCTACCTACCAGAAAATGTTGGACAAGGTCTTCAAGGAGCAAAGGGGAAGGAATTTGGAGGTGTATGTAGATGACCTCATGATCAAGAGCCGGGATGTGGACTCCCACCTCCGGGACCTGGAGGAGACCTTCGCCACCCTGCGCAAGTACAAGATGCGATTGAATCCGCTAAAATGTGTATTTGGGGCCAGCAGGGGAAAGTTATTGGGGCATCTCCTCACCCCCGCAGGGGTCGAGCCGAACCCAGACAAGGTCAAAGCTATCCTAGAGCTGGGGTCCCCGCGGAACGCAAAGGAGGTCCAGCGGCTGACAGGGAAGCTGGCAGGGCTGAGCCGCTTCCTTTCACGGGCAGGAGAGAAGTGCTCCCCCTTCTTCAAGACGCTAAGGGGGGTCATAGGTTCGAATGGAGCAAGGAATGTGAAGAGGCTTTCCAGGCACTCAAGGTGCAGTTGACACAGGCTCCGCTGCTCCAAGGGCCAAAGGAAGGGGAGGACCTGTTCTTGTATCTAGGGGTCGGGACGGAGGCCTTGAGCTCGGTCCTGGTTCGTGAAGAGGGGAAGAGGCAGCTCCCAATCTATTACGTGAGCCGGGTCTTGAGGAAGGCCGAGCTCCGGTATCCGATCTTGGAGAATCTTGTGTTCGCCCTAATCATCTCGGCTCGGAGACTGCGACCTTACTTCCAGGCACACTCAATCCGAGTGGTGACTGACCATCCCCTCCGCAACATCTTCGAGGGGGTGGAGCATTCAGGCAGATTGGCTAAGTGGTCGGTGGAGATGAGCGAGTTTGACGTCTCCTTCGTTCCGCGGCTCTCGATCAAAGCCCAGGTGATGGCCGACTTTCTTGCTGACTACGTGGTTGAAGTGACGGAGGAAGAACTCACTCGCCCGGCTCTTTGGAAGGTGAGGGTGGATGGAGCCTCGGGAAGGCATTCCTTAGGAGTGGGGGTGATCCTGGAAAGCCCTCAGGGGACTCGTATTGAGCAAACGGTGGTGGTGCACTTTCCCATTACCAACAACCAGGCCGAGTACGAGGCCGTGATAGCAGGGCTGCGCCTGGCTAGGGAGCCGGGGGTATCAGATGTGGAGGTCCTCACCGACTCCATGGTAGTGGCTTCTCAGATTAACGGGGAGTTTGAGGCAAGGGAGCCCGCCCTGCGATCGTACCTGGCCAAGGTGAAGGGGGTCATTGGCACTTTTCAAACTTTCACCATCCGACACGTGCCCAGGGAAGAGAATGAACAAGCCGATCAATTGGCTAAGCATGGTCCCCGGGCGGGGGGCACCATCACCGACCTGTTTCTCCCCTCCATCGAAGAAGGAGAGCTCATGGAAGTCGATCAGCAAGCTTCATGGATGGATCCAGTAATTGTTTTTCTCTCCACAGGAGAGTATCCGGAGGGGGTGGACAAGAAAAAGCTGAGGCACAAGTCAGCATACTACCTCCTCCAGGACGGGCAGCTGTACAGAAAGACCCTCTCAGGGATGCTGGCCCACTGCGTAACCGAGGGAGAAGCGCGAAGTATCTTGGAGGAGGTCCACTCTGGGGAATGTGGGAGTCACTCTGGGAGTCGGACCCTGGAAGGAAGGATAGTCAGGCAAGGTTATTTCTGGCCCACCCTGGGCCGGGACGCTGCAGAATTCGCAAGGAGATGTCACAAGTGCCAACTGTTTGCCCCTCTCCAGCTGCAGCCGGCCCAACGGCTCCGTAGTATCACGGCCCCATGGCCCTTCGCAATCTGGGAAATGGATTTGGTTGGGCCGTTTCACCAAGCCAGCGGCCAGAGAAGGTTCCTCCTAGTGATGATTGACTACTTCTCAAAGTGGATGGAGGTGAAAGCATTGGCCAAGGTGACCTCCCAGGTGATCAGGAACTTTGTATGGGGGGAGATCATCTGTCGCCATGGGATTCCCCAGGCCATCGTCACAGACAATGGGCCCCAGTTCGCTAGTGCCGAGTTCACCAGCTTCTGCGAAGAGCTTGGGATCGATCTCAGGTTCGCCTCGGTCCATCACACCAGGAGTAACGGGCAGGTGGAGGCCGCAAACAAGATCATCGTCAACCTCCTCAAGAAAAAGGTGGAGAACCTGAAAGGGAGCTGGGTGGAGCAGCTTCCCGCGGTTCTTTGGGCCCTTAGGACCACCCCCAACACAGCTACAGGAGAGACCCCCTTCAAACTCTCCCACGGGTGCGAGGCAGTGCTCCCCATTGAATTCGAAGTCCAAACGCCGTGAGTCGTGGCAGCAAAGGAAGGCCGTGAGGAATGGCAAGCAGAGAATGAGGAGGAACTGAGGCTCTCCCTTGACATGGTGGAATAAGTAAGAGACCTTTCCGCCATCCGACAGGAGGAGGTAAAGAGATGGATGGACAAGTACTTCGACAAGCATGTCAGGGTCAAGCAGTTCGTTGAAGGGGACTTGGTACTGAAGAAATTAGATGCAGCAGGGAGGTCAGCATCCGTGGGAAAGCTCAATCCCAGCTGGGAGGGACCGTTCATTATAAAGGTAGCCTTGGGGTCGGGGGCTATCGATTCCAAAATGTAGAAGGCGAGACCCTGAGTCTCACCTGGAGTGGTGACGACCTCAAACGCTTTTTTCCCTGAAACATGTAAGCAACACTTTGATTATAATAAATTCCTTCAAGCTCTCTGATATCGTTGTAATTGGCCTGCATGGTGGAATGTGATGTATTTTGGACCCCGAGGAGATCCCACTGTCAGGCTCTCACCTAGCTGGCAGGGCTGGAAGTCACTCGGTGTCATCCTTGGCCTCGAGCAGATCCCGCTGTCAGGCTCCCACCAAGCTGACAGGGCTGGAAGTCACTCGATGGTGGTAATAGCGGACCCCAAGTAGATCCCGCTGTCAGGCTCTCACCTAGCTGGCAGGGCTGGAAGTCACTCGGTGTCATCCTTGGCCTCGAGCAGATCCTGCTGTCAGGCTCTCACCTAGCTGGCAGGGCTGGAAGTCACTCGATGGTGGTAGTAGCGGACCCCGAGCAGATCCCGCTGTCAGGCTCTCACCTAGCTGGCAGGACTGGAAGTCACTCGGTGTCATCCTTGGCCTCGAGCAGATCCCGCTGTCAGGCTCTCACCTAGCTGGCAGGGTTGGAAGTCACTCGATGGTGGTAGTAGTGGACCCCGAGCAGATCTCGCTGTCAGGCTCTCACCTAGCTGGCAGGGCTGGAAGTCACTCGGTGTCATCCTTGGCCCCGAGAAAATCCCGCTGTCAGGCTCACCTAGCTGGCAGGGCCGGAGGTCACTCGATGGTGTCGGCCTTGAAGTCGTCAGGTACAGGCCAAAGTCTGTGGCAGGGAGCAAAGGGGAAGGGTCCTGTCAGGGCGAGCTCGGGCTCGGCAAACTCAGCTCGGCATAATCGAGAAGGCAAGCCGGGCTGGAGGGCTCTGCATGGGCGAGTTCGGGCTCGTCACTTCCGGCTCGGCATTGGAGAGTAGGCCGCGGGTCCAGGCCTCGCCAAAGGAAGACAAGCCTGACCGGGGCGCCTCGCACCCCTGGCCCATCACACTTCAAAAATTCCTTCGACGGGCACAACCTGGATGGCTCGCGTGCGAGTGAAGGTAGGCGGATAGAAGGTTGGAGGCCGCGTGCGAGTAATAGTGGTGTGATAAGGGCGGAGAGCAACTCGCCACGAAATCATTTGGGGCTCGGCGAACACTCCAAACGCGTCTCGCTCGCGTGCGCGCTCTCATAATCACTCTACTCGCAGAACCTGTCTCTGCGAGGTCGCGGGAGGAAGCACTCGCATACATTCATAACACGACAAGCATAGTAAAGAGAACACAGGTATGATCAAAAAACTTTCATTGATTATTAACAAATGTACAGGGAGCTCGCCACGGCGAGTAGTCAAAAAAAAAAGAAAGAAGAAAGAAGAAAAAATACAAGGCTGTCAGCTGGCCTCGCCCCCTCCGCCGGAATGGTCCTCGCCGTCGCCCGAGTGGTCCTGAAAGCTCTTCCTGAACATTGCGTCCAGGCTATCCTCCTTCTCGCTGGGCGGCGTCGCCGGAAACAAACTCGGCATCAGGTCCCGAGCAGATATCTCCCCACATCCTTCCACCAGCACCCAGGAGTCCTTCATCATCGCGAGGGTGCACTCGGCGGTCTGGATTGAGTTGATCCGCAGTCTCTCGACGAGGTCGGCTTCGCCGAAGATTCGCGGGCTCTTGTAGGGGAGTGTGGGATCGATGTCGTGCGACGGGAAGAAGATCTCCGCCTGGCGATGCACCTCGCCGAGAAGGTGCTGGTTCTCCCCCTTCAACTTCGCGTTCGCGCCCTCCAGCTCTCCAAGGCGCGCGCGCAGGCGGCCGTTCTCCTCCCTGAGCTCGGCATTGCGAGCCTGGAGCTTGCCAGCAGCGTCGGCATCCGCGGCCAGTTGCGCGCGCAGGCGGCCGTTCTCCTCCCCCAGCTCAGTGTTGCGAGCCTGGAGCTCGCCCACCGCCTTGGCATCCTAGAAAAAAGCCCATTTAACCACAGCACAAAGCTTTCTAAGTAAAAGAGAGCGGTGCGTAACACTTACCAGCCCGCCAGCAGTCTGGGCGAGAAGACTATCCGCGATGCCGAGCCGCCTCGCCTGATCGGTGACCTGCTCCTTGGCGAGGTCGCGAGCCTGCTCGGCCTTTTCGAGCTGGTGGCTGAGGGCGAAGCTGCGGCACGCCAGCATGTGGTGCAGCTCCAGAGTCCGCAGGTGGGACTGCAGACCCTCATGGCCGAGCTGCCGGAGGGTCATCCTCTTGTAGGCCTCGGCATCCTCCCGGCCATAAAGGCCGAAGCCGAGGGCGTAGGTGTGACCGGTGGCGGGCTCGCGGTCGTGCCAGGACGGGTGCAGAGTGGAGACGGAGACTCGATGCGCGAGCTCGTCCCACTGCAGCATGGGCTCGCCCGCGGAATCCTTCCAGCGCGCGCCAAAGTTGAAGAGGGGGTGTTGCTTCAGCGTCGCGCGCTCGCGGGCGGTCCTCTTCGCCGAAGGAGGGGAGACCGCCGCCGAGGTGGAAGGGCCCTTGCCACCCTTTCGGCCCTTGCTGGTTGTCTCCTTCAGCGGGCTCCCAGGTGACGCGTCGGGAGGAGTCTCCGACAAGCTGATGTACTTGGGGCTGGGCTGATGTTGATGTTGTTGCCCCCGCGGAGCTAGCAGGGCTCTCCGCATCTTTTTCATCTGACGGGGGCCGGATGGCGGGTTCGACCCCGCGTCCTCAGATCGCCTCTTGCCGGAAGAGGGCTGCGAGAGGGCCGCCTCGTCTCGGCAGGCCGCTGCCGCCGCCCTCTCACGAGCAAGAGGGTCAGAATCAAGCCCCGGGTCCGCAAAAGGCGGGTTCGCGGGGATTATTCGCTCCCCTGCAGGAAAATACTTGGAAAGGTTAGAAAACTCAGATATGATGATGTGCCGAGCTCGCGAGTAGGCGAGCTCGGCAAGATGAGGAGAGTATACCTTCGCCGGGCAGAACCGGGGGGAGCGCGTCGAGGCCCCTCCGCAGGAAGGCGACCTCGAAATCTTTGTGGAGGAAGAATTTGTGGAGCTCGGCATCGTTGTCGGACACGGCCGGCGGGCGGTACACCTCCTCGCCTTTCTATTGCGGCGAGTAGGAGATGTTGCCGAGATCGCCCTTGATGAAGGCAATCTTGGTCATCCAGGTGTGGTGCTTGTTCGCGATCTCGCGAACTTTGATCAAGGAGCCGTCGAAGTAGGCGACCCCGTCCGTCGTCGCCTTATAGGAGAAGAGTTTCCTGGACACCGTCAGGTTGAACTCGATCCTCTCCCGCCGGAGGTAGCTCGCGAACGCCACAATCATGGCGATGGCGTTTGAGTTCAGCTGCGCGGGGACGGCCCCGTAGTATTTCAGGATCTGCCGGATCTCCGGCCATAAGGGAAGTTGCAGCCCCACCTCGAAGTGCGAGATGGGGAATGCGAGCTCATTCTCATAGAACGTGTTGATGGCCTCGCCCGGCCCCGGCCTGCGCGCCTCAAAGCCCGGCGGCACATACAGGGCTATGAATTCTGCGAGCTCCTCCTCGCTGGTGTGGCCGTCGAAGAAGCAGTAATTCGCGAAGTGTTGCGCGCATTTGGAGCGGCCATCGGCGTCCGGGTTGGTCTTGCCCATGATCGCAGGGAAGAAGCGAAGCGCTGCGCGAGCAGAAGAAGGAAAAAAGCAGGGAAGGGAAGCAAAGCAATAAAGACAGTACGGGGGTAGGTGAGGGAGGGGCTATTTATAGGAAAAGGAATCTGGGCAGGCTGTCACATCAGCGCATCTCGCCGCCTCAGCTCGCCGCCCCAGCTCTCCACCACAGCTCGCCGACTTCTGACGCATCCCAACTAAGGCTAAGTCAAACATTACGGCTTTTTATTTAAATAACATAATTAAGAATGTTCTAAGAGTTGTTCATCACAGAAGGGGAAAGTTCAAAACAGAAAAGGAGGCGCGCGAATAGGGAGGGCATCGGGACGCGAGCGACGGTCGGCTCGGCAGAGGAGCCCGCAAACTTACCTACCCCGGCCTCGCGACCCCCGCCCCCCAAGCTGCCGCGCGCGGAGTAACTCGCGGATCCTCCCGGAATTCCTCTGCGCAACCAAGAGACCGTCGTCTATCTCATCAAAGAGTCGGGAGGGAGACATCAACTCGCCAGGTCGGCCGAGGCACACCTCCTCAGCAAGACGCGCATAGTCACGCTGCAGCGTCTCGTTGACTCCTTGCACCTCGCGCAGTCCGCACACCAGCTTCTTGAGGAGCTTGACCTCCCTCCTTGACAGCTCGCCCTGATCCACCTCCGGACCCAAGTAAGAGTCCAGCGAGCTCGGAGACGGGAGGGGAGAATGGTGGGCTGCCCGCGAGGACTCCTCGGCAGCCGATTGACTGGGAAGGGTTGTAAAGGCAGATGTCAGCAGAGCAAAAGTTTGTGAAGCACAGGGTTGAGCGAGGCAGACCTGAAGAGCTCGGCGGCTCAAAGTATACGCGAGGAGGGATGAACCTCAGGTCCTTCCCGCGACCTGGGCTGCGAGCCCCCGGTGAGATGAGCTCGAAGCCCGGGACAGGAATGGACCCCAGGCCTCCCCCGGCGGCCGCATCAATTTGTCGAGGAGGAGAGCCCTGTGGTGAGGCTGGCCTCTGCGAGCTCACAGGCAGGTTCCCGAAGAGGAGCGGCGGATCCCGGGGATGGCTGTCCGGTACTGAGAGTCGCGAAGTGGCGAGCGCGACCTCGCCTCGCGGCGTAGGGACCCGCGGCGCGGTGCCCTCGTCATCTGGTAGGCCGCCCTGATTGTCGCCGACAACAACGACCTCCCTGTCATTTTCCAGAATAGTTCGAGTAGAAGATCCGGTCTCGCGAGCCAGCGTGGCCCTCAGGTCGTGGAAGATGGGCTCGGCCGCCTCGGGGAACGGCTTTGTCCTCTTGGAGCTCGGCTCGGCGGGGTCAATTTGAGGAACTTTCGCGGGGACCATCGTCAGCGCGGCAACGCGAGCCGCGGAAGCCTGGCGAGCCCGGTCTATGCGCTCTTGAATCTCCTTAGGAAGGGGCATCTTGGCAAGGCAGCAGGGGGAATGGCAAGAGCCAGGCAGCATAGCAGGTGCATATATATAGCCGCAGGTGGCCCCCACCAGAAGATTCCCTTCAACTCGCCAGCCGGAGCTCGCCGCACACTTCGGGTTGGATGTTTCTTTCCGAGATTTTGACAAGCTCGAAAAGAGCGGGGATTGTGTACAACCCCGTGTCCGGCGAGCAAGGTCACAAAGGGGTGAGCAGATCAGACTGGGAGCAACAGGCGAGCTCGGCAGCGGCAAGGGCGAGGCTGAGCTCGGCATCCGTCGGCTAGAGATCGTCGATCGGCGACCCCGAGCTCGGCATTCGCCGAGCGGGCTGAGGCTCGCGCCCTCGCAGTGGAGCTCGGCAGCAGCGGGCGAGCAAAGCACGCCGAGGTGGACAGAGCTCCCAGCTCGCCTAGGGGTCAGAGGTACTTTTTACTGTTTTACCCCTGTTGGTCTGCCCATAGCCCTTCAAAACAGCGGAGTTTGGCTGTTGGCAGACCCAGCCGAGGGTTTTCTGGTAATTTCAGGTCAGTTTTTTTGGTTATTGGCAGTCCGGGTTTCAAAAACTATAAATAGGACCCAAGGGGTACCCCAGAAAGCAGGTTCTTCCTGTGCTCTTCTCCCCAAAATCTCTTAAGTGCTTTCTGAGGGTACCTTAGCTCGGCTTCAGGCTAAGGAGGGGAAGCGCTCTGAGATCTTCCAGGTTTGTGGTGGGACCTCCCCGCCGAGCCCTTGGGTCTGTTTCTCCTTGTCTTGTTGTTTTTTCTTGCAGGAGCGAAGTAGGCGCGAGACCACCCCTTTCCCCAAGGGCGAGCTCCACAGGAAGCCGGGTTCCGGTTTCAACACCTAAGATATTAATTTTCAAAGTCTACGGCGAACATAAATTCTACAAAACTTCGAAAAATCGCCGAGGCCCGAATATCTCGCGGATTGCGACGAAACTTGTCAAGCAAGTCCAAAATTATTTAACTAAATTTCCAAATGCAAAATTTTCCAATTACCACAAGAATTCAAGAATTTGGCCAACTCGGCCAAACAGACGCGAAAATGCCTTAACGGCATCGCGTCGTCAACTCGACGTTAAAAAGTAACGCCCTGACGCCATAACTATGACATTACCTCATCAAATAATTATCAAAATTCGGGGGCGTTATAACAGTAACCATCACTTTGTTGGTTTGTGAAACTAAGCATGTGTTAGATTTTGAATCTCACATGAAGTGACAAGCTAGTCTACTGTTTAAGTGGAGTTGGTGCTGCTCATATCCAGTGCATGTAGGTCTGAAGATTTAGACATGTTCTAGATGTTAAGACTTAACCCAGTTCATCAAGTGTTGATGATTCTTGTGCACATCCGGGATGCATTTGGATTATGCTTCTTGAATTTTATTATGCTTGATGTGCATGCAGGTTAAGTGTTAACCATGATTAAAGAGTTAATCAGCTATCTAAAATCCCTTAAACAATATTAAGTATTTGGATGCCTTCTTATGGTTGACACTCTTCCTGCCTCGATCGATGAAGTATGAGCTTGTCAAAGCAAGGTGCATTAATCTATCTTGGTGAGGGTGCGAGCGGATAATTGTGATATCTCATTGTCGACATCGTGTCTAGCTTAACTGGGTGACCTCAATGGTTGAGTGCCTAGATGCATGGGGTTAGCATGCACCATATGATGTATGTGAATAAAGAGTTATTCACCAGCCATACAAGAATTGCATAGTGATGCAATTGGCAAGCGTTGCCTACCTAAATAGGTGCATTGTGAGAGAAAAGCCAAAGCTGACGCATAGTGTTAGTGAAATATAGATCTTGTCCACTAAGAGGGTTACTCGTCAAACTCTTCGAATTGATATCGAGGGTTACCAGTTTGATAAAAATAATGGGAGCTTTTGATTAAAGTCCTAATTAAAAGATAAATTATATTTTGAAATGTGGTACTAATTTGCTTTGCTTGTATTTTGTAAAATTTTCATGACAAGTGGTTCAAACTCCACCCTGTCCCTTAGAGCGATCCTTGAAAGTAAAAGCTGAGTGGTACAAATTATTTGGACTGATACAGGAACCTGAGAATTATTCTCAGGCAAGAGCGCAAGCTTTATATTTTGGAAGAGGAATCCCCTGATGAGACTGTCGGGAATGCACCCCGTTCTGATAAAGATGCTTATAAGAAGAATCTCTATGACTCCTTAGACGTCGAATGTCTCATGTTAGCGACCAAGAACTCTGAGCTTCAAAAGTAACATGAGAACATGGGTTGCAAGGACATTGGCGAGCATCTAAAGAAAATATTTCAAGGGCAAGCTCGTCAATAGAGATTCGACATCACTAAGGCATTGTTTCAATGTAAGATGGGAGCTCGAGACCTAGTAGGGACTCACATATTCAAGATGATTGGGTATATCGAGAACCTTTAAATACTAGGGTTCCCTCTGGGCCAAGAGTTGGCTACAGACTTGATCCTACAATCATTGTCGGACAGTTATGAGCAGTTCATCTTGAACTATAACATGAATGAAATAGACAAGACACTACCCGAGCTCCTAGGCATGTTACGAACTACCGAGATAAACATGATGAAGGCCAAGCCTGCTAGCCCCATATTGATGGTGCATAAAGGCAAGGGTAAGGCCAAGGGATTTAAGAAGACAAGGGTGGGACCTAAGTATGGACTAGAGCCCAAGTCTTCGGCACTGAAAAAGAAAGGCTTGATGAAAGAGGGAAAATGCCACTACTGTGGCAAGGCTAGACACTGGAGGAGGAATTGTCCTTCTTATGTGGAGGGTCTGCAAAAGATAATAGGAGGTATGACCTCCGCTTCAGGTATATATGTTAGAGAGATAAACCTTTTTGCTCCTTCATCCTGGGTATTGTATATCAGATGTGGTTCTCACATTTGTATAAATGTGCAAGAACTGGGAAGGAGAAGAATGTTGAGTAAAGGAGAGGTGGACCTGCGCGTTGGCAATGGAGCAGGAGTTGTTGTTTTTGTCGTGGGGGGTTTATCGTCTTGCTTTTCCTAGTGGGCTTGTAATAGAACTAAATAATTATTATTTTGTTCCTTCCATAACTAGAAACATTATATCCATTTCATGTTTGGACATGATGGGTCTTTCTTTTATTATTAAGAACAATTGTTGTTCAATATTTAAGAATGATGTTTGTTATGGTGCAGCCTAAATTTTTAATGGTCAGTATGTTTTGAACTTAGACCATCTGATCTATAATATTGAAAATACTAAAAGACTAAGAACAAATGACTCAAACCTTATGTATCTTTGGCATTGTCATTTGGGCCAAATAAATGAGAAACGTATATTCAAGCTCCATAGAGATGGACTGTTAGACTCATTTGATTATGAATCATTTGAGATATGTGAATCTTGTTTGTTAGGCAAGATGACTAAAGTCCCTTTCACTGGCTTCAATGAGAGGGTTGATGATCTCTTGGGTATAGTACATAGTGATGTATGTGGAACCATGAGTTCTACGGTTAGAGGTGGGTTTCTACTTTATTATATTTACTGATGATTTCAGCAGATATGGATGTGTGTATCTTATGAAGTGCAAATTTGAAACCTTTGAAAAGTTCAAAGTGTTTAAGAACAAAGTAGAAAACTAACTGGGTAAGAAGGTTAAAGCACTCTGATTTGATCGAGGTGGCAAATACCTAAGTCATGAGTTCTGTGATCATTTGATATAGTGTGGTATTGTATCACAGCTCACTCCACCTATAACACTATAACATAATGTTGTGTCTGAGAAAAGGAATCGTACTTTGTTAGACATGGTACGGTCGATGATGAGTCGTGCAGATCTGTCTATTTCCTTTTGGGGCTTTGCTCTAGAAACTGCTGCTTTAACATTAAATCGTGCTCCAACGAAAGCGGTTATAAAGACACCATATGAGATATGGAATGGGAGGTGTCCCAGTACGTTGTTCAATAAGGTTTGGGGATATGAGACATACGTGAGATGTCAAATGCTTGATAAGCTGGAACCCAAATCAGATAAATGTTATCTTGTGGGGTATCCTAGGGAAACTAAAGGGTACTACTTCTACCTACCGTCGGAGGGCAAAGTGTTCGTCGCAAGCACTGGTATTTTTATTGAGAAAGAGTTCTTAAGTAGAAAGACAGTCCGGGTAGAACTTGAAGAAGTTCAGGAACCACAAACTATGAATGAACCGAAATTGGGACCTGAGTCAGGACTACATGTAGTTGTAGCTGGAGAACCTGCTTAGGAAACACAAGTTCCATGTACATCTGGTAGATCAAGGTTTGAGCCATAGAGATATGGATTTCTTGTTTCTCAAATAGGTATTGTGTTGCTTATGGATCATAGTGATGAGCCTGCAACCTACCAAGAGGCTATGTGTAGACCAGACTCCGAGAAGTGGCTTAAGGCCATGAAATCTGAGATGGACTCCATGTATGAAAACCAAGTATGGACTTTGGTGGAACCACCTGAAGGGGTAAGACCCAAAGGGTGCAAGTGGGTATTCAAGAAGAAGACCGACATGGATGGGAATGTACAGACATTCAAAGGGCGACTTGTGGCTAAAGGTTTCAAGCAAATTCATGGTGTTGACTATGACGAGACTTTTTCCCCTATTGTCATGGTTAATACCATTAGAATTCTGTTTGTTATTGCTGCATATTATGACTACGAGATCTGGCAGATGGATGTCAAAATGGCTTTCCTTAATGAGAACCTCCTCGAGGAAGTGTACGTGACACAACCTGAGGGTTTTGTATCTCCAGGTGAAGCCACTAAAATATGCAAGCTGCAGAGATCCATTTATTGATTGAAACAGGCTTCTCGAAGTTGGAATCTTCATTTTGATGAAAAGATCAAAGAGTTTGATTTTATCAAGAACGAGGATGAACCTTGTGTCTATAAACGGATTAGTGGGAGCATAGTTGTCTTCCTGATTTGTATGTAGATGATATATTGTTGATCGGGAATGACAAACCGACCCTGCAAGTTGTTAAGAACAACCTAGGGGGTTGCTTTTCAATGAAAGACTTAGGGGAAGCAACTTATATACTCGGTATTAAGATCTATATAGATGGATCGAAGAAGTTGTTGGGTTTGACCCAAAGTACGTACATTGATAATGTGTTGAAACGATTCAGCATGCTTGAGTCCAAGAAAGGATTCTTTCCCATGTCTCATGGTGTGATCGGAGTCTCTCTAAGGACCAGTGTCCTAAGACTTGTGAAGATAAGGACCGCATGAAGTTGGTTCCATATGCTTCGGCAATTGGGTCAATCATATATGCAATGTTATGTACAAGACCAGATGTCTCTTATGATTTAAGCATGACTAGAAAGTATCAGTCTGATCCCAGTGAAGGTCAATAGATAGCCGTCAAGAATATCCTCAAGTACTTGAGAAGGACAAAGGATATGTTCTTGGTATTCGGCGGAGAGGAAGAGCATGTTGTAAGTGGTTACACTAATGCTAGCTTCCAAACTGATAGGGATGATTTAAAGTCTCAGTCATGGTTTGTGTTTTGTCTAAATAGAGGTGTTGTTAGTTGGAAGAGTTCCAAATATGATACAGTTGTCGATTCTACTACTGAGGTCGAGTATATCGCCGCTGCAAATGCAACGAAGGAGGTTGTATAGATTAGGAAATTCATCAGCGAGTTAGATGTAGTTCCTAGCATTGTTCGTCATGTAGATCTCTACTGTGACAATAACGGTGCAATTGCATTTGCTTCAGAACCTAGATTTCATCAGCGCTCCAATCACATACTTCGGCGGTTCCATCTAATTTGAGAGATTGTCGATCGAGGAGATGTGAGCATATGTAGAGTGCCTACTGAAGAAAACATTACAGATCCACTGACAAAGCCTCTTACATAGTGAAAGCATGATAGTCATATTAAATCAATGGGTATACGATACATAAATGATCAACTCTTGTTTGAGTTTTGTGAATTGTAGGTTTATTGGCCGTAATATTTCATTTGATGAATAAAAGTACTGTATACATTTCATTTTATATATTTTATCAAGTTATTTTATTGTATTATTATTTCTATTTTGATAGAGTAATTAACTGTATAAATGGCCTTAGAATGTTTACTTTCATAGGTCAAGTAGTGACTTGATGTGAGAACCTATGATCCCAAAAGCTTCATTCTTAAAGGCCCCTGGTCGTTGTATCATCTTAGAAGCTAAGGGTGATGATGATACCTTTAAGACTATCATGTGTGTTGACTGATGATCGGTCCTCACAGGTCATGATATTGTGATATCAAGTCATCACATGGGTACTTGTTATGAACAAGTTGTACTGGACAGACCCAACGTGAGAATACTTTGTGGATTGTTATATGAACGTGTCATAAGTATGGCTCAAGTGACAATGGTGTTTGTGGTCCTTTGACCTGAAGTCATAGCTTTCATTGAGTGAGGAAGAGCGTGTATTGATGCCATCAAAAC
Organism: Platanthera guangdongensis; assembly: GCA_039583875.1. Lineage (NCBI taxonomy): Eukaryota > Viridiplantae > Streptophyta > Magnoliopsida > Asparagales > Orchidaceae > Platanthera > Platanthera guangdongensis. Next base: position 162,130,223 of record CM077153.1, on the reverse strand, counting down.
TCTAGTCTTGAGAAAGTTGGATGATAAAAATGGTTATTGGGTACGTTATGAATTATTTGGGTGTTTGTGTGTGAGCAGAGGTGAGATTTGTCCTCCTATATGATAGGAGTTGCATCCATGGGCCCCCTTAATGGAATGGGACTGAGAAATGCATGGGCATGCCTGGTTGAGTCAATATATGATATTGGACTCACCAATTTCTGAAAGTCCATTCTAGATCAGGAAACTGGGATTGAACAATTATGAGGGTGACACGGTATATACCTCTAGTTCTATCCGGATGTAAGAGACGAAGGGACATGACAATACTGTAACATTGGTCACATGGCTTTTGAGTTTATAAATTCTTACTGTTTGGGGAGCAATGATGTATTGCTAGATGCCGCTCATTGTTTGTGAAGCTTTTGTTTGATACTCTCTAGATCAAGTGGGAGACTGTTGGTGCAACCATAGTGATCTGGAAGTGATCAAGCATGTAGCCTCACTACCAACTCAGTATGACCCTATCAGGGTCGAACATAAGATTGTGGAGAAATTGGGAGTTTGGATCTGTATGGTGCAGTTCATATGATGAGCATAAGGGGACTGAAATTTTCTAAGATAAAAAATATTGAAAGCATCGAGTTAACTCAATGCCTTGGCATACTCGTCGAACTCAGTTCGACGAATTTGTCCTCTGGCGCAGATTCGTCAAACTCCGTTCGACGAATTGGCCTTTAGCGCAGATTCGTCGAACTGCGTTTGACGAATTGGACTTTGGCGCTGATTCGTCGAACTCCACCCGACGAATTTGGCCTTTGGCACTTATTCGCCAAACGTCGTAGGAGGCGTTGACGGCGTTGAGTCCATTCAACGCCTTCGTCGATTCAAGTGTTGATTCGGCTGGAGGTTGGCGTTGAGTTCGTCGTATATGTTCTATAAGATACTCAACGATTCGATGAGTATAAATTGATACTCGATGATTCGTCGTATATCCTATAGATATTCGACTATTCGTCTAGACAAACTGTTGTCTAGCTGAAGGTCTATTTTTTCAAAGTCCTGGGTCTTCGATTAGCGACGGACTGCTTTGTTTATTCCCTTTGGGTATAAATAGGAAGTTTTAGGTTTGACTTATAAATGAACATTCTTCTGTTTTAGTACACGAGTCGTACTATGCTAAAGACTGATAACCCTAAAAGCCCGACAGAAACTGTTCCGTCTTCGCCTTTTGCCGATCCCAATTCCGATCTCGGCGAGTGTCGTCGCCGCCTCTCCTGCAACAGATCTAGTAGTTTGTGGAGACGATGTGTGTCCTCTCCTGACCTAGAACTTGTGCAACAAGTTGCTACGGGTTCTCCCAGTTGTGTGGATTACTGTAGAGGCGCGGATATACTTTTGCGCTCAAAACTCTAGTTGTTGAGTGACTGGCCCGATTCTTCTGGAGCATCTGGATTGAGTTGAGACTCGATCCCTCAAAGGTAATTTTTATTACATCATGTTTTACATCTTGATTCATGAATATTGTCAGATCTGAACTCGTTTAGGTTTTTCTTGTTCTTATTTCCGCTGTGTGCACAAATGTTGTGTCATCCCCAAAAACTCAACAACTTGTCCCCAGAGGGGTCTTTTCTAGGCTTCTCTAGGTTAGCTTGATACTTTCTGGAGCTAGAGCTAAATGAGCACTTGTTCTTCCATTGCCTCCTCCTACTCAGCATCTTCTTGAACTACTTGGAGCATAAGGTAAGTTCTCCATCTAACAACTCATCTCTGAAAGTGCTTGGGCCACTGACTTCTCTCTATTGAGGGACTTGGCAGCTTCTTCTTCAGCTTTTTTGGAATTCAGTTGTAGCTAAAGCTATCACGGTTTTGGTTCGGTTCCGGTTACACTAAAACCGTGAACCGAATAGCTAAGGTAACGGTTCTTCAAATTAGAACAAAACCTCATTTGGTTTGTTCGGTTCCGGTTCTAGTTCCAGTTCAAACATAACTTTTGGAACTGTCGTGTCAATAGTTTCGGTTACGGGTCTGTTGGATCCCTAGTTGATTTGGGCTAGGTTCACTAGCTTAGGATGTGACCCAACCTGTATAGCCAGGGTCAAGTTGTGTCTTAGAGTCTAGGTCAAGTCCTTAGAGTCAACTTCAGATGGACCAGCTATCAACAAGACCATCAGAGTCTCCAGACTTAGAAGATTTCAAGACTAAGTAAAGTGAGTTCGACGTTCATCGAACTTAGCTCGAGGAAAGGTGGTCTGCGCTCGACGATCGTGAGATATTTCTTTGTGCTGAGCTCGACGATCCTTGTTCTCTGTTCGATGAAGACTGAGTTTCTACATCAAGCTAAAGTCAGGACAACTCCAGAATTTTTCTAAGTCCAATTTCAAGCTTTGGTCGACGAACAGGATTCTGAGCTCGACGAACTTGGACCTCAAGTTCTCAACTTCTCAGGTCGACGAAGTGAACTTCTTAGGTCGACGAATGCAGTACTCTTCTCGATGATTTCTAAATTCAGAGGATTTGTGTCGACACTTAGGGCATGTGTCGACACCAGCTCATGTCGACACCAGAAGATTTGAGTCGACACCATGATCAATCAGTCGACACCAACTTATGTCGAAACAGAATATCAGTTATACAGAATATTTTGACTAAGTCCAGAACTGTTCTTAGCTCGACGAATTTGGATCTTAGCTCAACGAATGAAGACTATCTGTTCGACAAATGAAGATTGTCTGGTCGACGAACTCATCAAGCTCAGCTCGACGAACTCAAACTCAGCTCGACGAATTGTGTTCTTCGTTCGACGATTCCAGACTAGGTCTTCTTCAGTTTTCCTGTCCCGTTTCTTAGCGATGATTCCGGATTTATTAATGTCAGATCTTCTCAGAATGTTACCGTTAGAACGCGCATTGACTATGGACTATTACATGTCATTTTTCCATGGGACAGTTAGGGAAATTATTGATTGCCGCCTCTTTCCAAGGCCGACTGCAATTACTGCTCAACATTCAAATTTCGAATGTTCTTAGTCAGTCAAATGTGAAGAAAATAAAGGATCAAGTACTACTACACAGACACACAGCAATACAGACAATCAGACAGACACACAGCAATACAGACAATCAGACAGACACACTCAGATTGCACAGAAGAACAATCATACACAAAATCAAAAGTTCTACTACAATAAGCCTCAGCCAGAGAACAACTTCATAAAGAAGAAGAAGAAGAACATTCAAATACTATCAAGAGTCTTCTTCCTTCAACTCTATAGGACAACTTCAAAGGACAACAAATATCAATCTGTCAAAGAAGTTCCTGAAGCAATTTCTGGTCCAGGCATTCTAGGTCTTTGAAGACCTATCACCCTGTAGCAGTGCTCCAGTTTTCCTGATACATTCAAGATCTTAGGGGGAGTAAAATCTGTAAACATTAATCCACAGTCTTCTCAGTTGTTATTGAGAAAGAGAAGACACCATCACCTCTCTTCTAATTCCTGTACAGGGTTTTAATTCCCTTCAAAATTATTCCTAGTTACAAGTCTCCTTCCAAAAGACTTGATGTTTTGGTTTTTGAGCACCTGAACAAAAGCTCATTGGTTTCAGGCACTTGATCAAAAACCTGAGTGGATTCCTACCATGGTGGTAGAAGAGTGGATGTACCCAGGTTGGGGAACCACTATAAAATTTCTTGTGTCGTCTGGTTGCCCATTTCTTTTGTTTTTGCTGTGCTCTGTGATTAGATAGTTTGTTGTGCTTATTTATTTTATTTGCTGACTTGTTCACTTAGGAATACAATAAAAGTTGTAAAAATTTTGTAGTGAGCACAATACTCTATTCACCCCCCCCCCCCATTAGAGTATTTCAGATCTAACCTGCACTTTCAATTGGTATCAGAGGGAGGTTGGTTAAAATACCACACCTTAATTGGTTGTACAGGCTAACACCTGAACCACAAAAATCCCTCTTGTTAGATCTGTTTGTTTGTTTTTGTTATTAGATTTATTTCTTCACAGAAATGGACCAAAACAAAGATTATGCAAGCATCAGACCTCCAGTGTGCAATCTTAACAAGTTTGTCATCTGGAAGGCAAGAATCAGGTTATACATGAATTCTATTGATGAGGATATTTATTCTGTTATCTTGACAGGTGTACCTCCAGCACCTGCAGCTTCTGCAAGCACCTCCACCAACATGACTACAGTACCTCCTCCAGAAAACAATGATGCCTACAAGAAAGCCAAAATGGCAGATGCTAAGGCAATGAACATCTTGGCTCAAATTATGTCAGATGACATATTTCAAAAGGTGGCTGAGTGCACCTCAGCCAAGGCCATTTGGGATTCCCTCAACCAAATGGTAGCTGGTTCAGCAGATGAAAGGAAATATAGGAGATCCAATCTAATATCCTTGTATGAGAATTTCAAGAAGGATGAGGCTGAATCAGTGGCTGATATGTATAATAGGTTGAGCTCAATCATCAATGAGCTTAAAACCTTGGATAAGGACATCACCCTGACAGAAGTGAATGACAAGATATTGATGTGCTTCCCCAGCTCTTGGGATTCAAGAATCTGGCCTATCAAAGAAGCCAGAAGCCTCAATGAGATATCAACTGAGTCTCTGCTAGGCAAATTAAAGTCCTATGAGCAGCTGATCAAATCAAGAGAAGCAGCAGAACAGAAGGTAATAACTCCAGTGAGAAAGGATCACAGCATAGCCTTCAAAGCATCTGAGGAAAGTGAGACCTCAACATCAAATGAAGAATTGATGAGCCTCTTTGCAAAGAGATTTTATAAGATGGCTAGAAAGGATTTCAGAAGGAAATCATCCAGGCAGGATGATAAGCCCAGAGTTGACAAGACACCAACCAAGGAGGTTGTGTGCTTTGGGTGCAAAAATCCTGGACACTACATCTCAGAATGTCCAGAAAACTAGAAGAAGGACAAGAGCAGAGAAAAGGACACCAGGAGAAAACACAGCAGCAGACTCTCCTCCAGCAAATACAAAAAGAAAGACAAGGGCTTTGTTGTTGAAACATGGAGTGATACAGAGGAAGAATCATCCTCTTCTAGCTCAAGTGAAGAAGAGGAAGAACCAAGATCCAAGGAGGTTTGCCTAATGGCAATTGCTGCCTCTAGGAGTAATTCTGGATCAAAAGGAGAATCTAAAGATGAAGCAGCCTCAGACTCAGAGGCAGATCAGGTACAGGTGAAGAGTTGTCCAAGGGTAAGTCAAACCTGGTACTTGGACAGTGGTTGCTCCAAGCATATGACAGGCAGCAAGGCAAATTTATCCAATTACAAGTCCAAGCTAGGAACAAAGGTGATTTTTGGAGATTCAAACAGTGGCCAGTCAGAAGGATATGGAGCAGTCAAGATTGGGACAGTTACTTTCAAAAAAGTAACATATGTAAGAGGACTCAAACATAACCTAATATCCATAATTCAATTATGCGATGAAGGTTATCATGTACACTTTAACTCTACCTCTTGTTCTATTATTAATAATGAAAACCAAACTGTTTTAATCTGACTTAGACAAGGCAACATATATCTAGTAGATTTTATTTCTGCCAAAACTGATGTTTGTTTACTCAATATCACTAGTAATCAAAATGAGTTGTGGCATAAAAGATTAGGACATGTAAACCTTAAAAATATATCTAGGTTATCTAAAGACAACCTTGTTAGAGGTTTACCTTCTTGCCCCTATAAGAAGGAAAACCTATACAGGTCTTGTCAATTAGGCAAGCAAACTAAAACTAGTTTCAAATCCATTAATAAAAGTGTTTCACCTAGGATTTTGTATTTGCTTCATGTGGATCTATTTGGACCCATTGCAGTACAAAGACTAGGAGGGAAGTCTTATACTTTAGTGATTGTTGATGACTTCTCTAGATTCAGTTGGGTATCTTTTCTGAGAGCTAAGTCAGATACATTCAAGGTTCTTACAGATTTTCTCAGGACCATATAGATTGAGTTCTCTACTCATGTTGCATTGATCAGAAGTGATCATGGCACAGAGTTTGAGTCTTTTCTTATGCATGAGTTCTGTGAGAAGGAAGGTATCAGGCAGTGCTGCTCAGCTCCTAGAACTCCCCAACAAAATGGGGTTGCTGAAAGAAAAAATAGGACACTCATTGAATCTGCAAGTACATTATTGGCAGTTACTTACATGACTCTATCCTTTTGGGCAGAAGCTGTAAACACTACTAACTATGTCCTGAATAGAAGTCTTATACATAAGCTGAAAAATAAGACCCCCTATGAATTACTTAAAGGGAAGAAACCTAAAATCACTTATTTTAAAGTTTTTGGTTGCATATGTTATATTCACACTAACAATAAAAGATACATTAGAAAGTTTGAGGCTAAGGCTGAAGAAGGGATTTTTCTAGGATATTCCCAAGTAAGCAAGGCATATAGGGTGTTCAATAAATCATCCCTTAAAATTGAAGAGTCTGTTCATGTATCTTTTGATGAAGCTAACATGTCTTATAAGGAGAAAGAGATTTCTACCAATAGCCTTTTGTAGGTCCCAAAACTGTGTGAGTCTATGGATGGACTAAACCTTACCCAAGAGGTATCAACTCATCCTTCTCCACAGGTTACTGAAGACAATGAAGAAGAGATTCAAGTGGAAGTGGCTGAACTTCCCTCAACAGCTAGTACCATTCCTCAAAAGGAATTAATTACAGAAGTTGTTGCTCAACAAACTCCACCAACTGATCTTGTCACACTTGGAGATCACCCCAGATCTCAAGTGATTGGATACATTTCAGTAGGTATACAGACAAGGCATCAACTCAACCAAGAATTAATGCATGCATGTTTTATCTCTCAAATTGAACCTCTCACCATCCATGAAGCAGAGCAAGATCCCCACTGGATCATTGCAATGCAAGAGAAACTAAATCAGTTTGAGAGATGTAGAGTTTGGGATTTGGTTTCAAGACCTCATAACTACCCAGTCATTGGAACAAAATGGGTCTACAGAAATAAGTTGAATGCTCAAGGAAACATAGTGAGAAACAAGGCTAGGCTTGTTGCTCAGGGCTACAGACAAGAGGAAGGAATTGATTATGACCAAACCGTTTCCCCTGTTGCAAGGTTAGAGTCCATAAGAATATTCCTTGCTTATGCATCTCACAGGAGATTCAAAGTGTTCCAAATGGATGTCAAGAGTGCATTTCTGAATGGAGTGCTTCAAGAAGAGGTTTTGTAGAACAACCTCCAGGTTTTATCTCTCTAACTCAACCCTCTTTTGTATTTAAATTGCATAAAGCTCTCTATGGTTTAAAGCAAGCTCCAAGAGCTTGGTATGAGACCTTAGCAAGCTTTCTTTTAGAGCATAAATTTACAAGAGGAACCATATATAAAACTCTTTTCACTAGACATCATAAGGACCAAATTTTGTTAGTACAAATATATGTAGATGACATCATTTTTGGGTCTACTGATCCCAAATTATGCAAGAGGTTTGCTGACCTCATGCATTCCAAATTTGAGATGAGTAGTATGGGTGAGCTTTCATACTTCCTTGGTCTCCAAGTGAAGCAGCTCCCTGATGGTATCTTCCTCTCCCAAGTTAAGTATGCTAAAGAGCTTATTAAGAAGTTTGGGATGGGTGATGCTTCAGGAATGAAAACACCTATGGCTACAAATGTTGTTGTGGATTCTGATGCAGCAGGGAAACCTGTAGATCAGAAACATTATAGGGAAATTGTTGGATCCCTATTATACCTAACAGCAAGCAGGACTGATATAATGTTTGTCATATGCCTTTGTGCTAGGTTGTAAGTGAACACTAAAGAATCTCACCTTATTTTCTTAAAAAGAATTTTGAGATATATAAAGAGTTGTCTTAATCTAGGAATCTGGTATCCTGCAGAGTCAGAGTTTGAGTTAACTGGATACTCAGATGCTGACTATGCTGGATGTAGAGTGGACAGGAAGAGTACCTCTAGAACTTGCCAGTTCCTGGGTATGAGACTTGTCTCCTGGTTTTGTAAAAAGCAAACATCTGTGTCTACATCAACTGCAGAAGCAGAATACATGGTTGCTGGCAGCTGCTGTTCACAAATGTTATGGATACAAAACCAACTCCTAGACTATGGTGTCAACTTAAATAATTCAACATTATTTTGTGATAATACTAGTGATATTGCTATAGCACAGAATCTAGTTCACCATTCTAGGACTAAGCATATTGAAATAAAACATCATTTCATTAGAGATAATGTAGACAAAAAGAAAAATAACTTAATCCATATTCCTACTGATTTACAAAGAGCAGACATTTTCACCAAATCCTTGGATGAGAAAAATCACTTGTTCTTTATAAATCAACTGGGAATGATCAATGGAGAAGAGTTAAATTAGTTTTTGTCTGCATTCGACGAATTTTCCAGAGTTCGCCAAACGGAGTTCGACGAATTAGGAAAAGTTTGAGAGATCCTCGTCGAACGGAGATCGACGAATTCTCTGTGTGTGGAAACTATTTTCGTCGACCGGAGATCTACGAACTTTGCTTCAGAAGACATTTCATCGAATGGAGTTTGACGAACTGTTTTCGATTCTTTTGGATGAGACCGACGAATTATCTGTCTATAATTTATTTCGTCGAGCTCAGTTCGAAGAATGGTTTCTTTTTCATGCAATGGAGATTGTCGATTCATATTCTGAAAATCCTATATCTAGGTTTTCTTCGACCTCCGTTCCACGCTTTCAGTTCTCTTGCTCTTGATCGCCGCTTTCTCTGTCTTTCTTGCAGGTCATCAATGGTGATTCCATCAGGAGCTTTGGCTGCCATGAAATTTGATTCTGGTTTTGATATGGATTTTGATTCCTTCCAACACTCTGACCCCATATTTCTCTATATCTTGGAACTATTAGAGGAACTTGGTCTCAAAGATTTCATGACCAGAAGGATCAAACTACATGGAACTAAAATAAGAGAATGGGTGTATACATCGTCTGTTTCTGAGGAAAATATTCTGACAGGAAATATCGGGAGTCATGCTGTTTCTTTGTCTCCCGGCGTTCTCTCTGAAATTTTTGGTTTGGTAACTAGAGAAGATAATATGGAAATGGATTCTGAAGAATTTAGTGAAATGCTGAAGTTAATGGGGTTTTCCAGAAGCAACCCTAACAAGTTATTGAAGAAACAACTTTCTGCCTCCTATCAGTTTTTGGCGGATATTGTGGGGAAGATACTGATGGGCAAGCACACCGCACATGATTACATTACCCGATATAAATTTCTTACCATGTGCACGGTGGTGAATAAGCGTCCTGTTGATTGGAGTAAGATTTTCTTTGAGTTGATTAAGAATAAGAATAGCAAGAAGGAAGTCTGCTTTGGAAGAATCCTATCGATCTTCCTTAAGGAAAAGGCTGGTGAATGCATGGTATCCCCGACCATATTCATCAATGCCAGCAAGCGCCTCACATGCGCCTTGTTTGGCAGATGGGAGAGGACGATCTCCAAGCCCTCCAAGGCTTCCTCCTCTTCCATCCCAGCTTCTGAGAACACCATGGCTGTGAAGGCCACTCCCCACCCTACTGAGGAGATCCATCCCCCTCCACCATCTCCTCCAGCACCCCTTCCAGCAAAGAAGCCTCCTCATGTGCCTACTCCTCCTCCATCTCCACCTCTGAACATCACCAACATCCCATTTCCACCTTCATCTTCCCCTCAGCAAGCTAATCAGCAACCAACTCCTCCAGCTTCACCTCATGACTCACATATCCATACAACTCCTCAGTCTCCACTTCCCCCTCATTTGTCATCCATTCCCTCTTACAACATACCCATAGACTCTGTCATGCCAAATTCCACCATTCCATCTTCATCACCATCTACTTATCACATATCTACTATTCCACCCTCCATTCCATCCTCTTCCCCTTCCTCCTTTGATTCAACTATAATCTCATCTATCATCACCCTTCTAACTCCTCTCATCAAATCCCTTATCGTAGAGGCCATTACACCTCTTGTGAATTCCATTCATTCTTTATCTGCCCAGATTTCTACCCTATCTGCTGCCCCCTCTTCATTCAGGGGCCTGGCTCCAGGTATTCCTGAACCCAGGCAGGGGGAGATGCTCTATGATGAAGTAGCAGCAGATGCAGATGCAGAAGCAGCACATCAGATACAGTAGCAGCTCCCTCTATAACAGCAGTTTCAGATACAGATATAGATATTTTGCCAGAATTTGATTCTGAGATGATTGAATTAATTCATTTTATGGATACTGACATTGACTTAGATGAGTCAGTTGAGCAAATAAACCTGTTGGTGATTTCATTATGAATCCCACAGTTAATCTACCAGAATTACTGTAAGTTTTTGATAATGTACTTATGCAATCTCTTCCAGAAGTCTTTACTAAGCCACATTTGGCTATTGTTCCCTATACTTCTCCAATAAGTCCAGCAGTTGCTAAGCAACTCTGTGACAGTTTTGCTCTTCCAGTTGTTGCTCCATCACCTATAGTTATTCCAGAAGATATCTCAGCCCCATTTTTTGTTATGGATGACTCTCCTATGCCAGATTTGGATGAGCTAATCCTGGCTGACATTGAAGAAGAGAATAAGGTAGCAGCTGAAAGCTCTGTCTAAACTATTTCTGATTCCTATACAGTCTCCTCCTCAACTGTTGCTGAAATTCCAGTTCCTGAAACTTCTACTTCTGCCCCTTCTATAGTAAAAGTTATTATTGATGATAAAGCTTTGAAAGCTTTGGATGCTCTTTATGACAACCCTCAGGGTTCTGATTCTGAAGATGAAGATGATGATGATGATTCAGATGAAGATGTTGCCAGTAAGAAAAATAAAATGTTATCAAAGAAAAGGAAGACTCCTCCTCATCCAGCTCCTAAGCCTAATCCAAATGCTGACACCCCTTATTACATTCTGTACAATGTCACTCCATACAAGGGAATGCCTGCATGGATGTGGCTATCCAAGAACCAGCATGTTGGAACACCCTATTACTAATTTGGGTCAGGATCACTATGTCTCTAGGAAACCAATGCTTGACCTCCTGTATAGTTCAATAGGTCAATTAGAATTGAGTCTAAGCGTTAGAAGTCTAGGTTTGGAAGCTGCCCTCAAGACCAGGATTTTCTGTTTGGAGACTAAGTCATATCGTCGAGCTCAGCACGATGATTCATCGAACTCCGATCGACGATCGTCTAGCTTAACTTCGACAGATCATCGAACTCCATTTGACGATCGCTGAGCTCAACCTCATCATATCGTCGAACTCCATTCGACGATCGGTAAGCTCAGGTCGACAATCTTGACTCATCTTTGGATTTCTATCTCTGAGCTCAGTTCAACAGTCTTTGAGCTCAGATCGACGATATTTTGCTGCTGTATTAGTCCATATCGCTGAGCTCAGTCCGACGATAGCAGAGCTCAGTTCGACGTTTTCAGATAACTTCAAGGATGTTTCTATATTCAAATTCAAATCAGTTAAGGAGTTATTCTGCAATTAATTCTGAAGATTTTCTAGCCGTTTTCATTCATTTCTGGACCAAGTTTCAAGGGATTTTCAAGGAATATTTCTGTGGACTTTCCTCCAGAAGAGATTTTGCAATTAAGGATGCAATTAATACATGCCAACGGCTATTCTTCTCAGAGAATGTTTTTCCATTCAGTACCAGAGAATAAAAGAGAAGAATTTTTGAATCTCTAAGACAAATACACAGACACACACAGACAGACATCAATCTCTCTAGTCTTCAAGTGTTCAAGGCCAATATATTTCAAGACTCCAGACATTTAACTTTTCAGTTGCTGCTGAAATCATCTTTTGCTGGAGTTCAACTTGTGAAGGCCTATCACCCTACAGCAAAGCTTCTTTTCCTGAAGATCTCAAGGACTCAGGGGAGCTTTGACACCATCAATCCACATAGTCTTCTCAGTTGTTTGAGAAAGAGAAGACTTCCCATCACTCTCTCACCCCCTCTCTATAAAGGGTTTCTCTCAAACTCCCTTCAAAAGTTTGAGCTTGGTTTTTGAGCACCTTGTCAAAAGCTCATTGGTGGCAAGACACCTGATCAAAAAAATTGATTTGGTTTTTGAGCACCTTATCAAAAGCTCATTGGTGCCCAGGACACCTGATCAACTCATCCTGCAGTGGATTCCTACCTAGGGTGGTAGAAGAGTGGATGTACCCAAGTTTAGGGGAACCACTATATTTCCTTGTGTCTTCTGGTTTGGCTTGTCTTTATTTTTGTTTCTGGCCTTGATTATTCTGTGATTAGCATTTGATTAGTTTAGTTCTGTAATTAGATTTTTCATTGCTTCCCTGCTCACTCATATTACAGCAAGTGTTGTAAAAAGCTTTTAAGCACCATATACTCTATTCACCCCCCCCCCCTCTAGAGTATATCAGATCTAGCTGCACTTTCAATTGGTATCAGAGGGAGGTTGGTTAAATTTACCACACTTGGTGGTTGCACAGGCTAACACCTGAACCCAAGATCCCTAGTTAGATCTGTTTTCTTTTGTAGGTTATTATTAGATTTTTGTTTTCACAAATCATGGCCCAAATAAAGGTTATGCTAGCACCAGACCTCCAGTGTGCAATCTATCCAAGTTTGCACTTTGGAAAGCAAGGATCAGACTGTACATGAATTCTATTGACGAAGATATCTTCAACTCTGTTTTGACAATGTGTCCAAGACCTCCAGAGAACTCCAGTACAAATGCTGTTCCACCTTCATCAGGAACAGATGCTGATATCAAGAGATGGAAGGTAACTGATGCCAAGGCTATGAACATCTTAGCCCGGATAATGTCTGATGACATATTTCAAAAGGTGGTTGAATGCAATTCAGCAAAAGAAATTTGGACAAACTCTCAGAAATAGTCTCAGGCTCAGCTGATGAGAGAAAGGATAGGAGATCCCATCTCATATCTCAATATGAGAATTTCAAGAAGGGAGAAACTGAGTCAGTGGGAGACATGTACAACAGGCTCAGTCTAATTGTCAGTGAACTCAGAACATTGGATAAAGAGATCTCACTAACTGAACTTAATGACAAAATTCTAATGTGCTTCCCTAGCACTTGGGATTCAAGAATCTGGCCAATTAAGGATGCCAGAAGTCTGAATGAGATCACCACTGAAGCTCTATTGGGTAAGCTCAAATCTTATGAGCTACTCATCAAAAATAGAGAAGAAGAACAGAAGGCTGCCTCACCAGCCACAAGAAAAGAGAAGACCATAGCCTTCAAGGCAACTGAAGATCAGGCTGAAGACAAAGCCACAGGCAATGATGAACTACTCAGTCTGTTGGCCAAAAGATTTTATAAGATGGCCAGAAAGGACTTCAGAAGGAGATCATACAAGGAACATGATAAGCCAAGGTATGCAAGTCATTAATAATAATAATAAATACATTATATTTGCTTTGGGTGCAGGAAACTAGGGCACATAGTTCCTGACTGTCCAGAAAACAAAAACAAGGACAGAAGGGACAGGAAAGAAAGAAGAAAGGAGAAAGACTCCAAAAGGAATGGCAATGGCAAACCCTCTTCAAGCAAAAACAAACATACAAGAAAGGGTTTGTTGTTGAATCCTGGAGTGAGACTGAAGAGGAGTCAGAAGCATCATCCAGCTCCAGTGATGATGAAGATGATGCAGAAGAGAAAGAGTTCTGCATGATGGCAATCAATGCCTCACAGCACAATTCAGAAGAAGAGGAGTCAGAGTCAGACTCAGAGACTCAACCTGAAGAATATCAGGTAATTGGTTCTTTTGATTTTAATTCAGAGGACTTTAAATCTGAATTTAAAGCATTGTGTTTAGACCTGCTAAAATCTGAGAAAGAAATTATCTCTCTCAAAAATCATTTATCTGAACATAATACTTTAAAATCAGAAAACCTCAAACTCTCTCAGGAGTTAGAGTGTTGTAGGGAGCAGATAGCTTCACTGAAAAGTGAGCTGTCTGAGGCCAAGAAGCTTGAAGAATCCCTTAATGGGAGAAGCATCAAGCTGATGGGCATCACAAGCACAGTGAACTCCAGATTTAATAGTACACTGAGCTTGGGTGCTTCATCCAGCCAACCATAGTTCTAACAACTCCAATCAAATTCATTTCTGATAAAGAAAGGAAGTTGTAGAGGTAGCTAGGAAAAATTCTGATCTGCCCCAGAAAACTAAGTACCGGCAGAAATCGTCGAACGGAGATCGACGATCGCCGAACGCAGCTCGACGATCTCAGGCAAAATCGTCGAACTCAGGTCGACGATCTCAAGTACCTGAACTCAGCCATAGTCGACCGTCGAACGGAGCTCGACGATCTGACCCAAGATCGTCGAACGCAGCTCCTAGATCGTCGAACAGAGGTCAGAGCTCTGGAAAATATTTCAAGGGCAAATCAAAATTCAATCCTAATGGTCCTTCATCCCAAATCTTTAACCCTTATACTGAATGGATTATACCTCCAAGGAGATATCATCCTGAACGATATAAGAGTCAACCTGGGATGTCCTTTATTTCAGAATTTAAAGGTTATCAACCTAGGCCCAAGGTAAACTGGGTCAAAAATAAATGAATTGTCTTATGTGCAGGTGAAGACCTATCCAACATCTAACCAGCAATGGTACTTGGATATTGGGTGCTCTAAGCACATGACAGGGAACAAGGATAACCTCACTTCCTTCAGAGCCAAGCTTGGACCCAAAGTTATCTTTGGTGATTCAAACTTTGGACAGACTAAAGGATATGGTGCAGTCCAGATTGGATCAGTAACTTTCAAGAAGGTAGCTTATGTGGAAGGACTGAAGCACGACTTAATAAGCATCAGTCAGTTGTGTGATGAAGGCTACCAGGTGACCTTCAGCAAAGCCTTATGCAAAATCAAGTCAGAGGACAACACAACTGTGTTGACAGGTAAAAGGAAAGGTAACATCTATCTAGTAGATTTTCTTTCAACTGATGTAGATATCTGCCTGTTTAATTCTATCTGTAGACCAAATATTTTATGGCATAAGAGATTAGAACACCTAAACCTTAGAACTATTGCTAGGCTATCCAAGGACAACCTTGTTAGAGGACTACCTTCTGGACCCTACAAGAAGGAAGGACTCTTCAGGGCTTGTCAATTAGGCAAGCAAACTAAAAATAGCTTTAAGTCACTTAATAAGAGTGATTCACCTAGGATATTGTATCTGTTATACATGGATCTTTTTAGACCCATCACAGTACAAAGCCTAGGAGGGAAATCCTACACTTTAGTAGTTGTAGATGACTTCTCTAGATTCACTTGGGTGTTCTTTCTAAGGAAGAAGTCTGATAACTTTAAGTGTATGACAGAGTTTCTCAAATGTATACAGATTGAGTTCAATACTCACATTGCCCTAATCAGAAGTGATCATGGGACAGAGTTTGATTCTCTTCTTCTGCAAGAGTTCTGTCAGAGTGAAGGGATCAGGCATACTTTCTCAGCTACTAGAACTCCTCAACAAAATGGGGTAGCTGAAAGGAAAAAATAGAACCCTTATTGAATCTGCCACTACATTGTTATCAGATGCTCATCTACCTCTATCCTTTTGGGCAGAGGCAGTGAACACCTCCAACTATGTGCTGAATAGAAGTTTGATACATAAACTAAAGGGAAAGACTCCCTATGAATTACTCAAAGGGAAGAAACCTAAAGTTGACTATTTTAGAATCTTTGGTTGTATTTGCTACATACATAATAATGACAAGAAATACTTAGCAAAATTTCAAGCCAAAGCTGATGAAGGAGTGTTTCTGGGATACTCCATGATCAGCAAGGCTTATAGGGTCTATAATAAATCATCTTTAAAAATTGAGATATCTGTTCATATATCATTTGATGAATCTAACATGTCTTTCAAGGAGAAGATCTCTTCTACCATAGAACCTTTGCAGGAACATTCTCTAGTTGAAGACTTGAATAAGTTACAGGTTACTCAAGGGGATGAAAGCAGTGAAGATGAAGAAAATGCTCAACATATTGAAGAACAACTTGAAGAGCCAGTTGTTGTACCACAAGAGGAAACAACAACACAGGTTGGTGAACAATCAACAACCCCTGTTGATTTAGTAACATCAAGAGACCATCCAATTTCCCAAATAATTGGAGACATCTCAGCTGGTGTGCAAACCAGAAATCAGGTCAACCAAAACCTGTTGCACACCTGCTTCCTATCTCAAATTGAACCTCAGTCTATTCAAGATGCAGAGCAAGATCCACACTGGATTATTGTAATGCAAGAGGAGTTGCATCAATTTGAGAGGAACAAAGTATGGGAACTAGTGCCAAAGCCTAAGGATCACTCCATTGTTGGAACAAAGTGGGTATTCAGAAACAAACTGGATGATCAAGGAGTAATTGTAAGAAACAAGGCAAGGCTAGTTGCTCAGGGATATTCTCAAGAAGAAGAAATAGACTACGACCAGACCTTTGCACCAGTTGCAAGATTGGAAGCCATCAGAATATTTTTAGCTTATACAGCACATAAAGGCTTCAAGGTATATCAGATGGATGTCAAAAGTGCATTTTTAAATGGAGACATCAAAGAGGAAGTATATGTCAGACAACCTCCAGGTTTTATCTCTCCAACTTATCTTGATTATGTTTTTAGATTGAACAAAGCATTATATGGTCTCAATCAAGCTCCTAGAGCATGGTATGAGACTCTAGCATGCTTTCTCTTGGAAAATGGATTTATAAGGGGTAGAGTAGACCAAACTCTTTTCATTAGAACTCATAAGTCTCATACCCTACTAGTACAGATTTATGTAGACGATATTATTTTTGGTTCTACTGACTCCAAACTGTGCAGAAGGTTTTCCAACCTAATGCATTCTAAATTTGAGATGAGTAGCATGGGTGAGCTATCCTTCTTCCTAGGATTGCAAGTCAAGCAACATACTGAAGGCATCTTTATTTCTCAAACCAAATATGCAAATGAATTAGTTAAGAAATTTGGTATGTCTGAAGCATCTTGTATGAAAACACCCATGTCTACTAATGCTGTATTGGATGCTGATGAACATGGGAAACCTGTTGATCAGACAATATATAGAGCAATGATTGGCTCTTTACTGTACCTTACAGCTAGTAGACCTGACATAATGTTTGCTACATGCATATGTGCTAGATTCCAAGTAAGCCCTAGAGAGTCACACCTAACATTAGTAAAAAGGATTCTCAGGTATGTTAAAAGTTGTCCAAATCTAGGTCTCTGGTATCCAAAAGATTCAGCATTTGATTTAACTGGATTCTCTGATGCTGATTATGCTGGATGCAGAATTGACAGGAAAAGCACCAGTGGAACCTGTCAGTTCCTTGGTGACATACTTGTCTCTTGGTTTTGTAAGAAACAAACTTCTGTGTCAACTTCAACTGCTAAAGCTGAATATATGGCTGCAGGTAGTTGTTGTTCACAAATCTTGTGGATTCAAAACCAACTCCTAGACTATGGCTACAACTTAGAGAAGTCTAAAATCTTTTGTGACAACACCAGTGCTATTTCTATAGCCCAAAATCCAGTCCTCCATAGTAGGACAAAACACATAGAGATTAGGCACCATTTCTTAAGGGATAATGTTGAAAAGAATAAAATTGAACTACAATATATCCAACTAATTTACAAAGGGGAGATATTTTCACCAAGCCCTTGGATGAAAAGAAACACACCTTATTCCTAAATCAGTTAGGAATGTTAGATGGAGGAAGTCTTAAATAATATCCAAGATTTTGAAAGCTTAAAAATTGACCAAGACTAGGCAAACATATTGATTTTTCTTAGTGTCTAGAGTGTCTTTCTGGTCTCTGAACTGCGCTCGACGATTTGCCCCAAGATCGTCGAACGGAGATCGACGATTTCCAAAATCGTCGACCTGAGTTCAGCATTTCTCAGATAGTATGAACTATCTCTTCCGGTCAACAATCGTCGAACGGCGCTCGACGTTTTTGTTCTTTGAACGTTCGTCAAATAGAGCTCGACGCTCTCCAATATCGTCGAACGGAGATCGACGATGTTGAAGACTCTTCAGATTCCTTTAGAAGCCTCGATCGTCGAACTGAGTTCAACGATCTTTCTAATTCTGCGTCGAACCCTAATATAAAATTCATTTTTTCGCCTTCATTCTCCTTTGCGCTTTTGATTTCTCTGCAAGAACTTTCTTTCCCTTCAAACAGTTCTGCACCTGGTCGTTTTGTTTGTTGAATTTTTGCAGGTACCCATGGCTGTGTCTATTGCTGTTCTCGCCGCCATGAAGTTTGATGCTGGCTTCGACATCGACATGGAATCCTTCAGCACAACCGACCAGGTCTTTCAGGATATTTTGGGGCTATTGAAAGAGCAGAACCTGGCAGTAATTATGACCACAAGGATCTAGCTTGCATCTGATGAGATCAAAGAATGGGTCTACACTGCCCACAATCATGACAACTCCACCATTGTTGGGTCAATATCTGGCACACAGGTACCTCTAACCCCAGCAA
The DNA here is from genome assembly GCA_039583875.1 of Platanthera guangdongensis. Classification (NCBI taxonomy): domain Eukaryota; kingdom Viridiplantae; phylum Streptophyta; class Magnoliopsida; order Asparagales; family Orchidaceae; genus Platanthera; species Platanthera guangdongensis. Next base: position 162,111,738 of record CM077153.1, on the reverse strand, counting down.
TTTTATTAGAGGTTTTTGAGTTGAGAAATGGTGAAGACACTATTGACTTGTCTGGAGAAGAGTATATTGAATTGCTTGCCAGAATGGGTCATTCTGAGGCCAACCCTAGCAAGCTCTTGAAAAAGAACCTATCTGTGGAATACAGATTCCTCGCAGATGTAGTTGCGAAAGTGCTACTGGCAAAGCACTCTGCTCATGATACAATCTCAAGGTATCAGCTCTGCCTCATGGGAGCCCTTGTAGACAGGAAGAACTTGAATTGGGGAGAAGTCTTCTTTGATCTTATTAAGAAGAAGATAAACAAAAGCTTTGTAAACTTTGGAAGGATTATAGGGGTGTTTCTGCAACACAGGTGCCCTGCTTTGCTGGTCTCTTCTGGAATCCATATCAATGCATCCAAGAGACTGTCTTGTGCCCTCTTTGGAAAATGGGACAGACAAATCAGCAAGCCCAGCAGGCCCTCCTCCAGCACTCCTTCAGGCACAAGGACTCTCAGAGTCACTTCCCCACAGGTCTCTGCCCCTGCAGTTGACCTGCCTGCTGATGTTGCTTCTCCTCCTCCTCCTCCAATTCCATCCCTTTCCATACCATCTACCATTCCAACTCCATCCACCATCATCATCTCTAGCCCCTCTCCAACATCTACACCTTCTCCAGTACCTACACTTCCAACACCAGAAGATCAATTCCATCCCTTATTCTCCTACCCTCAACCAGATGTCACTTCATCACCCTCCATTCCATCCTTCACCCTCATTGATGATTCCTTTATGGATGATTCACCATCCTCTCCTCCTGAGCTACCCTCATCCCCCACTTCCTATCAAGACCTTCTACAAAAAATCATTGACCAACCCACATTCACCCCATCTATCTTCATCCCACTGTCCTCCATATCCACCTTACCCACTCCTCAGCCATCTCTTCCCCCATTCTCCAACTCTCCACTACCATCACCAACAGCTGCTCCTCCATCTTCTACCTCTGCTCCAGTCACCCTTGAGCAAGTGGACATTCTAGCTCTTGCTGACAGGTTGTATGAACTGCTAGCCCCCAGGCTCTCTCTTCTTTTGGAGACCTCCTTGGCTCCATTACACCTGTCAGTGGCAGCTCTCTCTGCCAGGCTCTCTTCTCTCTTCCCTCAGGCAGCCCCTACAGCAGTGTGCCTTGATCCAGCCTTGTCTGAATCTAGGCAGGGGAGATGCCCTATGAAGTGAGTCTGCCTACTGCTGCTCCTGCTGCTGTGAGCCTGTCTGCTGCTGCTGCTGTTGCTGCTGTTTCTGTGAGCTTGTCTCCTACTGCTGGTGTTGCTGCTGTGTCTAGAGAACAAATCCCTCCTGCTGCAATCTTTGCACTAGACCTCAGGTCTTTGCTTTCAAGCTTTGATCGGTTTTATTTCAGCTGTCTGCCAGAGCTAGTTGCTGTCCAGCCTCCAGAGGATCTATCCAAGGTACTTGTGTCATTCTCTTGCTGTGACCCAAGAATCATCACCTCTTTTGTTCACTCAGTATATGATGCTGCTTCTTCTGATGAAAGCATTGTTGTTGCTTCTGATGTTGTTGCCTCTACTGCTGCTGAACATTTTGATACTGCTGCTGCACTTTTTGATACTGCTGCTGATATTTCTGTTATTGCTGTTGAGCCAATCTCTAAGGAAATTCTTATGTCAGAGGCACCTGAGTTTGAGCCTTCTGCAGTTTCTGATGATTTCTCTACTGTTGATGTTGCTGTTAGTGAAACTGTTATTGCTGTTGTCACTTCTCCAGAGCCTATAGTTGTTGCTGCTGTTGTTACTGCTTCTACTCCAATTGCAACACCTTCTCTATCTGTTGTTGTCACTGCTGTTACTGCTTCAACACCTGCTGCTACACCCTCTGTTGCCTCATCTGCTTCTGTACAGCTCAAGAAAGATCTGATGAAGAAAATAGATGCCCTTTATGATGACCAGAGTTCTGAAAGTGATGAGTACAGAACAGACTCTGATGATTCTTCTGCTACCATTGCCAGGAAAAGAAAGGCAAGGAGCAAAGCCATGAAGAGAGTACCTCCTGCCAAGGTCAAAGATAACAATGATATTCCATACTACATTCTTCATGACTGCCCTATCACTAAGCACTGGATGCAGTACTCCAAGAACCAACTGAAAGCAATGAAAAAGAAGAGAAAATATGAAAAGGGTTCCTCACAATTCCAACACTCTCATCCTCCTCCACCACCTCCTCCTGATGCAGGTGCAGGTGGAAGTTCTACTACTCAACCCCATGCTAGAAGTCAAGCTCCCTATCAGCCACATGCTAGATCCTATAATAGTGGAAGCCAATCCAGGGGTTCTCAATCCAGGAGAGGAGGATACAGAGGAAATCAAAGAGAAGTCCAGGTCTACTCCAAAGGATACTCAAGGCAACACCCATATTCCAGGGGAGGACAAATTTCTTCTAACACCACATCTGGTCCTTTTCCCTATAAGCTGAAAGAAACTGTGTCTTCCAGGCCTCCTCAAGACAATCCCTCTAACAGATATGAGCCACCAGTACCTTTTGAGGACCCTGAGAACAATCCAGCTGCTTGGACTGCAAGAATGAAAGAACTAGCTGCACTGGATCAGATCAAAAAGGCTAAAGAGCAAGGAAGAGATTCCTCTAACATTTCTACAATGTCTGAACAGAGAAAGAAAGAGCTAGAAAGATATGCTTCAAGCAAATTTTTTGATTCTGACAGGTATATGGAACTGCATCCTGAAGCTGTAGTTCCCAGGCCTAAACAGCAAACATCTTTAGGTGCAGCAGATGATACCAGATCAAAGAAGGAAGCCCTCAATCCCAACAGAGAAATCAAACTTATTAAGGGCAAGGAAAAGAAATGACAATGTAAGGTGACAATCTCTGTAATTTCTGATTATTATCTGGGATGTTATATATCTCTGTGGTTCTGCACTGTCTAGTTTGTTGCTTTTCTGTTTTACTGCTTGTATGTTATTAAATTTTTCCAAAGTCTGTAAATAGTAATCCTAACCCAAATAGGGGGAGATTGTTGGAACACCCTATTACTAATTTGGGTCAGGATCACTATGTCTCTAGGAAACCAATGCTTGACCTCTTGTATAGTTCAATAGGTCAATTAGAATTGAGTCTAAGGGTTAGAAGTCTAGGTTTGGAAGCTGCCCTCAAGACCAGGATTTTTTGTTTGGAGACTAAGTCATATCGTCGAGCTCAGCACGACGATTCGTCGAACTCCGATCGACGATCGTCTAGCTCAACTTCGACAGATCGTCGAACTCCATTCGACGATCGCTGAGCTCAACCTCATCATATCGTCGAACACGATCGGTGAGCTCAGGTCGACGATCTTGACTCAGCTTTGGATTTCTATCTCTGAGCTCAGTTCGATGATCTTTGAGCTCAGATCGATGATATTTTGCTGCTGTATTAGTCCATATCGCTGAGCTCAGTCCGACGATAGCCGAGCTCAGTTCGACGTTTTCAGATAACTTCAAGGATGTTTCTAGATTCAAATTCAAATCAGTTAAGGAGTTATTCTGCAATTAATTCTGAAGATTTTCTAGCCGTTTTCATTCATTTCAGGACCAAGTTTCAAGGGATTTTCAAGGAATATTTCTGTGGACTTTCCTCCAGAAGAGATTTTGCAATTAAGGATGCAATTAATATAGGCCAACGGCTATTCTTCTCAAAGAATGTTTTTCCATTCAGTACCAGAGAATAAAAGAGAAGAATTTTTGAATCTCTAAGACAGATACACAGACACGCACAGACAGACATCAATCCCTCTAGTCTTCAAGTGTTCAAGGCCAACATATTTCAAGACTCCAGACATTCAACTTTTCAGTTGCTGCTGAAATCATCTTTTGCTGGAGTTCAACTTGTGAAGGCCTATCACCCTACAGCAAAGCTTCTTTTCTTGAAGATCTCAAGGACTCAGGGGGAGCTTTGACACCATCAATCCACATAGTCTTCTCAGTTGTTTGAGAAAGAGAAGACTTCCATTACTCTCTCACCCCCTCTCTGTAAAGGGTTTCTCAAACTCCCTTCAAAAGTTTGAGCTTGGTTTTTGAGCACCTTGTCAAAAGCTCATTGGTGGCAAGACACCTGATCAAAAAATCTGATTTGGTTTTTGAGCACCTTATCAAAATCTCATTGGTGCCCAGGACACCTGATCAACTCATCCTGCAGTGGATTCCTACCTAGGGTGGTAGAAGAGTGGATGTACCCAAGTTTAGGGGAACCACTATATTTCCTTGTGTCTTCTGGTTTGGCTTGTCTTTATTTTTGTTTCTGGCCTTGATTATTCTGTGATTAGCATTTGATTAGTTTAGTTTTGTAATTAGATTTTTCATTGCTTCCCTGCTCACTCATATTAAACAAGTGTTGTAAAAAGTTTTTAAGCACCATATACTCTATTCACCCCCCCCCCCCCCTCTAGAGTATATCAGATCTAGTTGCACTTTCACAGCAGAAGGATAGGAAGAGAAGTATGAGATATTCTCCTCCTCCAGTGCACAGATACAGAAAGGATCCTCCTCCTCCTCCTCCAGCAGCAGCTTGTGCCAGTGGCTCTAGCTCTCAGAGATCTGCCCCCATGCAAACATATCAGAGACATTCAGAGAGATCCTCTGGAAGCAGCCAGCAGAGGCAACCATCCTCAGGTAATCAGCATCAACAGCATCAGCAGCAGCAGCAACATACCTCTGAAGATTAAAAAGCTGACAGTCCAAAAAGTCCATACTCTCCTCCAATTCCATTTGAAGATCCTAAAACTGTAAATACTGCAAGAATGGCTAGATACCAGGAGCTAATTGGACTATCTTTGATCAATAAAGCCAAGGCTGAAGGAAAAGACACATCAGGATTTACAACAATGTCTAAGTACAGAAAGGAAGAATTGAAAAGATTTGACAAGGGAAACAAGCTATTCAATGTTGATGATTATATGAAACTCCATCCAGAAGTAGTTGTCCCCAGAGCTACATCATTGAATATTATTGGGGCAGCTGATATGACTATGACAAAAGCTCAAACTTCAGATCCAAAGAGAGAAATCATCTTCAAAAATCCAGGAGAGCAGACATCAGAAGACAGGTCCAAGCAGAAAAAGAAGAAGTAATCTTTAACTTGTTTTAATTTCTTTCTGCTATTTCTTTCAGAACTATGCCTTTTGTCTAAACAAAGCTGTGTATATATATATGTTGCATGTGTTAGTAATTCTCTGCCAGATATATTTCTTTTTCTTGCTTTTTTATTTATTTGTTTCTGTTTTGACTCTGTTAGTGACCTCACACAAATAGGGGGAGATTGTTGGATCCCTAGTTGATTTGGGCTAGGTTCACTAGCTTAGGATGTGACCCAACCAGTATAGCCAGGGTCAAGTTGTGTCTTAGAGTCTAGGTCAAGTCCTTAGAGTCAACTTCAGATGGACCAGCTATCAACAAGACCATCAGAGTATCCAGACTTAGAAGATTTCAAGACTAAGTAAAGTGAGTTCGACGTTTGTCGAACTCAGCTCGACGAAAGGTGGTCTGCGCTCGACGATCGTGAGACATTTATTTGTGCTGAGCTCGACGATCCTTGTTCTTTGTTTGACGAAGATTGAGTTTCTACATCAAGCTAAAGTCAGGACAACTCCAGAATTTTTCTAAGTCCAATTTCAAGCTTTGGTCGACGAACAGGATTCTGAGCTCGACGAACTTGGACCTCAAGTTCTCAACTTCTCAGGTCGACGAATGCAGTACTCTACTCGACGATTTCTGAATTCAGAGGATTTGTGTCGACCCTTAGGGCATGTTTCGATACCAGCTCATGTCGACACCAGAAGATTTGAGTCGACACCAAGATCAATCAGTCGACACCAACTTATGTCGACACAGAATATCAGTTACACAGAATATTTTGACCAAGTCCAGAACTGTTCTCAGCTCGACGAATTTGGATTTCAGCTCAATGAATGAAGACTGTCTGTTCGACAAATGAAGATTATCTGGTCGACGAACTCATCAAGCTCAGCTCGACGAACTCAAGCTCAGCTCGATGAACTCAAACTCAGCTCGACGAATTGTGCTCTTCGTTCGACGATTCCAGACTAGGTCTTCTTCAGTTTTCCCATCCCGTTTCTTGGCGATGATTCTGGAGTTATTAATGCCAGATCTTCTCGGAATGTTACCATTAGAACGCGCATTGACTATGGACTATTACATGCCATTTTTCCATGGGACAGTTAGGGAATTTATTGATTGCCGCCTCTTTCCAAGGCCGACTGCAATTACTGCTCAACATTCAAATTTTGAATGTTCTTAGTCAGTCAAATATGAAGAAAAGAAAGTATCAAGTACTACTACATAAACACACAGCAATATAGACAATCAGACAGACACACATCAACACAGACAATCAGACATACACACTCAGATTGCACAGAAGAACAATCATACACAAAATCAAAAGTTCTACTGCAATAATCCTTGGCCAGAGAACAACTTCATCAAGAAGAAGAAGAAGAACATTCAAATACTATCAAGAGTCTTCTTCCTTCAACTCTATAGGACAACTTCAAAGGACAACAAATATCAATCTGTCAAAGAAGTTCCTGAAGCAATTTCTGGTCCAGGCATTCTAGGTATTTGAAGACCTATCACCCTGTAGCAGTGCTCCAGTTTTCCTGATACATTCAAGATCTCAGGGGGACCAAAATCTGCTAACATCAATCCATAGTCTTCTCAGTTGTTATTGAGAAAGAGAAGACATCATCACCTCTCTTCCAACTCATGTACAGGGTTTTAATTCCCTTCAAAATTATTCCTAGTTACAAGTCTCCTTCCAAAAGACTTGAGTTTTTGGTTTTTGAGCACCTGAACAAAAGCTCATTGGTGTCAGACACCTGATCAAAAACATGAGTGGATTCCTATCAGGGTGGTAGAAGAGTGGATGTACCCAGGTTGGGGAACCACTATAAAATTTTTTGTGTCATCTGGTTGCCCTTTTCTTTTGTTTTGGCTGTGCTCTGTGATTAGATAGTTTGATGTGCTTATTTATTTTATTTGCTGACTTGTTCACTTAGGAATACAACAAAAGTTGTAAAACGTTTGTAGTGAGCACAATACTCTATTCACCCCCCCCCCCTAGAGTATTTTAGATCTAACCTGCACTTTCAGGGTCCGCTAACGGTTCGTCCGTTTCTATGCGGTTCGGTCCGGATCCAATCAGTTCCAACCAGAACCAAAACCAAACTTGACAGAATGAATGAATGAGGTCAAAAATAAAACACCGGAAATAAAAAGTAAACGTGTTCGGTTTTTTGCAATAGGGACTTCGAAGTTCTGGGTCCTGACGCATGAATTTTGTATTATACCAAAGATGAGTACTTTTTGAATAATATAGTAAGAATTTTGATTTGTTGCTCTCGAAATCTTATTTTACAATTTAAATTTTGTTTGAATAACATATTATTTAATTTAATTTAACTAATTTATTAGCTACAATTAAATATATTTTTTATGATTAATATTAAATAATCATTATATACCCTCTATATTTTTAAAACAAAATATTTCAAATAAATATGTGAGTAAAATTGAAAATACAATATATAACTGCATAAAAACCAAAAATGCATAAAAACCAAAATTGCACCGCAAAAATCGACTTCAAACCGCACTAATATCAATCACACTGCATTTTTTTGGTAAGATGTGATTGTGTTCAATTCAAAACAGCCACATTTGATATGATTGCGGTCAGTTTCACATTTAATAGTTAGTATAGATATTATATATATTATAAAAAATAACAATATTATAATAATATTTATAATAAACAAATATTATATACTAATAATAATAAACGGGTCGCGGTTCAGTTCTGCTTCGGTCCGGTTCGGATAGGATCTAAAAATTCTGAAATCACTTGAAACTTGTATGTTGCAGTTCCGGTTCAGGTCCGGATAATAAAATGAAAAACTACATCTGGATCAATATTATTCACTGTTCCAATATTCAAACTGGAACCCGAATAATTCACAAAAGATTCGGTCTGATTCTTTGTGGTTCCGGTTCGGTTTACGGGTTTCGGTTTTAAGCGATAGCTTTGTAAGACCCCTTTTTTTTCTTTTTCAAATACCGGGGTCTTAGTCCCAAAACCGCCGCTTTGCGGTGACACCTTCACGCCCTGAAGGGTCATCACCGCAAATCACCGATTCTGCCGGCCGATTCGATCACAGAAAAGCAACAAAAGTAGATTAAGCACAAGAGTGGTAAAAACTATAACCAAATGTCCACAATAATATCACATCAGAGTAAATATAACTCCACAAAGGGAGAGTCCACAGAATATAATGTACTGAAAATAAGGGCTTAAGCCCGCTACATCAAATCCTCACTACATAGCCACTCAAGCAGAAGCAAAATAAATCACTACTAAGGTCAGGGGATCACAGTCCCTGTCATCTGTACTCCGGTGCTAGACTGCCCCATCTCCAAGCGTATCGACCTGCAGGGCTGCTCCTCCATGCTAGGCTCCATGATCCCCTAAATGATGTAGTTCAAAAACCGTTAGTCTAAAAGATTAAGTCCTATCATCCCCCACCCCTTCCCCCATGGCCCCTAGGCACCGAGCGGAGAGGAAGAAAGGGGAGGACTTGAAGGTGAAGAGTAATCAAGAAACAGATGGCAGCGGACATATACTAGCAATTTTAAAGTACATGTGGCAGTGGAGTAAAGTATGAAAAATAACCTTAACTTATACGGGAACATATAAGCAAGGGATCTTTTACAGGGCTCCCATCATATAAAGAGTCTCATACCAATTTATATGTTGGGGTATCGGTTATTAACAGCAATATATATATAAAGAATTTAACCTTAATTTATAAACATGCCCACACAAGCTTATAGAACAAGGGGTCGTTTTGCAGGGCCTATTGTATAAGCGTCACATACCACTTATACAATAGGTGACATGGGTTTTATGCTATGATTATGTTATGACATGCAAGTGGGTTATGATGCGATCATGCAAGTGCAACTCACCCACCCGACTCTGTGCACACAGACCTTTAGTTCCCCCTTTCTGGAGTCGAACCACCCAGGATACCTTCGTAGTGGCAGACAGAAGCAGTGGGTTGGGCCTCGCCCACCTCTAAACCAGTAAAGCACTACCGGTCAGACCTATCGTACGCCTCAACGCTAGTGCACAAAGCGGAGCTCCTGCGTACTCTTGTCGGCTGGCACAACGGACTTTTGTTGGCGAAGTGCTAGCCACACTTGTCGAGTCAACGTATTGGCGTCGGTTCATCGACACTCCAATACCGAAGACCCACCACCTTTACTTTATGCACATGCAACCTTATGTATCGGCACCAAGCCAAAGCTCCTCGGACCATCCCATCTGTCACAAACATCAACTGAGCCAAAGCTCGTCGGGCCATCCTGCCCCTCACAAATATCAACCGAGTCAAACCAACTTCCCGAGACACCGGGGTGTGTGAAAGTGAATCACCTAATTATTCTAGTTGCACTTTAAGATTTATCACTCCTACAGTTTACGTTAACCCAGGACTGCCCAAGGTATACCCCGTGAAGGGCTCTCGAAGGCACTAGGAGCTACAATGAGATTACGCCCAAAGCTCCCTTTCGCAAGGCACTTACTATTATTGGTTGCTACCCGATTTTCCAACCCTTAATTAATTTTACTGAATCTAGCCCTAGTGCATTAAACACTTCCTCCCTACGGGAAGGACGATTTTTCGCCGATCCCGAGCACCACCTAACACTAGTCAACCTCTCACTCTACTAATCCTGTCTTCCCATGATGAACTTATATATTTACCCAAACCAGCAACCTACTGAGGATTTCAACTCTTCAAAATTCATTACCCACTCTAGTTCAGTTTCCGCAGTTATTATATGCAGACCACCCTATACTATATGAGATGTATAAAGGTGGTACTCCGGATTGTCTTCCAAATCTCGTATGAAATTTACCAGAGGTCTATCATAACAAATGTAGTCTAAAATCAGAGATCCATAATTTTCCTAATTAATTTGGTATTTATTGAATTTTCCCAAAGTTTTGGCCATGTGAAATTTTGAACATGAACTATATGATCTACTCAAGTAATGGCCACCCAAAACTTTGATCACTAAATTAACATATATATATATGACTAGATACAAATTTCCATAATTTTTCAGAAAATATTTGACCTCTAATTAATTTATCCAAAATATTTCCCTTAATCATATGTAACGAAGGAAGTACCAAAATTATCCATCAGAAAATTATATAAAAATTACAGAATCTTAATATGGTTGCGAAAAGATAATTGTACAAAAGTCATAATTTTAGAGGCTTTCTTGACCCCAAAATAAATTAAATAAAATTTTCATGGGAAACCATACTTAATGAAGCAACCCTTAGAAATAATCATCCAAAAATTCTATAAACATTCACAGAGCTTTAAAACATAATGAAACGGCTACTGCCTAAATTTCATCAATTTCCAGCAAGTGGTGTCTTCCTAATAAATTTCTAAGTAATTAATACAAATTACCAATTTGTTAATGAAGTATCCAAAATAATAATCCTAAATTCATAATAAAATCTCCAGAGCTTGTACTAACCTCAACAACTACTCAACCCAAGTCTCATCACTTTTCAAAGAGTTTTGTTACATTTTCTATCCCTACAAGGTTTGTGCCCTAAGCTAGGGTTAGGGTTTTGAGTGGGTTTAATGCTTCCAAATTCCCTAAAATTTTGACCAGAGAACTATACTAATCCTATGGTCCTTTACACAAAGTTTCAAGTCAATCCAAGGTCATTTGACCCCATGACCTTCACACCCTAAAAATCCCCATTAAGGGACCTAACCTAGGGCTCTAGGGCTACCCTACTCTTAACCACCACAAATTCCATTGGAGGGTGAGTCATACTATAGAGAGTCAGTGTCCAATATATCAGCCTCTGGTGAGGAGATTTGACCACTCAAAACCCAAATGGAGTGCTTGACCTAGTTAACCCTAAAAGGGGTCAGCCTAGGGTTGGATCAATACCAAACCAAAACATCACCAAATGAGATCAAACTTTTACTAGAGCCCTAACATGCCCCCTAAGACCTCCCACCCAAATATTTGGGGATTGTGAGGTGTTTAGGACGCCTAATTATTTTATTCATGGATTGTTAAATTTTCCTAAAAACTATAGAAAAATGTTCTCTAAAAATTCTGAATTTTGGACAGGCCCTAGGTATAGCTAGGGTAGACTCCCTTCCAAAATCTCAGATCATTTGGACAAGGGATGAATGTTGGGCATCCATTTGAATCTCAGGATAGACCTAGGTATAGGTCCCACCAAAATGGGTGTTGTGGTCTAACCGGACTCCTACTTGCGTGAAATAAATTTTAAATTAAACTATACAGCAAGGGCTACATTTTTTATGTTTGCCACGTTTTCTGATCTAGCATCTAAGTATTTTTAATATTTAATTTAAAAACAGCCCAAAAATGAGGCAGAAATTAAATAAACAGGAATTAATAAAATCTGATCCAGCACGGATCTTAAAGCAAAATCGTGTGGCTCCTAGTCATCTTCTTCCTCCATCCAAGGGTTGGGATTGGCCGAACCTGGAGCCTATTCCAAGCTCATTTCCCGGCCACCCGTCCACCTCCCTGGCCGGCCACTGCCGCCACTACCTTCGTTGAGGTGGGGGCTATCGCCGGGCGGCAGCACGGCCGCCGGAGGGGCGGTTTCTGGCAAACTCATGAGGTATAAGAAGCCATGAAAAACTGAAATTTTCGTCACCCGATCCGGCTCAATTGAGCCAGATTTCTATCCTAATTGATCTAGGATTCTAGCCCACGAAGAGAGGAGTAAAGGAGGACCTTTAAGCGAGCTTGCGGACGAGTGTGGTGGTGGTGCGCCATGGCCGGTGGTGGAGCTTTTCGGTGCTCTGCAACTACACAGCCAACATGCTCGGTTTCTTCAGGTAAGGGGTTGAAACGTCTCCTCTAACCTTGGTGAAGCTTTTAAAAGAGCCAAAAGGGGGATAGGGAGGGTCATAGCTTGAATCCCCATTTCCACCATTAATGGGGAATTTTGGGAAACTGAAATTTCAATGAATTCAGCCCCTTGGTGACCTAAAGAATGCTGGAAACTCCTCCCCTACTCCTGAGGAGTTGATTCCAGCCATCAATGGGGGGGTTTGTGGGGGTTTCACCTTCCATGTCATTATTGACCACTCTTTCTCTCTCCTCTTTATTGAAGAAATTGATTTCAGCCACCTTGGGTGGCCATCCATGGCTATTAAACTCCTCAAAACTGATGAGGGGGATGTATTCAGCCTTTGGAATCAATTGGAGGGGCCCTTGGTCTCCCTTGGCCATGAGTGGCCTCTTTTTTCACTTTCTCTCTCCTCCATTAAAGGGGAAAATGGAGCTTTCTCTCTCCTACTCACCATGGGAGAATTTTGATCTCTCCTCCATCCTATTAGCATCCCATTAACTCATATTAATAATAAAAATGAGGTTAGCCCATATGGGGGAAATGGGTTTGAGTTTGGGTTAGCCCATTTGAGCTAATTTGACCTAACACTAGAATATAGTTGACCTTGGTCAACATGACCATTTGGGTTGCCCCAATGGGTCCTTGGTGACCAATTGGCCTCCCCTAAGGTCTAGGAAGACTTGATTAGGGTTGGTTGGTCATCTTGGGGGTCACTTGACCCTTAGTTAGGGCACTTTGACCCTTTTTGAAGCTAAGGTTGACTTGGGTCAACTTAGCCTCTTTAGTTGACCCCAATGGGTCCTTGGTGACTCATTGGCCTACCCTAAGATCTAGGTAGGGTTGACTTAGCACCTTGAAGGTCACTTGACCCTTGGTGAGGGCACTTTGACCACTTTGGGGCTAGAGTTGACTTGGGTCAACTTGACCATTTGGGTTGACCCCAATGGGTCCTTGGTGACTCATTGACACCACTTTAGGTCTAGGAAGACCTGGGCAAGGTTGGTTGGGCACATTAGAGGACAACTGCCCTTTGTTAGGGCACCTTGCCCAATTTAGTCCTATGGTGGTCCTAGGTCAAATTGTCCGCTTTGGGTTGACTCCAATGGACCCTTAAGGCTCTAGTGGACCCTATGATAGGTTAGTGATGTTTTGGTGGGGTCATGGAGTCATGGTGAAGCCCTAAGGTCAAACCCTAGGTTTGGTGATGTGGTTGTGCCATAGGCAGACCAAGGTGATCCCCGCATTAGCCTTCTATCTCTTGGCCCTTTTTAGCTTTCTAGGGTTTTGTCATGACATAGTCATGGCCAAAACCACTCTTAGAGGTCTAGTTGGAAATTGGACGTTACAAATCCCAATAAACAATACAAAGATTTCGTCCCCGAAATCAAAGTTAAGCCTACGGGAATTTCTATCGAAGAAAAGGAAACTTGTAACATCCCATAAGAAGTGAAAGATTACATCTCGACGCCATGTTTGCTAAGTGGGGTTTAAAATAAAACCTATGACCAATTCGCCCAATTGGCAAAGCCATGATCCCAATAAACAAAAGATTAGCCTCTACTTTTCCTAGAGCAGCCCTACTAGTTTAAAACAGGAAAGTAAATTGAACATCTTGAGAGGTTGTGAGGTATACCTGACTGAACAGCTCTGGATACTTTTGTCGCATCAGGTCCTGCAGTTCCTAGGTATGCTCCTCCTGGCCGTGGTTTCTCCACAGAACTTTGACTAACGGAACCTTCTTGCGACGCAAGATCCGTGCTCCTCTGTCATCGATTCGAACTGTCTCTAAGTGAACTGACCAGTCTGAAGCTACCGGTCCATCTATGGTCGAAATCTGCTACTCTGGGCATAGTAGAGCCCTCCTAATCGAAGATATATGGAACACGTCGTGTAAACCTGCCAGTTCTTGTGGCAACTCCAGCCTGTACGCTAGTGGTCCGATCCGCTCCAGGATCCTGTAAGGGCCCATATACCTATGGCTCATCTTCTTCTTCCGACCACGCACCCATGAAACTCCGTGTATGGGCCGGATCTTCAAGAAAACCTGGTCTCCTACCTGAAACTCTAACTGACGGTGTCAGACGTCGTAATACTTAGCCTATCGGATCTGCGCTTCCAGCATTCTGTCCCGTATCAGTCTCACCTGAGCCTCGGTGTCTTCGGCAAAATCCGATCCCAATGCCTTCGGATCCTCATCCTGAATCCATGAAAGCGGAGTCCTACATCTCCTTCCGTACAAGGGTGCAGAGTTGTGTTGAATGTCGACCGAGAGCCCAGATAAGCTTGGACTAATCTTCTCTCATTGGACGTACACTATCCATCCTGATTCAACACGATCATCTTGAGCACGCCATGATAATCAACAACTACTCACAAAACTTATGAAACACCTACAGGAGTTTTCTTTCGGGTCAGGGTGACCCCAACTACCTCGGTCATTCTATCCTCGATGTTCCCTTTATAATTATGTCTAGAGTGGGGACGAGGAATCCTGTGTATGAAAACCCCTAAATATACACTCGAACTTCCACTCTAACCGGGCAGTGACTGTAATAGTTTCCCAAATGTTCTTGCACTTAACCTTCATCGGGCGACGGACCTCACCGTGCATCACAAAATCCATGACGCCCTTCTTCACTCCAGGGAGATACACGTTCCGAGATACACCAAACTTCTGATGATTAAATTTCTCATTTGTATAGGTAGCCAATGACTCTATAAAATCACCACTTCGCAATCAGATTCTTATCCTTACGAATACGCCCGAGTAGCACCGAATACGGTTTACATCCATTTCACTATATTTACGACGCAAACTTTTCTAGATGATATCTAAGGGAAACCTAAGTCAGTAACTAATTTGCCCAATAAACAAAACACACGCCCCCAATAAATAAAAGATAAGCCTCTACCTGCCTTGGGCTGAGTATCTTTGATATTACCATGTTATATCCATCCTAGCTGGGTGCACAAACCCTAGGGCATCAATCTTTGACTTGGGGTTCCAACCTGAATCTGTTGATATACTCCATACTTTAAACCCTCCTCCAAGTCATATTTATGACAACCTTATCCGGGTCAAAATGTTCCCAATCTCAACTGGGTCTCTTCCGAACTTGAATTCCTATCCAACCTTCGGTGTTTGTCGTGGTGGTGGTCTCCAGGTAATATTGTTACTGGTATGAGGGTTGAGACTATGTGTCTTCTACCATTCTGCTAATGGATTATTGGTCTCAATTATCCTTAAAGCAGTCCTTCCGGTTTGAGTAATCCTTGATAGGGACCGTAGGGCTACCTGAGTTTATGGCTTAGGTAGTCATTCTCGTGTTATACTCCTCCTTTATTCTCTTTAGATATCTCCTTAGCTTAACCAAGTTCATACCCAAAGTCTATTTTAGACTAGGGCATACTATAAGTTATCGTGGTTAGTCATTTCTCCTAGTGGGTTGAGTCTAACTCGTTGACTAGAGAATTATTAGAAGGGATGTTCGCAGCCGGAGGTGCTCCCTGCTGGGGGTAGGGTTTGCCGCAGGCTACAAAAAAGAATTCCAATTGCTAGCTGATGAACAAGTGGAATTAATGAAAAGGTGGACTTTACATGTGATTCCCCTTATGGGCACACCACTGCTTCCGCTACTTAGTTTGTCCCCAAACTAAACTCGCGTGGGGGTGACCTAGGGGTTGTGGACTGTTACTTTTCGATCGAGGTTTCCTTTGATATCACTTGTAAGACCCCCCCCCCCCCCCTTTTTTCTTTGGAAACACCGGGGTCTTAGGCCCAAAACCGCCGCTTTGCGGTGACACCTTCACGCCTTGAAGGGTCATCACCGCAAATCACCGATTCTGCCGGCCAATTAGATCACAGAAAAGCAACAAAAGTAGATTAAGCACAAGAGTGGTAAAAACTCTAACCAAATGTCCACAATAATATAACATCAGAGTAAATATAACTCCACGAAGGGAGAGTCCACAAAATATAATGTACTGAAAATAAGGGCAAAAGCCTGCTACATCAAATCCTCACTACATAGCCACTCAAGCGGAAGCAAAATAAATCACTACTAAGGTTAGGGGCTCACAGTCCCTGTCGTCTGTACACTGGTGCTAGACTGCCCCATATCCAAGCGTGTCGACCTGCGGGACAGCTCCTCCATGCTGGGCTCCATGATCCCCTAAATGATGTGGTTCGAAAACTGTTAGTCTAAAAGACTAAGTCCTATCATCTCCCACCCCTTCCCCCATGGCCCCTAGGCACCGAGCGGAGAGGAAGAAAGGGGAAGACTTGAAGGTGGAGAGTAATCAAGAAACAGATGGCAGCGGACTTATACTAGCAATTTTAAAGTACATGTGGCAGTATAATAAAGTATGAAAAGTAACCTTAACTTATACGAGAACATATAAGCAAGGGATCTTTTATAGGGCTCCCATCATATAAAGAGTCTCATACCAATTTATACGTTGGTGTGTCGGTTATTAACATCAATATATATAAAGAATTTAACCTTAATTTATAAACTTGCCCACACAAGCTTATAGACCAAGGGGTCGTTTTGTAGGGCATATTGTATAAGCGACCCATACCACTTATACAATAGGTGACAGGGGTTTTATGCTATGATTATGCTATGACATGCAAGTGGGTTATGATGCGATCATGCAAGTGCAACTCACCCACCCGACTTTGTGCACACAGACCTTTAGTTCCCCCTTTCTGGAGCCGAACCTCCCAGGATACCTCCGTAGTGGCAGACGGAAGCGGTGGGTTGGGCCACACCCACCTCTAAACTAGTAAAGCACTACCGGTCAGACCTATCGTCTGCCTCAATGCTGGTGCACAAAGCGGAGCTCCTGCGTACTCTTGCCGGCTGGCGCACCGGACTTCTGTTGGCGAAGTGCTAGCCACACTTGCCGAGTCAACGTATTGGCGTCGGTGCATCTACACTCCAATACCGAAGACCCACCACCTTTACTTTATGCACATGCAACCTTATGTATCGGCACCAAGCCAAAGCTCCTCGGACCATCCCGTCTGTCACAAACATCAACCGAGCCAAAGCTCGTCGGGACATCCTGCCCCTCACAAATATCAACCGAGTCAAACCAACTTCCCGAGACACCGGGGGTGTGTGAAAGTGAATCCCCTAATTATTCTAGTTGCACTTTAAGATTTATCACTCCAACAGTTTACGTTAGCCCAGGACTGCCCAAGGTATACCCCGTGAAGGGCTCTCGAAGGCACTAGGAGCTACGATGAGATTACGCCCAAAGCTCCCTTTCGCAAGGCACTTACTACTATTGGTTGCTACCCGTTTTCCCAACCCTTAATTAATTTTACTGAATCTAGCCCTAGTGCATTAAACACTTCCTCCCTACGGGAAGGACGATCTTTCGCCGATCCCGAGCACCACCTAACACTAGTCAACCTCTCACTCTACTAATCATGTCTTCCCATAATGAGCTTCTATATTTACCCAAACCAGCAACCTACTGAGGAATTCACTCTTCAAAATTCATTACCCACTCTAGTTCAGTTTCCGCAGTTACTATATGCAGACCACCATATACTATATGAGATGTATAAATGAGGTACTCCGGATTTTCTTCCAAATCTCCTATGAAATTTACCAGAGGTCTATCATAACAAATGTAGTCTAAAATCAGAGATCCATAATTTTCCTAATTAATTTGATATTTATTGAATTTTCCCAAAGGTTTGGCCATGTGAAATTTTGAACATAAACTATATGATCTTCTCAAGTAATGGCCACCCAAAACTTTGATCACTAAATTAACAGATATATATGACTAGATACAAATTTGCATAATTTTTTAGAAAATATTTGACCTCTAATTAATTTATCCAAAATATCTCCCTTAATCATATGTAAAGAAGAAAGTACCAAAATTATCCATCAGAAAATTATATACAAATTACAGAATCTTAATATGGTTCAGAAAAGATCATTGTACAAAAATCATAATTTTAGAGACTTTCTTGACCCCAAAATAAACTAAATTAAATTTTCATGGGAAACCATACTTAATGAAGCAACCCTTAGAAATAATCATCCAAAAATTCTATAAACATGGACAGAGCTTTAAAACATAATGAAACATCCGCTGGCTAAATTTCACCAATTTCTAGCAAGTGGTGTCTTCCTAATAAATTTCTAAGTAAATAATACAAATTACCAATTTGTTAATGAAATATCCAAAATAATAATCCTAAATTCATAATAAAATCTCCAGAGCTTGTACTAACCTCAACAACTACTCAACCCAAGTCTCATCACTTTTCAAAAAGTTTTTGTGATATTTTCTATCCCTACAAGGTTTGTGCCCTAAGCTAGGGTTAGGGTTTTGAGGGGGTTTAATGCTTTCAAATTCCCTAAAATTTTGACCAGAGAACTATACTAATCCTATGGTCCTCTACACAAAGTTTCAAGTCAATCCAAGGTCATTTGACCCCATGACCTTCACACCCTAAAAATCCCCATTAAGGGACCTACCCTAGGGCTCTAGGGCTACCCTACTCTTAACCACCCCAAATTTCATTGGAGGGTGAGTCATACTATAGAGAGTCAGTGTCCAAAATATCAGCCTCTGGTGAGGTGATTTGACCACTCAAAACCCAAATGGGGTCCTTGACCTAGTTAACCCTAAAAAGGGTCAACCTAGGGTTGGATCAATACCTAACCAAAACATCACCAAATGAGATAAAACTTTTACCAGAACCCTAACATGCCCTCTAAGACCTCCCACCCAAATTTGTGGGGATTGTGAGGTGTTTAGGACTCCTAATTATTTTATTCAGGGATTATTCAATTTTCCTAAAAACTATAGAAAAATGTTCTCTAACAATTCTGAATTTTGGACAGGCCCTAGGTATAGCTAGGGTAGACTCTCTGCCAAAATCTCAGATCATTTGGATAAGGGATGAATGGTGGGCATCCATTTGAATCTCAGGATAGACCTAGGTATAGGTCCCACCAAAATGGGTGTTGTGGTCTAACCAGACTCCTAATTGCGTGAAATAAATTTTAAATTAAACTAGACAGCAAGGGCTACATTTTCTATGTTGACCACGTTTTCTGATCTAGCTTCTAAGTATTTTTAATATTTAATTTAAAAACAGCCCAGAAATGAGGCAGAATTTAAATAAACAGGAATTAACAAAATCTGATCCAGCACGGATCTTAAAGCAAAATCGTGGGGCTCCTGGTCATCTTCTTCATCCAGCCAAGGGCTGGGATTGGCCGAACTTGGAGCCTATTCCAAGCTCATTTCCCGGCCACCCGACCACCTCCCTGGCCGGCCACCACCGCCACCACCTTCGTTGAGGTGGGGGCTATCGCCGGGTGGCGGCACGGCCGCCGGAGGGGCGGTTTCCGGCAAACTCATGAGGTATAAAAAGCCATGAAAAATAGAAATTTTCCTCACCCGATCCAGCTCAATTGAGCCTGATTTCTCTCCTAATTGATTTAGGATTCTAGCCCACGAAGAGAGGAGTAGAGGAGGACCTTTAAGCGAGCTTGCGGACGAGTGTGGTGGTGGTGCGCCATGGCCGGTGGTGGAGCTTTTCGGTGCTCTGCAACTACACAACCAACTTGCTCGGTTTCTTCAGGTAAGGGGTTGAAACATCTCCCCTAACCTTGGTGAAGCTTTTAAAAGAGCCAAAAGGGGGGTAGGGAGGGTCATAGCTTGAATCCTCATTTCCACCATTAATGGGGAATTTTCGGAAACTGAAATCTCAATGAATTCAGCCCCTTGGTGACATAAAGAATGTGGGAAACTCCTCCCCTACTCCCGAGGAGTTGAATCCAGCCATCAATGGGGGGGGATTTGTGGGGGTTTCACCTTCCATGTCATTATTGACCACTCTTTCTCTCTCCTCCTTATTAAAGAAATTGATTTTAGCCACCTTGGGTGGCCAGCCATGGCTATTAAACTCCTCAAAAATGATGAGGGGGAATGTATTCAGCCTTTGGAATCAATTGGAGAGGCTCTTGGTCTCCCTTGGCCATGAATGGCCTCTTTTCTCACTTTCTCTCTCCTCCATTAAAGGGAAAAATGGAGCTTTCTGTCTCCTGCTCACCATGACCGAATTTTGATCTCTCCTCCAGCCCATTGGCAGCCCATTAACTCATATTAATAATAAAAATGAGGTTAGCTCATGTGGAGGAAATGAGTTTGAGCTTGGGTTAGCCCATTTGGGCTAATTTGACCTAACACTAGAATAGAGTTGACCTTAGTCAACATGACCATGTGGGTTGACCCCAATGAGTCCTTGGTGACCCATTGGCCTCCCCTAAGGTCTAGGAAGACTTGAGTAGGGTTGGTTGGGCATCTTGGGGGTCACTTGACCCTTAGTTAGGCCACTTTGACCCTTTTTGAAGCTAGGGTTGACTTGGGTCAACTTAGTCTCTTTGGTTGACCCCAATGGGTCTTTGGTGACTCATTGACCTCCCCTAAGGTCTAGGTAGGGTTGGGTAGGGTTGACTTGGCACCTTGAAGGTCACTTGACCCTTGGTAAGGGCACTTTGACCACTTTGGGGCTAGAGTTGACTTGGGTCAACTTGACCATTTGGGTTGACCCCAATGGGTCCTTGGTGACTCATTGACACCACTTTAGGTCTAGGAAGACTTAGGCAAGGTTGGTTGGGCACATTAGAGGCCAACTGCCCTTTGTTAGGGCACCTTGCCCAATTTAGTCCTATGGTGGTCCTTGGTCAAATTGGCCACTTTGGGTTGACTTCAATGGACCCTTAAGGCTCTAGTGGACTCTCTGATAGGTTATTAATGTTGTGGTGGGTTCATGGAGCTATGGTGAAGCCCTAAGGTCAAACCCTAGGTTTGGTGATGTGGTTGTACCATAGGCAGACCAAGGTGATCCTCTCATTGGCCTTCTATCTCTTTGCCCTTTTTAGCTTTCTAGGGTTTTGTCATGACCTAGTCATGGCCAAAACCACTCTTAGGGGTATAGTTGGAAATGAGATGTTACAGCTTTAGATAGCACCCGACCTGTGGCGGCGGGCTTCGCACGCACACAAAGGGCGGGCTTATTAAAACTTATTTAGTTTAATTTAGTTTTTAATTATTTTAAACTTTTGGTTAAATTATTTTTGATTCATTTTTTACCTTTTCTCCTATAATGCTTTTTCTCCTATATTTTACTAGTATTTTAATGTAAGTTCATGTCATTTGATAATCTTTAATATTTGAAGGTATTTCTATAATAATTGATGGTAATTTTCTGTCCATGCCCATTAGCCCATATAATAAATATACATAATATATAGAGAGAGCTAGAAAGAGAGATAGGGAGTGATGAAAATAGGGTGCAAGTTGAGTTGAGCCGGCTCGAAAGCTCGATGCGTCGGCACGAAAAAAGCTCGACTCGAGCTCGAGCCTGTGGAGCTCGAACTCGATTACGAGGCAAGTTCGAGCTCGAATATTAATGTTCATGAGCTCGCGAGCCTTTTTATTAAATTTTTTAATATATATATATAATATGAAAAAAATATAAAAAAATAAGAAAATAAAGCTCATGAGTTAAAAAACTCGCGAGCAGCTCGAACTCGAGCTCGAAACTCGAGCTCAAGCTCGATAAGCTGGCATTACGCTCGAACTCGACTCAAACTCGCCTCGTTTGCATCCCTAGGTGAAAAAGGAGGAGGGGACGCAGTCACATACAAAATAAATATGAGAGAGAGATTTCTTTTTAACTTGTCAGACAAATAAATACCTTCAAATATTAAAGATTATCAAATGGCGTGAATAAAAAAAATTATCAAAGAATGACTCTTAAGAGTCATTAAAATACTAGTAAAATATAGAAGAAAAAGCATTAAATACGCATTAAAATAAAAACACGGGACTCATACGTAAGTGCGGATAAATGTAGGCCATTATTAATTTAAATTTAGGAGAGGTAAGAATTTGGCAATTCATTTTTTAGGAATAATGTAAGTCAAAAGCAGGCAGCTTCGGCATCAAAGACAATACGGCCCAAAGACTAAGGTTTTGTTTGGGAGGATTTATTTTTATCGGTCAAGCAGTCATGACTGCATGAACTTGAACTTATTTTAAGTCTCAGTTCATGTGATCATGACCGCTTGACCGGTAAAAATAAGTCTCTCCAAATGAAGCTAAGGCCATTATTAATTTAAATTTAGGAGAGGTAGGAATAATGCAGCTGAGGAATTCTTTTTTAGGACTAAATGTAAGTCAAAAGCAGGCAGCTTCTGCTTCAAAGCCAATACGGCCCAAATCCACCTCGGTTTAGGCTTCAAAGCCTATACAGCCCAATTCCTCAGCGGCATCTGCGCCCAACACCATATGCAAAATATTAATTCTTAATGCCATTTTCGGCGCGCCAAACACCATAAGGGTCCGTGCGTTTCGCAGGAATTGAGCTGCAGGAATTGGAATTGAATTCAATTCTCATTCCCGCAGGAATTGGAATTGAATTCAATTCCAATTCTGCTGTTCAGCTGAATGCAGGAATTCTGTCATGGAAATTGAAATTAGTAATTTCACTGTTCGGCTTCATATAAGTATTTTCTGTCCAAACGTGCATTTTTTGCCCCGGAGCACATTTTTTTGCCCGGGCGCATATTTTTTGCATGGGAGCGCAATTTTCGTCCGGGCGAGCATTTTTCGCTAGGACACACAGTTTTCGCACGACCGCACATTTTTTCGCACGGCCGCACATTTTTTCACTGCGAAAAATTCACGCCCGCCGGTCGAAAAATGCGCACCCGGGCAAAAAATGTGTGCGCAAGCAAAAAATTCGGGACCGAGCGAAAAATTCGCGCCCGAGCTAAAAAAACGAGCACAACCAGAAAATACGCGGTCGGACAAAAAATTCGTGTCTGTGGAAAAATTGCGCGCCTGGGTGAAATTGCGAGCACGGATGAAAATGCGCGTCCGGACGAAAAATGCGTGCTCGGATGAAAAAAGCGCAACCAGACGAAAAATGGGTGCTCGAGAGGAAAAATGGGCGTCAGGGCGAAAAATGCGCGCCCGCCATGAAAAATGCGCGCCCGGGCCGAAAAATTCGCGCCCGGCCGAAAAAATCGCTTCAAGGAGAAAAATTCACGCACGGGCGAAAATTTTGCATCGTGACGAAAATGCGCGCCCGAACGAAAAATATGCGCCCGAGCGAAAAATATGCGCTCGACCGAAAAATACGCGCCCGAGCGAAATATTCGCATCCGTGCGAAAAATGAGATCCCTGGCGAAAATACGTGCATTGAAAAAAAATGCATGCTCGGGCAAAAAATACGCGTCGGGGTGGGGGGGGGGGATACGTGCCCCGACGGAAAATTCGCGCCCGAGCGAAAAATTCACGCATGGGCGAAATATTCGCTCTCGGGCGTAAAATTTGTTCCCGAGCATAAAATTCACTCCCGAGCGAAAAAAATCGCGCTCATGCGAAAAATGCTCCCAGGCGAAAAATATGTATCCGGGGAAAAAATGCGCGCACGGGCGAAAAATGCGCTCCATGGCGAAAAATGGTTGTTGTGGCGGAAAAATGCACGCCCGGCCGAAAAATGCGTGCTCTGGCGAAAAATTCGATCCCAGGCAGAAAATGTGCGCTTCATCGAAAAATTTGATCTTCGGCAAAAAATTCGGTCATGGGCAAACAACATTATTTGCGTTGATGTTTTTTGAGAGAGTTAGGGACGCGCTGATAGGGGTGGGAATCACGAATTCTTACCTCATGAGGTAAGAATTGAGGGAGACATGTTTCTTCTATAATCAATTCTCATGGGAATTGAAATGAATTCCAATTCCAATGTAATTTTATGACCGCTGAACAGCCACAATTGGAATTGGCAAATGAATGCCAATTCCAAAGGCCCAATTCCCGCTTAACGAACGGAGCCTAATAGAAATCGTCGCTGCGCTGCTACGTGCAAACTTAATTTCGCTAGGCGTAAACTGTTCAAAAAAAAATTTCAAATCATTTAGATTAAAATATTCATATCCTAATAAGAACTATGTGCAAACCGCAGACACATTCCTTTTCTCTCCCGTCGCTCCCGACCGATCAAACAACATCCACAAACCTTCTTCTTTGTACATTATGAGGTGTATGCAGCCCCACCGCCCCCGCAAGGAGCTGCGAAGGTGCAGCTATTGGCTGAAGCTTGGCCCGCCGGGCCTATCTGCTGAACTTCTTGTTGAAGAAGGAAGAGATCCTCTTCTTCCTGGAATGTTTCGCCATCTTCTTTCGAGCATTGGGAAGAAGCCATCCCGAAAAAGATTATAAGGAAGGAGAAGCTGAAACTGAGAGCAAAGATGCGATGCAATACAAGAAATCTGACAGAGAAGACAAATCGACTTGAATGAGGAATCTGACAAAGAAGACAAATCTGACAGAGAAGACAAAGAAGCAGAGTAGTGATGTGGAAGTGAAAAATGGATGGAGGTGGCCTGAAAGATTTAAGCTTGATTGGAGTTGAGAGAGAGAAAATAGACATGGAATTGGGGCTCGCGCTCTGTAAAAATAACATGGATTTGTGGCGCCATGACTTGAATTTAGGGGTGTTGAAATGAATTTCTTCCGAAACTTCTAAAAAATGGTGGAGATTTTGTTGATTTTGTAATGTTTTATCTACCTAGAGGAGGAGAGGGACAAATGTCGCCGGAATAATGCAGGTTCTGAAGGGGGTCAGAACCGAGGAAAGGTATCAAAACAGTAGGAATTTAAGGCCGTCTCCATCACAGGAAGAAAAAAAGTGGTTGGTGTTGAAACAAGGAAAATTCCATAATCTAAATTCGGATCAAGGCAGCCTAATGTTACTAATTCTGTGGTCGGGCTCGACGACTAACGGGCTAGGATGCAAAAATACGGAGACAACAAAATGGACCCCCGGTATTGCGGCAGGGAGGTCCCACCACATACCCGGATGCTTAGAAGAAGTTTTCCCGCCTCAACCAAAGATGGCCGCACAGGGTACGGGATAGATTCTAGTTGCTGACTAAGTCAAGGCGGCGACTAAAATGGTTAATCGCTTGCTCGTGACTTTGTCTCTCTGAAGAAAGGATCCAAAGGCTTAGCTCGAAGTTTAGGAAATGAGGTGGTCGATATCTTTTGCAAGATTCCGGAGTCCTTTTACTCGTACCCCTAAGGTCCTATTTATAAGCAAATCGATGTGGAGGGGGTTTTTATTGATACCCCCACCCCAGGCGACTAGGCGACTTCTTGGGGGAGCTCGCTCAATTTCGGTGAGTAACTGGCCTAGTTGCCTACCTGACGAGTATGCGACAGTAGTTCGCCATACTCCCTCAGGCCTTCTACTGTACCGTTGAATTTGAATTTTATCTTAACTTGTTGCCTTTGACTCTTGTTGACATAGATCTGGGGGGTCCACCCTCGACGAATATGAGTTGCATACAATCCCCGCTCTTTTGGAGCGACGTAGGAGCTCGGAAAGAAACATCCAAAACTTATCCGGCAAGCTGCTTTAGCGAGTATCTGAGTTACTCACAACTAATGGATATCTGCTGAACCCTATAAATAAGGGGTAGGTCTTCTTCTTCAACATTGGTATCCATACTGCGCAACTGAAAGATGAGCTTGCTGAACACATTCATATGATTCAACAACTGAGTACTCTCGGACATCCTCAAGCTATATAACTGCTTCTTGACAAAGAGTTTGTTCGTTAGTGACTTTGACATGTAGAGCTTCTCCAATTTCTTCCACAAATCTGTTGTAGTCTCAGCGTCGACTACATTGTACATCACTTCATCTGATAAGTACAACTGAATTATACTGATGACCCTCAGATCTAACTCCTCTCATTTGTCTCTATCTTTCCCGGACTTTTCCTTACCAAGAAGTGCCTTATGAAGATTTTACTGAACGAGACCCGCCTTGATCTATTCTGCCATAGACTGAAGTCGATCTTGTCATCGTACTTAGGAATCTCAAACTTTTCCTCATTGCTTTACTTAGGAATTTTTGAGGACCGAAACCTGGCTCTGATACCAATTGTTATGAAAAATTCCCATGATCGCTCAACGCCACGGGATACGCAATAGAATAATAATATCCATAAAGTAAGTAAAAAACAATGAAAGAAATAAGCAATCGCAGACGATACGAGATATAGTGGTTTGGAGAGAATCACCTACATCGATGGGGAGAGCACCAGAGAAGACCTACTAAAAATATGAGATAGTATAGAGAATAGATTCAAAGATAAAATCTAGAGCGCCAAAGGTTTGCACCACCGAATCCTTGACTCTATGACGATCAAAAACAAACCCACAATTGCGCACTCCAACATCAGTGATCCCAAACTGGATCGATTGAGGCCTTTGCTCACTGAAGAATCAGCGGGAAACTTGGCTCTCACATAGATGATGTGCGGTGATTTATAGCTCATGTGACATCAGCTTGCCAAATAAATTCTAGGGCAATGTGTTGGCCAAGTTGCCCACTTCCCTAATGTCACAGATCTAAATATTTCATTCTTTATTGAGAGATCTCAGGAACTTGTCATTCAGCTCATAGTTGGTGAACTATTTGTCATAAGTGATCAAACTGTTCACAATCTTAAAGAATATCTCATAGCAATCAGCTATATAATCCTTCTTGCCTTGCTTGAAAGCCTCATACTGCTGGTTGAGGAGAGATTTTTTGACATCCCTCACTTCCTCGGTTTCATCCATGTAGACTATTAGTGAGTCTCACATCTCTTTGGCTATTTTGTAGTGAACTAAATTCTGAAATGTTGAATCATCTATGACACTAACAATTATATTCTGTGCCCTCTTATCTATGGTGTCCAGAACAACCTCATCTTTATTTATCTCGGAATATCTCCTAGTATTCTGGATGTTGGCATCAATAGTAAAGACCTTCATGGGAATGAAAGATCCCTCTTGTAATGTAATTTATATCCTAGGGTCTAAGGCTTCCATGAATAGCCTCACCATTTCTTTCAAGATACCAATGTTCTCCTTCCTACAAAGAGGAAGTTGTATAGAACCTAACTCCTTATGGGTTCTCACCAGAAGTGATGAAGATATGCTTCTACCCTTGGAGATCTAGTTCAGACTGTTAAGTCCTTTTTGAACAACCTCCATCTGATGTCACTTAAAAGTCTTTTCTAAGGGTAGTTAAACACCTAGAGGGGGGGTGAATAGGTTTATTTTAACACTTTGGAATCTTTCTGAGTTAGAGCTTGATGTGTGTTTATGTTAAATGTTAGCTTTCAAGATCATAGAAAACACACAAGATTTATAATGGTTCCCCTATCTAGAGTACATCCTCTTTCCACCTTCACTTATCTAGCAATATGCTAGATTCAGCTAACTCCTTTATACTCAGCTCCTTGAGCTTACAACTCAGATCCTTCAGGATCTTACAACTCGGAGTGTGCACCACTCATATAGCTCAGACTTCTTCTAGTCCTACCTCAGATCCACTCCAGGACTCTACAGCTTAGAGTTCACCAACTCCTACAACTCAGAGATCCAGGTGATCTCCTACCTCAGATCTTCACTAAGATCCTACCTCAGATCCACTTCAGGACCCTACAACTCATAGTTCACAAACTCCTACAACTCAGCCTTTATAAATTAGGATTACAACTCAGATCTTAAAGAGATCCTACATATTTTAATATTGGTTTGAGTGAAATGGCCCCAGAGATAAATCTCTGAGTCCTCTTCCTTGATTATATTGTAAACAGTCCTTATTCTTCACAGCAATAAGAAAATATTTCTTCAGATTTGAATTAGCATGTGATGTGTAGAACTTCTACAGAGCTCTACTTCTTCTTCAAGCTTGAGAAAATTTTTTTTCTGTGTTGCAGGCTTGAAGATGAACAGAAAATGCTTTAGCTCTGCTAGCCGACTATTGCTAGAATTAGGGTTTGAGAGATTTGCAAAAAGTTCTTTATGAAAAGCTCGTGAAAAACTCGTGAAAAGTCTTGGTGAAAGAATCATTCTCTTCCCTTTTATATCTCGGCAACTGTAACGGCTATGTCCTCCTTTTGTAAGTAGCATCGTCGGCTTTAATGGCAGATCCATTTCAGGATATCACTGCCCGAACAATACGGCAATCTTTGTCTTTTAGCACGCAAACTGCATTAAATTTGATGATGACATTAGTAGTCATGTCTCAATACTGGTGGACTTAGAAACTTCTTCCATATTGACTACACAGGTGTTGAGTGATGCCTTGTGACTCAGCGACTTTAGGAGTTGAGTGTTCCCTTATAGCTCAACAAATTTGAACTTTAACTGTTATCTGCAGAAGAGTTGAGTGATAAGCCTTCACTTAATGCTAAAACACTTAGCAGAATTCTGACTATCTTCAGAGGTGTTGAGTGAGGCTTCTTCACTCAACGTTTTTGTCTTTTGATAGCTTATCTGGGAAAGTGGTGAGTGAGCGTCCATCACTCAACGCTTTTATACTTAGCAGTTATTTTCTGATTGGCGGCGTTGAGTGAACATCCTTTCCTCAACTCTTTTGGACTTTGAAGCATTTCTGATGAAGGCATTGAGTGAACGTTTATCACTCAACGCTTTTGTACTTCGCAGTTATTTTGAAAGTGCGTTGAATGAATGTACATCACTCAATGCTTTTGAACTTAAACAAACTTAACTGCTAGTGAGTTGAGTGAATGTCCATCACGCAATGCTTTTGTACTTAGACGGATTTCATTGCATCTTCATTGTGGCTTTGAGTGACTGATTATCTATCGACGCTTTTTGTCCTCAGTCGTTAAGTGAAGTGTACTCACTCAACGCTTTTGTACTTAGACAATATTCTTCCTCTACTAAGTTTTCTGACTTATGTACAACCAATCCTCTGACACATTGAGCATGTATAATCACTAAATAACAGACAACCTGCATATATGAACTTAGACAAATATCAAATACATGCTTGTGTATATTATTGACTTATGGAACTTCTTCAAAACTGGGACATTGTGATCAGTGGATCCAATAAAACTCATAATTGGGAATCTGACGGCCGAATCTACAAACACATAGATTCTAGGAAGTGGGTAGCGATACTTGGGGCAGTGTTTATTAAGCATTGATAAGTCAAGACACATCCTCCATTTTGCATCCCCTTTACTCACCATTACAACATTTGAGACTCATCCTGGGTACTAGATCTCTTCCACAAACCCCACATCCAGCAGCTTCTGCACCTCCACCTGATTGGGCTCTGCCAGAGTTGTAGTTATCTTCTTCTTCTTTTGGCAGATGGGTGGATCTTTGGCTCCAAGTTGAGGTGATGGAATGTGACGTCTACATCGACTCCAGGCATGTCTTCTGTGCTCCAAGAGAAGATATCAGTGTTTTCCCGGATGCAGACAAGAACTTTTTCCTTTGTATTCCTCTGTCAGTTCGCCACTGACCTTCACCTTCCTAAGTCTTCCGCCCTCAGCCTCGATCTCTCTCTCATCAACCTCTTTCATAGCTTCTAGCCTTGCAACGTCCTCTAGTGCCTTATCAACTCTTCCGACCTCCTCCACCCAGCTAATAGTGTTTACAGCGCTAAGGTAGCATTCTCTCGCCACCTTGGGATCGCTCCTTATCCTGATCTGCAGCCCTTTGATGTTGTACTTGAGGTACTAATCGAGCTAAGAGGACACTCACTGGAACGCATTGATGAGCGGTCTTCCAATGATAGTGTTGTAGCTATTGGGTGCATCCACAATCACAAATTGGCACACCTTTGTGGTGCCTCCCAGAGTGACGAGGAGCCCCCCCCCCCCCCCTCAGCCTCCTTTCTTTCTCCTGCAAAATTGAAAAGTTGGATGCCAGTCGAAGTAATGCTCTCCTGCTCCACCATTATGGCCTCGAATGCCTTTTTGAACACAGAATTAATGGAGCTCCCGTTGTCGACTAAGATGTGATAGACCGTGAAATTTTCCACCAACACTTGGATCACCAATGCGTCGTAGAAGGGGTTCTCATTCCTGTACATGTCCTCTGCCAAGAACGTGCTCTTTCCGATCATCGGTGGGGCTTGCGAGGTGGATGTCATGCTCCTTTGATAGACTACGTCCAGCCTTCCCTTCCTGGTTGCTTCTATCCCCTCTCCTATATGAATGGCTCCAATCCTACCCCTGGCTCCTTGGTCAATCTGGTCTTTGCACCCTCTTGGTGCCCTACCTCCTGCCCCCTCATTCTTTCCTTCCTCTGCCAGTGTTGTCTCTCACCGCCTCTCCTGGATCCCTTCTTCTGACCCCTTCCTTAACTCTAATAACTCGGGGCAGGTTGTGGTGGTGTGGCCCTCAGTCTGATTAAAGTCACAATAGAGGACCACCCTCTGATATTCCCCCTCCTCTATTGTGAGGGCCTTCCTCCTTTCCCTCATCCATGCCCAACTGCGTAAGAATCTAGCTAGGGCCTTAGTCATGCCCCCACTACCCCCACCATCTCTCAGGTGAGCGTCGTCATCCCTGTGTCTCGGGTGAGAACCTTATTCCAAAATTCCAATGATATCCACCCCTCGACCGCCCTCTGTGGCGTTTCAGTGGGGGTCCTCATAATCTCCTATTGTCCTCCTCTCGCTCAACGCCTTCTTGTGCTCTCCTCTCCTCCCGTCTCACTAGCACTCCCTTTTTCTTCTCTCCCTTGCCTCTTGGAGCTTCATCTTACTCCTTACCCGTCAACTTCACTAGCTTGGCCACAAAACCCTGCTCGACGACTCTCCTTCGATGTGATGCGCCGCTCGATCAATCATGTCCTCAAAATACACCTGGGGAATTCGCTTCATCTCCATCTCGAAAAGCCCACCCTGAAGTCCTAAATTGAAGTGATCATTAGGGTGTGCCCAGGAATCTCTTAGTACTAGAGAATCTCCTCTTGGAAGCAGTCCACGTATGACCCCAATAGCTCTTGCGATCCTTGCTTTATGGCGAAGATCGCCTTTGCCTCTTTCTCTTCTTCGACATAGAAAAGTGAAGCATGAACCCCCGACTGAGGTCCTCGAAACTATAAATTGACCCCTTCGGCAACTGATGAAACTAATCACTTGTCTTTCCCTTGAATGTAATGGAAACCAGCCGACATTTAAAAGGATCAGACATTGTCCTGATTTACACCATGTCTTCAAACCATTGTAGGTGCTATAGTGGGTCATCTCTCCTAGCATAGGAATTCATGGGCGGTTCCACGAACCCAGCTGGAACCAATGTCATCAACACTAACTCGCAAAATGAACTCCCAGGTGTGAGTTGATGACCCTAGCAAGCTCGCCTAGATTCGTCCTCCATGGAGTGAGTTGTCAGGGAGACACCAAAGAGGACTTGCGGCCGCAACATATAGTAGTCATCTTCCTAAATGTGTTCCTTGCTTGGTCGTTGAACCCGACTCACCTCACCCTGCCGGGAGACTTCCTGAATTGGCATCGCCGTCTCGCCTCGCTGAGCGAGTAGATCCGACACCATTCCTTAAATCACCCTCATCATTCCGGCAAGCTCGGCGAATTGACCCTGTGTCATGAACTCCCTAGTAGAGGCAATTTTTCCCAGCCATCTCCTAGCTCTCCCTATCCCACCATGGCACCATTATACGAGTAATTTCTTCAAGAAATGTCAGTCCACGTTCACCGCACCAAAAATGTTGAAACTCGGACACTGGTTCAACTGATTTTATACTGAGAGGGAATAATTCAAATTACTTTGCCCATCGCCGGCTACACTAGGAAGGTCTATTCATGCTTGGATTCAGCACTAGCTGGTTAAAGTGTCTGCCCACAAAAAGACCCGACAAGCTACAACGAGGAGGTCCTGCCACTCACCTGGAAACATACGTCGTGTCTTCCCCTCCCAAAGCCAAAGGCTGAGCTCAACACCTTGGATGGAATGGAGCAAAAGTTCCCCGAAAATTGGGAGCTCTAGGACGATGTGCCTGCCTCTTCAAGACACCTTGAGGGTCTATTTATAGGCAAACCCCAAATCAGGGGCAAAATCATCTTTATGGCATGCAAATAGCGACCTTCGTCTTTTTACTTTTGCTATTGTCACCCCTGATTAGTCTGCGGATAGCAAAATCCCACTATTCAAGATGGCTATGGGCAGACCAGGATACGTCGCAAGCTAGGAAAAAGAAGGCGAGTTGGGTCCTTGATAATTCTAATTATTTCTATTTTTCATTTGCTATTTTCTATTAATAGTTAGATATTATATATCAATTTTATAATCTAAAGTTTATAATTAACTACTTTTTGTATTTTATATTTATTTGTTCTAATAAAATTATTTTCAATCTTGTAGGGCTAATCTGTAGATTATTTGGAGCAGAATTGGAAAATTTCCTTTCTCGGCCCGACACGGCCGGTGACACGCCCTCCTTGGGCATGACCAGGGGCGTGACACCGACGAGCAAAAAACTTCGACGCAAATCGTCGAACTGCAAATGAATACCCTTTACACGCCCGTGACACGCCCGTGATGCCCGGTGACACGCCCTCCTACGGCCTGTCCTATAGGCGTGACAACAAGAACTAAATTCGTCGACCGAAGAACGTCGATCGGCAACATACACACCTGTGTCGCATTTCACACGCCCGTGTCACCCTTGCACAGGGTGTGTCTGCCGTTGGAAGAACCGTTAGGTCCCTGCCACGTCGGATTAAATTGACACGCCCAGGGCACGGGCGTGACCCAAGGCGTGTTAGGTGCGTTTTCCAGCCAATAAATCAGTCGTTCCTGCCGTTGCCGCCAGATTTTCGTTGCAGCTTGACACGCCCTAGTCACGGGCATGCTAGGGGGCGTGACACCTCCATCAACAACAGTTTACTCCCTCCGTTTTCAGCTTCCCGCCGTTTTCCAGAAACTGAACTGACACGCCCTAGGTCACGGGCGTGACTTAGGGGCGTGACCCGTCATTTAACAGATTTTGGCGGTTTCTCCTCCAACGTTCCCGGGCCTTCAAGATGTCGGTTCCGAGCCTGACACGCCCCAGGTCACGGGCGTGACCAAGGGCGTGACCAATCAGAAAGTTTTCCTATAAATTCCAGACAGCTTCAGAAGCCCGGTGGTCGAATTTTCGGAGTTGGAGTCC
Source organism: Platanthera guangdongensis (assembly GCA_039583875.1). Taxonomy (NCBI): domain Eukaryota; kingdom Viridiplantae; phylum Streptophyta; class Magnoliopsida; order Asparagales; family Orchidaceae; genus Platanthera; species Platanthera guangdongensis. The sequence goes on along the minus strand of CM077153.1, from coordinate 162,078,679 downwards.
TGTATTTTGCTTCTTTTAATTACTGTATTTTTCATTTCCTAGTCTAGATTAATATCGTGTAAACTTTTATTCTAGTTGTTTTTATTTCAAGCATGTCTTTCCCTACCTTAACTTGTAATTCTCTAATCATGATGAGTAGCTAAATTTCACTTATCACTTGATCATGATGAACCTTGGAATAAAATAAACCTTTCTTTTTCTTTCAAAAATGTCTTGTGTTTATCTTGCTCACCAGCGATTTATCTTTGAATTATATTTTGTCAAATTCATATTTCGCGAGTATGTTTTCGATCTAAGATCCGTATCCTAAATGACCAAGAGGTTGCGGATACGAGGAGATCACTCAAAGATAAAAGGAGTTGCATACACTCCTCGAGATAGGACGACATAAATCTTTCGGATTGGAGTCAAATCCAATAGTTGGGTTCACCGCCTAAAGCAAGCTTAGGGGTTTCGACTAGTTGAGAGGTCTTAATCGATCAACCTAAGGTTAGTCAAAAGCATGAGCTCGAGAGAGACGCTTTTGTACTGTAGGAACCTCCACGGTCGGGTGAGTAAATTTAAGAACTCGCATTACTTTAATTTTCAAGAAGGTTTGTTTTAATCCAAGGGGATTCTAGATCAAGTGCTAGCTTCCCCAATATCGAATTTCTCTTACTTAGTATCACACTTCTATTTCCGTTATAAACAAAAACCAATCTTTTTTCATCCGATAAAATAATAGCTCTCTCTTGTGAGTATAAGTACTCGACAAGCCCCGAGTTGAAATACAACACTTGATTCTATACTCCGAACGATAGGTATACTTGCCTTATCGATTGGAAACACGCGTTAGCGTGGAGAAATTGCTCATCAAGTTTTTGGCACCGTTGTCGGGGATTTTTCTTTGTTGATATTTTGAAAGCAAGGATCTATTTGTTTTATCATTTTCTTTTTGTTTTTTAAAAAAATCAAAATAAAAAAAATTTACTTTGTTTTTATTTTGGTGTATGACCCGAAGGAATCCGTCAAATCTACTTGATTTGGATCCGGAAATCGAGCAAAGCTTACGGTGACGTCTAAGACTCCGCAATCTCAATTCTCCAGATTTGGTTGAGGAATCCATAGGTGACATTCCTTCTTCTGCTTCTTTTTCTTCTACTACTACTTCTTCTTCTACTACTTCTTCATCTTTTCAGTTTTCTTATAATTCGGGTAACAAAAATCCAAATATGACCGATCAAGTGACTTTGTCTTATTATGCTCGACTAAATTTGGATAATGCGCAATCAAGTATTGTTCGTCCCGCAATTGCGAACAATAACTTTGAATTGAAGTCAAGCATCATCCAAATGGTATAACAATATGTACAATTTGATGAGCTTCAAGATGAGGATCCCAACGCACATATTTCTAACTTTTTAGAAATATGTGACACTTTTAAAATTAACAGAATTTCGGATGATATCATCCGGTTAACGATTTTCCCTTTCACATTGCGCACAAAAGCTAAACAGTGGTTGACCTCTTTACCAAGAGGATCCATCACTACTTGGACCGAGATGACAGAAAAATTTCTCACGAAATATTTTCCGCCCGCAAAAACGGCCAAGTTGCGCAATTATATTATATATTTCTCCCAAGTTGATACGAAAACGTTATATGATACTTGGGAGCGATTTAAGAAATTGATTCGCCGTTCTCCGCATCATGCAATCCTCGATTGGTTGCAAATCCAAACCTTCTATAATGGTCTCAATCAACAAACGAGACAACATATCGATGCCGCCGTCGGTGGAACTTTAAACAACAAAACATTGGCGACCGCCCAAGTACTTATAGAAGGTATGACGATGAACACATATCAGTGGAATACACCCCGGTCTCGTCCACCTAAACCGGCTGGGATGTACGAAATAGATATGGTTTCTAGTTTATCTCTCCAGGTTGAGAAACTACAAAAACAAATAGCCGAGATGTCTACTTCCTCGTCTACACCTACCTGTGAACCCCAATATTTGGAGTCTTCCACTATTGCTGAGCATGTGGATTACATGGGTAATCCGAATCGGCCACCTTATAATTCGGGTAATAATTTTGGTAACACTTATCACCCAGGTTTAAGGAATCACCCCAACTTCTCTTGGAATAATGTGGGGAACGCGGCGTGCCCACCAAACACAATTCCACCCGGTTATTTTCCGCCACAGGTTCCAAAAGCTCCTAATCTCGAGGAGTTGTTCACCAAATATACGACTACAAATGATGTCAATATCCGGAATCTTACTGTATCTCTTCGTAGTTTGGAGAACCAAATTAGGCAAATCGCTAAAATACTCTCTGATTGCCAACAAGGAGCGCTACCGGGCAATACGGAGCCCAACCCAAAGGATCAAGCGAAGGTCATCACTCTACGGAGCGGGAAAGAGGTACACACTTCTTCAAATCCGGTTGAACAAGAGGTAATAATTTCTACATCACCTTCTCCTCCTCCTAAGCCTTGTAATTATAATAAACCAAAGGCTTATCAACCGCCTCTTCCCTATCCATCTCGAATGCACAAAGACCGGGTGGATGAGCATCACGGTAAATTTTTAGATATGTTTAAACAAATTCAAATAAATTTATCGTTTTGCGAAGTGGTAGCACAAATGTCAAAGTATGCCAAGTACCTCAAGGAACTTTTGTCCAATAAAAAGAAACTTGATGATATCTCCACAGTTCAATTAAACGTGGAGTGCTCGACAGTTTTACTTAATAAATTGCCTAAGAAATTACCCGATCCGGTTAGTTTCTCTATTCCTTGTTTATTTGGCGATTTATTAGTAAAATGTGCATTAGCCGATCTAGGCGCCTCAATTGATTTAATGTCTTATTCTTTAGTGAAGAAGTTGGGATTAGGAGAGCCTAAACCCACAAGAATGTGTATTCAATTGGCGGATCAGTCTGTCAAGCTCCCTATGGGGATTATTGAGGATGTGCTTGTCAAAGTTGACAAATTTATCTTTCCGGTAGATTTCGTCATCTTTGACATCGAAGAGGACACCGAGGTACCACTTATTCTCGGTCGCCCTTTTCTTGCCACCTCGCGCGTAATTATAGACGTTAGTACGGTAAACTTCTCCTTAGAGTCGGAGATGAAGAAGTTACCTTTACAATTGACTCGTCTATGAAAAATTCACTCTCAAATGACGACTCATGTTACTATTTGGAGACTTCTCCTGAAGAAGACTTCATTCCTTTTTCTGAACATTCTCTATCATCTATTGATCATGACGAAGATTTTGGAAATTTAGATTTATTTGCTCATGAAAATAATGATATTGTTTCGATCACTTGCGCGCCTATTTTCGAAATTTTGGAAGTTGATAGTGATCGTTTGAAAACTTCTTATGATGAACCTCCCACACTAGAATTAAAACAATTGCCCGATCATTTAGAGTATTTATTTTTAGCGGAGGATTCAAAACTTCTCGTTATTGTATCGGCCTACTTGACCGATCAAGAAAAAAAATTAAATTATCTAATATTTTAAAACTTCATCGCCGCGCAATTGCGTGGAAGATCGTAGATTTGAGAGGGATTAATCCCTCCTTTTGCACCCACAAAATTTTGTTAGAAGAACACGCACATAAAATCATTCAACCTCAATGCCGGCTAAATCCTAACATGAAGGAGGTAGTTAAGGCAGAGGTAATAAAATTATTAGATGCGGACATAATCTATCTGATTTCAGATAGCACTTGGGTAAGCCCAGTCCAAGTGGTGCCCAAGAAAGGAGGGTTAACGGTAGTACCTAATGATAAGAATGAATTAATCCCTACTCGAACCGTTACTGGATGGCGGGTGTGCATCGACTACCGTAAATTAAATGATGCAACCTATAAGGATCATTTTTCTTTATCGTTCAATGACCAAATCTTTGAACTGTTATCCGGGCACTCATTTTATTGTTTTTTTGACGGTCTTTCGGAATATTTTCAAATCCCAATTGCGCCCGAGGATAAAGAGAAAATAACCTTCACTTGTCCGTTCGACACCTTCGCCTATCGGAGGATGCCTTTTGGTTTATACAATGCGCCTGCAACCTTTCAAAGGTGTATGTTAACGATTTTTGGCGAGCTAGTGGAGGATATAATGGAAGTCTTCATGGACGACTTCTCCGTCTTTGGAGATTCGTTCGATTCATGTTTGGCAAACCTTTCCCATGTACTCCAAAGATGTGAGGACACGAACTTAGTTTTAAACTGGGAGAAGTGTTATTTTATGGTACGGGAAGGTTTGGTTTTAGGCCATAAAATTTCAAGCAAGGGCATAGAGGTAGATAAAGCTAAAATTGAAACTATAGAAAAGCTACCTCCCCGTTCAAATGTCAAGGCCGTCCGTAGTTTTTTGGGGCATGCCGGTTTCTATCACCGGTTTATTAAAGATTTTTCTAAAATAACTAAGTCTCTTACTCAATTATTAGAGAAAGATGCGACGTTTCTTTTTGATGAAACCTGTTTGCATGCTTTTTCTCTTATTAAAGAAAAATTGATTAACACTCCTATCATGATCGCTCCAAATTGGGAACTTTCTTTTGAGATCATGTGTGATGCTAGTAGTTTTGTCGTAGGTGCGGTCTTAGGACAACGCATTAATAAAAATTTTCATCATATATATTATGCGAGCAAAACACTCACCACCGCACAAGAAAATTATACGACTACTGAAAAAGAATTATTAGCCGTAATTTTCGCATTTGATAAATTCCGATCATATCTAACCTTGTCAAAGATTATTGTTTTTACCGATCATTCGGCTTTGAGATATTTGCTCGGACTCTAACCTTATGATTAGGTGGATTTTACTCCTCCAAGAATTTGACTTTGAGATTCGCGACAAGAGAGGAGCGGAGAACTTGGTGGCTGATCATCTTTCTCGGTTGGAGAATCCCAATTCGGAGGAACTCATAGAGGAGGATATTGACGACACTTTTCCTGAGGAATGCCTTCTCGCTATTCATAAGGTAATTACTCTTCCCACTCCTTGGTTCGCCGATTTTGCAAATTATCTTGTTGTGAGATTCCTCCCGAATACTTTTTCTTATCAAGAAAAGAAGAAATTCTTTTTCGATTTGAAAAATTATTATTGGGAGGATCCCTTTCTTTTTCGTGTTTGCGCGGACCAAGTACTCCGGATGTGTGTTTCTCATGAGGAAGGCGCACAAAATCTAAAACATTGCCACGAGGGACCCGGCGGTGGGCACTATAAAGCTAATCGGACAGCGCAAAAAATACTTAAAGCAGGCTTCTATTGGCCAAGCATCTTCAAGGATGCTCACACCCATGTAAGTCGTTGTGAATAATGCCAACGCTCAGGTAATATTTCCCGCCATGATGAAATTCCATTGAATTCATTTTTAGAAATGGAAATTTTTGATTATGGGGGATCGACTTTGTTGGACAGCTACCACTGTCCTATGGAAATAGATATATTTTGGTAGCGGTCGACTACGTGTCAAGGTGGGCGGAAGTGCAAGCCCTTCCCACTAATGATGCCCAAGTCGTGACCTAATTTCTTAAAAAATTATTTTCACGATTTGGAGCACCGCGAGCAATAGTTAGTGATAGGGGCACCCACTTTTGTAACACACAATTTGCTAAAGTTTTATCTAAATATGGCTTTACACTTAGGTTAGCCACCCCCTATCACCCTCAAACAAGTGGCCAGGTAGAAGTAGTTAACCGTGAAATCAAACGTATTTTAGAAAAAAACGGTTTCTACTAGTAGGAAGGATTGGTCGGTCAACCATGATGATGCTCTATGGGCTTATCAGACCGCATATAAGACCGTCATCGGTTGTATGCCGTATCGATTGATCTATGGGATAGCATGTCATTTACCAGTTGAACTTGAGCATCGTGCCTTTTGGGCACTTAAATTTTTAAATCTTGATGAAAATTTGTCATCCGAGCTCCGTAAATTCCAAATTAACGAGCTCGATGAGTGGTGTTCCATCGCTTATGAGAATAATAAACTCTATAAGGAGCGCACCAAATTTTATCATGATAAAAAAATTAAGCACCCAAAAAACTTCCAATCGGGAGACCAAGTCCTTCTATATAACTCGCGCTTACGCTTATTTTCGGGTAAACTTAAGTCACGTTGGTCCAGCCCCTTTGTTGTAAAGGAGTTTTGGCCCTACGGGACGGTACTTATCTCGCAACCGAAATGAGGCGAATTTAAAGTAAATGAGCACCAGCTGAAATTATTTTTGTCTGGTGATAATATTAATGAACATTTGGATAATATAATATTGTCAAGCCCATAACATAACGTGCATCACTATGGTCAAGCTCAACGACCATAAACAAAGCGCTCGTGGGAGGCATCCCATGGTTATCTTTTATTTTTATTTTTAATTTTCTATCTAAGTTTTTGCAGGACATCATTGCATGATGATCAGACGGGGTCGAGCGTCAAGTTTATGTGATCCTTCAAGTCGGTAACTTTTGTTTTATTCTAGTTTATTTGAATTCAAAAAAACAAAGAAAAAAAACATTTCTATTCGTACACGCCTTTGTCACGGCCGTGACCTATGGGTCATGGGCGTGACATAGCCGTGTTTAGTTCGACTTGTGAAACCCGAGAATGGTTTCGTCGAGCGCAGTTTTTTCGTTCATCTTCCGTTACAGTCACGGGCATGACCTTCAATGGTCACGGGTGATGAGCACGATTATGATAGACTTTTTACTATCATAATTGTAATCATGTCTACTATTTCTTGCCCCTTTTTGTGCTGATTTCATGATAATAGTAAAGAAATTGTCGTATCATAGATAGAAGAGCGTATTTAGAAGTCTTTGGCAGTTCTTGTAATAAACTATTTACTGAGTCTCTCATTTTTCTATTGCAGGTAATGCCAACCAATGGACCTAAAAGTCTCGGAGTAAACAGAGGAGTTCACGGAGTCAACATGGATGATGGCAGGACGAAAATTTGGTGCACACGGCCTGACACACGGTCGTGTGCCTACCCGTGTCCTATGCACCTGGAGCTGAAGAATTTGGGCGCAGACGATGGAACCTCACACGGGTATGACACACGCCCGTGTGCCTACCCGTGTCATCTTTGCACACGCCTGCCGATCAACCCGTGTCCGATGAACACGGCCGAACATACGGCCGTGTCCATACCCGTGTCATCTGACACGGCCCACGACCAGACACGCCTGCTCGTGGGGAACCGCCTAGGAACCGTCCACACGGCCTGCAACACGACCGTGTGCGACCCCGCGTCCGACCTGTTTGCAAGGGGACTATAAATTTCCTGTAGAAAAAATTGTTTAGAACTTTTGGATTATTTCTGGATTGGAGAACTGCTGGAGGCCGAAGGGGAGCATCCAAGACAAGGAGGATTGAAGGGTATTTCATATGTATTTTTATTTAATCATTAACCCCTTTTAATCCTTTCTTTCTCTTGATGATTCATCTTCAAATTTCATTTTAATTTGCATGAACCTCTATTTGAACATTCTAGCAATCATGTATCACTTTGTTTATGTTAAATTTGTGGTATTTTATTTGTGTTTATGCTTACAAACAAAGAGTTTAATCCTCCTTATGAATTACTTATTTGTTTTACACAATTTGCAATTGGCTAGATTGAGAAATTGGTTCTTTGCAATGATATTGGTATGTTCATATTGTGATGATAATTCCCTTTGTAATTCAAACTCTATGATCGAGAGATATTTTGTTTGGAAAATTAGAACACGAATAAAAGGATTCATGGTAATTTAGAGATAAAATTCATGAATTTATGTAGTAAAAAATGGCACTTTACTTAATGCGAACTTGAGTGTTGTGAATTGTTTGAGAGAAATTTACTATCTTAGGTTTAGATATGGAATTGCGCGAGAGAGAATTTCGATGAATAGTTAACCTTTACATTGCACAAATTTTAACAGTCTTTTCATGTCATGATCACTTAGAATTGAACTAATAAATGAATTTGTTCATGTAATTGTTTAAAAGCTTCATGTTTTTATCGTTTTTACTTCTCCAATACTGAATCATCCAAATGGTCATAGTTAGGTTAATGTAGTTTAAATATCACTTTTGTTTAGAGGTATGATAATAAAGGGAGGGTGAGTACGAATAGTTGAAACGACCCTGTGGAATACGACACGAGATGTAGATTTCTCATATATTACGATTGATAGGTGCGCTTGCCTGAATGCTAATTCAATCTATTTTAAGTCCATCTACATTGTTGTATTAGAATGTAGAATGAAATCACATTGAGTTATTACTTGTTAGCAAGAAAGATCATCAAGTTTTTGGCGTTGTTGCCGGGGATCATTTTCAATATTTTGAAATCCTAATCTTTATTGATCTACCAATTTTCATTTATATAGTTGTAAATTAGTATTTGAATAATTATATTGCGTAATAGTTTTTTTTGTAGTCTGTTAGTCTATGACCAGGGGCAGAAATTCTGGGCTAGTACCATTTCATCCTGACCCAGAACGAATTCTCCATAACACTAACCTAAGGGACGTGGGAATTAATACCACAGATAATTCAAACGGACTATCAGAAGAGGAGACAGTAAACCAAGGGGAGAATCATCTTGAAAACTTAGATACCATGGCCAACTAAAATGAGCAAACCATGTCTGACTTTGCTAGACCTAATCTCCAAGGAACCGGGTCAGCATCGTTAGACCACCGATAGCTACCAATAACTTTGAATTGAAGCCTAGTGTGATACAAATGGTTCAACAGTATGTCCAGTATGATGGCTTGCAAGATGAGGATCCTAACACCCACTTGGCCGGATTCTTAGAGATATGCGACACATTTAAGATCAATGGTATTTCCAACGACGCCATTCGATTGAGATTGTTTCCATTTTCTTTAAGGCATAAGGCGAAGCAGTGGTTGAATTCCTTACCTAGAGGTTCGATCACTACTTGGGACATGATGGTTGAGAAGTTTCTGATGAAGTATTTTCCACCTGCGAAGACTGCAAAGTTAAGGAATGATATCTCTACGTACATTCAATTGGAGTCTGAATCGTTGTACGACACATGAGAACGATTCAAGGAGTTGTTAAGGAGATGTCCCCACCATGCTCTACCTTCATGGCTTCAGATTCAGACCTTCTATAATGGTCTAAATCCAGCCACCAAACAAATGATTGATGCGGCTAGTGGAGGAACTTTGAACAACAAGACACCTGAAGCGGCTCAGCAGTTGATAGAGGACATGGCAATGAACAATTACCAATGGACTACAGTAAGACAAAAGCCTATCAAGCCCGCAGGAATTTATGAAGTAGATGCTGTCACCGCCTTAGCTATTCAAGTGGAGAAACTTCACCAAAAGATGGACAACCTTGCCTTAGCATCACCTTCCATGGCACCTCAACAATGGGACCCTTCATGCACTGGAATGCCAGGTTGTGAACCGCAAGTTCAAGAGCATGTTGACTATATGGGTAACAATATTAGACCACCTTTCAATCAAGCCAACAACCCATATAGTTCTACATGTAATCCTGGATGGAGAAACCACCCCAATTTCTCTTGGGGAGGACAAGGAAATCAAGGGAAGCAACCCATGTTTGGACAACAACCACAGTTGGAACCAAGGAAGCCTACATTGGAAGATATGCTTACCAAGTTCATGCAAACTACTGATGTAGCCTTCCGAAATCAAGAGGGTTCAATTCGGAACTTGGAGAATCAGATTGGTCAGCTTGCAAGGATGGTTTCTGAAAGGCAGCAAGGAACACTTCCTGGGAATACAGAGATAAATCCAAGGGAGCATGCAAAAGCCATTCAATTGAGGAGCGGAAAGGAGTTACAAGACCCAAGGCCTGCAAAGGAAGCACCCAAAATGGAGTCTAACGGCGAAGGACCAAGCGAGATGAATGTACAACCGATGGAGTACCAACCAGCATTACCATATCCAACAAAGCTTAACAAGGAGCGCATGGATGCGCAATATGGTAAATTTTTATCTATGTTTAAGCAATTACATGTTAACTACCTTTTTCTGAAATTATTCAAATGCCTAAATATGCAAAATTTCTTAAGGATTTGATTTCTAATAAAAAGAAAATAGAAGAATTATCATTAGTAACATTAAGTGAAGAATGTTCTGCTATTTTGCAAAATAAATTACCACAAAAACTTAAGGATCCAGGTTCATTTTCAATTCCATGCTTAATCGGTGATTTACAAGTAAATAAGGCTTTAGCAGATCTAGGAGCAAGTATAAATTTAATGCCTTATAAACTATATCTAAAACTAGGCCTAGGAGAACTTAGCCAAACAAGAATGAGTATTCAATTAGCAGATTGATCAGTTAAGTATCCTAGAAGAATAGTAGAAGATGTATTAGTTAAGGTAGATAAATTTATATTTCCTGCTGATTTTGTTATTTTAGATATGGATGAAAATATCGAAGTACCACTCATACTAGGTCGTCCATTTCTAGCTACATCTAGAGCACTTATTGATGTTTTTGATGGTAAATTAGTATTGCGAGTAGGAGAAGATGAAGTCACTTTTCAAATTGGCAATACTATGAGACAATCCTTAGATAACGATGATTATTGCTACTTTTCTCATTGTATTGATGACTTTATGTCTTCTATAAATTCTAATTTTTATTATAAAGATCCTTTAGAAATTTGCATAACTAACAACTATCTAGAAGATGATAAAAATGATGATATTGTTGAACATTTATTTTTTCTAGAAAATTGTGTTGTTATGAATAGAACAACGGAATATAGTTTAATTACTGAAGGAGATCATGAAATTCTTAAGAATAATACTAAGGATCCACCAATAGTAGAATTAAAAAAAATTACCGGATCATCTTGAGTATGTATTCTTAGGAACAAATTCTTCGTATCCAGTTATCATATCTTCAAATCTTTCCAATATTGAAAAAGATAAATTAATAACTGTATTGAAGAAATGTAAAGGTGCAATAGCGTGGCAAATATTTGATATAAAGGGTATTAATCCTAGGTTTGCACTCATAAAATCCTTTTGGAAGAAAACTATAAGTCGTCTATTCAACCGCAACGTAGGCTAAATCCTAATATGAAAGAGGTAGTTAAGGCTGAGATTGTGAAGTTATTAGATGCTGGTATTATATATCCTATTTCGGATAGTTCATGGGTTAGTCCTGTCCAAGTAGTTCCTAAGAAGGGTGGCATGACTGTAGTAGCAAATAATAGAAATGAATTAATTCCAACGCGAACAGTAACAGGTTGGCGTGTCTGTATAGACTATAGGAAATTAAACGATGCCACTAGGAAAGACCATTTCCCTCTTCCTTTCATTGACGAGATATTAGAACGCTTATCAGGATATTCTTATTATTGTTTTCTAGATGGACTTTCTGGATACTTCCAAATTCCTATAGCACCAGAAGACCAAGAGAAAACAACATTTACTTGCCAATTTGGTACCTTTACCTATAGACGTATGCCTTTCGGGTTATGTAATGCGCCCGCAACATTTCAAAGGTGCATGCTAGCCATCTTTAACGAGTATGTTGAAGATATTATGGAAGTGTTCATGGATGATTTTTCGGTTTTTGGCGACTCCTTTGAGTTGTGTTTGAATAATTTAGAGAAAGTTCTTAGGAGGTGTGAGGAGACGAACCTAGCGCTTAGTTGGGAGAAGTGTCATTTCATGGTACAAGAAGTGTTAGTACTTGGCCATAAAATCTCAAGCCAAGGATTTCAAGTAGATAGAGCAAAAATAGAGACCATAGAAAAATTACCACCACCAACCTCCGTAAAGGCAGTGAGAAGTTTCTTAGGACACGTGGGATTTTACCGCCGTTTTATTAAAGACTTCTCTAAAATAGCTAAACCACTTACAAGGCTTCTAGAAAAAGACACACCATTTATTTTTGAACAAGAGTGTCTATATGCCTTTGAGTTCTTAAAAGAAAAATTAATTAATTCTCCTATTATGATCGCACCTGATTTTAGTCAACCATTTGAGATCATGTGTGACGCTAGTAGTTTTGCGATAGGGGCTGTTTTAGGACAACGCCGAAACAAACATTTTCACCCAATATATTATGCTAGTAAAACACTTAATAATGCACAGGAGAATTATACAACTACTGGAAAAGAACTCCTAGCAGTGGTATTCGCCTTTGATAAATTTAGACCATATTTAACATTGTCCAAAGTGGTAGTTTATACGGATCACTCTGCACTTAGATATTTGCTAGCCAAAGCGGAAGCAAAGCCTCATTTAATCTGATGGGTTCTTCTCCTATAAGAATTTGATCTAGAAATTAGGGATAAACGAGGAGCGAAAAACTTAGCGGTGGATCATCTTTCACGTTTAGAAAACCCACTACGATCAATGTTAGATGAATCTGAAATTTCTGATACATTTCCTGAGGAATCACTATTTGTCATATCTACCAATATACATCTAGATTATCAATGGTTTGTAGATTACGCAAACTATCTTGTGGCTAAGGTCCTTCCAAAAGACTTTTCATATCAGCAGAAAAAGAAATTTTTCTCTGACTTGAAATATTACTTTTGGGAGGACCCCTTTCTTTTTCGGATATGTGCAGATTCTATTATAAGAAGATGTGTATCAGCGGAGGAAGGTTGGAAGATTTTGGAGCAGTGTCATTCAGGTCCTGCTGGTGGTCACTATGGAGCGAATCGCTCCGCTAAAAAGGTTCTTGATTCCGGTTTTTATTGGCCCCTTCTATTCAGGGATGCCCAAAGGTATGTGCTTTCATGTGATTCTTGCCAAAAAGCAGGTAATATTTCTAAATTACATGAAATGCCTCAAAAATTTATCCTTGAATGTGAAGTATTCGATGTGTGGGGTATAGATTTTATGGGACCATTCCCAGTTTCTTTTGGGAATAAAAATATTTTGGTAGCTGTAGATTATGTATCAAGGTGGGTTGAAGCGCAAGCTTTGCCTACTAATGATAGTAGGGTTGTAATTAGATTTTTGAAATCCTTATTCGCCCGATTTGGCACACCACGTGCACTTATTAGCGATAGGGGTTCACACTTTTGTAATCTACAACTAAACAAAGTATTAGAAAAATATGGAGTTACACATAAGATAGCCACTCCGTATCATCCTCAAACTAGTGGGCAAGTTGAAGTTTCCAATAGAGAGCTTAAGAGAATCTTAGAAAAATCTATAGAAGGGAATAGGAAGCAGTGGTGTAGGAAACTTAACGACTGTTTGTGGGCTTATAGGACCGCCTACAAAACACCTATAGGGACCACCCCCTTTAGATTAGTCTACGGTAAATCTTGCCACCTACCTATAGAATTAGAACACAAATCGTATTGGGCAATACGCTCCTTAAATTTTGACACTAGTTCTATAGGAGAGAAGCGTAAACTTCAACTTAACGAATTAGATGAGTGGAGAACTATGGCCTATGAGAACTCCCGGATTTATAAGGAGAAAACCAAGTTATTTCATGACCGACACCTTCGCAAACCCAAGGTATTCCAAAAAGGTGACCAAGTCCTCCTTTATAACTCCAGATTACGTTTATTCCCAGGGAAATTAAGGTCTAAGTGGTCCGGACCCTTTAAGGTTAAAGAATTCTTTCCCTACGGTACCGTCGAGTTAACTCACCCTGAGAAGGGAGATTTTAAGGTTAATGGTCACCGACTTAAGCCTTATTATGGTGAAATCCCTATGGACTTCGCTCGTCTAGAGACTTACCTCCGTCTAGATTAATTCCCTATTAAACTATAGTAAATGTTTCTTATTATTTTACTATAATAAGTTGTAATGAAAAATTTAATGAGAAAAAAAAGATTTATAATGAAAAAAAAAATTTCCAGAAAAATTTTAATGAGAAAAAAAAAATTCTTTAGAAAATTAAAAGAGAAATGCAAAAATGGAGAGGCACACGGCTAACCACACGGCCGTGTGGATGGCCGTGTACGGGACACAGGCTCAGGCCCAGCCGTGTGGATTAATTCCGCAAAAAAACCAATTTCTTCCCGAGCACAAAACAGGTTCACACCCACCCGTGTGGCCAGCCGTGTCGCCCGCTCGACGATCGTCGAGACCGCTGTGTCGAGACATCAGACACGGGCGTGTCGGATAACACACGGCTGTGTCACCTACCTACCCGTGTTTGTGTACCGTGCCAGCTGCGACACGGGGCAACACGCGGCCGTGTTGTCACCCGTGTCCACCTGACGCGCTGTCCCCAGCCAGTTTGACCACACGGACCGAGGCAGCCCCGTGTTCCACGAGGCCTCGGATTCCCTAACACGGGTGCACACACGGCCGTGTACGCACCCGTGTGCAACAGTTGGATCGACGCACCCGTATTCCACGAGGTTGCAGATTCCCTAACACGGGTTCACACACGCCCGTGTGCGAACCCGTGTGCAACCTCTTTAAATAGGGCCGTATGGATTTCCTTCTTTGCTCATCCCAATCTTCTCCCCTCATAGATCTCCCCGTGGCCTGATTCCCAAGGCACCAATTTTTTTCAATTCTCGTCCCCCTTCACTCGCATTTTCCCCTTCTACATCATGTCGTCAGGACGAAGTCAAGGAGGTCGCCGTCGCCGGCCTGAACTACAAGTCTCAACGGAGAGGCGGGATGTCGCTGCTCCGCTAATTTTCACCGATGCATCGCACACCGCCCGCTTCAACTGCTTGCAATCGAAAAAATTTCAAGATATCTGTATAATTAATTGGAGCGTGCTTGAAGAGATAAACTTAGCAGGAGATGTCAGGGGATTAATTTCTGTAACAGCATTGGATCAATTTTTTGCCATAGAGGAGTTAGGATTTAGGGAACTCACTTTAGAGTTCCTATCTTCGTTTTATTCCAACTTTCGGCCTAACTTCATCGATGCACCGCAAGCGCCCGAGGGGATAGTTTCATTTCGAGTATGTGGCACATTTTATACACTCACTATGCTCCAGTTCACCTAGTATTTAGGGGTGTATGAGGAGTCATTCCTTTTTAGTGCTGCCTACCCCGAACTCCACTTCGAACTCCCCAATCGCGATATGGCCGTCGGTATCTGGCGCTAGATTTCTTTTGACACTGGCGCCTACGAGGCCAAGCGATCTAAGGCATCTAAATTGATTTCTCCCGCCCTCCATTACATCCACCATCTCCTTAGCCACACGTTGAGCGGCCGGGGCGAAAGCTCCGGAGTTGTCAGTAGACAGGACCTGTTATACCTTTACAACATGACTTCACGATATCCTCTACATCTCGGCTATCTTCTAGCCCAGTTCATTCTCTATCAGGCTGACACCCCCCGTATAGGGTCTATTTGTGTAGCACCCTACATTACTCGCCTCGTGAAGAATATGGGCATCTTTTTAGCCATCCCCCAGATGATCGTGGTCGCAAAGACCGTGCCTATCACGATGGCTAGTCTTCGCGCCCTCCGCCTCGTCACCGCCCGTCAGGGCCGGGGAGGGGTCATATATTCTATTACACGACGTGGACCGCATGTACAGGATAACAGTGATGATGAGATAGATCCCGACCTCGATGTGCCGTTGGTCCCTCCACCCCATTCCATCTACGCTCATGGCGAGTCGTCTACTGCACCCCTCCACCTCGTTCACGATACTCGCGCGAGTTTCGACAGTTCTTCGACACCGAGCTATCGCCGTGCCTACAGGACAAAGGAGTCGCAGAAGCGGACCGAGGACCTCCTCATATAGATCAGAGACCACCTTGGGCTCGCCCCTCGCCAGCCGCCAGCTCCAGCCCCGCCTTCTTTCCCAGATGATGCGACCGACCACCCTGCTTACTTCTGATATGTATCGATGTAGTTGAAAGAGCAACTAGATCTGATATACTCTAGAGGGGGGTGAATAGAGTATATGGTGCTTTAAAAACTTTTACAAACTTTTACAACAATTATTGTAATATGTGTGAGCAGGGAAGGAGAAATAAATCTAATCACAGTACTAAGCTATGCAAAAACTAAGCATAGAAAAATCAAGGCCAGAAACAAAAAGAAAGCAAGCCAAAACCAGATGACACAAGGGAATACAGTGGTTCCCCAAACTTGGGTACATCCACTCTTCTACCACCCTAGGTAGGAATCCACTGCAGGATGAGTTGATCAGGTGTCCTGGGCACCAATGAGCTTTTGATAAGGTGCTCAAAAACCAAAGCAGATTTTTTGATCAGGTGTCTTGCCACCAATGAGCTTTTGACAAGGTGCTCAAAAACCAGATTCAAACTTTTGAAGGGAGTTTGAAAAACCCTTTACAGAGTGGGGGTGAGAGAGTGATGGCAGTCTTCTCTTTCTCAAACAACTGAGAAGACTATGTGGATTGATGTCAAAGCTCCCCCTAAATCCTTGAGATCTTCAGGAAGAGAAGCTTTGCTGAGGGTGATAGGCCTTCAAAGGTTGAACTCCAGCAGAAGATGATTTCAGCAATAGCTGAAATGTTGAATGTCTGGAGTCTGGAATATGTTGGCCTTGAACACTTTGAAAACTAAAAAGAGATCTGAAGATTTGAAAACTTGATCTCCTTGGATGAGTGTTCTTCAGAATTCTTTTGGACAGAAGATTTTTGAGGTTTTCTCTGTAATCTGTATTGTGTGTGCTCTGTCTTGTGAGAGATTCAAAAAACCTGTCTTTTATTCTCTAGTACAGAATAGAATATTATTCTCTGTCAAGGATAGTCGTTGGTCTGCATTAATTGTATCCTTAATTGCATAATCTCTTATGGAGGAAAGTCCACAGAAACATTCCTTGAAAAATCCCTTGAAACTTGATCCAGAATTGAATGAAAACGGTTAGCAAATCTCTGAATTAATTGCAGAATAACTCCTAACTGATTTGAATTTGAATTCTGGAAGTTATCTGAAATCGTCGAACTGAGCTCTGCTATCGTCGAGCTGAGCTCAGCGATCTGGAAATCTTAAGCGGCAAACTAATCGTCGATCTGAGCTCAAAGATCGTCGAACTGAGCTCAGAGATAAAGTTCTAATGCAGAGTCAAAATCATCGACCTGAGCTCACCGATCGTCGAATGGAGTTCGACGATATTATGAAGTTGAGCTCAACGATCGTCGAATGGAGTTCGACGATCTATCGAAGTTGAGCTAGACGATCGTCGACCGGAGTTCGACGAACCGTCGTGCTGAGCTCGACGATATGACTTAGTCTCCAGACAGAAAATCTTGGTCTTCAGGGCAGCTTCCAAACCTAGACTTCTAACCCTTTGACTCAATTCTAATTGACCCATTAAGCTATACAGAAGGTCAAGCAAAGATTCCTTGAGACATAGTGATCCTGACCCAAATTAGTAATAGGGTGTTCCAACAATCTCCCCCTATTTGGGTTAGGATTACTATTTACAGACTTTGGAAAATTCAAATAACAACATACAATCAGTAAAACATGAAAACAACATCTAGACATTGCAGAAACATCACAGATATATATATATATGGCATCCAGATAATCAGAAATTCAGAAACTGTCATCTTACAAAGTCATTTCTTCTCTTTGCCTTTGACAAGTTTAATTTCTCGGTTTGGATTTAGAGCTTCCTTGTTGGACCTGGTGTCATCTGCTGTACCCAAATAGGTTTGCTTTGTATGCCTGGGAACCACAGCTGCAGGATGTAATTCCATATATCTGTCAGCATCAAAGAATTTACTGGAAGCATATCTGTCTAGTTCTTTTTGTCTTTGCTCAGACATTGTAGAAATGTTGGAAGTATCTAGTCCTTGTTCTCTGGCCTTCTTAATCTGATCTAGTGTAGCCAATTCCTTCATCCTGGCAGTCCAAGCAGATGGATTATT
Organism: Platanthera guangdongensis; assembly: GCA_039583875.1. Lineage (NCBI taxonomy): Eukaryota > Viridiplantae > Streptophyta > Magnoliopsida > Asparagales > Orchidaceae > Platanthera > Platanthera guangdongensis. The sequence goes on along the minus strand of CM077153.1, from coordinate 162,060,866 downwards.
CTCAGGGTCCTCAAAAGGTACAGGTGGCTCATACCTGTTGGAAGGATTGTCTTGAGGAGGCCTGGCAGACACAGTCTCTTTTAGCCTGTAAGGGAAAGGACCAGTTGATGTATCAGAAGAACCATGTCCTCCCCTGGAATATGGGTGCTGCCTGGAGTACCCTTTAGAATAAACTTGAAAATCTCTCTGATTACCCATGTATCCTCCTCTCCTAGAATATGAACCCCTAGATTGGCTTTCCCTTTGGTAGGATCTGGCATGGGGTTGATAGGGAGCCTAGCTTCTAGCTGGGGCTTGACTTGTAGAGCTTCCACCTGCACCTGCATCAGGAGGAGGTGGTGGAGGAGGATGAGGGTGCTGGAATTGGGAAGAGCCTTTCTCAAATTTTCTCTTCTTCTTCATGGCTTTCAGCTGGTTTTTGGAATATTGCATCCAATGTTCAGTGATAGGGCAATTATGAAGGATATAATAAGGAATGTCATTGTTATCTTTGACTTTTGCAAGAGGAACCCTTTTCATTGCCTTGCTCCTTGCCTTCCTTTTCCTTGTAATAGTAGCAGAAGAATCATCAGAGTCTGTTTTGAACTCATCAGATTCAGAACTCTGGTCATCATATAGAGCATCAATTTTCTTCATCAAGTCTTTCTTCAGTTGAACAGCAGCAGATGAGGCAGAGGGTGAGATAGCAGCAGCAGGGACAGCAGCAGATGGAGCAGCAGATGGAGAGGGTGCAACAGAAGCAAATACAGCAGCAGTAGCAGATACTGGACTGGTGACAGCAGCAGTAACAGTCTCACTTACAGCAGAAACCACAGATTCACTCTCAACAACAGATCCACTAACAGCCACAGAAGCTGGAGAGGTGATAGCAGCAACAACTTCATTGATAACAGTAGTAACATCATCAAAATCAGCAGCAGGCTCAATTTTAGTGGCCTCTGACATAGGAAAATCCTTGGATATTTGCTCAACAGAACCAGTTGGAACTTCAGCAGCAATATGAACAATCTCAGCAGCAGCAGCATCTTCAGTAGCAGCAATCATTGAATGTACAAAAGAGGAGATAATGCTGGGGTCACAGCAAGAGAAAGGCACCAATGCCTTGGATAAATCTTCTGTGGGCTGGACAACATTACTCTCTGGCAAACAGCTGAAGAAGGAAGTGTCAAAAGCAGATAGCAAAGACCTTAGGTCAATTGCAAGAACTGTAGAAGGAGGCTCAGCAGCAGCAGCAACAAGAGGAGCAGCAGAAGAAGCAGAAACAGCAGCAGCAACAGCAAGAAGGCTTTCTTCATGAGGCATCTCCCCCTGCCTAGATGCAGAGACATCTGGATCAAGGCACACTGCTGTGGGTGCTGCCTGAGGGAAGAGGGAGGAGAGCCTGGCAGATAAAGTTGCCACTGACTGGTGTAGAGGAGCTAAGGAGGTCTCTAATAGGAGAGAGAGCCTGGGGGCAATCAGCTCATACAGCCTGTCAGCCAGGGCTGAGAGGTCTACTTGCTCAACAGCTGGAGTAGAGGTAGATGGAATGGAAGCAGCTGGGGATGCTGAAAGGGAAGGGCTGGAGAAGTGTGGAATGGAGGGCTCAGGTGTGGGTAGGGTGGAGATGGAGGACAGGGGAATGGATATGGATGGGGTGAAAGTTGGTTGGTCAATGATGTGGTGGAGGAGATCTTGGAATGAAGTGGAGGAGGAGGGTAACTCTGGAGGAGAGGATGGGGAATCATCCATATAGGAGTCATCCAGGAGGGTGAAGGATGGAATGGATGGAGAAAAGGTGATATCTGGTGGAGGGTATGAGAACAGTGGGTGGAATTGGTCTACTGGTGGAGGCAGAATGGGTTCTGGAGATGGAGTTGATGTTGGAGATGGGCTAGAGATGGTAATGGTGGATGGAGCTGGAATGGTGGATGGTAGAGAAAGGGTTGGAAGTGGAGGAGGAGAAGAGGCAGCAACAGCAGCAGCCAGGTCATCTGCAGGGGCAGAGACCTGTGGGAGAGTGACTCCTTGAGTCCTTGTGCCTGAAGGAGCACTTGAGGAGGGCCTGCCAGGCTTGCTTATTTGCCTGTCCCACTTGCCAAAGAGGGCACAGGTTAGTCTCTTGGAGGCATTTATGTGAACTCCAGAGGAGACCAGCAGGGCAGGGCACCTGGTCTGCAGGAAAACTCCAAGAATCCTTCCAAAATTAACAAAGCTTTTATTTATTTTCTTCTTGATTAGGTCAAAGAAGACCTCTCCCCAGTTCAGATTTTTCTTATCCACTAGAGCTCCCATGAGGCAGAGCTGGTATCTGGATATTGTATCATGTGCAGAGTGCTTTGCCAGCAGCACTTTCCCTACCACATCTGCTAGGAACCTGTATTCAACAGACAGGTTCCTTTTGAATAGCTTGTTAGGGTTTCCCTCTGGATGACCCATCCTGGCAAGTAGTTTAGAATAATCCTCTCTAGATAACTCAGCAATATCATCTCCATTTCTCAGGCCAAAAACCTCTGTTAAAATGGTGGGGGTCAAGGGTACCTGATTTCCAGCAATGGACCCAATTATTGTAGAGTTGTCTTGAGTATGAGCAGTATATACCGACTCCTTTATCTCATCTGAAGCTAGCTTGATCCTGGTGGTCATGAGGGCAGACAGATTTTGATCCTTGAATAAACCTAGTATATCTTGGAAAATCTGGTCGGTGGTGCTGAATGATTCTATGTCAATGTCAAACCCGGCGTTGAACTTCATTGCAGCAAGAACAGCAACAGACGCAGCCATTGTACCTGCAAAAATTCAACAAACAAAACGACCAAGCGTAGAACTGTTTGGAGGGAAGAATATTTTTGCAGAGAAATTGAAAGCGCAAGAGAGAACGACGGCGAAAAATGAGTTTTATATTAGGGTTCGACGCAGAATTGGAAAGATCGTTGAACTCAGTTCGACGATCGAGGCTTCTAAAGGAATCTGAAGAGTCTTCAACATCGTCGATCTCCGTTCGACGATATTGGAGAGCGTCGAGCTCCGTTCGACGTTCGTTCAGAGAACAAAATCGTCGAGCGCCGTTCGACGATCGTTGACCGGAAGAGATAGTTCATACTATCTGAGAGGCGCTGAACTCAGTTCGACGATTTTTGGAAATCGTCGATCTCCGTTCGGCGATCTTGGGGCAAATCGTCGAGCGCAGATCAGAGATCAGAAAAATTCTAGACACTAAGGAAAATCAGAATGTTTGCCTAGTCTTGGTCAATTTTTAAGCTTTCAAAATCTTGGAAATTATTTAAGGCTTCTCCATCTAACATTCCTAACTGATTTAGGAAGAAGGTGTGCATCTTTTCATCCAAAGGCTTGGTGAAAATATCTCCCCTTTGTAAATCAGTTGGGATATATTGTAATTCAATTTTATTCTTTTCAACATTATCCCTTCAGAAATGATGCCTAATCTCTATGTGTTTTGTCCTACTATGGAGGACTGAATTTTGAGCTATGGAAATAGCACTTGTGTTATCACAAAAGATTTTAGACTTCTCTAAGTTGTAACCAGAGTCTAGGAGTTGATTTTGGATCCACAATATTTGTGAACAACAACTGCTTGCAGCCATATATTCAGCTTCAGCAGTTGAAGTTGACACAGATGTTTGTTTCTTACAAAACCAAGAGACAAGTCTATCACCAAGGAACTGACAAGTTTCACTGGTGCTTTTCCTGTCAATTCTGCATCCAGCATAATCAGCATCAGAGAATCCAGTTAACTCAAATGCTGAATCTTTTGGATACCAGAGACCTAGATTTGGACAACTTTTAACATACCTGAGAATCCTCTTTACTAATGTTAGATGTGACCCTCTAGGGCTAACATGGAACCTAGCACATATACATGTAGCAAACATGATATCTGGTCTACTAGCTGTAAGGTACAGTAAAGAGCCAATTATTGCTCTATATGTTGTCTGATCAACAGGTTTCCCATGTTCATCAGCATCTAATACAGCATTGGTAGGCATGGGTGTTTTCATACAAGATGCCTCAGACATACCAAATTTCTTAACCAGTTCATTAGCATATTTGCTTTGAGAAATAAAGATGCCTTCAGCATGTTGTTTGACTTACAATCCTAGGAAGAATGATAGCTCACCCATGCTACTCATCTCAAATTTAGAATGTATTAGGTTAGAAAACCTTCTGCACAATTTTGAGTCAGTAGAACCAAAAATGATATCGTCTACATAAATTTGTACTAGTAGGGTATGGGACTTATGGGTTCTAATAAAAAGAGTTTGGTCTACTCTACCCCTTATAAAACCATTTTCCAAGAGAAAGCATGCTAGGGTCTCATACATGCTCTAGGAGCTTGGTTGAGACCATATAATGCTTTATTCAGTCTAAAAACATAATCAGGAAAAGTTGGAGAGATAAAACCTGGAGGTTGTCTGACATAAACTTCCTCTTTGATGTCTCCATTCAAGAAGGCACTTTTGACATCCATCTGATATACTTTTAAGCCTTTATGAGCTGCATAGGCTAGAAATATTCTGATGGCTTCCAATCTTGCAACAGGTGCAAAGGTCTGGTCGTAGTCAATTCCTTCTTCTTGAGAGTATCCCTGAGCAACTAGTCTTGCCTTGTTCCTTATAATTACTCCTTGATCATCCAGTTTGTTTCTGAATACCCATTTTGTTCCAACAATGGAATGATCCTTAGGCTTTGGCACTAGTTCCCATACCTTGTTCCTCTCAAATTGATGCAATTCCTCTTGCATTGCAATGATCCAATGTGGATCTTGCTCTGTATCTTGAATGGACTGAGGTTCAATTTGAGATAGGAAGCAGGTGTGCAACAGGTTTTGGTTGACCTGATTTCTGGTTTGCACACCAGTTGAGATTTCTCCAATTATTTGGGAAATTGGATGGTCTCTTGATGTTACTAAATCAACATGGGGTGTTGATTGTTCACCAACCTGTGTTGTTGTTTCCTCTTGTGGTACAACAACTGGCTCTTCAGATTATGCTTCAATGTGTTGAGCATTCCCTTCATCTTCACTGCTTTCTTCTTCTTGAGCAACCTGTAACTTGTTCATATCTTCAACTAAAGTGTGTTCCTGCAAAGGTTCTATGGTAGAAGAAGTCTTCTCCTTGAAAGACATGTTAGTTTCATCAAATGAAATATGAACAGATTCCTCAATTTTCAAAGATGATTTATTATAGACTCTATAAGCCTTGCTGATCATGGAGTATCCCAGAAACACTCCTTCATCAGCTTTGTCTTGAAATTTTGCTAGATATTTCTTGTCATTATTGTGAATATAACAGATATAACTAAAGACTCTAAAATAGTCAACTTTAGGTTTCTTCCCTTTGAGTAATTCATAGGGAGTCTTTCCCTTTAGTTTATGTATCAGACTTCTGTTCAACATATAGTTGGAGGTGTTCACTGCCTCTGCCCAAAAGGATAGAGGTAGATGAGCATCTGACAATAATGTGGTGGCAGATTCAATAAGGGTTCTATTTTTCCTTTCAGCTACCCCATTTTGTTGAGGAGTTCTAGGAGCTGAGAAAGTATGCCTGATCCCTTCACTCTGACAGAACTCTGGATAAGAAGAGAATCAAACTCTGTCCCATGATCACTTCTGATCAGGGCAATGTGAGTATTGAACTCAATCTGTATACATTTGAGAAACTCTGTCAGACACTTAAAGTTATCAGACTTCTTCCTTAGAAAGAACACCCAAGTGAATCTAGAGAAGTCATCTACAATTACTAAAGTGTAGGATTTCCCTCCTAGGCTTTGTACTGTGATGGGTCCAAAAAGATCCATGTATTACAGATACAATATCCTAGGTGAATCACTCTTATTAAGTGACTTAAAACTATTTTTAGTTTGCTTGCCTAATTGACAAGCCCTGCAGAGTCCTTCCTTCTTGTAGGGGCCAGAAGGCAGTCCTCTAACAAGGTTGTCCTTGGATAGCCTAGCAATAGTTCTAAGGTTTAGGTGTCCTAGTCTCTTATGCCATAAAACATTTGGTCTACAGACAGAGTTAAATAGGCAAATATCTACATCAGTTGAAAGAAAATCTACTAGATAGATGTTACCTTTCCTTTTACCTGTCAACACAGTTGTGTTGTCCTCTGACTTGATTTTGCATAAGGCTTTGCTGAAGGTCACCTGGTAGCCTTCATCACACGGCTGACTGATGCTAATTAGGTTGTGCTTCAGTACTTCCACATAAGCTACCTTCTTGAAGGTTACTGAACCAATCTAGACTGCACCATATCCTTTTGTTAGTCCAAAGTTGGAATCACCAAAGATAACTTTGGGTCCAATCTTGGCTCTAAAGGAAGTGAGGTTGTCCTTGTTCCCTGTCATGTGCTTAGAGCATCCACTATCCAAATACCATTGCTGGTTAAATATTGGATAGGTCTTCACCTGCACATAAAACAATTCATTTGTTTGTGACCCAGTTTACCTTGGGCCTAGGTTGATAACCTCTAAATTCTGAAATGAAAGACATCCCAGGTTGACTCTTATATCCTTCAGGATGATATCTCCTTGGAGGTATAATCCATTCAGTATAAGGGTTAAAGGTTTGGGATGAAGAACCCTTAGGATTCAATTTTGATTTGCCTTTGAAAAAGTTTCCAGAGCTCTGACCTCTGTTCGATGATCTTGGAGCTGCGTTCGACGATCTTGGGTCAGATCGTCAAGCTCCGTTCGACGGTCGACTATTGGTGAGGTCAGGTATATAAGATCGTCGAGCTGCGTTCGATGACTTTGGCTGAGATCGTCGATCAGTGTTCGACGATTTTTCCTGAGATCGTCGAGCTGCGTTCGGCGATCGTCGATCTTCATTCGACGATCGTCGATCTCCGTTCGACGATTTCTGCTGGGACTTAGTTTTCTGAGGCAGATCAGAATTTTTCCTGGCAACCTCTACAACTCCCTTTCCCTTATCAGAAATAAACTTGATGGGAGTTGTTAGGACTATAGGTTGGCTGGATGAAGCACCCAAGCCCAGTGTACTGTTGAATCTAGAGTTCACTGTGCTTGTGATGTCTATCAGCTTGATGCTTCTCCCATTAAGGGATTCTTCAAGCTTCTTGGCCTCAGAGAGCTCACTTTTCAGTGAAGCTATCTGTTCCCTACAGTTCTCCAACTCCTGAGAGAGTTTGAGGTTTTCTGACTTTAAAACATTGTGTTCAGATAATTGATTTCTGAGAGAGATAATCTCTTTCTCAGACTTTAGTAGGTCTAAACATAGTGCTTTAAATTCAGATTTAAAATCTTCTGAAGTAAAATCAAAAGAACTAATTATCTGATCTTCTTCAGGTTGAGTCTCTGAGTCTGACTCTGACTCCTCTTCCTCTGAATTGTGCTGTGAGGCATTGATTGCCATCATGCAGAACTCCTTTTCTTCTGCATCATCCTCATCATCACTGGAGCTGGAAGAGGCTTCTGACTCCTCTTCAGTCTCACTCCAGGATTCAGCAACAAACCCTTTCCTTGTATGCTTATTTTTGCTTGAGGAAGGTTTGCTATTGCCATTTCTTTTGGAGTCTTTCTCCTTCCTTTTTTCTTTTTTGTCCCTTCTGTCCTTGTTCTTGTTCTCTGGACAGTCAGGAACTATGTGCCCTAGTTTCCTGCAACCAAAGCAAATAATGTCTTTGTTATTACCAATGGACTTGTCATACCTTGGCTTATCCTGCTCCTTGTATGATCTTCTTCTGAAGTCCTTTCTGGCCATCTTGTAGAATCTTTTGGCCAACAAGATGAGTAGTTCATCATTGCCTGTAGCTTTATCTTCATGCAGATCCTCAGTTGCCTTGAATGCTATGGTCTTCTCTTTTCTTGTGGTTGGTGAAGCAGCCTTCTGTTCTTCCTCCCTATTCTTGATGAGCAGCTCATAAGATTTGAGCTTACCCAACAAAGCTTCAGTGATGTTCTCATTCAGACTTCTGGCATCTTTAATTGGCCAGATTCTTGAATCCCAAGTGCTGGGGAAGCACATTAGGATCTTGTCATTAAGTTCTGTTAGAGAGATCTCTTTGTCTAATGTCCTCAGTTTACTGACAATTAGACTTAGTTTGTTGTACATATCTCCCACTGACTCAGTCTCTCCCTTCTTGAAGTTCTCATATTGAGAGATGAGATGGGATCTTCTATCCTTTCTCTCATCAGCTGAGCCTGAGACTATTTCTGAGAGCTTGTCCCAAATTGCCTTGGCTGAATTACATTCAGCTACCTTTTGAAATATGTCATCTGACATTGTCTGGGCTAGAATGTTCATAGCCTTGACATCAGCTACTTTCCATTTTTTGATGTCAGCATCTGTTCCTGATGGAGGTGGAACAGCATTTGTACTTGTATTCTCTAGGGGTCTTGGACACACTGTCAAAACAGAATTAAATATATCTTCATCAATAGAATTCATGTAAAGTCTAATCCTTGCTTTCCAAAGTGCAAACTTTGACAGATTGCACACTGGAGGTCTGGTGCTAGCATAATCTTTGTTTTGGGCCATGATTTGTGCAAACAAAATCTAATAATAAAATACCAATTGAAACACAGATCTAGTTTGGGATCTTGGGGTTCAGGTGTTAGCCTGTACAACCAATCAGGTATGGTATGTTTAACCAACCTGCCTCTGATACCAATTGAAAGAGCAACTAGATCTGATATACTCTAGAGGGGGGTGAATAGAGTATATGGTGCTTTAAAAACTTTTACAAACTTTTACAACAATTGTTGTAATATGTGTGAGCAGGGAAGGAGAAATAAATCTAATCACAGTACTAAGCTATGCAAAAACTAAGCACAGAAAAATCAAGGCCAGAAATAAAAAGAAAGCAAGCCAAAACCAGATGACACAAGGGAATATAGTGGTTCCCTAAACTTGGGTACATCCACTCTTCTGCCACCCTAGGTAGGAATCCACTGCAGGATGAGTTGATCAGGTGTCCTGGGCACCAATGAGCTTTTGATAAGGTGCTCAAAAACCAAAGCAGAGTTTTTGATCAGGTGTCTTGCCACCAATGAGCTTTTGACAAGGTGCTCAAAAACCAGATTCAAACTTTTGAAGGGAGTTTGAAAAACCCTTTACAGAGTGGGGGTGAGAGAGTGATGGCAGTCTTCTCTTTCTCAAACAACTGAGAAGACTATGTGGATTGATGTCAAAGCTCCCCCTGAATCCTTGAGATCTTCAGGAAGAGAAGCTTTGCTGAGGGTGATAGGCCTTCAAAGGTTGAACTCCAGCAGAAGATGATTTCAGCAATAGCTGAAATGTTGAATGTCTGGAGTCTGGAATATGTTGGCCTTGAACACTTTGAAAACTAAAAAGAGATCTGAAGATTTGAAAACTTGATCTCCTTGGATGAGTGTTCTTCAGAATTCTTTTGGACAGAAGATTTTTGAGATTTTCTCTGTAATCTGTATTGTGTGTGCTCTGTCTTGTGAGAGATTCAAAAAACCTGTCTTTTATTCTCTGGTACAGAATAGAATATTATTCTCTGTCAAGGATAGCCATTGGTCTGCATTAATTACATCCTTAATTGCATAATCTCTTCTGGAGGAAAGTCCATAGAAACATTCCTTGAAAAATCCCTTGAAACTTGGTCCAGAATTGAATGAAAACGGCTAGCAAATCTCTAAATTAATTGCAGAATAACTCCTAACTGATTTGAATTTGAATTCTGTAAGTTATCTGAAATCGTCGAACTGAGCTCTGTTATCGTCGAGCTGAGCTCAGCGATCTGGAAATCTTAAGCGGCAAACTAATAGTCGATCTGAGCTCAAAGATCGTCGAACTGAGCTCAGAGATAAAGTTCTAATGCAGAGTCAAAATCGTCGACCTGAGCTCATCGATCGTCGAATGGAGTTCGACGATATTATGAAGTTGAGCTCAGCGATCGTCGAATGGAGTTCGACGATCTGTCGAAGTTGAGCTAGACGATCGTCGACCGGAGTTCGACGAACCGTCGTGCTGAGCTCGACGATATGACTTAGTCTCCAGACAGAAAATCTTGGTCTTCAGGGCAGCTTCCAAACCTAGACTTCTAACCCTTAGACTCAATTCTAATTGACCCATTAAGCTATACAGAAGGTCAAGCAAAGATTCCTAGAGACATAGTGATCCTGACCCAAATTAGTAATAGGGTGTTCCAACAGTAGTGTTATCTTTATGTATCGTATCTTGTATATATTTTTTCTTATATCAGTGTACTCAGTTCTGTCAGCTATTATATATCAGTGCATTCCATTACCACTCCTGTTTCTTTACTGTGCTCTTCTACTTATTATGATAGCAGTTTTTTTTTCTTATATCATCATGAAATCACTCTATGTTTGCTTTTTACATTGCACTGAGGACATTGCAAATCTAAAGTCTGGGGGTAGAATGGATATTCATGTGGTTACGATTGATACTAATCTGCTTATCATAATACTCAAGTTTGTTATACCCCCTACAATTTTTTGTTTGATCTTTTAAGCTCTCATTATTCATTCATTTGGGATTATAAATATCTAATCTAACTTCGCACGCTGATTAAAATGAATTGATGTAGACTCATAGAGTATTCAACTTTGTTGATTTCGTAATTAAGCATAGAAATTTTTTTTAGCTTAATTTTCTCTATATAATTTACTTTTAAGATTACTCCTCTATATTAGTAACTATCCAACACTCTATTTTAGAAAATATACTTATCTATAATAAAGTGAGTCGATGAGTGTAACATTTTTATAATTTGGTATTAGGGCTTTAAAATTAAAAATTACTCCCTATTGATGTCTAGGACTCACCCTCTAGCATTCCTCAAAACATTACATAGGTTAATTAGTAAGGGCGGAAATGACTTAGGCCTCCTATTGGATAGCTTGAGCCTTGTTATCCCAACACCTTTAACATGATACCCTTGCACACCCAATTTGAACCTAATCCCCATCCTTTTGATGCTCTACTATTAAAATTCACCAAGGCCAAATCCTTACCTATTAGCACACCTATCATTTATGCCTTCTTGGAATGATTTGTTCATTGTGATATGTGGCATGAGTGCGTGTATCCTTGCACCCACTTGGAATGATCCCTACTTTGAACAAAAAAAAGACATAGTGATATGTGGCTTGAGTATGTGTATACTTGCACCCACTTGGAATGATCCCTACTATGGTCCCTTAGTTAAATATATATATATATATATATATATATATATATATATATATATATATATATATATATATATATATATATATATATAGAGTGCCCTTCAAAATGTGGGAAATATACAAATTGCGAAGTCTGGGGGTGTCTACGTAAAATTGAAATATGTTAAGGTATCTTCCAACATAAGGCTCAATCAAGATTTAGGTGTGAAAAATTCATCGAACTTACCTTTGCTTACCTCACCTTTAATCTTCTATCCTAAGCCAAAAAGGCTACACCAAAATTCAAGGCCTAAGGATCCAACCTTACTAATTCTAAATAGTGTTGTGATGAGGGTGTAAAAAGGGTAAGCTTATGATTATCAATAAAAGTACTTATAAGTTTTGAAACACTAATACCTATCTTATAGTGATTGTTATTTTCTCCTCATATTTGTTAAAGATGACTATACTTTTATTTCTAAAAGCGAGTGAGAGATAGTTAAAAGATATATTAGAGGAATTTTAAGAAAAATCTATATTTAAAAAAGTCTGCTAAATTATTTCCTATGCGATTACATCATCAAAGTTCTCTTAAATTCATAGCAACCAGTGTGCGGAGGCAAAATTATTTAATGGTAACCCAAGTGTTTGAATTAGTTTGCTTAGGGACAAGCAAACATCTAAGTCTGGGGGTATTTGATGAGTACGATTATGATAGGCTTTTTACTATCATAATTGTAATCATGTCTACTATTTCCTGCCCCTTTTTGTGTTGATTTCATGATAATAGTAAAGAAATTGTCATATCATAGATAGAAGAGCGTATTTAGAAGTCTTTGGCAGTTCTTGTAATAAACTATTTACTGAGTCTCTCATTTTTCTATTGCAGGTAATGCCAACCAACGGACCTAAAAGTCTCGGAGCAAACAGAGGAGTTCACGGAGTCAACATGGCTGATGGCAGGACGAAAATTTGGTGCACACGGCCTGTCACACGACCGTGTGCCTACCCATGTCATATGCACCTGGAGCTGAAGAATTTGGGCGCAGACGATGGAACCTCACACGGGTATGACACACGCTCGTGTGCCTACCCGTGTCATCTTTGCACACGCCTGCCGATCAACCCGTGTCCGATGAACACGGCCGAACACACGGTCGTGTCCATACCCGTGTCATCTGACACGGACCACGACCAGACACGCCTGCTCGTGGGGAACCGCCTAGGAACCATCCACACGGCCTGCCACACGGCCGTGTGCGACCCCGTGTCCGACCTGTTTGCAAGGGGACTATAAATTTCCTGTAGAAAAAATTGTTTAGAACTTTTGGATTATTTCTGGATTGGAGAACTGCTGGAGGCCGAAGGGGAGCATCCAAGATAAGGAGGATTGAAGGGTATTTCATATGTATTTTTATTTAATCATTAACCCCTTTTAATCCTTTCTTTCTCTTGATGATTCATCTTCAAATTTCGTTTTAATTTGCATGAACCTCTATTTGAACATTCTAGCAATCATGTATCACTTTGTTTATGTTAAATTTGTGGTATTTTATTTGTGTTTATGCTTACAAACAAAGAGTTTAATACTCCTTATGAATTACTTATTTGTTTTACACAATTTGCAATTGGCTAGATTGAGAAATTGGTTCTTTGCAATGATATTGGTATGTTCATATTGTGATGATAATTCCCTTTGTAATTCAAACTCTATGATCGAGAGATATTTTGTTTGGAAAATTAGAACACGAATAAAAGGATTCATGGTAATTTAGAGATAAAATTCATGAATTTATGTAGTAAAAAATGGTACTTTACTTAATGTGAACTTGAGTGTTGTGAATTGTTCAAGATAAATTTACTATCTTTGGTTTAGATATGGAATTGCTCGAGAGAGAATTTCGATGAATAGTTAACCTTTACATTGCACAAATTTTAACAGTCTTTTCATGTCATGATCACTTAGAATTGAACTAATAAATGAATTTGTTCATGTAATTGTTTAAAAGCTTCATGTTTTTATCGTTTTTACTTCTCCAATACTGAATCATCCAAATGATCATAGTTAGGTTAATGTAGTTTAAATATCACTTTTGTTTAGAGGTATGATAATAAAGGGAGGGTGAGTACGAATAGTTGAAACGACCCTGTGGAATACGACACGAGATGTAGATTTCTCATATATTACGATTGATAGGTGCGCTTGCCTGAATGCTAATTCAATCTATTTTAAGTTCATCTACATAGTTGTATTAGAATGTAGAATGAAATCACATTGAGTTATTACTTGTTAGCAAGAAAGATCATCAAGTTTTTGGCGCCGTTGCCGGGGATCGTTTTCAATATTTTGAAACCCTAATCTTTATTGATCTACCAATTTTCATTTATATAGTTGTAAATTAGTATTTGAATAATTATATTGCGTAATATTTTTTTTTGTAGTCTGTTAGTCTATGACCAGGGGCAGAAATTCTGGGCTAGTACCATTTCATCCTGACCCAGAACGAATTCTCCATAACACTAACCTAAGAGACGTGGGAATTAATACCACAGATAATTCAAACGGACTATCAGAAGAGGAGACAGTAAACCAAGGAGAGAATTATCTTGAAAATTTAGATACCATGGCCAACCAAAATGAGCAAACCATGTCTGACTTTGCTAGACCTAATCTCCAAGGAACCGGGTCAAGCATCGTTAGACCACCGATAGCTACCAATAACTTTGAATTGAAGCCTAGTGTGATACAAATGGTTCAACAGTATGTCCAGTATGATGGCTTGCAAGATGAGGATCCTAACACCCACTTGGCCGGATTCTTAGAGATATGCGACACATTTAAGATCAATGGTGTTTCCGACGACGCCATTCGATTGAGATTGTTTCCATTTTCTTTAAGGCATAAGGCGAAGCAGTGGTTGAATTCCTTACGTAGAGGTCCGATCACTACTTGGGACATGATGGTTGAGAAGTTTCTGATGAAGTATTTTCCACCTGCGAAGACTGCAAAGTTAAGGAATGATATCTCTACGTACATTCAATTGGAGTCTGAATCATTGTACGACACATGAGAATGATTCAAGCAGTTGTTAAGGAGATGTCCCCACCATGCTCTACCTTCATGGCTTCAGATTCAGACCTTCTATAATGGTCTAAATCCAGCCACCAAACAAATGATTGATGCGGCTAGTGGAGGAACTTTGAACAACAAGACACCTGAAGCGGCTCAGCAGTTGATAGAGGACATGACAATGAACAATTACCAATGGACTACAGTAAGACAAAAGCCTATCAAGCCTGCAGGAATTTATGAAGTAGATGCCGTCACCGCCTTAGCTATTCAAGTGGAGAAACTTCACCAAAAGATGGACAACCTTGCCTTAGCATCACCTTCCATGGCACCTCAACAATGGGACCCTTCATGCACTGGAATGCCTGGTTGTGAACCGCAAGTTCAAGAGCATGTTGACTATATGGGTAACAATATTAGACCACCTTTCAATCAAGCCAACAACCCATATAGTTCTACATGTAATCCTGGATGGATAAACCACCCCAATTTCTCTTGGGGAGGATAAGGAAATCAAGGGAAGCAACCCATGTTTGGACAACAACCACAGTTGGAACCAAGGAAGCCTACATTGGAAGATGTGCTTACCAAGTTCATGCAAACTACCGATGTAGCCTTCCGGAATCAAGAGGGTTCAATTCGGAACTTGGAGAATCAGATTGGTCAGCTTGCAAGGATGGTTTCTGAAAGGTAGCAAGGAACACTTCCTGGGAATACAGAGATAAATCCAAGGGAGCATGCAAAATCCGTTCAATTGAGGAGCAGAAAGGAGTTACAAGACCCAAGGCCTGCAAAGGAAGCACCCAAAATGGAGTCTAACAGCGAAGGACCAAGCGAGATGAACGTACAACCGATGGAGTACCAACCAGCATTACCATATCCAGCAAAGCTTAACAAGGAGCGCATGGATGCGCAATATGGTAAATTTTTATCTATGTTTAAGCAATTACATGTTAACTTACCTTTTTCTGAAATTATTCAAATGCCTAAATATGCAAAATTTCTTAAGGATTTGATTTCTAATAAAAAGAAAATAGAAGAATTATCATTAGTAACATTAAGTGAAGAATGTTCTGCTATTTTGCAAAATAAATTACCACAAAAACTTAAGGATCCAGGTTCATTTTCAATTTCATGCTTAATCGGTGATTTACAAGTAAATAAGGCTTTATCAGATCTAGGAGCAAGTATAAATTTAATGCCTTATAAACTATATCTGAAACTAGGCCTAGGAGAACTTAGCCCAACAAGAATGAGTATTCAATTAGCAGATCGATCGGTTAAGTATCCTAGAAGAATAGTAGATGATGTATTAGTTAAGGTAGATAAATTTATATTTCGTGCTGATTTTGTTATTTTAGATATGGATGAAAATATCGAAGTACCACTTATACTAGGTCGTCCATTTCTAGCTACATCTAGATCACTTATTGATGTTTTTGATGGTAAATTAGTATTGCGAGTAGGAGAAGATGAAGTCACTTTTCAAATTGGCAATACTATGAAACAATCCTTAGATAACGATGATTATTTCTACTTTTCTCATTGTATTGATGACTTTATGTCTTCTACAAATTCTAATTTTTATTATAAAGATCCTTTAGAAATTTGCATAACTAACAACTATTAAGAAGATGATAAAAATGATGATATTGTTGAACATTTATTTTTTCTAGAAAATTGTGTTGTTATGAATAGAACAACGGAATATAGTTTAATTACTGAAGGAGATCATGAAATTCTTAAGAATAATACTAAGGATCCATCAATAGTAGAATTAAAAAAAATTACCGGATTATCTTGAGTATGTATTCTTACGAACAAATTCTTCGTATGCAGTTATCATATCTTCAAATCTTTTCAATATTGAAAAAGATAAATTAATAACTGTATTGAAGAAATGTAAAGGTGCAATAGCGTGGCAAATATCTGATATAAAGGGTATTAATCCTAGTTTTTGCACTCATAAAATCCTTTTGGAAGAAAACTATAAGTCGTCTATTCAACCGCAATGTAGGCTAAATCCTAATATGAAAGAGGTAGTTAAGGCTGAGATTGTGAAGTTATTAGATGCTGGTATTATATATCCTATTTCGGATAGTTCATGGGTTAGTCCTGTCCAAGTAGTTCCTAAGAAGGGTGGCCTGACTGTAGTAAACTATTTACTGAGTCTCTCATTTTTCTATTGCAGGTAATGCCAACCAATGGACCTAAAAGTCTCGGAGCAAACAGAGGAGTTCACGGAGTCAACATGGCTGATGGCAGGACGAAAATTTGGTGCACACGGCCGTGTGCCTACCCATGTCCTATGCACCTGGAGCTGAAGAATTTGGGCGCAGACGATGGAACCTCACACGGGTATGACACACGCCCGTGTGCCTACCCGTGTCATCTTTGCACACGCCTGTTGATCAACCCGTGTCCGATGAACACGGCCGAACACACTACCGTGTCCATACCCGTGTCATCTGACACGACCCACGACTAGACACGCCTGCTCGTGGGGAACCGCCTAGGAACCGTCTACACGGCCTGCCACACGGTCGTGTGCGACCCCGTGTCCGACCTGTTTGCAAGGGGACTATAAATTTCCTGTAGAAAAAATTGTTTAGAACTTTTGGATTATTTCTGGATTGGAGAACTGCTGGAGGCCGAAGGGGAGCATCCAAGACAAGGAGGATTGAAGGGTATTTCATATGTATTTTTATTTAATCATTAACCCCTTTTAATCCTTTCTTTCTCTTGATGATTCATCTTCAAATTTCGTTTTAATTTGCATGAACCTCTATTTGAACATTCTAGCAATCATGTATCACTTTGTTTATGTTAAATTTGTGGTATTTTATTTGTGTTTATGCTTACAAACAAAGAGTTTAATCCTCCTTATGAATTACTTATTTGTTTTACACAATTTGCAATTGGCTAGATTGAGAAATTGGTTTTTTGCAATGATATTGGTATGTTCATATTGTGATGATAATTCCCTTTGTAATTCAAACTCTATGATCGAGAGATATTTTGTTTGGAAAATTAGAACACGAATAAAAGGATTCATGGTAATTTAGAGATAAAATTCATGAATTTATGTAGTAAAAAATGGTACTTTACTTAATGCGAACTTGAGTGTTGTGAATTGTTCGAGAGAAATTTACTATCTTAGGTTTAGATATGGAATTGCTCGAGAGAGAATTTCGATGAATAGTTAACCTTTACATTGCACAAATTTTAACAGTCTTTTCATGTCATGATCACTTAGAATTGAACTAATAAATGAATTTGTTCATGTAATTGTTTAAAAGCTTCATGTTTTTATCGTTTTTACTTCTCCAATACTGAATCATCCAAATGGTCATAGTTAGGTTAATGTAGTTTAAATATCACTTTTGTTTAGAGGTATGATAATAAAGGGAGGGTGAGTACGAATAGTTGAAACGACCCTATGGAATACGACACGAGATGTAGATTTCTCATATATTACGATTGATAGGTGCGCTTGCCTGAATGCTAATTCAATCTATTTTAAGTCCATCTACATAGTTGTATTAGAATGTAGAATGAAATCACATTGAGTTATTACTTGTTAGCAAGAAAAATCATCAACGGGCGTGACCAAAGCGCAATCCCGTTCAATGAAATATTCTAGGACCAATGATTTTTTCCCGACTCATGCCCGTGACGATCCTTGTCACGCCCGTGACAAAGGAAAGTCACGGTCATGACTGACCCGGAAAATCCCAAACCACAAAAACCTAAAAAAAATTATCCATTTCAGTTACACGCCTCAGAGTCACGGGCGTGACCCTGAGCCGTGTCCCGCAAATCCGAGGCAATGACTCGGTCAATGCTTCGGATTCCTTTCCTTTTTCCATTTTTTTTAATGTGACACGCCCCCGGTCACGGGCGTGACCTGGGGTGTGACAGTGGAATCGGAGGCCAGCGCCTCGGATTACCGCGCGGACCCCTAGGATACCCCTTACACGCCCATAGTCACGGGAGTGACTCTGGGGCGTGACCCGCGAATCCTAGGCAGGAAGCCTCGGATTCCTTCCTGCTTTAGCTCGTGCTTGACACGTCCCCTGTCACAGGCGTGACAGGGGGGCGTGACCGACCCAAAAATCCTATAAATAGGATTTCTCCCCCCCCCCCATTCCTCCACACCCTCCGACCCTCCTCCTTACCTTAGCCAACCCGAAAACCCCTTTTTCCTCCCTCCTTCCACAATGCCTCGCCACCACCCTCGCTCCACCGCTTCCTCCTCCAAGAACCCTGCGGATCCCGCCGCGGCGGAAGCCATGCTCCTTTTTGAGAACCCTACCCAGTAGGATCGTTGCAATTGCCTACGCTCCAAACACCTTGGCGTGTTCCGCATCTTGGATTGGGTGATCCTCGCCACCTTTGGAGCTACGGATTTGGTTCGAGAATTTCTATCCACCCCTGGATGGAGTTCCCTCTTTTCCATTTCAGAGCACGCTTTCCTTGAGCTCACTGTCGAGTTCATGACATCATTTGAGTTCCATTGGGCAGCGAATGACGATTTCACGTCTTTCGCATGGGTAGGGTGATGAATCAGCTCACCATCCGCCAACTCAATGTCGTCATGGACTTTTGCTCGGAGGCCTTCTCCCAATCTCCTGCCTACCTCGGTCTCCTTACTAATTTCCCTCCGGATGTCAACATTCTCACCTTTTGGGCAGAACTCAGTAATGACACCACAACCTACACCCCAAAGAAATCTAAAGGCAACCACCTCATTTCCCCCGCCTTGCACATTCTCCACAACCTCCTCACCTTTACTCTTTCAGGTCGCGGAGACAACCATGGTGTGGTGCCTCGAGTAGATTTAATATATTTATATATTATGTTTTACCGGGTCCCGCTGAACCTTGGTTATATGCTCGCAATTTTCTTTTGGCACCAAGCCAAAAATGTGAGGTTGGGAGCAATGCACGGTGGGAACTTCATCACTTTTCTCGCCAAGCAGATCGGTCTTTGGGTTGCGCTTCCGCGACTTAGCTGCGTTCAGACGCCGCAAGTCATTCAGTTCCAGACCCTCCAGGCCCTTGGCCTTGCACGGCGACGAGATGGCGAGTTTGAGGCTATCCCCCCAGCGGTCAGTGGCGGGGATCTTGATCTTGATTTCAGTGTCGGCCCCAGCGGTTCTCCTCACTCTCCCCCGATTGCGCCACCTCCCATACCCTCTACCCCAGCGCCCGACCCTCAAAATTACTAGGATCGCCAAATTGGGATGATTCACACTCGCCTAAATCAGATGCAGACAAATTTTGACAGCCGTTTTTATAACGCCCCCGATTTTTCTACGATTATTTAATTATCGTTTGGCGTTACGTTGATGCGTTTCCGGCTTGTGTCATTTGTTAGAGCGTGGTCTTAGCTCTTTAGGTTCCTTGTGTGGTTGTTGGTAGCCTATTTGGCAAGATTCCCTAGCAAGCCGGGTCTGTTTTGGTGACCGGTGAGGCCTCTCGGGGGATGCTTGTGTTTTGGCTTCGGGTGGTGATAACCCAAGTTTTGTTCGTCGAAAGTTGGTTTTGACTTCGCCGTTGCGTTTGTAGCGTGGCTATTTAGCTACGGTGCAAATTTCGTCGAATTCCGAGGATGCTCGGGTTTCGCGTTGTTTTGTATTTTATTTATATTAATGTGATATTATATATTATATATAGATATTTTGTTTAGATAGTAGCTGTTATGGTGAATAGGTGGTTGGCAGCGTTTGGATTGGCTAAGAATAGAAAATATTTGGGATTTAGCCGCTATCTATATATATCCTTAATTAGGAAAGCGACTGTTGATGATTTTTTGTCTTTCTCGAAATACAACCGCCGTCACTGTGCAAGAGAGGAAAACCGGCGGGCTGCCCTTGCCTTCCACCGTCGATTCCTGGAGTTTTAGCTGGCGGAATTCGATTTCGAAGGAGGATTTGGATTGCTCTCGCCTAGACCTACACTCCGACGAAATTTTCGTCTTGTACTGTGCTGCTGGTGCCGAGTGAGAGGAAGGGGCCGACTAAGCTTCGCTGGAATTTGAGGCAAGTGGTGCTCCTACCCTTGCCAAGCTTTTTCCCCCTTTCTTTGCTCTTAATTGCTGTTATCATACTTTTTTCCCGAGATCATTCTATTTTACTCTGGTTTCCTGTCAAAATCATCGGACCTTGTATCATGAATGCACCTTTGCATTTTTTTTCTTTCTTTCTCAAGTTCTGAACCTCCAGGATTTTGGCCGGGCCGCTGTAGCCTTGACCTTTATCAGATTGTCACCTATAAAACTCGGATTGGGTAGCATTTAGCCTTCTTCTTATTCCTTCCTTACTGTTAAGTTTGCCCAGTTCGGGTGCTGGGGTAGTATAGATGAGTGCTGGAATTGACCCTCATGTTGGGAATCGCTGCCAAGTAAGTTAGGAAGCATTAGATTTCATGTTTGCAGCAGTTCTGTGGGTAGTGTTGACAGCGTTGAGTGCACTCAACGCTGCCAAATCGCCGAAGACCGTCGATCTGAGTTCGACGGAAATCGTCGAACTGAGATCGATGATATCCAACTGCCAGATCGACGAAGATCGTCGATCTGAGTTCTACGAAAATCGTCGAACTGAGATCGACGATCTCCGGTTGCCTTAGATTGATGAAGATCGTTGATCTGAGTTCGACGAAAATTGTCGAACTGATATCGACAATCTCTGGTTGCCTTAGATCGACGAAGATCGTCGATCTGAGTTCGGCGAAAATCGTTGAACTGAGATCGACGATCTCCGGTTGCCTTAGATCGACGAAGATCGTCGATCTGAGTTTGACAAAAATCATCGAACTGAGATCGACGATCTCCGATTGCCTGTGATCGACGAAGATCGTCGATCTGAGTTCGACGAAAATAGTCGAACTGAGATCGACGATCTTCCTTTACCTGTGATCAGAGTTCGACAAAATCATCGAACTGAGCTCGACGATTCCTGTAAGATGTGTTCGACGATTTTTCCCTTCGTCTTCCCTTGTTTTCCCGAGTGAATCCCGTTGGGTTCGGGGTTGTTTGTCGGCTATTTTCTGAACGCCGAATCGCGGGTTATGGCAGGTAGTGGTATTTTGACACTCTAAAGGAGTGGGATGGTTTTGTGTGAGTGCCGTGGCAGCCACCTTTTAATCCCAGATACGGGCTGGGTATTGCTGTGGCCGCCACCTTTTAATCCCAGGTACGGGCTGGGTATGTGGTGGCCTTGTGCTGATGCAGTGAATTATTTAGTTGGAACTATTTGTTTGGGGGACTGTTTTTGGTCACCAACTCAGGTCCATGTTGTTTCTTTTACTACTGTCATTACTCACAAGCTAGGATTGTTAGATGTTTTCTTCCTTTATAGATTGCAACATGTTGTTGGTATACTTTTGCCTTGTAGCCTCTGCAGGATTTGAGCAGGGCTTGTTGTTGTTTCCTTATACTTGGTGTACTTTGGCTTACTTTGGACAGCCTTTGTTTTTACTGTCATGTTTACTTACTCTCCTTGGTTCCATTTTGATATAATGCTCTTATTCATATTTTCTTGTTTTACCTGCTGAGGTATTCTTTTCTTCTCTGAATGCCTCAGGTTCTGATTAGTAGCCGAGTAGGCGGCTAGTTTTGGTGTGTTGTTGCTGGTGATCTCTTGTACTGTAGAGATCAGTTTCTT
This sequence comes from Platanthera guangdongensis, assembly GCA_039583875.1. Lineage (NCBI taxonomy): Eukaryota > Viridiplantae > Streptophyta > Magnoliopsida > Asparagales > Orchidaceae > Platanthera > Platanthera guangdongensis. The sequence continues at coordinate 162,039,009 of CM077153.1, read as the reverse complement.
GGTCTTGTGAGGTAGTTTTCTGTTTTTCTTACAGACATACATGCTCGCCAGTGGGTTCGTGTCAGGTTGTTGACGCCTGCTGGTGGTTTTTTTCTTATGATATTAGATATGTTTCTTTTACTGCTACCTTTCTGGAGATAGTCTATTTGCTCTTGGGAAGATTTATGCTAGGTTGCTAGTTACTTTTAAACCTAAAAATACTATTATAAGTATATCTCATGATCAGCATATTTATAAAACTCATACACTACTTTCCAAGCAAAGTAAAAAGTATCATTTTCTTACTTATAATATAAAATAAATCTAGAGTCTTGCATAGTATAAGTGGACCTCGGGGGACACCTATGCACTTTCATAGGTTGTCAAAAATAAATAAAGTATTTTTCCGCTGCGTATAAGTATAGTTTTAATTGTGGACTAGCTGATCCACTGAGCTGAGGGATACGACCTCTAAAACATAATTGATTTTCAAATCATTATAGCTTTTGATTTTTTCATAGTCTTGGTAGTTGGTGGTTGCATGAGCGTCGACAGTTATCCCCTGCTTGACATGGCATCATAATGTGTGTTTTCTCCTACTCTGATACTTCTTAATTTCGGAGAAAATATGGGTTGTGACAGTTGGTATCAGAGGGAGGTTGCTTGACAATTTGTCGGGCAACCTTTCCTTGCAGGTATTAGATGTTTAGGATCATATCATACACACACTGATATGTCATCAGTACGTCTTGGCTGAAGCACGAACACTACACTCATAGCATAACATGAAGTATACGGGGTATATTATGTAGTATGGGATGCATAATATGTATCTGTATATGGATCCACCATAGGGGCAACATATGAGGGTTATGTAGTATGGGATGCATAACCTCAACACATGAATGCGACTAGCACGTTTCTTTTTCGTTGCATGAGAATGATATGTAGTATGTGATGCATAACATTTTCATGTGTACGCCACTCATAACATGCATTAGGGCCTTTTTTTAGAATGCATAGCACAATCATGCATCGCATAACATTTCATAAGCACAACGTGACACACTAAAGATTTGCAGGATGACATATGTACACACATGGTTTTAAATCATAAAAAGAATAAAAATTCATGCATTCCCGATCTAGGCACAAGAGTTAGTTTATGGTGGTTAACCATCCTAGGTTAAGCATAGCATCACTTTTGTAAAAATATAATAATATCCCAGAGCAAGTATAGCAGTTAAAAGTTCATATTTATGTATGTATTGTCTGTACTGGTAGTTTGTTCTAACTGTTGTACTAGGTTCTGACCTCAGTTTTTATGGTTTTAGGATGGCAAGACGTCCTTCGACTAGGTCGACTCCCCTATCTGAGGGTGAGTCTTCAGGAGCGCAGAGTAATGCGGTGATCGAGAGCCTGCGGCAAAGCAACAATTCCTTGACATGGCAGTTGGTGGAGATGCAGGCCTAGATCCAGTCTCTGGTGGCAGTTGTGGCAGGACAGACTCAGGAAGTGCAAGACCCTACAGGGGGGTTAACTGCTCCTCCCCCTCCTGCTCCCCTGAGACCTCCAGTGGTGGTGCCGGTAGAGATGGCATTTATCTCACAGTTTCTGAGACTTAGCCCTCCTACATATGATGGGAAGGCAGATTTCATGGTCATAGATGATTGGCTGATCTCCATGGAGGAGATGTTCTCGTACTCTGATATTGCAGATGATTAGAGAGTGATGATAGCCGCCTATCAGCTAAAGGGTTTGGCTAAGAGCTGGTGGCTTAGGGAAAAGGAGAGTTTGGTGGCTGGTTGCTCTTGGGGATTATTCAAGGAGATATTGTTGAAGAAGTTCTTGCCTTCGGTCGAGCGTGACCGACTAATGAACGACTTCCTCCACCTGAAGCAGAGGCAACTCACATTCAGTGAGTACGAGATAGAGTTCAGCAAGTTGAGCCGGTTTGCCCCTGGGTTGGTGAGTATTGAAGATGATCGAGTCAAGCAGTTCCTTGGTGGCTTGAGGAGCAAGGTTCAACAGTTGGCCAGTGCATATGGATCATAGACTTATGCAGGGGTAGTGGAGGCTGCTTTGAAAGTGGAGGCAATTGAGACCGCAAAGAACAGAGGCCATCAAATGAGTAAGGACAAGAGGAAGTCTGCTGAAGAGAAGAACCCCCAGGTACCCGGTGCTGCTTCGGGGAAGAAGAGCAAGGTAGAGTGTAGCTTCTATGGCCGGCCAGGCCACCCTGTTGAGAGGTGTTTCAAGAAGGAGGGAGCTCAGAAGAAGGAGCAAGTTCATGCTATTCAAGGTGCTCCTAGGAGGGATGTTTCTTGTTCTATTTGTAAGCGACCCGGGCATGATGCTCCCCAGCGCTGATCCAAGGATAAAGTCTGTTATAAGTGTGGATAGAAGGGCCATATCAAGACTAGGTGTCCTCAGGTCCAGCCTGTTCTTCAAGCAGTTCCACTTCAGGCTTTACCTCCGCCTCAGCGTGTGGATAAGGGCAAAGGAAAGCTGAACGTGATCTCTTCCGAGGAGGCTCAAGCTACGACTCAAGTCATCTCAGGTTAGTTGTTTTCCTAGCCTGAAAGTTTTATTTACTAGAATGGTTATAGTCTATGTTTTGGGTAACTCCTTGGTTGCTTATATACTCCTATAGGGAAATTTAAGGTGAAGAACTGTTGGGCGCGTGTTCTGTTCGACTCCGGCGCTACCCACTCGTTTGTGGCTAGAGCTTTTGTAGAGCAATATCGGTTGATTCTAGATCAAGTTCGTGATACCTTCCGCGTCAAGTTCCCTTCTGGTGAATCTGTGTTGTCAGATTTGGGCATTCTGGATTGCCCTGTTTTGCTGGGGGATGTTTTTGCGAAGGCAGACTTGAAGATGATTGATCTAGAGGACTTCGATGTTATTCTGGGCATGGACTGGTTGTCTAAGTATGATGCGGTTATTCAGTGCAAAGGGAAGCACTTGGACTTCATCAAGGACAACGGTCAGCCTGGAAGTGTGTATGCTGATCCGTGCCAGGATTCCCCTGTCATTTCTGCGGCATGTGCTCAGAATCTGTTTCGTTCTGATTGTTTTGCTTGTTTAGTCTCGGTGGTTGGGACTGCTGTTAGTGTACCGCGCTTGGAGGAGATTCCTGTTGTACGTGGTTTCTCTGATGTTTTTCCTGATGACCTTCCTGGTCTTCCCCCCGAGCGGGATTTTGAGTTTGTGATTGATTTGGAACCGGGTATGCCTCCTATTGCTAAGGCGCCTTACCGGATGGCCCCTCGTGAGTTGGAGGAGTTGCGAGTCCAGTTGGACGAGTCGTTGGCAAAAGGCTTTATCAGGCAGAGTTCGTCGCCTTGGGGTGCTCTTGTTCTATTTGTGAAGAAAAAGGATGGGTCGATGAGGCTGTGCATTGATTATAGGGAGCTGAACAAAGTCACCATTAAGAACAAGTACCCTCTGCCGAGGATCGATGACTTATTTGATCAGTTGCGTGGTAGCACGGTATTTTCCAAGATCGATCTTCGTTCTGGCTATCATCAGCTCAGGATCCGTGAGGCAGATATTCCACGGACTGCATTTAGATCGAGGCATGGACACTTCGAGTTTCTAGTGATGTCGTTTGGTTTGACCAACGCACCATCAGCTTTCATGGATATGATGAACCGGGTGTTCAAGGATTTTCTGGACAAGTTCGTTGTGGTATTCATCGATGATGTGTTGATCTACTCTCGCAGTGCTGAGGAGCATGAGCAGTATCTGTGCTTGGTTCTAACGGAGTTGAGGAACCACAAGTTATTCACCAAGCTGAGCAAGTGCGAATTTTGGTTGCCTCAGGTCTCGTTTCTGGGCCACGTGGTGAATAAGGATGGGATCTCGGTCGACCCGGAAAAGATCGCAGCAGTGATGGATTGGAGCAGGTCGGGCACGCCCAAGGAGATTAGAAGCTTCCTAGGGTTGGCCGGCTACTACAGGAGGTTCGTGGAGGGTTTCTCTACCCTGGCTGCACCTTTGACCAGGTTGACTTAGAAGAACGCGACCTTTGTTTGGAGCGAGAAGTGCGAAGAAGCCTTCCTGGAACTAAAGAACAGATTGTGCACTGCTCCTATTCTGACCCTACCTACTGACGACATTGAGTATGATGTGTACGTGGATGCCTCGCATGTTGGTCTAGGTTGCGTGTTGATGCATGCTGGAAAAGTGATTGTGTATGGGTCAAGGCAACTAAAGACTCATGAGAGAAATTACCCTACACATGACCTTGAGTTTGTAGCGGTGATTTATGCGCTAAAGCTGTGGAGACATCTACTTTATGGTGCTCAGTGCAAGATCTACACATATCATAAAAGTTTAAAGTACGTGTTCACTCAGAAGGAGTTGAATCTGTGCCAACGGTGGTGGCTAGAGTATGTGGTCAATTATGATGTGGAGATACAGTATCATCCGGGCAAGGCCAATGTGGTAGCTGACGCCCTGAGCCGGAATATGGGGAAGATCTTTAATCTAACCGCCGATCGTTTAGTGGAAGAGTTCCTCCTGATGGATATTTTTGTGGGACGCTGTGACGTGCAGAGCAGTTTGGCAGTGGCAGAGCTGTTTTGGATTTCACTTACCAGGTTTCACCAGAAGGATGATCTGGATCTTCTGCACTTATACCTCAGGACTGAGAGAGGGGAGTTGCCGGATTTTTCTATCGATGATGCGGGTACTTTGAAGTACCGCGGCAGGTTTTGCATCCCCACTGTTGGGGACATCAGGGTTATGATATGCAGAGAGGCTCATGGATCCAGTGTTGCCTACCATCCAGGATCTACAAAGATGTATCATGAATTGAAGCAAATTGCCTGGTGGTATGGGATGAAGGGTGATATAGCCCGATTTGTTGCTGAGTGCCACACTTGCAAGCGTGTGAAGGCCGATCATGGAAGGACTAGTGGTAAGTTGACTCCATTGGAGATCCCGACTTAGAAGTGGGAGAGTATTTCTATGGAATTCATTACGGGCTTACCGAGATATCCAATGGGATTTAATTCAGTTTGGGTGATTGTGGACCGATTTACGAAGTGTGCGCACTTCGTACCTTATAAGATAGATTACCCAATGAAGAAGATAACAGAGCTGTACTTGAGCGAGGTCATCAGATTACACTGTGTGCCAGTTAGCATCATTTCGGATCGAGGCTCCTGTTTTACATCTCGCTTCTGGAGGAGTCTGCAGGAGGGTTTGGGTACAGATTTGAGGTATTCTACAGCTTACCACCCGCAGACCAATGGTCAGACTATGTGATTGAACCAGATAGTCGAGGATATGATCAGGTGCTACATCTTGGACCACGGTGGAGCATGGGATGAGTGTTTGTGGCTTATGAAGTTTGCATACAATAACAGTTAACATGAGAGCTTGCAAATAGCTCCGTTTGAAGCTTTGTATGGGAGGCGCTGCAGAACTCCCTTGTTTTGGACCGAGGTCGGTGATAGGCCTGTGTTGGGTCCGGATGCGCTCGAGGAAATGGAAGTCGCAGTGAAGCTTATTAGAGAAAAGCTTCGTATAGCTCAGGAGAGATATGAGAAGAACGCCAACCGGCGTAGGTCTGACTTGGAGTTTTCTGTAGGGGACCTTGTGTTTCTTAAGGTTTCCCCGATGGTTGGTGTTAAGAGGTTCGATAAGAACCGGAAATTGGATCCGAGGTATGTGGGCCCGTTTAAGATTGTTGAGCGGATTAGCGTGTCAGCATATAGGCTGGATTTGCCAGCAAACTTCCCAGATGTTCATAATGTATTTCATGTAAGCCAATTACGGAAGTGTGTGCAAAGCAGTGGAAAGTCTTGGATGTTGTGCCCCAGTTGGAGCCTAATCTTTCATATGTTGAGGTGTCGGTCCGCATCTTGGATACTCAAGATCGGGTGCTGCGGACAAATTCTATCCCGATGGTGAAGGTTCTGTGGAAGAATCAGGATTTGGAAAGCGCAACTTGGGAGCTGGAGTCGGCTATGAGGGAGGCTCACCCTCATCTTTTCCCTTGATTTGATTGGTACGTTTTCTTTCTAGTAGCTCTTGTTTTGTTACTTTCCTTCTATAGTAGAAGTTGTGTACGTAAAGTTTCGGGACAAAACTTTCTTTTAAGAGGAGTGACTGTAACGCCCCTGATTTTTCTGCGATTATTTAATTCTCGTTTGGCGTTACGTTGACGCGTTTTCGGCTTGTGCCGTTTGTTAGAGCGTGGTCTTTGCTCTTTAGGTTCCTTGTGTGGTTGTTGGTATCCTATTTGGCAAGATTCCCTAGCAAGTCGGGTCTATTTTGGTGATCGGTGAGGCCTCTCGGGGGATGCTTGTGTTTTGGCTTCGGGTGGTGATAACCCGAGTTTTGTTCATCAAAAGTTGATTTCGACTTCGCCGTTGCGTTCGTAGCGTGGGTATTTAGCTACGGTGCAAATTTCGTCGAATTCCAAGGATGTTCGGGTTTCACGTCGTTTTGTATTTTATTTATATTAATGCGATATTATATATTATATATAGATATTTTGTTTAGATAGTATCGGTTATGGTGAATAGGTGGCTAGCAGCGTTTGGATTGGCTAAGAATATAAAATATTTGGGATTTAGCCGCTATCTATATATAGCCTTAATTAAGAAAGCGACTGTTGATGATTCTTTGTCTTTCTCGGAATACAACCGTCGTCCCTGTGCAAGAGAGGAAAACCGGCGGGCTGCCCTTGCGTTCCACCACCGATTCCCGGAGTTTTAGCGGGCGGAATTCGATTTCGAAGGCGGATTTGGATTGCTCTCGCCTAGACCTACAATCCGACGAAATTTTCGTCTTGTACTGTGCTGCTGGTGCCGAGTGAGAGGAAGGGGCCGACCAAGCTTCGCTGGAATTTGAGGCAAGTGGTTCTCCTACCCTTGCCAAGCTTTTTCCCCTTTCTTTGTTCTTAATTGTTGTTATCATACTTTTTTCCTGAGATCATTCTATTTTACTCTGGTTTCCCGTCAAAATCATCGGACCTTGTATCATGAATGCACCTTTGAGTTTTTTTTCTTTCTTTCTCAAGTTCTGAACCTCCAGGATTTTGGCCGGGCCGCTGTAGCCTTGACCTTTATCAGATTGTCACCTATAAAACTCGGATTGGGTAGCATTTAGCCTTCTTATTATTCCTTCCTTGTTGTTAAGTTTGCCCAGTTCGGGTGCTGGGGTAGTGCAGATGAGTGCTAGAATTGACCCTCATGCTGGGAGTCGTTGCCCAGTAAGTTAGGAAGCATTAGATTTTCATGTTTGCAGCAGTTCTGTGGGTAGTGTTGATAGCATTGAGTGCACTCAACACTGCCAAATCGTCGAAGACCGTCGATCTGAGTTCGACTGAAATCGTCGAACTGAGATCGACGATCTCTGGCTGCCAGATCGACGAAGATCGTCGATCTGAGTTCGATGAAAATCGTCGAACTGAGATCGATGATCTCCGGTTGCCTTAGATTGACGAAGATCGTCGATCTAAGTTTGACAAAAATCGTCGAACTGAGATCGATGATCTCTGGTTGCATTAGATCGACGAAGATCGTCGATCTGAGTTCGACGAAAATCGTCGAACTGAGATGGACGATCTCCAGTTGCCTTAGATCGACGAAGATCGTTGATCTGAGTTCGACGAAAATCGTCGAACTGAGATCGACGATCTCTGGTTGCCTGTGATTGATGAAGATCGTTGATCTGAGTTCGATGAAAATCATCGAACTGAGAACGACGATCTTCATTTCCCTGTGATCAGAGTTTGACAAAATCATCGAACTGAGCTCGACGATTCCTATAAGTTGTGTTCGACGATTTTTCCCTCTGTCTTCCCGTGTTTTCCCGAGTGAATCCCGTTGGGTTTGGGGTTGTATGTCGGCTATTTTCTGAACGCTGAATCGTGGGTTATGGCAGATAGTGGTATTTTGACACTCTAAAGGAGTGGGATGGTTTTGTGTGCGAACCGTGGCCGCCACCTTTTAATCCCAGGTACGGGCTGGGTATTGCCGTGGCCGCCACCTTTTAATCCCAGGTACGGGTTGGGTATGTGGTGGCCTTGTGCTGATGCAGTGAATTTTTTAGTTGGAACTGTTTGTTTGGGGGACTGTTTTTGGTCACCAACGCAGGTCCATGTTATTTTTTTTACTACTGTCATTACTCACAAGCTAGGATTGTTAGATGTTTTCTTCCTTTATAGATTGCAACATGTTGTTGGTATACTTTTGCCTTGTAGCCTCTGCAGGATTTGAGTAGGGCTTGTTGTTGTTTCCTTATATTTGATGTACTTTGGCTTACTTTGGATAGCCTTTGTTTTTACTGTCATGTTTACTTACTCTCCTTGGTTCCATTTTGATATAATGCTCTTATTCAGATTTTCTTGTTTTACTTGCTGAGGTATTCTTTCCTTCTCTGAATGCCTCAGGTTCTGATTAGTAGCCGAGTAGGCGGCTAGTTTTGCTGTGCTGTTGCTGGTGATCTCTTGTACTGTAGAGATCAGTTTCTTGGTCTTGTGAGGTAGTTTTCTGTTTTTCTTACAGACATACATGCTCGCCAGTGGGTTCGTGTCAGGTTGTTGACGCCCGCTGGTGGTTTTTTCTTATGATACTAGATATGTTTCTTTTACTGCTACCTTTCTGGAGATATTCTATTTGCTCTTGGGAAGATTTATGCTAGGTTGCTAGTTACTTTTAAACCTAAAAACACTATTATAAGTATATCTCATGATCAGCATGTTTATAAAATTCATACACTACTTTCCAAGCAACGTAAAAAGGATCATTTTATTACTTATAATATAAAATAAATCTAGAGTCTTGCATAGTATAAGTGGACCTCTGGGGACACTTATGCACTTTCATAGGATGTCAAAAATAAATAAGGTATTTTTCCGCTGCGTATAAGTATAATTTTAACTGTGGACTAGCTGATCCACTGAGCAGAGGGATACGACCTCTAAAACATAATTGATTTTCAAATCATTATCGATTTTGATTTTTTTCATAGTCTTGGTAGTTGGTGGTTGCCTGAGCATCGGCAGTTATCCCCTGCTCGACGTGGCATCACAATGCGTGTTTTCTCCTACTCTGATACTTCTTAATTTCGGAGAAAATGCGAGTTGTGACAGTTTACTAATTTTGATGCGCGTTTTGCCGCGCTGGAGCAGAGACACGCTTCTTCCGTGGCGCATATTACGCATGAGTTCATGAATCTGCGAACTCATTATCCGCCACGGAGGGTGCTAGTGATGAGGAATAGTTCTTGTCTTTGGGGTTATAGTCGGTTTCCATGTATCTTTTTATATTTCTTTTCAGTTGCAATGTATCTTTTATTTTTATAAAAAAAACAAAAATATGTTTTGCTTCAGTCATGTCTTACATGTACATTTTGGTGCTAAATGGCTCTCTTCAGGGATGTCTCTTTGCCTTTTCTTTATTTTTTTTCATTGGGGACAATGAATTGTTTAAGTATGAGGGGGGGGGGGATATTTCTTAAGCAAAACATACACAAAAATCATAAAGTTTTTTCAAAAAAAAGGAAATCATAAAAATTTTAAAAAAACAAAAAACTTTATTTAGTCTTCAATTTTTTTTCTTCGCAAATATACAAAAAATTGAAAAAAGAGAACAAAAATATTAAAAATATCAAAAAAATATATAAATTTTTAATTAGAGAATTCGTTATTTTCATATCTATTCACGTGCAAAATTCTTAGTAATCTAACTTTTATATACTATTTAGAGAATTTTGATATTTTAATTGAAATTTTGAATTTTAGAGTAAAACTGTTGGTCATGATGTGTTTCTAGTTAAGTGCACGTGTAAGTAAAATTTTATGTAGATCGAAATATTCAGCATATAATTAGAATTTTCATTTTTCTAAATGCATGGAAATGTTTTATTTTACTTTCGTTTTGAAAACCGGTAAAATCTAAAATAATTTAGATGAGTAAGTAGAAGTTAACTAGAGCGATATTTAGCAGATCAAGAAAGATGTATTCTTTCTCGATGTCTAGAACTTGTCCTCTATCTATTCTCAAGACTTTGCATATGTAAAACTCATTAGCATAAATATGATTTAGACACTTCTTTTAACAAGTTTGAGCTTTTGCACCCGTACCTAAAATTTTATCTTTGTTAAGCCAATTTTGAGCCTATTACCCTATCGTTTTGTTTTAGCTCCACCAAACATTTTACCAAAGCCTAAAAAGCAACCTAATTGCACGCCTAAGACCAAGCTTGAGCATAGATATACAAACACTGTTGCGAGTGATTAGGATCCTTTTTATTCTTGGTGGCTCTTTTCTTAAAAAAAAGAAAGTTGATTTATTATTCTTTCCTCTTCAAAATAAAAAAATTTATTATTATTATGAAAAAAATGAATGAAGACGTAGAAGAAATTTTCAACATGATGTGAGAGTTGAAAGGAATAGAAATAAGGAAAAAAAACAAAAGGATTAGGAATTTGGCTGCGTTCTTAAAGCCATAGCAAATTTTTGTGTGCAAGCTCTCTCTAGGTTTTGTTGTGACTAGTCATCGCTTTTATCTTTGACCACCCTCACCAAAAACCTAAGCTTATATTTCAACCTAATTAAGTCCTATTGATTTATGTTTATAATTTGAACTAGTGTCGTGGCGAGAGTGTGAAAGGGCAAGCCTATGGCCATCGACATTGATGGATTTCTTTGGAGGGTATCTTGATCTTCCTTCGTGCAATGTTATCTTAGTACACACGCTAAATTCTCCCTAAACATGATTTTAAGATTTACCGAATTTTTATTTTAAGAAGTAAAAATAATAGTGGAAATACATTTTAAAGAAAAATAAAAACCTAATTCGTATGTTGAGTAAGTTTTTCTACCAAAATATCTACAAGCATAGGCATAAAACTTCGCATTTTACTCAGGTTCAATTTTCTTTGCTAGCATTTTCAATTTTTCTACTCCCTATAAAAAGTTGTTTGCTCAGGACTAGCAAACAGATAAGTATGAGGGTATTTGATAACTCTAATTATTTTTATTTTTTCATTTGCTATTTTCTATTAAAGTTAGATATTATATATCAATTTTATAATCTAAAGTTTATAATTAACTAATTTTTGTATTTTATATTTATTTGTTCTAATAAAATTATTTTCAATCTTGCAGGGCTAATCTGTAGATTATTTGGAGCAGAACTGGAAAATTTCCTTTCTCGGCCTAGACACGCCCGGTGACACGCCCTCCTTGGGCGTGACCAGGGGCGTGACACCGACGAGCTAAAAACTTCGACGCAAATCGTCGAACTGCGAACAAAAACCCTTGACATGCCCGTGACACGCCCGTGACGGCCTATGACACGCCCTCCTACGACGTGTCCTATAGGCATGACAACAAGAACTAAATCCGTCGATCGAAGAACGTCGATCGGCAACATACACGCCCGTGTCGCATTTCACACGCTCGTGTCACCCTTGCACGGGGCGTGCCTGCCGTTGGAAGAACCGTTAGGTCCCTGCCACGTCGGATTAAATTGACACGCCTAGGGCACGAACGTGTCAGGTGCGTTTTCCAACCAAACAATCAGTCGTTCCTCCCGTTGCTGGCAGATTTCTGTTGTAGCTTGACACGCCCCTGGTCACGGGCGTGTCAGGGGGCGTGACGCCTCCATCAATAACAGTTTACTCCCGCCATTTTCAGCTTCCCACCATTTTCCAGAAACAGAACTGAGACGCCCTAGGTCACAGGCGTGACCCGTCATTTAACAAATTTTGGAGGTTTAAACTCCAACATTCCCGGGCCTTCAAGACGATGGTTCTGAGCCTGACATGCCCTAGGTCACGGGCGTGACCAGGGGCATGACCAATCAGAAATTTTTTTTATAAATTCCAGACAGCTTCAGATGCCCGGGGGTCGAATTTTGGGAGTTGGAGTCCTGTATTTTGCTGCTTTTAATTACTGTATTTTTCATTTCCTAGTCTAGATTAATATCATGTAAGCTTTTATTCTAGTTGTTTTTATTTCAAGCATGTCTTTCCCTACCTTAACTTGTAATTCTCTAATCATGATGAGTAGCTAAATTTCACTTAGCACTTGATCATGATGAACCTTGAAATAAAATAAACCTTTCGTTTTCTTTCAATAATGTCTTGTTCTTTATCTTGCTCACCAGCGATTTATCTTTGAATTATATTTTGCCGAATTCATATTTCGCGAGTATGTTTTCGATCTAAGATCCGTATCCTAAATGACCGAGAGGTTGCGGATACGAGGAGATCACTCAAAGATAAAAGGAGTTACATGTTCTCCTTGAGAGAGGACGACATAAATCTTCCGGATTGGAGTCAAATCCAATAGTGGGGTTCACCGCCTAAAGCAAGCTTAGGGGTTTCGACTAACCGAGAGGTCTTAATCGATCAAACTAAGGTTAGTCAAAAGCATGAGCTCGAGAGAGACGCTTTTGTACTGTAGGAACCTCCACGGTCGGGTGAGTAAATTTAAGAACTCGCATTACTTTAATTTTTAAGAAGGTTTGTTTTAATCCAAGGGGATTCTAGATCAAGTGCTATGTTCCCCAATATCGAATTTCTCTTACTTAGTGTCACGCTTCTATTTCTGTTATAAACAAAAACCAATCTTTTTTCGTCTGATAAAATAATAGCTCTCTCTTGTGAGTACAAGTACTCGACAAGCCCCGAGTTGAAATACGACACTTGATTTTATACTTCGAACGATAGGTATACTTGCCTCATCGATTGGAAACACACGTTAGCTTGGAGAAATTGCGCATCAGTCCTCCCTGCCGAGGCGAGCCCAAGAATAAGGTGGGCTTGGCTCGCCTGCAATCGTCTTGGCAGGCAGCTCCCCGGTCGTGGGCCTCACTTCGACAAGTTGGTGCCAGGACGAAGAGGGTGGCTCGCCGTCGAGCGAGGTCATCTCGCCTAAGCTGAATTCTCTTGCTAGGTTTACCCTGTCCTGTTTGGGTGCGGATATGGCTAGGGGTCGCCAAATTGGGGTTGTACAAAACTAAAATTATTTTTCATGCTTAAATGGTATCTTTGCCTGGGGCTAGCAAATTCTTAAGTGTGGGGGTGAAATTACCCCTACCAATTGAGTGGAGAATAACTTAGGGGAACGCGGGTTTAATGATCTTGATATTTTTGCTTTACTTAATCAATAAGTTATTCTAATTATTCAATGATAATTAATTGGTACGGCTTGACATCTATAAGAGTTCAATTAATGAATTTGAAGTTAATGAGATTTTTCGATAAAACTCCTGACATAAGCATTTACTTTATGCACAAAATTTGTGTTTACTTCCAAGGTAATTTTTTTATATTGACTTCTAAAAATAATGGGGATGGGTGAGCTAGAACTGAGTTAGAAATGTAAGTTAAGACATAAGCTTATGCAGTTATTCCATTTCGATCATCCACTATAATATTTGAGCTTTAACCTTTTTCATTTTGATACACATTATTTCATGCTTAATTTTCCTATATTCTTACTAGTTGTGTATTAATAAGTTAGTCATTTATGGGTATTTAATTTTTAAAAAATGTTTGAATTTCATGGTGATTTATGGCCTAGATATATGTATATATACTTGGAATGATCCAAAGTATCAAGAAAAAATATGTCATAGCGATATGCGACTTAGGTATGTGAATACATACTTGGAATGATCCCAACTATGAAAAAAATGTATCATAGTGATATGTAACATAAGTATGTGTACTTATACTTGGAATGATCCCTATGAGTAAAAATATTAAAAATTATGATGTTTGAAAAATTAAACCCCCTCTAATATGGTGAATTATTAAGATTACTAACTAGGGAATTATCATTCCACTATCAAAGCCTAACATAAATTTCCACCAGGCCAAATACAATCCTACTTTTAATTGAACTACAAACTTCTGTGGAGGTTAAATCATAGACATAACTTATTCTTATCCTTCCTTATTGATGTAGAGGTTCAATAAGAAAAATTACATGGGAGTAAATTATTTTAAAAAGAAAAACACACACAATACTATAATTCTTAATTAAGCTTTATCTTTTATCAAACTAATGGATTGACAAGTTTATCAGTTGAGTAAAGCGAATAGCTTGAGTAAGCTTTAATTACTTTTTGTCAAGAAAAAAAGATCATTTAAAGTTGCATCTTGATATTATTTTTCCATTTAATTTATTGATATGAATTATCTTTGCTAGAGACTAGCAAAGTCCTAAGTGTGGAGGTGTGATAACTTCTTAAAAGAAGTTATTTTGGTCCATTTTCAGTAACTTTATGTTTGCTATGATTGAGAAAAATGGATTTAAATCAAATAAAATAAGTGAAAGAATTGGTTTCAAGATATCCTAAACACCTAGAGGGGGGGTGAATAGGTTCAATTCCTTTTTATTAAGATAGATAAAATATATTACTGCTAGACAACTTATTCAGCAATTATCACAGCACAGTTTAAACACAAACATAACCAACACAGAATGCACACAGATTTATAGTGGTTCCACAAGAGATGGGTACATTCACTTCCCCCCTTCGACTATTTACAGTATACTAGATTCGGCCTAACTCCCTTCTTTCTTCTCAGATCCTCAAATCTTACAACTCAGAACCCTGAAAGGTTCCTACAGCTCACACTTCACCAAGTGCTACAACTCAGATTCTTCCAGAGAATCCTACCTCAGAGTGAGTCCACACTCCTACAATTCAGGCAATCTAGCCCTACCTCAGCCTCTTTCACCAGGACTACAGCTCAAAGAAATTAATCCCCTATCTCAGGCACTCAGCCCTACCTCAGCCTTTATAAACTTAGGCTTACAACTCAGAGAGACAACTCTCTTACACTCAGATCTATAAAAGATCCTACAGAGAAAATTGATTATAAAAAGAATAAATCTTTCACCCATGTAGAGAGAGAAAGGGGTGAAGGTTTCTTGAACAGTTCTTGATAGATCTGACTACTTAAGATTCAACTTGTCTTAACCTCTTCAAAGCTTCTTGAATCTGAACAAAGTAAGGTTGATCTTCTTGAAGTTGGAGATGATCCTCAATCCAGCTTCCTTCTTCTTTCAGATGTAGATCTGAATTCTTCTTGCAGACTTGTTCAGAATCTTCCCTTAGAGACTTGTTGATTTCAGTATCTGAACTTCTCTTCTTATTAGATCTCTCTCTCTCTGTTTAATCTCCTTTATTGATGATAAAACATGTCTTTATATAGATCCTCCTGAGGTTACCGGCTGATCTGGTTCATAATGGCCTTCTGACAGCTTTGACAGATGCAATGGCTTTGTTAGTTATGACAGTTGTCAAGTCTTCAGTCTTGACACTTGATATCTCAATGTACTCTATCTCAGCAGAAAAATGTCGAGACAAAACTTCAAATGTGTCAACACAAATATACCATGTGTCGACACAATTCTTGATGATGTCGACACAGCTATCATAGTGTCGACATAGCCCTTCTTTATCTACTCGACACAGCTTCTATGGAATGTGTCGACACAAGTCTTGTGTGTCGACACAATAGCTTCAAGTCTCGACAAAGTTGGTGTTGACAGAATTCTGGTGTGTGTCGACACAAGTCCTGTGTGTTGACAGAATTATTGTCAACAGAATTCTGTCATATGTCAACACAAGTCCTGTGTGTTGACATAATTATTGTCGACAGATTCCCTGTGTGTCGACACAAGTCCTGTGTGTCGACACAATCTAGCTTCTAGTGTCGACACCATTCTACTCAAGTGTCGACACTTGTACTTAGAAACTTTTTCTGTATTTCCTTAACCTGCACATTGAAACTTAACACACCATCAAATATACATTGATGATCATTGAGTTAGGTGAGGCTTCTCCAAATCAGGTACACAGTTTCCAATGTACCCAACAATCTCCCCTTATTTGGAGAAGTCATAAGCCTTAGTCAATGATATACATCACTTATAATAAAACAAAGATTTATGATGTATAAAAGCATTATTCACACAGGATAACTCATAAATAGAAACAGCATATAATATCATCACAAAATATGATAAAATGTAGTGAACATGAATCAGTTTTCTGTTATATTACAAGGATTTTTAGAACAACAAAATACATAGTTCTTAAACCTAGTCAATCTATCCTAGGATTGATCAGGCTCCTTGATTACAATTCCTTTGCCAGATTGTATCATAGCTTGAACATTAGTTTCAGTGTCATCAGCCGGCTACTTTCCTTTAAGATCCTTCTTCTTGAGCTCTTCAGCCTTAACCTTTTGTCTTTCAAAATAATGATAAGGCTTTGGAAAGTATTTGCTAGGCTCCACAGAGGTTGCAGGTATTTTTCCATCTTTGAGATCTCTTCTGAACTAATATATGGCATCTTGCCGCTTCTGATATTTGCTCCATTCTTGTTCAGAATACCACTTGCCTCTATTATGCATATTGTCTTTAACGGCTTGCCAGGCAGTGAGAATAATGTTTCTGGAGGTAGGACTCCATTGTTCAAAATCAGGTTTTAATTCTGCCTGCTCTCTGAATCTTTTCTTAGATAGTTGAGCTTCTTTTTGAGCATCTCTAGCTCTTTGTGCTTCTTGCTCTCTTTGCAAAGCAGCTCCCGACATTTCAACCTTTTCAATAAAAACGTTTTGTACCTCCTTTGGAGGACTATACATTTGTTGTACGGCATGGTGAATTCCATCAAAATCTATAGGTGGATAGATGACTTGGGCTACTTCTTGCTGAACTCCTTTAATAGAAGCAGGTGGAATGTCAGATTCAGCAGTGTTGTCATCATCACAGAGGGGTGGATAACCAAGAGTTTCTCTGATGGCATTGGTTATCCATTTAACATGTTTTGAGCTTGCATTGACTAACACTCTCCCCCCCCCCCCTTTATGACTTCTCGTTCAATATGGTCTCTTAGATCATCCTTTTAAAATCGGATCTGATCATCTAGCTAATTTGTTCCTTCTTTGTAGAAGGATTTGAACTTCTGCAGGAGATCAGAAATTGCCTTTTGAGAGGCCTGGATAGTGGTTTGGACATGAGCTAAATCAGCTTTGATTTGTTTATCAAAATTAGACTTTACTTTAACCATGTTATCTGTTACAGCAGTTGCTTGATTCTTGAGTTCTGTGACAATAACATTATGTGATTCTGTGAGATTGTCATTCATTCTGATTTGATTTTCCAGAACATAACCTTGTTTGACTGCAATGTCATCTATCTGAGTTTTGGCTTCCTGTTGCTGTTTGCTCAAGTAGACTACTGCATGACCTCCCTTTTGGAAGCATTCAGTCATTTCCATTTTGTGCAAATTAACTTCAAATCTAATGGATTTGATATCTTGTGCTAATGTAAACTGCAGTTCCTTATGACTCTCATCCACATATTTCTCAAGAGCAATTCTTTGCTCATCCAATTTCATTTGCAGTGACACTAGAAGTGAACTGAAGTCTACAGAAGGAGCTTGTATGTGTGGCGCAGTTTGTAAGGTTTTCTTATAGCTTGAGCTCCTTTTCCTGAGTTCCATAAGTTTTCTCTTCTTAGCCCTGGAGGCCTCTTCATCTTATGAGGAATCAGATAAAGTATCTATGTCCACTGTGTCTTTTGGACTAGTGGCAACAATGGGTAGCTCCTTCTCAGTTCTTGGCTTCTCCCCCTCAGTCCTTGCTCTTAGTAAATCAGGAAATAATTCTTCTAATGTAACCACTTGTTGCATTTGAACTGGTAGAATAACTGTTTCTTTCTCAGCTGATGGACCTTCTTCAAAGTCAAAAGGTTCTTCCATGGTAATTTCATGATCAAGGACATTGTTTTGATCATTTTGATCAACATCATTCATATGCACGTCCAGTGCATCATTCTCAGTGCCTATAGTCGCTTGATTTATATCCTGTATTACCTCAAGTATAGATTTAGTAGCTGCTTCACTGTCCAATGCAGCTGTTTGGACATTTGGCTCTTGCTCAATAGCTCCCCCTGAAGGTAATGCCACTTGTTGAGTTGAATCTTGAAGTGGCTCATTAGCTCCCCCTTGAAGAGGGTCTTCCTGGATCTGATCCACTAGGATGTTGCTTGCAGGAATCTGCTCCCCCTACACCTGACCATCAGTCACAGTTTATTGAGCCGGTGACTTTCTAGTACTCTCTGGTCTTTCTCCATCTGAGCTGAAAAAAACTTCTTCTTCTGAATCACTGGAAGATTCAGCTGTCTTGTGTTGATTTTTCTTCTTTGTCTGAGCATGTTTTTGGGATTTTTGAGGTGTAGAGACATCCTTGGTCAATACCCAATCCCATCTGGACAATATTCTTAAGTTCATTCATCTCATGTGATTAATCTTAGAGACTGCTGTTTGATTCATCACTTCTGGAATAGTCAAGGCTAGATACAGGCTTAATATTCTGCCCAGATTAGGTTTCTTGATTCCTTCTTTGATCTTGTCAAAGACAACAGCAGACCAGTTTGTTTTCACCTTGAAGATAGCTCTGATCATGAGATTGAACATATAGGCGGAAATCCTATCATGTCCTCCTGATTTGCACAGAATAATCTTCCCTATAATCTCTGACAGGAATTTGCCCTAGGAATTCATTCCCTTCCTGGTCATCGAAGATCCAATCTTGGTTGTGGGATCCAGTCTACACCATTGAAGAGCATCTTTTGTCATGGAAGATGTTATGTCATCTTCTTCCTTAATCCTGGGAAGTTGAAGTGTTTTTCTTAAACTTTTTTTGTGTTAGTTTTACCTTTGTTCCTTGAATAGATGACTTAATTTTCATCCCCGTCGAATCCATAGATGCTGACGAGTAGAATTCAAGAACTTCCTTTTTCCATATCCTTGTAGGTTCTAAGACCAAGTACTCTAATCCATTATCGATGATTAGGGTAATCACGGCTTGGATTTCTGGCGTGGCAGTCTCAAACGCATGGCAAACTAGTTCATAGCCTTCGTTGATGTTCTCTTCCAGCTTTGGCGCCATTAGGGATGAGAGATTGAGGAGAAGAGAGATGAAGGTCTTGTCGACACAAATGGTTTGGTGTCGAGAATTCTGAGAGCGTGGTCGACAAGGTCTTATTTCCACCTATTTATACATTTCTAAAAGAAGGTCAAAAGGCGGGCGAAAATTTGCGTATTGTGTCGACATAATTGGGATGGTGTCGACACAGACTACTAAAGTCTCGACAGAGAACTTAAAGGTATGACAATACTATGTGTCGACACCATTTGTGATGTGTCGACACAGACAACCTTAAGAGTATACACTAAATTCTGTGTGTCGACACAGACGACTGTATGTGTCGACACCAATATCTAAGTGTCAGGAGAGCTATGTGTCGACACCAAAACCTGAGTGTCGACACAATCTTCTTGAAGTGTTGACAGAATTTTCCTTATGTGTCGACACCAACTACTAAATGTCGACACAGATGTCTTTATATGTCGACACGGAATTACTTAGTCATTTTTTATCATTCTTATTCCAAGTTGAGCATGCCTAATTCAATTTTAAAGTAATTTAATTTAGTTTCATCCAGTGGTTTGGTGAACATGTTAGTAATTTGGTAATTAGTGTTGACAAATTCTAAACTTATGTGTTCATTTTCAACATGATCTCTAATGAAATGAAATCTAATTTCTATGTGCTTAGTTTTGCTATGAGAAACAGGATTTCTAGCAATAGATATATCACTAGTAGAATCATAATATAATGGAGTTCTACTTACCTTGATGTCATAATCTTCTAGTTGATGTTGTATCCATAACAGCTGAGCACAGCAACTACCTGCAGCTACATATTCTGACTCAGCAGTGGATATAGCCACACTTGTTTGCTTTTTGATGCACCATGACACCAGTCTTCCACCTAGAAACTGACATGTGTCAGTGGTACTTTTCCTATCTTTTTTGCATCCTGCAAAGTCTGCATCTGAATAACCTGTTAGTAGAAAATCTCTATTCTTAGGAAACCAAAGGCCAAGATTTGGTATTCCCTTAAGATATCTCAAAATTCTTTTGACGGCAGTATAATGAGATTCTTTAGGGCAAGCTTGATACCTAGCACATACATATGTAGCATACATGATGTCTAGTCTACTAGTAGTTAAGTAAAGAAGGGAGTCAATTATCCCTCTATACAAAGACTCATTTATAGGTTTTTCTGCATCATCTTTGCCTATAGGCATACTTGACCCCATTGGAGTTCTCATGGTGGAGGATGACTCCATGCCATATTTCTTAATTAACTCCTTGATGAACTTAGACTGGGATATGGACAAGCCATCATCAGTCTGTCTAACTTGGAGTCCCAAGAAGAATTTCAGCTCACCTATGCTACTCATCTCAAACTTCCCTTGCATAAGTTTTGCAAACTTTCTACAAAGGTTGTTTACAGTTGATCCAAAGATAATGTCATCAACATATATCCGGACTAGGATGATCTTGCCTTTTGATTCCCTTAGGAATAGAGTTTTGTCTATTTTCCCCCTTGAGAATTCGTTCTCAATAAGGAAGGTAGACAGTGTTTCATACCAAGCCCTATGGGCTTGTTTCAATCCATATAGAGCTTTCATAAGCCTATACACATAATTAGGATAGAGAGGATCTACAAAACATGAGGATTGTTCAACATAAACTTCCTCTTTTAAGTCACCATTCAAAAATGCTGACTTTACATCCATCTGGAATACCTTGAACCCTTGATAAGCTGCATAGGCAAGGAACAGCCTTATTGCTTCCAACCTAGCCACTGGGGCAAATGTCTGGTCAAAGTCTATTCCTTCTTCCTGCCTGCAATCTTTTGCTATCAGTCTTGCTATGTTTTTGACTATAATGCCATTTTCATCTAACTTGTTCCTGTAGATCCACTTAGTCCCTATGACATTGTGATTCTTTAGTTTAGGAACTAACTTCCAGACTTTACATCTTCTGAATTGATTCAGTTCTTCCTGCATGACATCAATCCAATTTGGGTCTTGTATGGCCTCTTCAAATTTCTTAGGTTCCATCTGGGATAGGAAACTTGAGCAAAGAACTGTGTTCAAGTTCTTGCTCCTTGTCTGAACACCATGTCTTAGATCACCAATAATTCGATGTGCTGGATGATCCCTTAGATGTCTAATTACTGGAGGCAGTCCATCCACAACTTGATTTTCTTCAATCTCCCCACCATGATGTACTTTATTGTCTTCATCATCATCAACTTGTGAGTCTTTTACTCCCCCTGGACAGCATCCATCATTTTCCTCATCCTGTCTTGCAGGTTGGTCTTCACAAATGTTTAGCTTGTCCATCTTTTCCTTCAAACCTGTAGATAAAATCCTTTGATGACTCCCTTTTCAGATCCACCAAAGATCACTTTGGGTCCATTCTCTATGGGAGAGTAATCCTCCAGCATCCTTCTTGTTCCAGTCATGTGCCTGGAACATCCACTGTCCAAGTACCATATTGGGGTATGGTCACTTGGACTTACCTGTATCAAATAAAATTAATTAACCTTAGAACTCCAATAATTATTAGGTTCTAGGTTCAGGTTAGACTGAAACTTGACATACTTGCCTGCAGCCTTTCTAACAGGTAAGCTTGCATTTTTTCCTAACTGTAGTGTTGTGCCAACAATTAATGACATAATGACCCACTTTGCCACAACACCAACACTCATATCTATTGTATCTTCTTTTAAGTACAGTCTTAACAGCATTACTGTCAACAGTCCTTTTATTGAGTGCTGGGGCTGGTGCATCAAACACTGATGATTCATGAAGAACATGGTGTGTTTGTTCATGGGCTGCCCTATTGGCATTTACACCCTTGTCATTCTGATCACCAAGCTTACAATGACCATGTGTGATGTCATGGTCATACCTGTTAGTAGGCTGCATCACTTTCCTGAAAGAAATAGGGGGTTTGGAGGCTAGTGGATGAACTGGGGCTTTACCTCTTCTTTTAGAATTAGCTACCCTAGTTCTTCCCTTGAAGCCTAATCCTGTCTTACCCTTTTGGAGGATGAAGTCATCAATTAAGGGTAAGACTGACTTTGACTTTGAGAATTTAGCCACAAGATCCTTCTCTCTTTGAAGTCTGACTTCCAGACTCTTGATTTGATCATTTTTGAAGGTAATTGTACCCATCTGAATAACAATTATATTTTTCAGTTTAGCAACTTCATTCATCTTCAAATCCAGCATTTTTGCTAAATCTGATGCAACCAATTGAAGAGATGCAATTTCCTTAGCCTGTTCTTTGATAAGGATTCTGCTTCTCTTAAGAGCTTGCAACAGATCACCATACTCATCAATTAGTTGATGAACATCCCCTTTAGATTCAGAGTCATCCTCATCTCTTGATGCAGATGCTTCTGATCTTATCCAGTATAATAATCAGAACCTGGAGATAGACTGTTTACCTTACTGGGACCAGGCTGATCCTAGCACTGATCTTCCTCAAACAAAGTCATCAGCCATCTGCAATGATGATCTTCAATCCCATTTATAGATTCTAGCAATTGCAAGAATTCTGATTCTATTGGATCCTCTTCAGTAGTGAATAATCCAATATAGGCTTCAACTTCAGCCTCTTCTCCTAAATCTGATGATGAGGAATCAGTTCAGCTTTTCTGCTTCTTTGCAACAAAAGATCTCTCCTTCTTGCCCTTATTTTGATGTTTCTTCTTGTCATTAGATTCCTTTCTTTTATCCGGGCAGTCAGTAACAGCATGTCCAGACCTATCCTTTTTAGAAGATTTTTGTTTCGGGTAATAGTCATCCTTGGACTATGAGGAGGATGGCTTGGTTCTCCACTATTTTTTCTTCAAGAATCTTTGGAATTGCCTTGTGAAGGCAGCAAAATCTTCATCAGAATTAGGGCTGTCTGATATGTTGTTGTCAGAATTATCTGAGTTAACTTCAGCAGCTTTCCTAGGAGGAGATGGAGATATCCTCCTGTCCTTCTTTGGGGCTTCAACCTTGAAGGCCACAGATTTCTCTTTATACTCAGACATATTGCCTTTCTCTTCCTCCTTTCGGGCCATAATCTGCATCTCATAAGCTAGCAGTTTTCCAAATAGAGTTGGAGGAGAGGTATCTGCAAGTCTGGCCATTTCCCTGATGGCACATATCTTGGTATCCCAGTCCTTGGTTAGAGATCTGAGAAACTTATCATTGAGCTCATATGTGCTAAAGACTCTTCCATATGACATTAGCTCATTGACTATTCTGAAAAACTTCTTGTAGCACTCAGTTATGTTGTCTGTTTTGGTTTGTCTAAAGTTTTCATATTCTTGATTTAGCATAGACTTTCTGTCCTCTCTTACTTCTTCTGATCCCTCCATGTAGACAATTAAAGTGTCTCACATCTCCTTGGAGGTTTTGCAGTGAACTAAGTTTTGGAAGGTTGAGTCATCTATAGCACTAACTATTATATTCTGCGCTCTCTTATCAATAATGGCTAAGATGATCTCATCCTTTGTCATTTCAGAGTAGCTTTTTGGAGTCCTGATGTTGGCATCAAGAGCTGAGATATTCATAGGAATGAATGGCCCTTCTTTGACTGTGATGTAGATTCTTGGGTCAGAAGCTTCCATGAATAATCTGACTCTCTCTTTCTATATGACAAAAATTTCCTTTCTACAGATAGGTAGTTTCATGGATCCAAGTTCCCTATGAGTTTCACCTGAACACATTTTGATTAAAACTGATAATTGTGATGGCGACGGTGATGGCGACGGTGATGACGACGACCACCAGGATGGCCAACTTGTGAATGACTATGTTGAAGATGTGCCGGCAAAGGACGCGCGACGTCGTAGCGGTCATAGTTACAAGCTTCACCCTCGCAACAAGACTCATATTTGATATTTTAGCTTTGGTGTGCTAATAGCCGTTTAATGATGGCTCTTTTAAAAAAACATTATTTAATTTCTGCATTCTCTTTATGTGGTGTGCCTTTAGCCACTTGTTATTTGCTTTGAGATATAAGCCTATATAAGGCCTTGAACTTTTCATTTGATGGTAGACTTTAATTGAAATCAAAATTTGGAATTTGCCAACCCTAAATTTCCCTCTCTTCTTCTCTTCTTCTCTTAGCCCCCCCCCCCCCCCCCCCCCCCCCTCTTTCTTCCTTCCTCCAAATCGCCGGCCTCAAGGATCACCATCTCCTCTCTCCCTCTTGCTCTCGGCCGCCCCCTTCTCTCTAGTGCTCGGCTACTCTCCTCTCCCTCTTGCTCACGGCCACCCGAGATCCTCTCTCTCCAAGGATACTTTGGTCCATGCATGAGAGGTTGTTTGCAAGGAAGAAGATAGCAGTTTTCTCCACGGCGTGAAGTGAAGGAGATTAGCACGTTCATCATCCGTAGCGCGCTTCCCGTGGACTTTCAACGGAGGAGCGATCAAACTTGGTGGATCCGCGCATCACGGATCTACAAATCCGAGAGGGGTAACGAAAATTTCTACCAAGAGTTTTCCTTCTCTAGATAGTTCTTGTGGTGGACGAATTTTTGCGTTATTTTCCGATTTGTTTTTCTTCGCGGTTAATCAAATAATAGATCGGTATTTTTCGTTTGGATTTCCGAAAGATTCGTAAGAGGATTGGCGATCCTCGCTTTCTTTTTTTATTGGGATAGATCCTATCATCTTTCGAATCATTTTGTTCTTGGTGGATCTATTTTTGGTACAACCCCAAAGCTCGTTCGGGATCAAGATTATCCCATTTAGCCGGAAAGAATTTGGCATATAGCCAACATTCGATCTATTTGCGGAATGGCGATCCGTATTGTTAGCGCGAGAGATAAATAAAATAATTGTTGTGGCTGCGTTTTCGTTAGCGTGTGGAGTAGAGAGCGTAGATCGTGTCGTAAGCGTTATCGTGGCCTCCGTGACGAATCTCTAGGACGTAGCCTGCATCAATTTGGTATCAGAGGGAGGTTCTCGTCAATTTCCTAATTGACACTTCTCCCCTTCTTCAAATTAAAAACAAATAAATTTCAAATTTTAAATTTCAAATTTCAGATTTCAAATTTAAATTTCAAATTTCAAATTTCAAAATTTCAAATTTCAAATTTCAAATTTCAAAATTTAAATTTTAAAATTTCAAATATCAAAATTTCAAAATTTCAAATTTCATATTTCAAAATTTCAAATTTCAAAATTCAAATTTCAAATTTCAAATTTCAAATTTCAAATTTCAAAATTTCAAATTTCAAATTTCAAATTTCAAAATTCAAAATTTAAATTTCAAAATTCAAAATTTCAAATTTTAAATTTCCAATTTAAGAAATCCAAAAAAAAAATAGAAATTTTATTTTTCATTAAATCATTATTTTTATTAAGTTATTTTAAAATTTAATAGTTGGTCTGCAAATAGCGGCCTATATTTTTATATTTTCAGCAAAATTCAAAAATGAAATTTTTTTAATAATCCTCATATTTTTTTCAGCAAGAAAATCTATTTTATATAATTATAACCTTAGTGGCTAAGCGGGAAAAAATCAATCTTTTAAAATGAAGTAGGGTCGGGTTATTTAGTCATTGCATGTGCACCAGTTCTGGGTGAGTTTTCTCTCTGGTTCTCACTAAATGACATATGACATATATGCTACCCAGTTAGACTATTCTTATGCTAAGGATATGACTAAACACACCCCTATGACACACCACATTTATCCTACTTTTGACGGTTTAGAGTATCCTCAAAGTTTTCGAGACTGGCTTAAGGGATTAGAACAATATTTTAATTGTCACTTATGGGATGACTACGAAAAGGTTAGATTTGCCCGAGAGCGGTTAGTAGGTCGAGCCCGATTATTTTGGTTAAATGAAGAGCGCCGTGTTGGTAGCTATCATTATACTTGGCCGCACATGCGTAGCCTCCTCTCGGATCAATTTGATCCCGCCTACCTGCGCACTAATAGCACCACACCCGTTAGTAAGAATAGTTATGGCACCAGACCCGTATCTGCTTATAGGAGTGACCGTACGCCTCAGGATAGATCCTAACCCCAGAGAGGTAGTAATACCCAAAGTGTGCCTAGTCCCACCTATAGGGAACATAAGACATTTAGACCCCAAAATCTGAACTCGAAAGAGGTTACTATTAGGGTGCTAGCTTCTTTAGCCTCGATATCTATGCCCTCTGGTATAGTGACTGATACCTCTAAGGATTTTTATGTGGATATAGAATCTCTGGATGATGAAGTTAATCAGCCAGGTGAGAGTCTTCCTTCACTTACGATAGTGCCTGACTCTCCTATTGAACCTGAGGATGTGAATAGGACTAAGCCCGTCACTGAGGACAAGGCAATTCTCGCTGACGCTTTTAGTGACGTTGAGGAGATTGGTTACCCTAGTGACCTGGACGAGGATTTCTCCCCTGAGGAATCATCTCCACCCCCTTCGACGATATTTTAGTCAGGGAGTCGTCTGATGACCCTGAGTCTGAAGACGTTCCAGCTGAGTCGGTAGAGTCATCCAATGTTGAAAGCTTACCTGTTACTAAATTAGGTGATGACTTGCTAGGACCCAGTATTATTATGGTTGACCCAGAATTAATGGATGTTTCAACGGTATTGGAAGAGTCGCCTTGGGATGGTTGTTCAATTTGGGATAATCTTATTGTGATACATCCGGGAGTTAGTCCATTTACGGTATCAACGCCGCTTAAAAGTCAAGTTAATTTTGATACTCCCCGGGATTCGATTTGCCAATCCCTTTATTTTGATTGTGACGACGCACCCACTTCATGGGAAGAGTTGGTTAACGAAGGATGTGTCGTTTTGAAAAATTTACACTGTGGGGAAAAATTATCTTTGGATGACGGTAGCCCTGAGGGCCAGAAAGACATTTCGTTGATGATAGCTCCTTTACCTGGGGCCCAAAACTATTTAGAAATTTTGTCGGATACGATTTTGCCTACCTATGATACGATCACTAATTCTGAATTAAATGAAGTATCGAGTGAGTTGGAAGACTTGTCGGCTGAGTTTTTAGTGAGGACGAATCCACTGTTTAATTTTTCCTATGATTTTAACGGCCTGCAACCGGATGATTGTTATTGGACGACTAATCCGTATTTTGACGTTGAGTGTGACTTAACTTCCCCTATGGAATCAACCATGTCGACTCTCCCTCCGGTTCATTTAACTCGAGTAGATGATTTGTTAGGACACGAGCTAGTCATTCCTAGCCCTTTATATTTGGAGAAGTTTATTATTACCGCCTCCCCATTAGACTTACTTAGATGGATGTGGGTAAACATAGTTGATGACGAGCATTTTCTGCTGGCTATTCATTACGAAATTTTTAAATCAAAATTTAATTCCAAATTTAAAACGAAAACGTTAGGCTCCACTGAAATAATTTTTGAATTTAAAGAACCCGTACCACCTGACATAGTTCTGTTATTTTCTACTATTAATTCTAGTCATGTTGCACATGGGTTCACCTCACATGGTACAAAAATCATGTTGCTTATGGGTACAAAACTCATGTTTTCGTCGGCCTATCATCCCCAAACGGATGGGCAAACGGAAGTGGTCAATCAAAGCTTGGGCGTATTACTTCGTTGCTTAATGGGAGATCATAAAGGTACATGGGACCTTATCCTTCCTCATGCTCAATTAGCTTACAATAATTCAAAGAATAGGTCCACCGGTTTGTCTCCGAATGAGATAGTGCATGGTTATAAGGCGCCAGTGCCTCTTGACTTGGTTCCGTTACCGCCTTCTTTTAAGTCAAGTCAGTTTGCACAGGACTTCGCTTCACACGTTCACACTCTCCATGAGCATATTGGAAAGACGTTAGCTAAGCAATATTCTATCTATCAATCGAATGCTAACGTACATAGGCGAGCAGTCTCCTTGAACATTGACGATTTGGTTATGGTTCGTCTTATCCCTGAACGGATGCCTTCGGGCACCATAAAAAAATTAGCGAACAAGAAAGCCGGTCCTTTTCGAATTTTGAAGAAATTAGACGAAAATGCTTATTTGTTAGAATTACCCGTTGATTGGGGAATCTCCCCTGTGTTTAACATTTCGGATTTAACGCTTTTTGTTGCTCCACCACCTGAACTGTCTGTCTCTCCGTTTAATAATCCCACTATACAATCTAATGGGGTGGGGGGTGAGCTCAATTCTGGATCGCTTTCTCCTTCGAAATCTACGGGAGGTATGCCGTCTATTGATGATGAAACTTGTTTTTCTGCTTCACCTAACGTTTTTCCGAGGTTTCCCCGGACGGATTTCTTGCCTGACAGGATTTTACAGGATGATGTGTTTCCCACTCCCGACGGCGACATTCATAGGTTTTTGGTTCGTTGGCGTGGTCGTCCGGCTTCGGACGACTCTTGGCTCTCTGCTGCACAGGTGGATCTTCTTGACGCGGACCTCATACGCCGTTATATTTCAGCCCGCTCATCGGAGATGAGTCCTTTTGAGCGGCGGAGGATTGATGGCGACGGTGATGGCGACGGTGATGACGACGGCCACCAGGATGGCCAACTTGGGAATGACTATGTTGAAGATGTGCCGGCAAAGGACGCGCGACGTCGTAGCGGTCATAGTTACAAGCTTCGCCCTCGCAACAAGACTCATATTTGATATTTTAGCTTTGGTGTGCTAATAGCCGTTTAATGATGGCTCTTTTAAAAAAACATTATTTAATTTCTGCATTCTCTTTATGTGGTGTGCCTTTAGCCACTTGTTATTTGCTTTGAGATGTAAGCCTATATAAGGCCTTGAACTTTTCATTTGATGGTAGACTTTAATTGAAATCAAAATTTGGAATTTGCCAACCATAAATTTCCCTCTCTTCTTCTCTTAGCCGCCGCCCCCCCCCCCCTCTTTCTTCCTTCCTCCAAATCGCCGGCCTCAAGGATCACCATCTCCTCTCTCCCTCTTGCTCTCGGCCGCCCCCTTCTCTCTAGTGCTCGGCTACTCTCCTCTCCCTCTTGCTCACGGCCACCCGAGATCCTCTCTCTCCAAGGATACTTTGGCCCATGCATGAGAGGTTGTTTGCAAGGAAGAAGATAGCGGTTTCCTCCACGGCGTGAAGTGAAGGAGATTAGCACGTTCATCATCCGTAGCACGCTTCCCGTAGACTTTCAACGGAGGAGCGATCAAACTTGGTGGATCCGCGCATCACGGATCTACAAATCCGAGAGGGGTAACGAAAATTTCTACCAAGAGTTTTCCTTCTCTAGATAGTTCTTGTGGTGGACGAATTTTTGCGTTATTTTCCGATTTGTTTTTCTTCGCGGTTAATCAAATAATAGATCGGTATTTTTCGTTTGGATTTCCGAAAGATTCGTAAGAGGATTGGCGATCCTCGCTTTCTTTTTTTTATTGGGATAGATCCTATCATCTTTCGAATCATTTTGTTCTTGGTGGATCTATTTTTGGTACAACCCCAAAGCTCGTTCGGGATCAAGATTATCCCATTTAGCCGGAAAGAATTTGGCCTATAGCCAACATTCGATCTATTTGCGGAACGGCGATCCGTATTGTTAGCGCGAGAGATAAATAAAATAATTGTTGTGGCTGCGTTTTCGTTAGCGTGTGGAGTAGAGAGCGTAGATCGTGTCGTAAGCGTTATCGTGGCCTCCGTGACGAATCTCTAGGACGTAGCCTGCATCAAATTGCCTCATAGATCAACTCAGACAGTTAAGTCTATTCCTGAGCAACCTGGCTCAGATACCACTTGAAAGAAATGGTTTTAAGATATCCTAAACACCTAGAGGGGGGTGAATAGGTTCAATTCCTTTTTATTAAGGCAGATAAAATATATTACTGTTAGACAACTTATTCAGCAATTATCACAACACAGTTTAAACACAAACACAGCCAACACAGAATGCATACAGATTTATAGTCGTTCCCCAAGAGATGAGTACATCCACTTCCCTCATTCGCCTATCTAGCAATATACTAGATTCGGCCTAACTCCCTTCTTTCTTCTCAGATCCTCAGATCTTACAACTCAGAACCATGAAAGGTTTCTACAGCTCACACTTCACCAAGTGCTACAACTCAGATTCTTCCAGAGAATCCTACCTCAGAGTGAGTCCACACTCCTACAACTCAGGCAATCCAGCCCTACCTCAGCCTCTTTCACCAGGCCTACGTCTCAGAGAAATTAATCCACTACCTCAGGCACTCAACCCTACCTCAGCCTTTATAAACTTAGGCTTACAACTCAGAGAGACAACTCTCTTAGACTCAGATCTATAAAAGATCCTACATATAAAATTGATTATAAAAATAATAAATCCTTCACCCAGGTAGAGAGAGAAAGGGGTGAAGGCTTCTTGATCAGTTCTTGATAGATCTGACTGCTTAAGATTCAACCAGTCTTAGCTTCTTCAAAGCTTCTTGAATCTGAACAAAGTAAGGTTGATCTTCTTGAAGTTGGAGATGATCCTCAATCCAGCTTCCTTCTTCTTTCAGATGTAGATCTGAATTCTTCTTGTAGACTTGTACAGAATCTGCCCTTAGAGACTTGTTGATTTCAGGATCTGAACTTATCTTCTTATTAGGTCTCTCTCTCCGTCTAATCTCCTTTATTTAGATAGAACAAGTCTTTATATAGATCCTTCTGAGGTTACCGGCTGATCCGGTTCATAATGGCCTTCTGACAGCTCTGACAGATGTAACAACTTTGTTAGTTATAATAGCTGTCAAGTCTTCAGTCTTGACACTTGATACCGCAATGTACTCTATCTCAGCGGAAAAATGTCGAGACAAAACTCCAAATGTGTCGACACAAATAGACCATGTGTCTACACAATTCTTGATGATGTCGACACAGCTCTCATAGTGTCGATATAGCCCTTCTTTATCTACTCGACACAGCTTCTGTGGAATGTGTCGACACAAGTCCTGTGTGTCGACACAACAGCTTCAAGTCTCGATAAAGTTGGTGTTGACAGAATTTTGGTGTGTGTCGACACAATTCCTGTGTGTCGACACAATTGTTGTCGACAGAATTCTGGCATGTATCGACACAAGTCCTGTGTGTCGACACAATTGTTGTCGATAGATTCCCTGTGTGTCGACACAAGTCCTGTGTGTCGACACAATATGGCTTCTGGTGTCGACACCATTCTACTCAAGTGTCGGCACTTGTACTTAAAAACATTTTCTGTATTTCCTTAACCTACACATTGAAACTTAATACACCATCAAATACACATTGATGAATATCATTGAGTTAGGTGAGGCTTCTCCAAATCAGGTACACAGTTTCCAATATACCCAACAATAAGATAAAATTTTTAATTTATCTAAATCAAGTAACAATGTCATTTCATATATTTTATTGTTGAAATACTGAAGAATTCGAAGTGGAGACAAAACAATGCAAAATCTTGAAAAGTTGCTACAAAGTTGTTACAACAAGCTGGAATCCAAAATTCAAAGTTTAAATTCAAATCTTGGCACCATTTGTAAATTCGAAAAAAGGGAGACTTAATTCAGTTTTGGTATGAAATAAAGGAGTAAAATATTATATTAAAGGGGATGTATTACTACAAGAAAAGCAATCATATTCTGTTCAAATGATTTTTCAATAAAGAGGACAATTTATATAAAAGGAAAAGATCCTTTGGAGATCTCTCACTTAAATCAATTTTGAGGGGAAGAAGGAGGGGGTTCGGCCAGTACGAGAGGAGATTAAAAGGTGGATTTCAGCCATCATGGGGGATCATGCATTATCATTTGGAGGAGGAAGTGCAAAAGGAGAAAGAAGAAGGACAGAAGCAAGATCAAAAATCCAGAGAAGAGTTCCTACAACATTTAATTTCAATCATCAATTTTTGTAAGATCTTTTTTATTGCTTGTTATTTTTCCTCAAGTATGAACTAAATTTCCTTTGTCATTTAGGATGATAGTACTATATATGTTGTGATGATGGATTTCTTTTAAAACTTATGAATGTTTGTTGGTTTATCTTTGTTTGTTTATGATTTTTAATGAAATTTTGGTTTATCTTTTTATTGCGTTTCAAGATTTGAGAGAAGAGAACCATTATTATTTGGGTACAGATTTTTTCTTTTATTACAAGATTCGAGAGAGGGGTGACATAGATTTTTTTAAACAAAGTTTTTGTATTTTACTACATTTCAAGATTCGAGAGAGTAGAGTCGTAAGTGCATCATAAATTAAATATAGCAAGCGAAGGGAGAATGAGATTTCACTTTCATGCTAGCACCATAGATTTTCATTATTATTAATATTTTCATTTCACCTGAGTTAGAGATGACAAAGGAAAGGATGGATATAGTGATTTATATTATCGAGAGATACAAATTTCCACTTTAAAATTGTTGCAAGATAAATTATTCAAATATTTTCATAAGCCATCATTATAACCATTCATCACAATAGACATGGTAAATCGGAATACATGGCTATTTCTCCATATTATAAAAGTTATTTCCGTGGAAAATCTCTATTTAATTTTATTAGTATTCTAAATCACTTTTAAATCACCCTAATTAGTTAAATTTATTTAGATTTAAAGAAAAAGTTAAGTTAGTATTTGCAAGCGTTAGATTAGTCACTCGCTCATGAGAACAATCTCTACTCTCATTTTGTTACTTGATCTGATACATGCACTTGTGTATTATATACATCTATTCCGGGCGTATCATTACTCTAATTTGTTGAGAAGTTCTAGGAGCTAAAGAAATTTGTCTTATTCCTTCGTCCTCACAAAATCTATAGATTAACTGATTTTCAAACCCTGTGTCATGATCAATTTTAATTAAGTACACTTTAGTATTAAATTTAGATTGAATTTGTTTGATGAATTTTGAGAGAATTATGAATGTATCAGACTTACCTCTTAGGAAGAACACCCAACTAAATTGTGAAAGATCAGCCAATATAACAAAAGTATAAGACTTACCTCCTAAACTCTGAGTTGTAAGAGGACCAATTAAACTCATATACAGTAAATATAAAATTCTTGGAGAATCATTCTTATCAATTGGTTGAAATAAGATTTTACTTGTTTTCCCTGCTAACATGTTTTACAAGGAAAAAGTTTTCAATAATTACCATTTGGTATGCCTTTAACTAAATTATCCTTTGCAATTTTGGCAATGGATAAATAAAGGGATTTTTTATTGCACCAAAAGATAAATAATACAAGGGTATACCCCCTATTTATAGAAAATACGGCGGAGAGAGAGATAAACAAGAGAGAGCATACACAACGCCTGTCACATGCGACTAGGCAGATACATAAAAGTAGACAGCATGGACTATGCAGTTAGACAAACTGAACCACATGATTACAACTTAAGATAAGAATAAACTTGCTCTGGTCTTTATCCGTCTTTAATGAGGTAGCTCGCTCCTATTAAATTTTCTCAAGATGGTCAGCAAGATAGCCTAAAGCCAAATTAATGTTCTAAGAACTATCCAGTTAACACCTTGACTATGCGGAAGCCCAAAGAGCAAGCTTAACACCAACCACAAATGGAAGAACAAGCAGGTATTATATTCATTCACACTCCTTTACAAGGCAAGATATACATAGCGAGATATGATTTCGCTAGTACACAAGTTACAAACAGAAAGCACAAAGCAAGCCGGGCGGACAGAGCTGGAGACCACCGAGACCGCCCAGTCCGCCAAGGTCGCCGAAGCCGCCCGAGCTGAAGCTGCTACACGCCGAATAGCACACAGAGTTCGCCGAGACCGAGAGGTCGCACGGACACACCGTTATTCGATGCCTGCTGATGAACTGAAGAACAGACCGCCCACCCGCCTGAGACCGGTGGACAGGTTATTGAAACTTGGAAAAGCTGAAGCAGAGAACCACTGACAAGCCGCAGAAGCGACCAGCTAAGACCGTAGAGACCGCACACTTCAATGCCAAACTCCTGGCTCCTTGAAGCTAGCCGCGCGACCTGCACACAGCAAACCGTCAGCTCTACTCAACCCGCGCGGACAGAAAACCGCAGACTGCAACACTTGACCAAGCCCAACTTATTGTTCACTCAGTTACTCTAGACGTGTCGGGGGGGTTCTATTTATAGGCGAAGTGAAGAGTGTGGTCACCACCCTAGTGAATAGAATCACCACCCTAGCCCGCGCACTAGCAAAACACCCACCCGCTGAGTCTGCAAAGACTTAGCCGGATTCCAAGAAAACCGCTAGGAGCAAGACACAAATGTTCATCACTAGGTGGACTTGCACCAGTCCTCCCACACTATGCGGACAAGGCACAGTCCGCACAGTCCGCACACACCATCACACGGACAGCCACAACCCCTTCAGCGACAGTCTGTACACGCAAGAGGCAGTCTGCACAGTACAAGAGCAAAGCCTCCATCCGCCACAAGTCCACGACCAAAAGGCAGTCCGCCTGGTCAACAGCGGACTTGGCGGATACTGCAGACACACTAGACTTGTCATAGAATGTGACCAAGTCCAGTAAATCACCAAAGGAACTAGCGCGAGCTCGGCGGACAAGGCCCAATCCGTCAACACCCAAAGCAGATCGCCAACACTCCTCCAGAGTAAGGCAGAGTCAGCAAGATATACTCGCACAGCTGCCCAGACAAACGGTCAACTGCCGGACTCCGACACTAGTCCGCGCAGTCCTTCACAGCAACTAACACCTGTTGTACCACCAGAGCTCGGCAAGGGCCACAGCCAAACTCCAAGGCCAGTCCGCAACAGCGGACACCGTAGACTCGCCAGTCTGCAAAGCCTCCCGCGGATAGAACACCCAATCTGCTGGTTAACACAAGCTTGCACAACCATGGCCGTTGAACAAAGCACTGCCTAGAGCCCGCAAATCGCAGTCCGCACAGTCCATTTCGCAAGAAGCCCGACATCCTTGGTCATAGGCCAACCAGGCCGCACAATAGACCGATCAAGCCGCACACCAGGACGCACAGGCCGCTCCTCAAGAACAGCCAAGCCAAGGCACCCAGGTCGCAACCAGCAGTCCGCCCAGGCCGCGGACTCAGTCTGCACAGGCCTCTCAGACCGCCCAGCCTGTCCATCACCCACTTCCACTTCAAAAATTTCAACACTCCCCCTTGAAGTGAGAAGTGGTGATCATGCCCAGCAAGCTTCGTAACCGCTGAAATGGCCCCATTCGACAGCAGTTTCGTGAAGATGTCAGCAAGATTATCTTCACTCCGAACATGCCCGACCAGAAGAGATCCCTCCAACACCTTCTCCCTTATGAAGTGGTGCTCGATCTCAATATGCTTGGTCCTTGCGTGACACACTGTATTATTTACCAGTTTGAGAGCACTCTCATTGTCACCTCGGAGTAAAGTAGGCCCTTGAACTTCTTCATGAACATACTCTACAAGCCTCCTTAACCAGATGGCTTCCCGAGCAGCCAAGACCGAAGCCTTATACTCAGCTTCTGTAGTAAACACGGAGATAGAGTCCTGCTTCTTGCTACACCACGAAATGCAAGCTGATCCACAAGTGAACACAAAACCCGAAGTTGATCTCCGATCATCTGAGTCACCACCATAATCAGCATTCGTGTACCCGAGTAAAGCAAAGTCTGCATCCCTACTATAGAGGAGTCCCATATCAAAAGTTGTCTTGACATACTTCAAGATGTTCTTTGCCGCCACCAGATGAGACTTCCTTGGTTCAGCCATAAACTGACTTACTCGGCCAACAGCATAAGCAATCTCTGGCCTTATAATCGTCAGGTAGATCAAGCTCCGTATAAGAGCCATGAACACCAAGGGATCAGGAAGAATCCTTCCTTCATCTCGTCGAAGCTTTAGCCCATGTTCTAGTGGAGTAGAGCAACTCCTCCCTTCGTCCATACCAAATAGACTTACAATGCGATCCGCATATCCCTTCTGGCAAATGAGAATCTCGCACTCCTTCCTCTCCACTTCAAGACCAAGAAAGTGATGAAGCTTTCCTAAGTCTTTCATTTCGAAGCGTATAGCTAGCTCGGCCCTGAGCCTAGCTACTTCCTCCTCTGAATTCCATGTAACGATCATGTCATCCACATACAGCAGGAGCAAGACTTGAAGCTCCCCCTTCTTCTTGACGAACAAGCTAGAATCTGAGTTGGAAGCAAGATAACCGCAGAATTGCAGATACTCTGTTATCTTCCCATACCAAGCTCTAGGAGCTTGCTTCAACCCGTAGAAAGCCTTCCTAAGCTTGCAGACATAGTCTGGATGAACTTCAGAAATAAATCCAAGTGGTTGATCCATGAAGATGTCCTTGTCAATTTCTTTGTAAAAAAAAGTGTTCTTCACATCAAGCTGCCACATCCTCCATCTCTTGCAAGCAGTCAAGGTGATCACCACTCTAACCGAAGTCATCTTTGCAACCAGACTAAATGTCTCCTCATAGTCTTCTCCATACTGCTGTGAGAATCCTCGAGCAACCAGGCGAGCTTTGTATCTATCAATGCTCCCATCAGCCTTCTTCTTCAACTTATACACCCACTTGCAAGTCACTGGAGTAATGTCATCAACCTTTGGCACAAGATCCCAGGTTTCATTCTTCTTGAGAGCAGAAATCTCTTCCTTCATGACATCATCCCACTCCTTGACTCCAGTGGCCTCATTGAAGTTTGCAGGCTCTCGCACATCCAGAGGACCTGCAAAGAAGCAGGAGACAAAGCTCACTGCATTCCCATCATAGTACCGAGCAGGTGGCTTGATAGTCCTCTTCGACCTTCGCATAGTCTGCTCCTTGCTCACAACTTCCGCCGCTTCTTCAGGCTCTGCTCCATTGCTAGGCAAACTTTGAGCAATGCTCCCCCTGCTTCCTGAGCCAGAGGCCTCAGCACCAGAACTTGAAGCAACAGGAGCTGCTGGTGAAACAGCAAGCTCCTCTTCCAGACCTTCAGTAGCCACCTTTTGCTCTTCATCAACCTTACTTTCTGAAAGCTCAACTGAGGCTCCTCCATATGATGTCAGTTTGTCAAAGACCACATCTCTTGACACAACAAACTTCTTCGTCGCAGGAATCCATGCATTTCCATCCCTTCTTCCGCTCATCGTAGCCAACAAAGACAAGCTTCCTTGACTTTGCATCAAGCTTGATCCTTGAAGCATCCGGGACATGCACATAGCAAGTTGATCTGAACACCCGAAGGTGTTCCACACTGGGCTTCTCCTTCAGCAACAGCTCAAAAGGAGTCTTCATGTTGATCGGGCTGAGCGGCATCCGATTGATGACATAAGAAGCACAAGACATCCCCTCCGCCCAGAAGGACCTAGGAATGTCTTTCGCATGAAGCCAGCATTTGCAAGTCTCCGTC
The DNA here is from genome assembly GCA_039583875.1 of Platanthera guangdongensis. Taxonomy (NCBI): domain Eukaryota; kingdom Viridiplantae; phylum Streptophyta; class Magnoliopsida; order Asparagales; family Orchidaceae; genus Platanthera; species Platanthera guangdongensis. Next base: position 162,001,801 of record CM077153.1, on the reverse strand, counting down.
AGATGACGGATCTTCCACTCCGCTACTCCATTTTGTTGTGGAGTGTAAACACAAGTAAGCTCTATGTAGATCTCATGCTTCCTGCAGAAGTTAGAAAATTCGGAGGAGACAAACTCACCACTGTTGTCTATTCTAAGCTTCTTGATCCGCAAGCCAAGCCGGCCCTCCACCAACTTCTTGAACTCCATAAACAATCGGAAGGCTTCAGACTTCTCCTTCAAGAAATAAACCCAAGTATATCTTGAGTAGTCATCAATCAGCACAAGCATGTATCTGCTTCCACCAAGGCTAGCAGTGGAGGTTGGTCCCATCAAGTCTCCATGGATGCACTCCAATGGTCTCTTACTCCTCATTTGTGATTAATCAAACGGAAGGCGATGAGCCTTGCCGTACTGATATCCCGCGCAAACGTGACCGTCGTCAAATGAAGATAGCTTAGGCAAGCCTCTTACAAGGCTTCTGCTAGCCATAGCCTTCAGCTTATCCATTCCTACATGCCCTAGCATTTCACGCCATATAGCAGCGCTATCGTTTGCTCTCATCCGATCAACATAAGAGTTAGTTGCAAGAACAAACAAGTTCTTCACTCTCCTCCCAACATGAGCAACATCAACCCTAACAGCTAATACGTTGCGAAGGAACTTCACTTCTGTTGGCCCAAATAGAACGTGATAACCCGTGTCGACCGCATTGGTCACAGAGAAGAGGTTATTATTCATGCCCGGTATGTGATACACACTCCTTAACGTGAGTGGCCCCTTATCACTACCCAAAGACACAACCCCCTCCTTCTCTACTGCATAAACAGTATTATCAGCAGTTATAATAGCTTCAATAGTTGAGTAGGCTTGCAGAGAAGAGAACTTCGACTTATCTCCGGTGAGGTGATGACCACAGCTGGAGTCCACGATCCAATCGTCGTTGAAGTCGGCAGTGGACAAGGCACTGACACAAGTGCCCGTCATGAAGGCTCTGCCCCATCCAGCTTCCTCACTCTTAGATCAAGCTTCCTCCTTACCTGCAACAAGCCCAGGCTGCAGTTTGACCTTGCAGTCATGCTTGAAGTGTCCCCGCTGATGACACTTGTAGCACTTCAAGTTCTTCTTCCAATCCTTCTTAGGAGCAGCGCTCCTCTATGACTGATGAGAAGTTGAAGGCTCATTTTCAGCAGCAGTCTTCTTCTTCTTCCCTTCTCATCCCTTCTTCTTCTTGCCTGAGAAGAGAGCTTCACTGCCTTCCTCAGTAACAGTGACTCCAGCCATCTACCTTGCCAAACTTTCCTGCAAAGCAAGCAGGTTCTCAAGCTCCAGCAGAGATGGCTGAGTAGCCCAGCCTTGAACAGATGTCACAAAAGCAACATATTTCTTCCGCAAGCCGCGAATTATGTGCTTTTTCATCTTAGCCTCAGAGATACGCTCATCTGGATCAAGCGCTGACAGCTCTGCACACAAGCTCTTCATCTTCAGAAAGAACTTTGAGATGGTCAGGTCTCCTTGAGTTGTCCTCGCCAACTCATTCTCCAGAAACTGAAGTCTAGCCACATTCTTCTTATTGAACAACTCATCAATAGTTGTCCAAATATCAGTAGCAGACTCACATCCAATGATGTGATCAAATAGTTCTGGTGACACGGCCCTCTTGAGAACAAACTCTGCCTTGGTATTTGTTTTTCTCCAGAGCCCCACCTGCTCAGCAGTACCAAACGCAGCAGTCACTTCCTGTCTGTCGTCACCACCGACGATCTCTCATAGCTCCTCGCCCAGAAGGTAACTCTTCATGCACGACTTCCACTTCTTAAAGTTAGTCGGCGTTAATAGTTCAATACCAAGACCTCTTGCATATCTTACTTCCATTGCAACAACCGTTGGTTAAGCTTCCAGAAGCACAGAGCAACAACAACCGTTGATCACCGCTCAAGCAACTGAACCTGGCTCTGATACCATGTTATATTTTCTCAAGGTGGTCAGCAAGATAGCCTAAAGCCAAATTAATATTCTCAGAACTATCCAGTTAACACCTTGATTATGCGGAAGCCCAAAGAGCAAGCTTAACACCAACCACAAATGGAAGAACAAGCAGGTCTTATATTCATTCACACTTCTTTACAAGGCAAGGTATACATAGCGAGACAAGATTTCGCTAGTACACAAGCTACAAACAGAAAGCACAAAACAAGCCGGGCGGATAGCACTGGAGACCGCCGAGACAGCCTAGTCCGCCAAGGTCGCCGAAGCCGCCCGAGCTTGAAGCTGCTACACGTCGAATATCACACGGAGTCTGCTGAGACCAAGAGATTGTGCGGACACACCGTTATTCGCTGTCTGCTGATGAACTGAAGAATATACCGCCTACCCGCCTGAGACCAACGGAAGGGTTATTGAAACTTGGAAAAGCTGAAGTAGAGAACCACTGACAAGCCGCAGAAGCGACCAGCTGAGACCGCAGAGACCGCACACTTCAATGTCAAACTCATGGCTCCTTGAAGCTAGCGGCGTTACCTGCACACAGCAAACCGTCAGCTCTACTCAACCCGCACGGACAGAAAACCGCAGACTGCAACACTTGACCAAGCCCAACTCACTGTTCACTCAGTTACTGTAAACGTGCCGGGGGGTTCTATTTATAGGCGAAGTGAGCAGTGTGGTCACCACCCTAATGAATAGAATCACCACCCCAGCCCGCGCACTAGCAAAACACTCGTCCGCTGAGTCCGCAAAGACTTAGCCAGATTCCAAGAAAACCGCCAGGAGCAAGACATATATGTTCACCACTAGGAGGACTTGCACCAGTCCGCCCACACTATGCGGACAAGGCACAGTCTGCACAGTCCGCACACACCATCACACGGACAACCACAACCCCTTCAGCGGCAGTCCGCACACGCAAGAGGCAGTCCACACAGCACAAGAGCAAAGCCTCCATCCGCCACAAGTCCACGACCAAAAGGCAGTCCGCTCGGTCAACAGCGGACTTGGCGGATACTGCGGACACACTGGACTTGTCAGAGAATGTGACAAAGTCTAGTAAATCACCAAAGGGCCTAGCACGAGCTCGGCGGACAAGGCCCAGTCCGCCAACACCCAAAGCAAATCGCCAACACTCCTCCAGAGTAAGGCAGAGTCCGCAAGCTATACTCGCACAGCTGCCCAGACAAACGTTCAACTGCTGGACTCCGACACCAGTCCGCGCAGTCCTTCACAGCAACTAACACCTGTTGTACACCAGAGCTCGGCAAGTGCCAAAACCAAACTCCAAGGCCAGTCCGCAACAGCGGACACCACAGACTCGCCAATCCACAAAGCCTCTTGCAGATAGAACACCCAATCCACCGGTTAACACAAGCTTGCACAACCACGGCTGCTGAACAAAGCACTGCCTACCGCCCGCAAACCGCAGTCCCCACAGTCTGTTTCGCCAAAAGGCCGACATACTTGGCCATAGGCCAACCAGACCGCACAACAGACCGATCAAGTAGCACACAAGGCCGCACAGGCTGCTCGTCAAGAATAGCCAAGCCAAGGCACCCAGGCCGCAACCAGCAGTCCTCCCATGCCGCGGACTCAGTCCGCACAGGCTGTTCAGACCGCCCGTCCTGTCCATCACCCGCTTCCACTTCACAAATTTCAACAGCTCCAGGGTAACAGTGGTGTTTAAGATAGAGTAAAACCGCCAGACTGCAATTACTAGCACCAGTTGATCACCAAACTCAGTCGCGGTAAGCACATAAGACCTCCTATAGCGGTTAAGCAGATACTAACTGCTAGTTTGCAACTGGGCCACCTTTACTGATCACCACACCTTGGCCATAACAACTACCATCGGTTAACCTTAGAAATTCACCAGACCGCCAGTCCAAGTTTCTAGTTTGCCAAACCACCACGACCAGATCTGCCTGACCGCCATAACTTATTTGCTAATCTGGCAGATCTATCTGCCTATTCCGACCGACATACCGCCCGAGCTCCATATGTTTCAAAAAACTCCATTACCCGTGTGGTAACACAAGTAGACATCCCATAGAGGCAGATCACCATAAGTAAATCGCCAGATCACCAAACATGTCCACCGCTGCTATCTGCCAGACCGCCTAACCTGTCTGCTTGTCCTATTTGTTAGACTGACAGGACTTCTCAGGTTCTGACACTCCACCTCAAGTTGGAGCATATATGTCAATAATGTCTAGCTTGTCACAAACATCTGAAAAGGAGGACACTGGTTTGGTAAAAATATCAGCTAGCTCTTCGTTAGAGGTGACAAACGGAGTGACGATTTGATTCTTCAATAACTCTTCTCTGATAAAGTGGGAGTCTACTTCAATATGCTTTGTCCTTTCACAAAACACTGGATTCTTTGAAATGTATATTGTTGTTTTGTTATCACGGAACATTGGTAGGGGATAATCATAAACTTCTCTAAAATCAAGCATTCAATGCCCATAACCACCTCAGCTCACAGGTAGTTGAAGTTATGCTTCTATATTCAGCTTCAACACTTGATCTAAAGACTACATATTATTTCTTGTTCTTCCAACTACCCAGATTTCCTCCAACAAAGGTGTAAAAATCAGACGTAGATTTTTTTATCCTCTTTGTCATCTACATAGGTGGCATCAGAATACGCTTCAATCCTCAAATGATTATTCTTCTGAAACATAAATCTCTTTTCTGGAGATCCTTTCACATATTCCACGATCTTAAGAGTAGATTGAAGATGACAATCCATGGGAGCTTGCATAAACTGGCTCACTCTTCCTACTACATAACAGATATCTGGTCTTGTGACTGTCAGATAAATGAGTTTTTCCACAAGCTTTCTGTACCTGGTGACATCTGCAAGGAGAAGTGAATCCTCATTCCAACACTTATTATCACCAACAACTATTGGACACTGAATAAGTTTAGCCCCAAGAAGACCCGTCTCTTTCAAAAGATCCAAAGCATACTTCGGTTGTGAGAGCACTAAAGAATTGGGCTTACGGGAGATCTCAATTCCCTAGAAGTACTTGGGAGACCCCAAATCTTTTATAATAAAATGTTCGAGAAGTTACTTCTTTGTTAAGTCAATTCCCTTCTTATCATCCCCTATAATAAGAATGTCATCCACATAAACAGTAAGAACAACTAGCATTGTAGAAGTTTTGCGTATGAATGGAGAGTGATCTGCAGCACTTCGAGGAAACTCAATAGCAGAGATAACTCCATTGAACTTCTCAAACCAGACCCACGAGCTTTGCTTAAGTCCATAGATTTCCTTCCCCAACCTACAAACTTGGGACTCCCCCTGAGCAACATACCCAGGAGGTGGTTCCATATATACCACCTCTTATAGATCTCCATGAAGGAAAGCATTGTTGACATCCAGCCGAGACATCTCCCAGTCTCTGTTAATGGCCATAAAAAAAGAGAACACAGATCATCGTAATCCGAGCAATTAGAGATAAGGTATCAAAGAAGTCCACACCATAGGTCTAAGTAAAATCTTTGGCAATAAGCCAAGCCTTATAGTGAATAATGGTACCATCAGGAAGAAACTTGATCGCAAAGACCCAGCGACAACCAACCATATCAGCTCTTGGAGGGGTAGGTACAAGAGTCCAAGTACCCCATTCAGTTAGAGTTTTCAACTCTTCATCCATGACAGTTTTCCAATGAGGAATATCAAGAGATTCTTAATAGATAGCCTGAATGACACTAGCCGAGAGGGCAAGAGCAAAACTCTTGCAGGAAGAGGACAACCAAACATAAGAAACAACATCATGAATAGAATGTTGAGTGTATGTATGAACTCTCAATCGAAGTTCAATCAGAAGCTTAAGGTCTGACTTGTCTATAGTATCAGATCCATCTGTCGGAGAGACTGCTGGCCCAGGAACTATCAACAATGGCTCAGACAGAGAAGCAGAATCAGAAGAAAAAGAAGTAGAATCAGAGATTGGTGTAGATGGAAGAAACACAGGTTCATGTAGAGGTGTGGAGAGAATAAATAGAGAAGAGGGTACATCAGAAGGTGGGAGGGTAGAAGTGCGAGAAAAGTAAGGAGCATCTTCAAAGAAAGTGACATCCACAAAAACATACTATTTCCAAGGAAGAGGATGCTTGACCCAGCATCGATCAACAAAATGACTAGTCTTGCCATAATGAGAGCAGAGATACCTTGAGGAAGCACATCCACCGTAGCAACCTCCACGGCCATTAGGAACATCACTATGAGCTGGATGAGCAATAGTGTCAGGAGGAGGCAGAGAGACAAGCAAAGGACATTGAAGGTGAGTAGTAACAGCTGAAATGCTCGTAGTAGTGACATCCAAAATAGGAGTATCAACCTCTCTAAGATTTTTTGTCGAATTATATCATAAGGCTCTAGAAACTGAAGCAGATAACACACTACTAGAAGTTACTGGAAGTGCTGGTATTGTTTAACAAGATCAGCAGAGAAAGGACTGTTAACTTTTCTCAACGTGGTCAGCAAGATAGCCCAAACGCCAAATTAATATCTTCGGAACTACCCAGTTCTCACGTTGAACCAGCGGAAAACCAAGGAACAAGGGTTAATCCCAACAAACAATGGAAGCACAAGCAGGTCTTTTATACATTCACTTCTTTACAACACGAGGCATACATAGCGAGACATGATTTCGCTAGTATAACAGCTGTAAACAGAAAGCACCAAAAAACAAGCCGGGCGGACAGCACCGGAGTCCGCCGAGACCGCGAGGTCGCCGAGGTCGCTGAGTCCGCTGAGATCGCCCGCACTTAGCTGCAATCCGCCGAATAGCCACGGAGTCCGCCGAAGCCGCAAGGCCGCGCGGACACACCGTTATTCGTCTCCTGCTGAGGCTGAACTGAGGAACACCCCCTACCCGCCTGATGCCGGCGGACAGGTTATTGAAGCTGGCAAAGATGAAACAGAGCTGACAAGCCGCAGAGCGACCTCCTGCTGAATCCGCAGAGACCGCACACTTCCAAGTACTTGACCGAAGTCACAGCCAAACTCCTGGCTCCTTGAAGCAAACCGCGCGACCTGCACACAGCAAATGTCAACACTGAAACAATCCGCGCGGACAGACAAATTGAGACCGCAGCTCCTTGCCCAACCCAACTTACTGTTCACTCAAGTTACTGTAGACCTGCCAGGGGGGTCCTATTTATAGGCGAGGTGAGGAGTATGGTCACCGCCCTAGAGATAGAGACACCGCCCCAGCCAGCGCGATAGCAAAACACCGTCCGCCGAGTCCGCAAGGACTTAGCCGGATACCAAGGAAAACCGCCAGGAGCAAGGCAACATTGGCGAACCCTCTCCAGTCCGCCCAGGCTATGCGGACAAGGCATCAGCCCGCAAAGCTTCCGACCACTGCAGGACAGCAACCCCTTCAATGGCTGTCTGCACCAACCCGAGGCAGTCCGCAAGACTCACACCTCAATCCGCGACAAGTCCACGACCAAAGGCAGATAACAACAGTCTGCCCGGTCACAGCGGACTTGGCGGATACCTCGGACACCATGGTCTTGGCACAGAGTGACCAAGTCCAAAACCATCAAAGCCCAATGCGAGCATGGCGGACATAAACTCCCATCCGCCAAACACCCTAGCACAGACCGCCACCAGTCCGCGAGCTCCTCGCACTCCTGTCCAACGTAGCAACCATCTCCGGACTCCAAAACTAGTCCGCCAATCGATCTCCACAGCAAGGCATCTGCTGTAACACCAGAGCTCGACAAGGCCTCAGCCAAGCTCTAAGCTCAGTCCGCAACAGCCCACACAGCGGACACATCAGTCCGCAAGCTTCCCGCGGACACGAGCCAAACCGCCTATCAGCACAAGCTTGCACCACGGTCACTGAGCAATGCACCAGTCCGCAAGCCTCTCTATCCGCAAATACCAGGCCACACAGTCCGCGGACTCCATGCAAACAACTCGCTCAGAAGACAGCCGGCTTTCACTAGACTTTCCACCAGGTCGCACATCACAGTCCGCCCAGTCCGCCTAGTGCGCCAATGCTGTCCGCCCAGGCCGCCCGGCCTGTCCCGTCAACCACTTCCACTTCACAAAATTCAACACTCCCCCTTAAAGTGAGAAGTGGTGACCAAGCCCAGCAAACTGCGCAAGCATTCAAAAGGCCCCTTCGACAGTGGCTTCGTGAAGATGTCAGCAAGATTATCTTCACTCCGAACATGCCCGCCCAACAAAGATCCTTCCAACACCTTCTACCCTATGAAATGGTGATCATTCTCTATATGCTTGGTCCTGGCGTGACACACTGGATTGTTAACCTGTTTGAGAGCACTCTCATTGTCACACCGGAGTAAAGTAGGCCCTTGCACTTCTTCATGAACATCCTCTACAAGTCTCCTCAACCAAACGGCTTCCCGAACAGCCAAGGCCGAAGCCTTATACTCCACCTCCGTGGTTGAAACCGACACCGAGTCTTGCTTCTTGCTACACCACAAGATGCTAGTTGAACCGCAAGTGAACACATAACCTGAAGTAGACCTCCAATCATCTGAATCACCGCCATAGTCAGCATCCGTGTACCCGAGCAATGCAAACTCTGAGTCCCTTCCATAGAGGAGTCCCATGTCAGAAGTCACCTTGACATACTTCAGAATTCCCTTTGCCGCCACTAGATGAGATTGCCTTGGTTCAGCCATATACCGACTTACTCGGCCAACAGCATAAGCAATGTCTGGCCTTGTAATCGTCAGGTAAATCAAGCTCCCAACAAGAGCCCTGAACACCAAGGGATCATGAAGAAACCTTCCCTCATCTCGTCGAAGCTTCAGCCCAGGTTCTAGTGGAGTAGAGCACTTCTTCCCTTCGCCCATGCCGAACCGCTTCACAATGCGATCAGCATACCCTTTCTGGCTAATGAGAATCCCGCACTCCTTCCTCTCCACTTCCAGACCGATAAAATGATGCAATTCTCCCAAGTCTTTCATCTCGAAGCGTATAGCAAGCTCAGCCCTGAGCTTTGCTACTTCCCCCTCCGAATTCCCTGTGATGATCATGTCATCCACATACAGCATGACCAAGACTCGTAGCTCTCCCTTCTTCTTGACGAACAAGCTTGAATCCGAGTTAGAAGCAAGGTATCCACAGAATTGCAAGTACTCTACAATCTTCCCATATCACGCTCTAGGAGCTTGCTTCAACCCATAGAGAGCCTTCCTGAGTTTGCAGACATAGTCCGGATGCTTTTCAGAGACAAAACCAAGCGGCTGATCCATGAAGATGTCCTTGTCAATCTCTCCGTAAAGAAAGGCATTCTTCACATCGAGTTGCCACAACCTCCATCCCTTGCTAGCAGCCAAGGCGATCACCACTCTTACAGAAGTCATCTTCGCAACTGGACTGAATGTCTCCTCATAGTCTTCTCCATACTGCTGTGAGAATCCTCTAGCGACCAGGCGAGCTTTGAACCGATCAATGCTCTCATCAGCCTTCTTCTTCAACTTATACACCCACTTGCAAGTAACCGGAGTAATGTCATAAACCTTGGGCACAAGATCCCAGGTTTCATTCTTCTTCAGAGCATCAATCTCTTCATTCATGACACCTTCCCACTCCTTCACTCCAGTGGCCTCGTTGAAGTTTGCAGGCTCTCGCTCATCCAGAGGACCTGCAAAGAAGCAGGAGACAAAGCTCACTGCATTCCCATCACAGTACCGAGCCGGTGGCTTAACCACCCTCTTCGATCTCCGAAGGGTCGGCTCCTTGCTCACGGCTTTCGTTGCTTCTTCAGGCTCCACTCCTACCTGGGGCAAGCATTGAGCAGTGCTCCCCCTGCTTCCTGAGCCAGAAGGCTCAGCCTCGGAGTTAGAAGCAACAGGAGCCGCTGGTGAAACAGCAAGCTCCTCTTCCAAGCCTTCAGCAGCCACCACCGGTGCTTCATCAACCTTGCTACTTCCGGTTAGCTCCACCGAGCCACCTCCATATGACGTCAGCTCGTCAAAGACAACGTCTCTTGATACCACGAACTTCTTCGTCACAGGGTCCATGCATTTCCATCCCTTCTTCCGCTCATCATAGCCAGCAAAGACAAGTTTCCTTGCCTTCGCATCCAGCTTTGTCCGTGAAGCATCCGGGACATGCACGTAGCAAGTTGAACCGAACACCCTAAGGTGTCCCACACTCGGCTTCTCCTTCAGCAACAGCTCAATAGGAGTCTTCATGTTGATAGGGCTGAGTGGCATCCAGTTGATAACATAAGCAGCACAAGACATCCCCTCCGCCCAAAAAGACCTTGGGATATCTTTCGCATGAAGCCAGCATTTGCAGGTCTCCGTCAGATGACGGATCTTCCGCTCCGCTACCCCATTTTGTTGTGGAGTGTGAGCACAAGTAAGCTCTCGTTGGATCCCGTGCTTCCTGCAGAAGTTATAAAACTCGGAGGAAACAAACTCACCCCCGTTATCAGTTCTAAGCTTCTTAATCCGCAAGCCAAGCCGGCCTTCTACCAACTCCTTAAACTCCACAAACAAACGGAAGGCTTCCGACTTCTCCTTTAAGAAGTACACCCAAGTATACCTTGAGTAGTCATCAACCAAGACAAGCATGTATCTGCTTCCACCAAGGCTGGCAGTAACCGTCGGTCCCATCAGGTCGCCATGAATGCACTCCAATGGTTTCTTGCTCCTTGTTTGTGATTTATCAAACAGAAGGCGATGTGCCTTACCGTATTGACAGCCCGCACAAACATGCCCATCACCAAAGGAGGACAACTTCGGCAACCCCCTCACCAGACTTCTACTAGACATTGCCTTCAGCTTGTCCATGCCAACATGCCCCGGCCTCTCATGCCAGATAGCAGCACTATCATTGGCTCTCATTCTATCAACATAAGTACTGGTGGAAAGAACAAATAAGTTCTTCACCCTCCTCCCAACATGAGCAACATCAGCCTTCACCGCTAATACGTTGCGAAGGAACCTCACGTCTGTTGGCCCAAACAGAACGTGATACCCAGCGTCCACCGCATTGGTCACCGAGAAGAGGTTCTTCTTCATGCCCGACACGTGATACACACTCCTTAATGTGAGTGGCCCCTGATCACTACCCAAAGACACGACCCCCTCTTTCTCTACTGCATAAACAGTATTATCAGCAGTGATAATAGCTTCATTACCTGAGTACGCCTGCATGGAGGTGAACTTCGACTTGTCTCCGGTGAGGTGATGACCACACCCGGAGTCCACGATCCACTCGTCGTTGAAGTCCTCAGCAGACAAGGCCCGGACACAAGTGCCCGTCATAAAGGCTCCGCCCCATTCTGCTTCTTCACTTCTCGAGCAAGCTTCCTCCTTTCCCGCAGCATGCCCAGGCTACAGTTTGACCTTGCAGTCCCGCTTGAAGTGCCCTCGCTGATGACACCGGTAGCACTTCAGATTCTTCTTCCAGTCCTTAGGAGCATTGCTCCTCTCCGGCTGATATGAAGTTGAAGTCTCCTTCTCCCCAACGACCTGCACCTTCTTCTTCTTCCCTTCCGATCCTTTCTTCTTACCTGAGAAGAGAGCTTCGCTGCCTTCCTGATTCAGGTTCACTCCAGCCATCTGCCTTGCCAAGCTCTCCTGCGATGTAAGCAGATTCTCCAGCTCCAGCAAAGACAGCTGAGTATCCCACCATTGAACAGATGTGACAAAGGCCACATACTCCTTCCGCAAGCCACGGATAATGTGCCTTTTCATCTTAGCCTCAGAGATAGGCTCATCAGGATCCAGTGCCGACAGCTCAGCACACAAGCTCTTCATCTTTAAGAAGTACTTGGAGATGGAAAGGTCTCCCTGAGTTGCCCTGGCCAACTCATTTTCCAGGAACTGAAGACGCGCCATATTCTTCCTATTGAACAACTCATCAATGGTTGTCCAAATATCAGCAGCCGACTCACATCCAACGATGTGATCAAATAGTTCTGGAGACATGGCTCTCTTCAGAATGAACTCCGCCTTAGCATTTGTTCTTCTCCAGAGCCTAACCTGCTCAGTAGTACCGAACGCAGCAGTCACTTCCTGTCTGTCGTCACCACCGACGACTTCCCACAGCTCCTCGCCAAGAAGATAACTCTTCATGCACGACTTCCACTTCTTGAAGTTAGTCGGCGTTAAGAGTTCAATGCCCAGACCTCTTGCAAAACTCCCTTCCATTGCAACACCTGTTGGCACCCTTTCAGAAGCTCCGAGCAACAACACAGGTTGAGCACCACTCAAGCACTGAGTAACAACGCTGGTTGACTTTCGCTTACGCAACTGAACCTGGCTCTGATACCATGTTAAATTTTCTCAACGTGGTCTGCAAGATAGCCCAAATGCCAAATTAATATCTTCGGAACTACCCAGTTCTCACGTTGATCCAGCGGAAAACCAAGGAACAAGGGTTAATCCCAACAAACAATGGAAGCACAAGCAGGTCTTTTATACATTCACTTCTTTACAACACGAGGCATACATAGCGAGACATGATTTCGCTAGTATAACAGCTGTAAACAGAAAGCACCAAAAAACAAGCCGGGCGGACAGCATCGTAGTCCGCCGAGACCGCGAGGTCGCCGAGGTCGCTGAGTCCGCTGAGATCGCCCGCACTTAGCTGCAATCCGCCGAATAGCCACGGAGTCCGCCGAAGCTGCGAGGCCGCGCGGACACACCGTTATTCGTCTCCTGCTGAGGCGAACTGAGGAACACCCCCTACCCGCCTGATGCCGGCGGACAGGTTATTGAAGCTGGCAAAGATGAAACAGAGCTGACAAGCCGCAGAGCGACCTCCTGCTGAATCCGCAGAGACCGCACACTTCCAAGTACTTGACCGAAGTCACAGCCAAACTCCTGGCTCCTTGAAGCAAACTGTCTGACCTGCACACAGCAAACGTCAACACTGAAACAATCCGCGCGGACAGACAAACTGAGACCGCAGCTCCTTGCCCAACCCAACTTACTGTTCACTCAAGTTATTATAGACCTGCAAGGGGGGTCCTATTTATAGGCGAGGTGAGGAGTGTGGTCACCGCCCTAGAGATAGAGACACCGCCCCAGCCCGCGCGATAGCAAAACTCCGTCCGCCGAGTCCGCAAGGACTTAGCCGAATACCAAGGAAAACCGCCAGGAGCAAGGCAACATTGGCGAACCCTCTCCAGTCCGCCCAAGCTATGCGGACAAGGCATCAGCCCGCAAAGCTTCCGACCACTGCAGGACAGCAACCCCCTTCAATGGCTGTCCGCACCAACCCGAGGCAGTCCGCAAGACTCACACCTCAATCTGCGACAAGTCCACGACCAAAGGCAGATAGCAACAGTCCGCCCGGTCACAGCGGACTTGGCGGATACCGCGGACACCATGGTCTTAGCACAGAGTGACCAAGTCCAAAACCATCAAAGCCCAATGCGAGCATGGCGGACATAAACTCCCATCCGCCAAACACCCTAGCACAGACCGCCACCAGTCCGCGAGCTCCTCGCACTCCTGTCCAACGTAGCAACCATCTCCGGACTCCAAAACCAGTCCGCCAATCGATCTCCACAACAAGGCACCTGCTGTAACACCAGAGCTCGACAAGGCCTCAGCCAAGCTCTAAGCTCAGTCTGCAACAGCCCACACCGCGGACACATCAGTCCGCAAGCTTCCCGCGGACACGAGCCAAACCGCCTATCAGCACAAGCTTGCACCACGGTCACTGTGCAATGCACCAGTCCGCAAGCCTCTCTATCCGCAAATACCAGGCCGCACAGTCCGCGGACTCCATGCAAACAACTCGCTCAGAAGACAGCCGGCTTTCACTAGACTTTCCACCAGGTCGCACATCACAGTCCGCCCAGTCCGCCTAGTCCGCCAATGTTGTCGGCCCAGGCCGCCCGGCCTGTCCCGTCAACCACTTCCGCTTCACAAATTTCAACACTCCCCCTTGAAGTGAGAAGTGGTGACCAAGCCCAGCAAACTGCGCAAGCGTTCAAAAGGCCCCTTCGACAGTGGTTTCGTGAAGATGTCAGCAAGATTATCTTCACTCCGAACATGCCCGACCAACAGAGATCCTTCCAACACCTTCTACCCTATGAAATGGTGATCAATCTCTATATGCTTGGTCCTGGCGTGACACACTGGATTGTTAACCAGTTTGAGAGCACTCTCATTGTCACACCGGAGTAAAGTAGGCCCTTGCACTTCTTCATGAACATCCTCTATAAGTCTCCTCAACCAAACGGCTTCCCAAACAGCCAAGGCCGAAGCCTTATACTGCCACCTCCATGGTTGAAACCGACACCGAGTCCTGCTTCTTGCTACACCACGAGATGCTAGCTGAACCGCAAGTGAACACATAACCTGAAGTAGACCTCCAATCATCTGAATCACCGCCATAGTCAGCATCCGTGTACCCGAGCAATGCAAACTCCGAGTCCCTTCCATAGAGGAGTCCCATGTCAGAAGTCACCTTGACATACTTCAGAATTCCCTTTGCCGCCACTAGATGAGATTGCCTTGGTTCAGCCATATACTGACTTACTCGGCCAACAGCATAAGCAATGTCTGGCCTTCTAATCGTCAGGTAAATCAAGCTCCCAACAAGAGCCCTGAACACCAAGGGATCATGAAGAACCCTTCCCTCATCTCGTCGAAGCTTCAGCCCAGGTTCCAGTGGAGTAGAGCACTTCTTCCCTTCGCCCATACCGAACCGCTTCATAATGCGATCAGCATACCCTTTCTGGCTAATGAGAATCCCGCACTCCTTCCTCTCCACTTCCAGACCGATAAAATGATGCAACTCTCCCAAGTCTTTCATCTCGAAGCGTATAGCAAGCTCAGCCCTGAGCTTTGCTACTTCCCCCTCCGAATTCCCTGTGATGATCATGTCATCCACATACAGCAGGACCAAGAATCGTAGCTCTCCATTCTTCTTGACGAACAAGCTTGAATCCGAGTAAGAAGCAAGGTATCCACAGAATTGCAAGTACTCTGCAATCTTCCCATACCACGCTCTAGGAGATTGCTTCAACCCATAGAGAGCCTTCCTGAGTTTGCAGACATAGTCCGGATGCTTTTCATAGACAAAACCAAGCGGCTGATCCATGAAGATGTCCTTGTCAATCTCTCCGTAAAGAAAGGCATTCTTCACATCGAGTTGCCACAACCTCCATCCCTTGCTAGCAGCCAAGGCGATCACCACTCTTACAGAAGTCATCTTCGCAACTGGACTGAATGTCTCCTCATAGTCTTCTCCATACTGCTGTGAGAATCCTCTAGCGACCAGGCGAGCTTTGAACCGATCAATGCTCCCATTAGCCTTCTTCTTCAACTTATACACCCACTTGCAAGTAACCGGAGTAATGTCATAAACCTTGGGCACAAGATCCCAGGTTTCATTCTTCTCCAGAGCATCAATCTCTTCATTCATGACACCTTCCCACTCCTTCACTCCAGTGGCCTCGTTGAAGTTTGCAGGCTCTCGCTCATCCAGAGGAACTGCAAAGAAGCAGGAGACAAAGCTCACTGCATTCCCATCACAGTACCGAGCCGGTGGCTTAACCACCCTCTTCGATCTCCGAAGGGTCGGCTCCTTGCTCATGGCTTTCGTTGCTTCTTCAGGCTCCACTCCTACCTGGGGCAAGCATTGAGCAGTGCTCCCCCTGCTTCCTGAGCCAGAAGGCTCAGCCTCGGAGTTAGAAGCAACAGGAGCCGCTGATGAAACAGCAAGCTCCTCTTCCAAGCCTTCAGCAGCCACCACCGGTGCTTCATCAACCTTGCTACTTCCGGTTAGCTCCACCGAGCCACCTCCATATGACGTCAGCTCGTCAAAGACAACGTCTCTTGATACCACGAACTTCTTCGTCACAGGGTCCATGCATTTCCATCCCTTCTTCCGCGCATCATAGCTAGCAAAGACAAGTTTCCTTGCCTTCGCATCCAGCTTTGTCCGTGAAGCATCCGGGACATGCACGTAGCAAGTTGAACCGAACACCCTAAGGTGTCCCACACTCGGCTTCTCCTTCAGCAACAGCTCAATAGGAGTCTTCATGTTGATAGGGCTGAGTGGCATCCGGTTAATAACATAAGCAGCACAAGACATCCCCTCCGCCCAAAAAGACCTTGGGATATCTTTCGCATGAAGCCAGCATTTGCAGGTCTCCGTCAGATGACGGATCTTCCGCTCCGCTACCCCATTTTGTTGTGGAGTGTGAGCACAAGTAAGCTCTCCTTGGATCCCGTGCTTCCTGCAGAAGTTATAAAACTCGGAGGAAACAAACTCACCCCCGTTATCAGTTCTAAGCTTCTTAATCCGCAAGCCAAGCCGGCCTTCTACCAACTCCTTAAACTCCACAAACAAACGGAAGGCTTCCGACTTCTCCTTTAAGAAGTACACCCAAGTATACCTTGAGTAGTCATCAACCAAGACAAGCATGTATCTGCTTCCACCAAGGCTGGCAGTAACCGTCGGTCCCATCAGGTCACCATGAATGCACTCCAATGGTTTCTTGCTCCTTGTTTGTGATTTATCAAACGGAAGGCGATGTGCCTTACCGTATTGACAGCCCGCACAAACATGCCCATCACCAAAGGAGGACAACTTCGGCAACCCCCTCACCAGACTTCTACTAGCCATTGCCTTCAGCTTGTCCATGCCAACATGCCCCGGCCTCTCATGCCAGATAGCAGCACTATCATTGGCTCTCATTCTATCAATATAAGCACTGGTGGAAAGAATAAATAAGTTCTTCACCCTCCTCCCAACATGAGCAACATCAGCCTTCACTGCTAATACGTTGCGAAGGAACCTCACGTCTGTTGGCCCAAACAGAACGTGATACCCAGCGTCCACCGCATTGGTCACCGAGAAGAGGTTCTTCTTCATGCCCGACACGTGATACACACTCCTTAATGTGAGTGGCCCCTGATCACTACCCAAAGACACGACCCCCTCTTTCTCTACTGCATAAACAGTATTATCAGCAGTGATAATAGCTTCATTACCTGAGTACGCCTGCATGGAGGTGAACTTCGACTTGTCTCCGGTGAGGTGATGACCACACCCGGAGTCCACGATCCACTCGTCGTTGAAGTCCTCAGCAGACAAGGCCCGGACACAAGTGCCCGTCATAAAGGCTCCGCCCCATTCTGCTTCTTCACTTCTCGAGCAAGCTTCCTCCTTTCCCGCAGCATGCCCAGGCTGCAGTTTGACCTTGTAGTCCCGCTTGAAGTGCACTCGCTGATGACACCGGTAGCACTTCAGATTCTTCTTCCAGTCCTTAGGAGCATTGCTCCTCTCCGACTGATATGAAGTTGAAGTCTCCTTCTCACCAACGACCTGCACCTTCTTCTTCTTCCCTTCCCATCCTTTCTTCTTACCTGAGAAGAGAGCTTCGCTGCCTTCCTGATTCAGGTTCACTCCAGCCATCTGTCTTGCCAAGCTCTCCTGCGATGCAAGCAGATTCTCCAGCTCCAGCAAAGACAGCTGAGTAGCCCACCCTTGAACAGATGTGACAAAGGCCACATACTCCTTCCGCAAGCCACGGATAATGTGCCTTTTCATCTTAGCCTCAGAGATAGGCTCATCAGGATCCAGTGCCGACAGCTCAGCACACAAGCTCTTCATCTTTAAGAAGTACTTGGAGATGGAAAGGTCTCCCTGAGTTGCCCTGGCCAACTCATTTTCCAGGAACTGAAGACGCGCCATATTCTTCCTATTGAACAACTCATCAATGGTTGTCCAAATATCAGCAGCCGACACACATCCAACGATGTGATCAAACAGTTCTGGAGACACGACTCTCTTCAGAATGAACTCCGCCTTAGCATTTGTTCTTCTCCAGAGCCTAACCTGCTCAGTAGTACCGAACGCAGCAGTCACTTCCTGTCTGTCGTCACCACCGACGACTTCCCACAGCTCCTCGCCAAGAAGATAACTCTTCATGCACGACTTCCACTTCTTGAAGTTAGGCGGCGTTAAGAGTTCAATGCCCAGACCTCTTGCAAAACTCCCTTCCATTGCAACACCTGTTGGCACCCTTTCAGAAGCTCCGAGCAACAACACAGGTTGAGCACCACTCAAGCACTGAGTAACAACGCTGGTTGACTTCCGCTTACGCAACTAAACCTGGCTCTGATACCATGTTAAATTTTCTCAACGTGGTCAGCAAGATAGCCCAAACGCCAAATTAATATCTTCGGAACTACCCAGTTCTCACGTTGAACCAGCGGAAAACCAAGGAACAAGGGTTAATCCCAACAAACAATGGAAGCACAAGCAGGTATTTTATACATTCACTTCTTTACAACACGGGGCATACATAGCGAGACATGATTTCGCTAGTATAACAGTTGTAAACAGAAAGCACCAAAAAACAAGCCGGGCGGACAGCACCGGAGTCCGCCGAGACCGCGAGGTCGCCGAGGTCGCTGAGTCCGCTGAGATCGCCCGCACTTAGCTGCAATCCGCCAAATAGCCACGGAGTCCGCCGAAGCTGCGAGGCCGCACGGACACACCGTTATTCGTCTCCTGCTGAGGCTGAACTGAGGAACACCCCCTACCCGTGTTGGGTACATTGGTCAAATGTACCTGATTTGAAAAAGCCTCACCCAACTCAATGATATACATCATAATGTATTTGATGTATGTTGAGTTTACTTGTGCAGGTTAAGTAATCACTGGACTGAAGCAAAAAGTTTCTAAGTCCATGTGTCGACACCTAGAGGGAAAGTGTCGACACTTAAGAAGACTTGTGTCGACACCCAGACAAGCAGTGTCGACACTTGGAGTCATTGTGTCGACACCTGGGATGCAGAGTCGACACCAGACAGAAAGTGTCGACACAAGGAGCTGTGTCGACACTCAGTGAAGAAAAGTGCAGTAAAGCTGTGTCGACACAAGGAGCTGTGTCGACACCCAGTGAAGCTGTGTCTACACCAGAAAGTGTCGACACTTGGAGCTGTGTCGACACTCAGCAAAAGTCTGCAGAGACTAAGTTAAAGTGTCGACACTCAGAACAATGTGTCGACACTCAACAGAAGAGTCAGCACTTGAAGTATGTGTCGACACCCAGCACAATGTGTCGACACACAACCAGAAGAGTCAACACATGAAGTAAGTGTCGACACCCAGCACAATGTGTCGACACACAACCAGAAGAGTCAACACATGAAGTAAGTGTCGACACCCAGCACAATGTGTCGACACACAACCAGAAGAGTCAACACATGAAGTAAGTGTCGACACCCAGCACAATGTGTCGACACTCAGCTGAAGACTCTACACTTGAAGAAAGTGTCAACACATGGAGCTGTGTCGACACTTAGCAAAGAACAGAATTATCAACAAAATATTCTAAGTACAAGTGTCGACACTAAGGGAATGTGTCGACACTCAGCTGAAGTCTCAACAGAAGAATCAAGTGTCGACACAAGGAGCTGTGTCGACACTCAGCAAGTATCAACATAGAAGACTATGTGTCAACACCAATAAGTAGTGTCGACACTTGACAGATTCAACACAAGAAGTTATGTCGACACAAAGGTGATGTGTCGACACTTAGAAGAATTCAGCTAAAAATAGAAGATCAAGTACTTGTGTCGACACTCAATTTCAGTGTCGACACTTGAAGAAGAATCTGTGTCGAGACAAACAAGGAGTTGTGTCGACACCTTGTAGACTTGTGTCGACACTTACACAGCATGTGTCGACACTTGGTCTATAAGTGTAGACACTTAAAGACAGAAAGTCTCGACACTTTCAGACAGTTAGAGATTTTCAAGAAATGACTGGATGACTTGACAGCTGCCGTTCCAGCCGGTCTACAGCACCTGTCAGAGATGTCAGAAGACAGTTATGAACCGGACCAGCCGGTTACCATGAAGAAGGCCTATAAATAGGCACATACAGTTTACAGAAACTGTTTATCACATTGTTGAAGAACAAGTTATTAAAGTGGTACACAGAGTATCAACACAAGAAGATCTAGCTGTCCAAGTGAAGATCTAAGAAGTTGGAGAGAGAGGGCTCCATCCAAGAAATCAGCCTTTGGAACTAGGCTGAGAAGAAGGATTCAGATTCATTCTGGATCTTAAGTGGCAGAGGTCAAGGATCAACTGCAGGAGGATTCATTCTTATTCAGTTCTACTCAAGAAGCTTTGAAGAAAGCTAAGTCAGATTGAATCCAGCTGAGTTCTTCCAAGAACTCATCAAGAAACTCTCAACTCCCCTCTTTTATTTCTGAGTTGTTGAGTTAATATTTGTAATACATTTTTAACTTGTAGGATCCTTTGGATCTGAGTGAATTGTAAGCCTATAATTATAAAGGCTGAGGGTAGGGCTTGAGAGCCTGAGTGTAGGAGATTGAGATCTCTGAGTGTAGGCCTTGTTGGCTGAGTGTAGGCCTTTGGGGCTGAGTGTAGGCCTTGGTTGGCTGAGTGTAGGCCTTTGTGGCTGAGTGTAGGCTTTGGGATAAAGCTGAGTTGTAGGGCCTTGGGCCTGAGGTGTAGGAACCAATTTGGGTTCTGAGACAGTGGAGGAGTTTGGCCGAATCTAGTACACTGCTAGATATGCGAAGGGGGAAAGTGGATGTACCCATATCTTTGGGAACCACTATAAACCACTGTGTCTGCTGTACTGTGCTGTGATTGTTGCTGTGTATACTGTGTTTGCTGTGATAAAATAGTTAGAAATCTGTGATATTAACTGATTGCTGCCATTAAAGTGTAAAAAGGTTTAGGTCACCTATTCACCCCCCCGCTAGGTGTTTAGGTACCATATCTTTCAAGTGGTATCAGAGGCAGGTTCCTCAAAAAGGACTAACAGTCTGAGGAGATCCTGTTTGGCAGATTCAGTGTAAGGCAAAACACAGATTCAGGAAATTCAAGAAAATCAAGAAACATGGGTTCCTCTGAGAATCACAAGGAATTGGGTTCCATGAAATTACCCATATGCAGGAAAGAGATCTTTGGGATCTGGAAGGAAAGGGTAAGGCTGTTTATGGAGGCCTCAGACCCTAGAATCTACATCACAGTAAAGGAAGGGCCTTATGTGCCCATGAAGATTTCAGTTTTAGATGCAAATCAGAGAACTCCATAGGATTTCTCTGAGATGACTAAGGATGAGATTGTCCTAGCCACAATGGACAAGAGGGCACAAAACATTATAGTGAGTGTCATAGATGATGCAACATTTCAGAATCTTATACACTGTAAGACAGCCAAGGAGATGTGGGACACTCTTATAGTGTATATGGAAGGATCTGAAGAAGTAAGACAAGATAGAAAATCCTTGCTAAATCAGGAGTATGAGAGTTTTAGACAAGGAAAAGGTGATAGCATAACTGAGTGCTACAAGAAGTTCTACAGAATAGTGATTGAACTCATGTCTTATGGAAGAGAGTTCAGTAACTATGAACTAAATGATAAGTTCCTAAGGTCCCTAACCAAAGATTGGGACACCAAGATCTGTGTCATAAGAGAAATGACTAAGTTGGGGGAAATTCCTCCTCCTACACTGTTTGGCAAGTTATTGTCTTATGAAATGCAATTGACAGTGAGGAAAGAGGAGGAGAAGTCAACAAGAATTGAACACAAGGAAAGATCAGTTGCTTTCAAGACAGAAGTCCCCAGAAAGTGCAGGAATAAGTCATCAACTCCACCTCCAGAGGTAGTTGAATCAGAATCAGATGAGTCAGTCAGCACAAAGACTGAGAGCAGTGAAAGTGATGAAGACTTTGCTGCCTTCACTAGACACTTTCAGAAATTCTTGAAGAAGAAACAGTGGAGGTCAAGACCTTCTACTTCAAAGGGAAAGGAAGTCTTTTATCAGGAGAAAAAGCCTTCAAAGAAAGACAGGAAGAGGACAAAGTCAAGCAAGGCAACTGGTTCAAAGATAGTGTGCTATTGCTGCAATAGACAGGGCCATGTTATTGCAGATTGTCCTGAGAAGAGAAAGAATCTGGTGACAGGAAAAAGGCTCACTTCAAAGGCAAGAAAGAGAAGTCTTTTGTAGCCAAGAAGGAGAAGACTCTATCAGATATCTCTTCTTCAGAAACTGAGTCTGAGGCTGAAGCCTACATAGGGCTGTTTGCTGAAGAAGAAGAGGAAGAATTCATGCAGTTAATGGAGTCTATTTATGAACAAGAAGACTGTCAATGCCAAGGGCTAATGGCTTTGACTGAGAGTGACAAAATCCTGGAGCAGCCAGGACCCAGTAAGGTACAAGGTTCAACTCTAAGTTCAGTTTCTTGTTCTAGTACAGAATCAGATTCATCATCATCAAGTGATGAGAATGTATCTGAGTCTGAGGATGATATTCATCAGCTTATAGATGAATATAAGGTACTGTTGCAAGCTTACAAGAAAAGCAAGTCCCTAGACAAAAGTCAGGCAAAGGAAATTGCTGATCTTAAAGCTGCTGCAACAGATTTTGAGAAGCAATTTGATCAAAAGCTGAATGAGATAGCCAGGCTGAAACACATAACAGTGATTCAGATGGGGACTATCACCTTTAAGAATGATCAAATTAAGAGTCTGGAGATCAATCTTCAGAAAGAGAGAGAGCTTGTTGCTAGGTTTTCTAAACCTAAGTCAGTGCTACCTTTAATTGATGATTTTGTTCATCATAAAGGCAAGGCTGGACTGTGCTTTACTAGACCTGCAAGGACTGAGCAGTCCAAGTCTAAGTCCAAGGGCAAAGCCCCAACATTCAACAAGTCTGCTGTAGATAAGACAGCAAAGGCTGTACCTAAGCAAAGGTACAATAAGTTTGAATGCTGGTGCTGTGGCAAGGTTGGCCACTTTGCAGTGGACTGTTGGCACAATGTTAGTGCCAAAGTGAGTAGCAAGCTACCTGGTGGAAAGCCAGTAGGTAGTTTTGTCAAGTTGCAGACTAACAAGTACCAAGGACCCAAGAATTCTTTGGGTTCTAAGGTTCATTAATCTGTTTTGCAGGTGAGTCCAAGTGGCCATACCCCAACATGGTACTTGGACAGTGGATGTTCCAGACATATGACTGGAACAAGAGGATTACTAAAGGACTATATTCCAGTAAAAGATGGTCCAAAAGTAACCTTTGGTGGTTCTGAAAAAGGAATCATCAAAGGATTTGGTAACATTTCTACAAACTTAGTTACTATTACTCAAGTGGCTTATGTTAAAGGGTTGAAACACAACCTAATAAGTATAAGTCAATTAAGTGATGTATGGTATGACATCTCATTTGTTAAAAATGGTTGTCATATCAAGAGGTCAAGTGATCAAGAGATCATTTTGACAGGTTATAGGAAGAGGAATGTCTACTGCATAGACATTATGGTTGAGAACAATGGTTCTCCAGTTTGTCTTGTAGCTGATGAGACAGTCTCTCATTGTGTCAAATGGCACAAGAGGCTTGCCCATCTTAACTACAAGACTATTAGCAAACTCTTTAGCAAAGAGTTAGTGAGGAATGGTCCTCAAGTTAAGTGTGTTAAAGATGGTATTTGCTCAGCTTGTCAAAAGGGCAAGCAGACTAAATCCACCTTTAGAAGCATAGAAAACAAAGATGCTGTGAGGTGTTTATACCTCTTGCATATGGATCTCTTTGGTCCAATGCCAGTTCACAGCTTAGGTAGGAAGGTCTATACCTTTGTAGTTGTAGATGTCTACTCAAGGTTTTCCTGGGTGTTCTTCTTAAGACAGAAATCTGAAACACCTAGTGTCTTCTATAGCTTTGTCAAGCAAATTCAGAATGAACTAAATAGTACAGTGGTCAAAATTAGAAGTGACCATGGTACTGAATTTCAGTCTGATAGCATGACAAAACTGTGTGAAGACTTTGGGATATTTCAAGAATTCTCTTCACCTAGAACACCTCAGCAAAATGGCATTGCTGAGAGGAAGAATAGAACCTTGATAGAGGCTGGTAGGACCCTACTAAGTGATACATCACTGACAGAATATTTCTGGGCTGAAGCAGTTAACACTGCATGCCATGTTATAAATAGGGCTACCATCACTAAAAGGCTTAACAAGACCCCCTATGAAGTTGTGAAAGACAGGAAACCAAACCTATCCTATTTTAGGATCTTTGGTTGCAAATGCTTCATACTTAACAATGAGAAGTCTTACTTAACTAAGTTTGCTGCCAAGTCGCAAGAGGGAATTTTTGTTGGGTACAGCAATAATAGTAAGGCTTATAGAGTCTACAACTTGACTACACAAGTTGTAGAAGAATCAGTGCATGTAGTTTTTGATGAGACTAAACTTATTAATAATGAGTTGTCTAGTAGTGTATGCAGCCCCACAGGTTTGATAAAGAAAATGGACAAGCTTACTATAGAAGAAGTGCCTGCTGCAAGACAGCAAGTAGAAGACAGTAGCTGTTGTCCAGGGGAAGAACTACATGTGCCAATTGCTGAAGAAATACAAGGAGTACAGCATGATGCAGATGCTGAAGTGGTTCAACCAGAAGTAAGGTTGCCTCCAGCCAACAGGCATCTAAGAGATCATCCAATAGAGCAGATTATTGGAGATCCAAGACAAGGAGTACAAACCAGGAGTAGAAACATGAATGCAGCAATCTACTCCAGCTTTCTATCACAAGTTGAACCTAAGAAGTTTGAAGAAGCAATACAAGATCCACAATGGACTGAAGCAATGCAAGAAGAGCTTAATCAGTTCAAGAGGTGCAAGGTCTGGGAATTAGTTCCTAAACCTAAAGACCACAATGTAATAGGAACTAAGTGGATCTACAGGAATAAGATTGATGAACAAGGGGTCATCATTAAGAATAAGGCTATACTGGTTGCTAAAGTATATAGGCAAGAAGAAGGTATTGATTTTGATCAAACCTTTGCTCCAGTAGCCAGACTGGAAGCCATAAGGATGTTCTTGGCCTATGCAACCTATCAAGGATTCAAGGTTTACCAAATGGATGTCAAGTCAGCATTCCTAAATGGTAATCTTAAGGAAGAAGTCTATGTGGAACAGCCTTCAGGTTTTGTTGATCCAACTCTACCTCATCATGTCTATAGACTTAGGAAAGCTTTATATGGGTTAAAGCAAGCCCCTAGGGCTTGGTATGAAACTCTATCTAGTTTCCTCATTGAGAACAAATTCTCAAGGGGGAAAATAGATAAGACTCTATTTCTTAGGGAATCTAGAGGCAAAGTTATACTAGTCCAAATATATGTAGATGACATTATATTTGGGTCTACTGAAAGCAGCCTTTGCAAAAAGTTTGCAAAACTTATGCAAGGTCAGTTTGAGATGAGTAGTATGGGAGAGCTGAAGTTTTTCTTGGGTCTCCAAGTTAAACAGACTGAAAGTGGTTTATCCATTTGTCAGTCCAAGTTCACCCTAGAACTCATAAGGAAGTATGGTATGGATTCATCCAGTACCATGAAGACTCCTATGGGGTCAAGTATGTCTCTTAGCAAGGATGATGCAGGGAAACCTGTAGATGAAACCTTGTATAGAGGGATAGTTGGCTCCCTATTATACTTGACTGCTAGTAGACCTGACATCATGTATGCTACATGTGTTTGTGCCAGGTATCAAGCCTGCCCTAAAGAGTCTCATTTGACAGCAGTCAAAAGAATATTGAGATATCTAAAGGGCACTCCCTATCTAGGCCTCTGGTACCCTAGGAATGGAGATTTTGATCTAACAGGTTATTCAGATGCAGACTTTGCAGGATGCAAAGAGGATAGAAAGAGCACTACTGGAACCTGTCAATTCCTAGGTGGGAGACTAATTTCATGGAGTAGCAAGAAGCAAACCAGTGTGGCTATCTCCACTGCAGAGTCAGAGTATGTGGCTACAGGAAGTTGCTGTGCTCAACTTCTGTGGATACAACATCAGCTAGAGGACTATGGATTTCAGGTAAGTAGAACTCCACTTTTCTGTGATTCTACAAGTGCTATTTCAATAGCTAATAACCCTGTATCTCATAGTAGAACTAAACATATTGAAATTAAATATCATTTTCTTAGGGAGCATGTAGAAAGAGAAGATATTTTACTTGAATATGTTAAAACTGATAATCAAATAGCTGATATGTTTACTAAGCTCCTAAAAGAAGCTAAGTTCAATAGATTCAAAATTGAACTAGGAATGATAAACTTAGAGTAAGTTTACTAAATTGAAAATGGCTAAGTAAAAAGGTGTCGACACATAGACAAGTCTATGTCGACACAGAATAGTGGTGTCGACACTTCAGGAAAAAGGTGTCGACACATCCAGGATGTTGGTGTCGACACTTCAGAATGTTAGTGTCGACACATGACAAGTAGGTGTCGACACATCCAATATGGTGTCGACACTTATGTTTTACTCAGAATTTACTAAGTAAAGTCTCGACAAGTGTCGAGTTATGTTGTGTCGACACATAAACAAGTGTCGAGACATTATAAGTCAGTGTCGACACTTATTGCCAGTGTCGACACATTTTAAGTTAGCTGTCCCGCCTGTTCATCTTCAAAATCAGAAAGGTATAAATAGGGTTCTGTCTTTGTTTGTCGACACGCTTTCAAAGTTTCGAGACCAAAACTACTGTGTCGACACCTCTCTTCTCTCAAGACAAATTCTACAAACCCTAATGGCACCTAAGCTTGAGGAGAACGTTAACGAAGGATATGAGCTAGTGCGCGGCGCCTTCAACGATGTTGATCAAGAAATCAAGGCAGTAGTAACCCTAGTCGCCGATTCTGGGTTAGAGTACTTAGTTTCAGAACCTACTAAGATATGGAAGAAGGAGGTTCTTGAATTCCTCAATGGAGCCAAAGTAGATGAGTCTGGATACAGAATCAAATCCAGAGTTCATGGAACGAAGGTCAAGGTATCACCAAAGAGCTTGAGGAAGGTGCTCCAGCTACCAAGAACTCCAGATGAAGAAGAAATTACTGCATCCAAGACCAGGGAAGCTCTTACCTGGTGTGGACTTGATCCAAAGATGAAGCTAGGTTCAGTTTTCAACAGAAAAGGCATGAATAATTAAGGAAAGTTCATGTCTGAGATAGTGGGAAAGGTCTTACTCAGTAAGCCAGGAGGGCATGACAGAGTGTCTGCCTCCATGTTCAATATAATGACAAGAATTATCTTCACTATAAGAACTGATTGGTCAGTAATAGTATTTGACAAGATCAAGGAAAGTCTGAAGAAGCCCAATCTGGGCAGAATCTTAAGTCTCTACCTAGCTGGTACCATACCAGAGGTAATGAATACTGCTGCAGGCAGCAAGATAAATCATATGAGGAAGATGGATCAAAGGATCTTTTCAAGATGGGACAGGGTGTTGTCAAAGGACATGCCAACCCCTGAGAAGACAGTTACTGAGAAGGAGATTCCTCCAAAGAAAAAGAGAAAAACTGCTCCAGTGGCACAAGAGTCCTCCAGCAGTTCTGAAAGTGAAGAACAAGTTGTCTTCACTCCAGATGAGCATGAGAAAGAGCCTGCTGAAAAGACTCCTGCTCCTCAAGAGGCTGCTGAGATCCAGGGAGAGCTGCCTCAAGCTAGCCCCATCCACAAGGATCACAGCCAGGGGGAGCCTCCAGTTGTAGAAGAACCCTCTACACTGGCCAGTGAGCAAGCCACCACCATCATACAAGAGGTACTCACTGAACTACACACTTTAGATTTTATTATAGAAGATGCTGATTTGTCTGATGTTAATCAGCATACTCAGCTGAATAATCAAGAACCAGATGTTGTTATAAAAGACACTTCTGTTGTACTAGAAGTGGTTCCTGATCTAGTGGTTGAAGAGCCCAGAATTTCTCCTACTCCATCACCACAAGAATACACCATGGAAGATTTGTTCCTCAATCTGGATCAAGCAGATTTTGATAAGGAAACTGATGATGCTGCTGTTGAGGGGGAGAAGGTACAAGTTCTGGAAGAGCCTATAAGGCCAGAAACTGAGAAAGCTCCAGTTGAACAATCTGAGAAGCCTTCAAGCCCTAAGGACAGAGTTGACATAACCAGCTCCTCAGAGTCTGAAGATGAGGAGGCTGCAAGGGCTAAGAAAAAGAAACTTTATGTCTTTAGGAGAAGAAGCCAGAGTTACAAGAAGGCTCTCCAAACAGTTGCACCACAGCCTATAATTCAACAAGCCCCAGCCATTGATTATAGTGCACTGATGGTGGCAATGCAAATCAAGTTGGATGAGCAAAGGCAGGCCATAGAGAAGTATGTAGATGAAGGGCAGAAGTCATTACAGTTTGATCTTGCTCAGGATATCAAGTCTATAAGGTTTGAAATGAACCTTAACAAGAAGGAGATGACTGAATGCTTCCACAAAGGTGGAAATGCAGTGGTGTATTTGGCAACACACCAAGAGAAGATCAAAGCACAGGTAGATGATATAGTATTGAAGCAAGGATATGTTCTTGAAAATCAACTAAGGATGAATGACAACTTGACTGCTTCTCATAATGCTATAGTCACTGAATTGAAGAACAAGGCTGTTGAACCTTCTACATCTACTGTTGCTGCTAAAGCTGATTTTGATAAAGTATTTCAAGAAGAACTTTCTGCTGTAAAGACTGCTATCCAAGACTCCCAGAAAGCTATATCTGCTCAACTTCAAAAGCTCAAACCATTCTTTAAAGAGGGAATCAGATACTTGGATAGTCAAATCAGATTTCAAAAGGATGATGTCAGAGATCATATGGCTAGAGAAGTCATAAAGGGGGAGAGAGTTTTAGTCAAAGCTAGCTCTGATCATGCCAAATGGATATCTAATTCCATCAGAGCTACATTGGGCTATCCTCCACTCTGTGATGATGACAATGTTGCTGAATTTGGGATTCAAACTACATATCTTGGAGGTGAGCAACCAGAGGTAGCTCAAGTGATTTATCCTCCACCAGATTTTGACATGGTGCAAGCTGATATTCACCACATGTATAGCCCAACTGAAGGGAAGTCTAATGTTATTCTGGAGAAAGTAGTTCAGCCTATTTCTGAAGCTCTGCAAGAGGCACTACAGAAAGAGGAAGAGACAAGACTGTCTAAGAAGAGGTTTAGGGAACAAGCAGAACAAAGGCCAGACTTTGAACAGTGGAGCCCTACCTCTAGAAACATAATTTTAACTGCCTGGAAAGCTGCCAAGGATAACACTCATGACAGGAACAAATGGTTCTCTAAAGCTGAATGGAGAAAGCATGAATCAAGACAAGTGGTCATTGTTCAATTCAGAAGGAAGGCAAAGATGGGAAGTACTTTCCTAAGCCATATCACTATTTTGAGAGGCAGAAGATCAAAGCTGAAGAGCTCAAAAAGAAAGATCTAAAAGGCAAGAATCCTGCTGATGCTGAAACTGTTGATGCCCCTGTCAAAGCTCAAGTTCAAGCTGGCAAGGGAATAGTTATCAAGGAACCTGACAAGAAATAGATTAAGAATTTACTTGAAGATTATTTTGTAATCTTTTAAATGTAAAACATTTTTGTAAACTACTGAAAATGTATAAGACAAATGTTAGAACAATATATGATCAATATATTTCATGGTTGTTCTGTGAATGTGTCTATTTCTTATTTGTTCTGTGTTGATGTATGTGTATACATGTGTGAATTAATACATGTTTATGTTTACCCTGCTGAATATAACCTACTTTACATCATTTTGTAATTTTTAATTATGAATGGTGTATATCATTGACTAAGGGTTATGACTTCTCCAAATAGGGCGAGATTGTTGGGTACATTGGTCAAATGTACCTGATTTGAATAAGCCTCACCCAACTCAATGATATACATCATAATGTATTTGATGTATGTTGAGTTTACTTGTGCAGGTTAAGTAATCACTGGACTGAAGCAAAAAGTTTCTAAGTCCATGTGTCGACACCTAGAGGGAAAGTGTCGACACTTAAGAAGACTTGTGTCGACACCCAGACAAGCAGTGTCGACACTTGGAGTCATTGTGTCGACACCTGGGATGCAGAGTAGACACCAGACAGAAAGTGTCGACACAAGGAGTTGTGTCGACACTCAGTGAAGAAAAGTGCAGTAAAGCTGTGTCGACACAAGGAGCTGTGTCGACACCCAGTGAAGCTGTGTCTACACCAGAAAGTGTCGACACTTGGAGCTGTGTCGACACTCAGCAAAAGTCTGCAGAGACTAAGTTAAAGTGTCGACACTCAGAACAATGTGTCGACACTCAACAGAAGAGTCAGCACTTGAAGTATGTGTAGACACCCAGCACAATGTGTCGACACACAACCAGAAGAGTCAATACATGAAGTAAGTGTCGACACCCAGCACAATGTGTCGACACACAACCAGAAGAGTCAATACATGAAGTAAGTGTCGACACCCAGCACAATGTGTCGACACACAACCAGAAGAGTCAACACATGAAGTAAGTGTCGACACCCAACACAATGTGTCGACACACAACCAGAAGAGTCCACACATGAAGTAAGTGTTGACACCCAGCACAATGTGTCGACACTCAGCTGAAGACTCTACACTTGAAGAAAGTGTCGACACATGGAGCTGTGTCGACACTTAGCAAAGAACAGAATTATCAACAAAATATTCTAAGTACAAGTGTCGACACTAAGGGAATGTGTCGACACTCAGCTGAAGTCTCAACAGAAGAATCAAGTGTCGACACAAGGAGCTGTGTCGACACTCAGCAAGTATCAACATAGAAGACTATGTGTCTACACCAAGAAGTAGTGTCGACACTTGACAGATTCAACACAAGAAGTTGTGTCGACACAAAGGTGATGTGTCGACACTTAGAAGAATTCAGCTAAAAATAGAAGATCAAGTACTTGTGTCGACACTCAATTTCAGTGTCGACACCTAAAGAAGAATCTGTGTCGAGACAAACAAGGAGTTGTGTCGACACCTTGTAGACTTGTGTCGACACTTACACAGCATGTGTCGACACTTGGTCTATAAGTGTCGACACTTAAAGACAGAAAGTCTCGACACTTTCAGACAGTTAGAGATTTTCAAGAAATGACTGGATGACTTGACAATTGCCGTTCCAGCCGGTCTACAGCACCTGTCAGAGATGTCAGAAGACAGTTATGAACCGGACCAGCCGGTTACCATGAAGAAGGCCTATAAATAGGCACATACAGTTTACAGAAACTGTTGATCACATTGTTGAAGAACAAGTTATTAATGTGGTACACAGAGTATCAACACAAGAAGATCTAGCTGTCCAAGTGAAGATCTAAGAAGTTGGAGAGAGAGGGCTCCATCCAAGAAATCAGCCTTTGGAACTAGGCTGAGAAGAAGGATTCAGATTCATTCTGGATCTTAAGTGGCAGAGGTCAAGGATCAACTGCAGGAGGATTCATTCTTATTCAGTTCTACTCAAGAAGCTTTGAAGAAAGCTAAGTCAGATTGAATCCAGCTGAGTTCTTCCAAGAACTCATCAAGAAACTCTCAACTCCCCTCTTTTATTTCTGAGTTGTTGAGTTAATATTTGTAATATATTTTTAACTTGTAGGATCCTTTGGATCTGAGTGAATTGTAAGCCTATAATTATAAAGGCTGAGGGTAGGGCTTGAGAGCCTGAGTGTAGGAGATTGAGATCTCTGAGTGTAGGCCTTGTTGGCTGAGTGTAGGCTTTTGGGGCTGAGTGTAGGCCTTGGTTGGCTGAGTGTAGGCCTTTGTGGCTGAGTGTAGGCTTTGGGATAAAGCTGAGTTGTAGGGCCTTGGGCCCGAGGTGTAGGAACCAATTTGGGTTCTGAGACAGTGCAGGAGTTTGGCCGAATCTAGTACACTGCTAGATAGGCAAAGGGGGAAAGTGGATGTACCCATATCTTGGGGAACCACTATAAACCACTGTGTCTGCTGTGCTGTGCTGTGATTGTTGCTGTGTATACTGTGTTTGCTGTGATAAAATAGTTAGAAATCTGTGATATTAACAGATTGCTGCCATTAAAGTGTAAAAAGGTTTAGGTCACCTATTCACCCCCCTAGGTGTTTAGGTACCATATCTTTCAACCCGCCTGATGCCGGCGGACAGGTTATTGAAGCTGGCAAAGATGAAACAGAGCTGACAAGCCGCAGAGCGACCTCCTGCTGAATCCGCAGAGACCGCACACTTCCAAGTACTTGACCGAAGTCATAGCCAAACTCCTGGCTCCTTGAAGCAAACCGCGCGACCTGCACACAACAAACGTCAGCACTGAAACAATCCGCGCGGACAGACAAACTGAGACCGCAGCTCCTTGCCCAACCCAACTTATTGTTCACTCAAGTTACTATAGACCTGCCAGGGGGTCCTATTTATAGGCGAGGTGAGGATTGTGGTCACCGCCCTAGAGATAGAGACACCGCCCCAGCCCGCGCGATAGCAAAACACCGTCTGCCGAGTCCGCAAGGACTTAGCCGGATACCAAGGAAAACCGCCAGGAACAAGGCAACATTGGTGAACCATCTCCAGTCCGCCCAGGCTATGCGGACAAGGCATCAGCCCGCAAAGCTTCCGGCCACTGCAGGACAGCAACCCCCTTCAATGGCTGTCCGCACCAACCCGAGGCAGTCCGCAAGACTCACACCTCAATCTGCGACAAGTCCACGACCAAAGGCAGATAGCAACAGTCCGCCCGGTCACAGCGGACTTGGCGGATACCGCGGACACCATGGTCTTGGCACAGAGTGACCAAGTCCAAAACCATCAAAGCCCAATGCGAGCATGGCGGACATAAACTCCCGTCTGCCAAACACCCTAGCACAGACCGCCACCAGTCCGCGAGCTCCTCGCACTCCTGTCCAACGCAGCAACCATCTCCAGACTCCAAAACCAGTCCGCCAATCGATCTCCACAGCAAGGCACCTGCTGTAACACCAGAGCTCGACAAGGCCTCAGCCAAGCTCTAAGCTCAGTCCGCAACAGCCCACACCACGGACACATCAGTCCGCAAGCTTCCCGCGGACACGAGCCAAACCGCCTATCAGCACAAGCTTGCACCACGGTCACTGAGCAATGCACCAGTCCGCAAGCCTCTCTATCCGTAGATACCAGGCCGCACAGTCCGCGGACTCCATGCAAACAACCCGCTCAGAAGACAGCCGACTTTCACTAGACTTTCCACCAGGCCGCACATCACAGTCCGCCCAGTCCGCCTAGTCCGCCAATGCTATCCGCCCAGGCCGCCCGGCCTGTCCCGTCAACCACTTCCACTTCACAAATTTCAACAAGGACAATGCTGAAGAAGTTCGGCACCAAGAGCGTTCACCTCTTGCTAAGCAGCACCAATAGTCATCGTGGGACGAGTAAATAGATCAGCATATAGAGTGTATATATGTGAATTATGAGCTCCCTTGGAGTATAAAGCAGCAAGATGCAACTAAGCAGCCTTAACTTTCTCATCATGTCGAATGATAGGAAGGCATTCATCAAAAAGGTTATTTGCAAGCCATGTACGGACTAAAGCATCACTTTTGCCCCTATCATCAAATGCAGTAGAGCTACGAGGAGGAGGGACATTAGTAAGATAATGACATCTGTGTTGAGGCCGTAAGAAATAAGTGAAGGAAACACTCCAATCCAGATAATTGGGACCAGTGAGCTTGGACGCAGTTCCATGATTGGCAGAAGAAGTAGAAATAGAAGTAGAAATAGTAGGAAGAAGAGTGGAGGAAGAAAAGGTTGGAGTGTTCATAGACAAACCGCACGAACAGAACAAGAGACCGCGTTAACAGAGCAAGAGGCCATAAGAAGGTAGCAAACCGCGGGAAGGCGAGAAGTAAAGAGAGAGGTCATGGAAAAGGGATGACCTGAAAAAATGAGGGTGGCAAGAAAAAAGAGAGACTGCAAAAAGGAAACAATGAAAAGAAGAGAGAAGGAGAAGAGCGTGGTTAAGAAAGAAAACCACAACAAGAGAAGAGCAAAAGGACCACGGGTGGCTAAACAAACAGAGACTGCTTGCACTACAACACGCCCGAGAAAATAGAAATTGGAGCAAATGGACCGATTTGCTTTGATACTATATGAAAATTGGCTAAATAAAGGGGTTTTTTATTTCTCCAAAAGATAAATAATATAAGGGCATTCCCCCCTATTTATATAAAATAGAGAAAGAGAGAGAAAAACAAGAGAGATAGTACCCAATGCCTGTCACATGCGATTAGGCGGACACATAAAAGCAGACTGCATGGACTGTGCAGTAAGACAAACCTAACCGCATGATTACAACTTAAGATGCGAACAAATTTGATCTGGTCTTTATCGGTCTTCAACGAGGAAACTCACTCTGGGGTAATGGTGGCAGTTAAGATAGAGTCTAACCTCCAGACTGCAATTACTAGCACCAGCTGAGCGCCAAACTTAGTTGTGGTAAGCACATAAGACCTCCTGTAACGATTAAGTAGATACTAACCGCTAATTTGCAACTGGGCCACTTTGTTGACCGCCACACCTTGACCTTAATAACTACTAACAGTCAACCTTAGAAAGTCACCAGATTCCTAATCCAAGTTACCAGCCAGCCAAAACACCACGACCAGATCTGCCAGACTGTCGTGACTTAGTTGCTAGTCCACCAAATTTGTTCGCCTATTCAGACCGCCATACCACCCATGCTCCATATGTTTTGATAAACTCCATTACATGTGATGTAACACAACTAGACATCCTATGGAGGCAGATCAGTAGGAGTAAACCGACAGATCGCCAAACTTGTCTTCCATTGTTATCTTCCCGACCGCCTAACTTGTCTGTTAGTCCTGTTCGCCAGACTACTAGGACTTCATAGGTTCTGACAACTATGTTCTTATGATTAAGATGACCAAGCCTTCATTATCAAAGTTCATTCCTGTCTATTTCAACATTAAATAGACATATATTATTTTTATTTGAGCTAAAGTCAATTACATAGATATTTTTTTTCTAAAACCAGATAACATTATAGTATCTGTTTTAGTGTTGACTGTTTGACATAGGTTGTGTGAATTCAATTTTATATTCACCATCACATGGCCGACTGATACTAATAAGGTTATGTTTAAGTCTTTCAACATAAGCTACTTTGAAGAAGGTGATATCTCCATTTTTGATCATACCATAACCTTTGGTCTGACCATAATTGGAATCACTAAAAATTACATTGGGACCATTTTTGGTCTTATAATTCTCCAGCAATTCTTTATGTACAGTCACATGTCTAGAGCAACCAGTATCCAAATACCACAGCTGGTTTGTGGAAAGACAGTCTCTTTCCTACACATGGAATCAAACATTAATTGGGATTCATGTTACCTTGGACACACTACTTCTTTTTCAATTATAAGGGGTAATGAAAGTATAAGATGGTTTTTCATAATACCCATTGGGATAAAATAGTGTTGGTCTATTAAACCAGCAGCTTCCAGTTTCATGTCCTTTTATAAACATTTTGTATAAGTAGGATAACAAGAATGTGTTGATGAAAAAATTTTATCTATGGATATGCGTCAAATAGCATTCGACGTAACTTTCCGTATACGTTGATTTGAAGTTGAGGTTTCACATAATTTGCATTGATATGAAGTCGACGCATGTTCCTGACTTGCTGAAACTACTGATCTTTTCTTATTGTCTAATATAGGTTGCTCACCTATAATACATTTTTCCATGGATTCATTTTCTTCATTGAATTTTGTTACACTTTCATAATCATTGTCTAGATTTATAATAGGTTGATTTTCATTAGCTTTAGTAAAAGGTACAGGATTTTTCCATGTTGGTGCATTAGTAATTGTTACTATCCTGTGAGGATCGACACGTAAACCAAGATGATTGAACTTTTTCTTAAGATTCTTTGTAATATTTTTAAGTTGTTGACTCCTTACATTTAAGGAGTCTTCAAAATCTTTTGCCTTTGATAGCTTTTCCTTTAATAAAGTATTTTCTTCTATTAAATCAACTACTTGATTCTTTTGTTTTTATACCTCAATTTCCAACAATTGATCATGTTCAATCTATTCTTTGTCATGTAGATAACTCCTTATTAACTCTATCTCTTTTCTCAATTGTTTAATTTTCTTTTCTGCTTCTAATTGATCCTTTAAAATTTTTTTAAAACATATTTTCTGAAGAGAAATCATTATCATCAAAGCAACTTACTTGATTTTCTTTATTATCTGAATGAGTTTCCAAATACATCAAATAGGTTTCTTCAACTTCTTCACTACTTGATGAAGAATATGACTCTGAACTAGTATCACTATAGGTTTCTGCAATGAATCATTTTTTTCCTTTTTGTTATCCTTTCTCTTTAAATATTTCTTCTGATCTTTTTTATTTGATCTATCCTTCTGTTGATCTGGACAATTAGTTGCTGTGTGTCTGGGTTTTCTGCATGCAAAGTAAATTAACTCCTTATTTGGAGTCTTATCAAACTTTGCTTATTCAAACTCATGTCTCTTCATGTGAAATTTTTTGTCCTCACCCATTTTCTAAATCTCCTGACTAAAAGATTTGACATTTCCTATTCTATAATAGAGGGTTCATCATCAATAGCTTTGAGAGCAATAGATTTGTCTCTAAGTGTATTAACATTCTCCTTTGCTTCTGATTTTGCTCTACTTTTTAGAAGAAGTTCATAAGACTTAAGTTTACCTAACAGTGCATCTGTAGTAATCTCTATGTGACATCTTGATTCTCTAATAGCCCATATTCTAAAATCTCATATACTTGAAAAGCCATGAGAAACTTATATTTATCTCAGTAAGTGATATATCCTTATCCAATTCTTTAAGTTCATTAATGATTATATTAAATCTATCATACATTTCAGCTACAGATTTATCATCTTTCTTTTGAAAATTTTCATACTAAAAAATTAGAAGTGATCTTTTGTCTTTTCTCTCATCATAACTCTCATCAATAATCCTTGATAGTGATTCCCAGATTTCTTTTATTGATTGACATTCTGCTACTTTCTGGAAAACATCATCAAACATTGTTCAAACAAATATATTCATAGTTTTAGAATGTTTGTGTTTTATTCTCTTTTTCTCATCTGACCACTCACACCTAGGCACTGGTTTTGAAGTAATATTTCCTTCCTTTCTGTAAGGAATAAGTGATCCTATAACAATTGAATCAAAAATACCTTCATCAAAAGAATTTATATATAACTTAATTTTGGTTTCCATAATGCAAATTGTTCAAGATTACAAATTGGAGGCCTTGTAAAAGCAAATCCTTTGAAAGTATAAGAAGACATTTTGAATACTATTAATGTAACTATTATGATCTTTATAATCATGGTGTTAATCTTTTCTTGATTAACCTCTTCTAGATTAACCTTTTACTTATTAAAGCTCTGATACCAATTGAAAGAGGAGAACAGTCGACAAAATCCTCAGAGTTTTCTCTAGAGAGCGGTGAACAGAGATTAAAATTTATTTCTATTTTAACTATAATTTTCACAAAATTCGCAGTTATAAAGATTATTAACAAAATTTTAAGCCTAACAATTATAATCGCAACACATCAAATAAACAATCACAAAAAATAAACAATCATAGAAGACACAAGAATTATAATGGTTCCCCCAAAATCTGAGTACATCCACTCTTCTACCCCCTTAGTAGGAATTCACTATCATTGTGGCTGAGTCTTTTGATAAGAAGACTCTAAGAACCAATCTTTAAATTTTTTAATAAGGAGGTCTTGAACTAATACAGCATGAGCCTTTTCTCAAGGAGACTCTCAAAATCTCAAACTGAATCCTTTGAAGAAAGATTCTTAAAACTCTTTTCTCAAACTAAAAGAGAAATAAATAGAGATTAAAAAGTAATATGTAGAAGAGATGATCTTCTTGATGAGTCCTCTCAGTAGAAATTCTGAGAACTTTATGATAATAAGTGAATTTATCTCTAGTACTCTGATGAATCCTTGATTGGGAGAATTTCAAGAATTATAAGTATTTTGATCCAGATGATTCCTTATTCTTCACTGAATCTACTTCTGCACTTGATGAGCCCTAGAGAAGAAGAAGAACTGGCTATCTATTCAGATTCAGAAACAAGATGAAGATCGACTGATTTTCTAGAAGAACTTGTACTGTAGCAGATAAATCATGATCTTCCTGATCTTCTCTATCAATTCCCAATTTTCAAAATCACTTTTCATTTCTTTTTGTAATTAATTATAGTATTTAATCAATTATTATGTTGTCTCAATAGTGTGTATACATATAGGGGAATTTTAGGGCGAAAATCGGTTTTCTCCCCTGTAGGGAGAAAACCAGGATCTAGCCATCCAAATGTATCTTATTTCAAAAGGTGATCAACATGAAAGTTGTAAATCTCATCGATACAAATAACTTTCATGCTAATCACTTTTTGATTTGAGGTCGTCTATGTCTCAGATTTTAGCCCCAAAAAAGTCACGGAATATAGATAAGGATGCCTTATTTTTTGTGGGGCCCAAATCAATGGGGTAAACAGCTTCAAATCAAAAAGTAATCAATCTGAAAGTTATTTGTATTGATGAGATCTATAACTTTTATGTTGATCACTTTTTGAAATAAGAAATATTTGGATGGTCAGATCCCGGTTTTCTCCCTAATGGGGAGAAAACTGGTTCTCCCTCTAAAATTTCTCTCTCTCTCTCTCTCTCTCTCTCTCTCTCTCTATATATATATATATATATATATATATATATATATATATATATATATATATATATATATATATATATATATATATATATATATATATATACACACACACACACACACACACACACACACACACACACACACACACACACACATCTGGCAGAGAATAATCATCTTCTAATGTCTTCAAGGAATGGTTATTTAAATTAAATCTTTCTTGAATAAACTCTGAATTAATCCCCGAAAAAATTCTGTTCAGAACACTAATCGGTGTAACATCAATTTCATATAGTAGTTGCGTCAAACTATAGCTTCATTCTGATTGATTGTCGACTTAACTCCGTAATCGATGTTACGCTGACAATATATCGAATTATGCGCTGATATAAACCTTGAAGTAGCGTCGAATGACTTAATTCTGTTGCTTTGACTTCTAATCATAGTAACATCGTCATTAAGTTGAAGTTGTGTCAACTTCTACTCGACGCATGTTGACATTTCTTGATTTTCCTCTAAAAATCAGTGTGTCTTTATCATGTCCTTTACTCCATTAATATCCTAGGACTTCTAAGATCATATTACCCTCTCTATACATCATGGGTAATTAACCTAGGTTGTAAAATCACTTAAAATAATTTGTTAAGGTAAATCATAAGAGAGTTTCCCAACAGGAATCGTCATTGAGGGCCGAGTTTCGGTTTCCACCACGTGAGAAGGTGATTCAGATCTTGAAGCATTGCAGGGTACCAGTGTCGTAGTTTACTCCTCTTACAATATCATGCATCATGGCGCAGATAGTGTTCTTTTGAGAGCACAGTTCGAGATTCTCATTTGATCTTTGTAGATTGGCATTCAATCTCAGATTACCCTTACATGGAATGATTGTTATGTGGGCATGAAAGACGAGTATATGTCACTTCAAGAGAAACTTCGGGGAGTGGAAAGCTCTCTTTTTGATTTGAGTGGAATGATGAGTATAGAGATTTCCAAATCTCTTTTTGATTATTGGAAACAGTACTCACAATGTTCATGATTTGAATAAATCCTCACAATATATATGAACACATTTGTATTTTATATATTTGTATTCATGTTGTGATGAGACAAGTACATATGTACTCAAGCTCGGCATATGACTAGACTTAGTGTCATCAGACATAATATTGTCAATATAATCTATCATTGAGCAAGACACTGTGTCAACCTTAGTTCTATATTATGTTAGGCTTGGTACTCACCATGAAGAGGATCAAGAAACACATTTTGAAAGCATGGATAAAGAAAGGAATTCAATAAAAGAAGTAAAATATTACTAAGTACAAATTCGACCAGATAGTCTGATCGAATATTCGTAGATTTGACCAGATGGTCTAGTCGAATATCTAGAGGAGACAAGTAGTCATCTAGAAGAAAATAAAATTTCACTATGTATAAATTCGACTGGATATTCAGTAGAATGGAAAGTGGGTCTGGTCAACAGAACAAATGATTCAAGCAGATTTCTGCCTCTATAGAATTTGTTCAAGTATAAATTTGACCAGACGTCTACCCGAAAGAGCGAATATGCTAAAATATGAACAACAAATGAATTTGGTTAACACAAATGAATCATAAATATTCACGAATAAAAAGAATTTGGTTAACTATAAATTCAACCTGACAGATTAAAAGTCATTAGTATTAAAGTCTCTTGAAAGCAAAAAATTTGGCTAAGTACAAAATCAGGCAAAGATCAAGTCACTGCATCATGGCTATTCAGGCTGAAGTACTTAGTGTAAAAGAGATAGTGAAGATTCAGTTGAATCATGAAATCGTGTAGAAGTACCAAGGCAATTAGACTGAATCATAAATGTTCGTACAGAAGCTTCAAGCCGATTCGACTGAATCAACTGCTGAGAAAGTATTACGCTAAATCCACATTCGACTGGAAGAAGAAGATGTATTAAGCAAATTCGGGTAAATGACTTGTGAAGAAGCGCATTCAATTAAGTAAGATTGAATTCGACCTGAAAGGAAGAATTCAACTGGAAAGAAACAATTTGACATAAAAGACAGAATTTGACCTGAAAGAAATAATTCGACCTGAAAGAAGCAATTCGACTTAAAAGATAGAATTAGACCTGAAGAGAAGAATTCGACTGAATCAAGACTGTCAAATCAAATTATTCAAAAAGGCAGAAATTCAAATCACGCGTTGATTTGTCACTTGCTCATTAATGTTGTCGCGGAAAGGTAAAATCAAATCTTCACATCAAGGATATGTATCTCTGACATGCGGTGTACGCCGAGGATTCAACTGTTAATTGATTTCTTATAAATAAGTTACGATGATTTTCGTAAACCCTAATCGACAATGCAAAAACAAAAAGTCAATTACAGAGAAAGCTTTTGCGTCGTCAACTGTCGTAAAAATAAAAAGCTCAAGTATTGTAGAAGATATTTTAAAAAAATAACTTGTTATCTTCTCCAGGAAAAGTTTGTCGATTCAAGTTGTTGTGCACTTCAAATCAGATCTTTAATAGTAGAAGAAGGATACTTGTAAAAAGTAGAACAATTTAGATTGAAGAACTTATTCAACCTCTCCATGAAGATCCTCGTCAAAGCTTTTCTGCTTTAAAGAAGACTATGAGCATTCAAGCGCAATCCTTCAGTCTAGAGAAGTTTTGCTTTCTGTAAAACCTTGTTCCCTATAGGATCTCATCGATATCTGGGCTATAGGATTTCATGAGGAATCTAAGTTGTAGGGTCCTATGTGTCTTGAGTTGTAGGGTTCTGGATAGAACCTGAGGTAGGATTCCTTGAGGGGAATCTGATTTATAGGGTCCGTAGCGGCCTGAGGTAGGAAGCCAACCCGTGCTTCTGATGTAGGATTCCTTGAGGGGAATCTGAGTTGTAAGGTCGGTGCGGCCAGGGGTAGGAAGCCAGCCAATGCTTCTGAGGTAGGATTCCTGCGTGGAATCTAAGTTGTAGGGGATGTGGTCTCTGAGGTAGGATGTTAGCTTTGAGTTGTAGGATTTGAGGATCTGAGTTTGGAGGAGCTTGTCGAAGCTAGCACACTGCTATATAGGCAGAGGAATAAAGTGGACGTACCCAAATCAGGGAACCACTATAAAATCTCTATGTGTTGTGGTTGTATGATTATTTCTATACTGTAGTTTTAAATTACGCATATAGATCTTTAAAAGTTCAATCACCTATTCACTCCCCCTGTAGGTGTTTAGTGACATCCCACGACTAACAAGTGGCATTAAAGGGAGGTTGTTCGAAAAGAGTTTAATAGCTCAAACAGATCTACACTTAGGACTGTCATATCTCACCATGGCTGGAGGTGAAAGCTACAAAGATCTAAGCTCCATGAAGCTTCCCATCTATAGGGAAGATAATTTTGAGATCTAGAAGAAAATGGTAAAACTCATGGTAGTATTTGATCTCAGAATTTATGTTACTGTTGAAGAGAGACCTTTCATTCCCATGAAAGTCTCTTCTATTAATGACAATCTTAGAGTTCCCAAGTTGTTCTCTGAGATGACCAAGGATGATGTTGTTCTGGCTATAATGGATAAAAGGGCCAAGAACATCATTGTCAGTATCATAGATGATATCTTCAAAACCTGATTCACTGCAACACTGCAAAGTAAATGTGGGAGTGTTTGATAGTCTATATGGAGGGCACCGAGGAAGTTAGGGATGACATGAAATCCCTCCTAAATCAGGAATATGAAGCCTTCAGACAAGGAAAAAATGATGGCATAGTTGAATGCTATGAAAAGTTCTTTAAGATAGTCAACGGGTTAAAGACTTATAACAGACAGTTCACTAACTATGGACTCAATGATATGTTCTTGAGATCCCTCAATAAGGAGTGGAATATTAAGATTTATGTCATAAGAGAAATGGGGAATCTGGGAATATTCTTCCCCGGAATCTATTTGGGAAACTGTTATTCCATGAGCTGTAGTTGAACACCAGGAAGGTTGGGGAAGAAAGCAATCATATGCACAATACGAAAAAAACCTATTATTTTCAAAGCTGAAAGCTTCGGGAGAAAAAGAAAGAAGAACCCTTCACCTTGAAGAAGGAATGTTGACACAGAGAGTTTTGATCTCAACACTTCTGAAGCTGAGCTGGCTGATAGAGAACTTGCAGTGTTCTCCAAGCTGTCCAAAAGAATACTAAACAGGAAGAAGCGGTGGAAGAACAAATCTTCCTCTAGCTCCAACTCAAGAAAGCTCGACAACAACTCAGACAAATCGAGGAGAGAGCCAAAGGGGGCAAGTATGCCTATAAATAGAACAAACATGTTAGTACTAACATTATTTGTTATTGTTGCGGCAAGTCTGGGTATGTTATTGATGACTTTCCAGTAAGGAGAAAAGAAGGAAGAGAAGAAAGGGTGAAGAAACACTATAAAGAAAAGAAATCTGAGAAAAGCTTCCTGGCAACAAAAAAAGAGCTGAAGTAAGAATGACTCGAACTCATTTGAGTAAGGAGATGAAGAAGCCCTCATCAGGCTTATTGCTCTATCTAAAGAAGAGGACTATCTTGCTGCCAAGGTGGGCGTCAAAACACCTCTTTCACTATCTGACGGAGAAGATGAAAATGAATTCAGGTGTGGTCTCATGGCCATAATAAATGAGGAAGATCAGGATGACACCAATCCTGATGAGGTAACTGCTAGTGTTTCTTTATCATTATTTGAGTTTGGTTATGAGACTAGTGCTGATACATATGCATGCTCATCATCTGATGATGAGGATGAATCTGAATCTAAGAATAAACTTAATGACATGGTTAACCAATATAGTGCTTTCTTATAAGCACTGAAAAAGAGAAAAAAGACTTGCAAAAATGCAAACTGACAAGATTGAAACTCTGAAACTTACTAAGTCCATGCATGATG
Source organism: Platanthera guangdongensis (assembly GCA_039583875.1). Lineage (NCBI taxonomy): Eukaryota > Viridiplantae > Streptophyta > Magnoliopsida > Asparagales > Orchidaceae > Platanthera > Platanthera guangdongensis. The sequence goes on along the minus strand of CM077153.1, from coordinate 161,958,396 downwards.
AAATAGTTGAAAAGCTAATTCAAATGGGCAAAGAACTTGGCAAGTTCAGAGGGATGTCAATCATCAATATTGGAACTATATGCAACGAGAACAAGATCATTATGGATCTTGAAAAGAAGCTCCTCAAAGAGAGGAAGCTAGTGGCTAAGATTTTCAAGCCACAAACAGTATTGTCCATCATTGACAACTTATCTGCCCTGTATAGACGGTGTAGGATTTAAAACAAGGATGAGGCAAAAAATAACAGGAATGGGAAATCTCAAGTGCATCAAACCACCTTCCAAAAGGTGTTGCTACCATCCAACATCTATAACCATGACAGTATGTATGGTCACTAAAAAATGGATGTTCCTCTAGTGGGGTGATGAGTAGCAAAATATAAATATTTTTAGTATAATTTTTAATTTGGTTTAATAATAAATGTAAATATATTATATAAATACCTAAATAAATAGTTTCTTTTTATTTTGCAGTTCTAACTTAATCTTTTTTGTACCCTATAGGTATTTCTGGACATTTTTGGCATTTCACGAAAATTTCTTAAGTCACGTCCCTAGGTCACGCCCGTGACCTAGGGCATGTAACTTTAAAACAACAATTCCAACGTTTCGGGAAATTTCGGCCAGCAAACTGAAGTCATGCCCGTGACAAGCCCGTGTGACACCTGTCACGCCCGTGACATCACCTGTGACCATGCATTCAACCCGCTGTCGCGCCAGGCGAAGTTCTGAAGCCAGCAAGATCAAGTCACGCCCGACGTACACGCCCATGTGCCAGTTATCACGCTCGTGACATCATACGTGACCAAGAAAGAAGCCAGCTGTCGCGCCAGCTAAAAGCCAAGCTGCCATGCCATTTAGACACCCCATATTACACGCATGTGACCCTCAAGTCACGCCCATGTACTTTCAATACAATCCAGAAATCATCGGAAATTCTATCCAGATCTGTCACGTCAGCGTCACGCCCAGGCGACATGCCTTAGGGGGCGTGTAGCTCAAAATTTTTGGCTATAAAAGGAGGGTCAAGGTAGATGTTTAGGGGTAACTTGTAGAGTTCAAACTAGTTCTATATAGTGTTTATAAGTAGCTTTGGAGTGATATTTTCCTCACTCTAGTTTGGGTTTCCTACTATGTCACACTTTTTTAAGTAGTAAAATTTCAGTTTTCAGTAAATTTTCATCTCTTATTGCTTATAACTTAGCTTTCATATTCTGTTGAGAAAGGGTGTGCGTAAGTACTTTTCTTTTTATACCACCCCCATCCCGGATGAGAGGCTAAAAACTTTTCAGCGCTTAAAAAAGATGGTTGGGACGGATATTATTTTTACACCTTTATAAGTTTTTAATTTTATTACTTACACCCCTATCCTGATTGGTGGCTAAGAACTTTTTAGCATCAACCGAGATACGTTGGGAAGGATATTACTTTTACACTTTTATGTCCTTTTATTTTTCTACTACCACTCCCATCCTAATGAGATGCTAAGAACTCCTTAGCACTCGACTGAGATGAGCTTTACGAATGATATTATTTCTACATATTAAAAACCATATGTTCTGAATTAAAAAAAAATTAAGATTTACCAGGAAATTGATCATTCTCAGGTAAAGAGAAACATCGCCTCATTCTCGAAAGAGATGAACGTAAGTCTCTCGGGTTCGAAAACTAGTAGGATGTCAATAGCGGG